>CM055268.1:70623448-71262287 GCA_029237695.1 Conchocele bisecta
TACCGGACTACTTTTGCATACACCCTGGGCGGTTTCGCACCATTTGGTGTCTTCTAACCTATAAGTGTACCGGTCCCCACTACAACTCATTCTACAATATTCACTATTGAAAACTAGCTTCTATTCCTGGATACAGTACCAAGTTTGGAGCAAATATCTCAAATGGTTGTCACACAGCAGCTATGTAACTCCACCATGTGACTGTCCACATTCTGCCTTAAATTGAGCTACTACAGAACTATGGGGAATTTTAATAGATGATGAATTAAAAGCACAAATCTCCATAAAATCACATAACATTACCCTAAATAGTGTTATAGCTAACCATTCTACATATAAAGACTCATCACTGAAACTATACCAACATGTATGCCACTCTGGAATGGTCGACAGACAAAATGGGTACTGGCTTGGAACGGTCATCAAGAAATTTGCTTTATGACGCAGGAGGAAAGGAAAAACAATGTTTTTTGAGTACTAGTGTATTGGTACTATACCGATATGCGAAAACAATACACTTACGCCTAATTTTGGCAAATTTTGGAACAGCGTCGCGATGTCGCGCCACTTTCCCGAACTTCTTAATTGTCCATCAGGAAGCCAATATCAATGAAAAAAAAAGAGAGAAAAACACACTATAATGACTGTTTTGGTGTATATTACTGTCACATTCCAAGCCCAATCACCTACAGGTAATTTGCATACACTGGTTTATTATATTTGACTAAATAAAGCTGAGAAATCAAGATTTTAGAAGATTTTGAAGCCGATAACTGTCCGTCTGCGATACAAAAAGAACAAATGTGTTGCATCGCGGAGTCCGCTCGATTACTCTTGTCGCAGTAACTTTAAATTATGTTCCCAGAGACATAGCTACAAGAAACATAAACTTCCAACTTCAAATTCTACAAAAAAACATATCTCACATAGGGCTTGGCACACCTTATAGGTTAGACACCACCAAATAGTTTTACTATATAATTTAACCGAATGCCATCCAATAAGGCCAGTCTCTCCTACTTTCACTATTCGTATGGATGTTGTGGACCCACTTGTAAATGACCCTGCAGCCAGTCTGTTACTGGTTCTGCATGAACTAAACAATAGGTTCACTTACTCCTAAGAAAGAAAAATCCAACCTTGTCATATCCTCCAATATTGTGTACATTTGTTGGCCACGGAAACTCCGTGTACATCAAGTGACCAACAGGTTCAGTGTTTTCTTTTAAATGCTACAAATATGTTGAAAACTGGTGTTAAAGGCACCCCAAAATGTTCCTCAAGTGAAACTGGGTAGTAATGGATCAAGATTTGCAAGCAAACGGTGTCTGTGACCTCAAAACACCCGCACTATTTTTTTATACCGGACTACTTTTGCATACACCCTGGGCGGTTTCGCACCATTTGGTGTCTTCTAACCTATGAGGGCGATATTTGCAAATTCAGCCAAGCCATTAAATACTATCAAATATACATTGCATTAACTGGATGAGTTGACATTCACAAACACATCACTTTGACAAGTTAATTTAACTTTGACATGAGTACACTACTACGTTTAAATTCGTATATAAATTAGAGAAAATCATGTGGATGCAGTTGTACAAATAGTCTTCATAGTTTGGAAGCTGACCAGAAATGAAAACATGTGAAATCATACATCTTCCATACATCTTTAAAACTGTTGGTGTGACATGACCATTTGTCTACAGTGGGGTCAGCGGTTAAGTGCACACACGAACGAACACGACAGGTTGGTTCCAACCTGTCGTGTTCGTTCCTGTGTACACTTACACGCTGACCCCACTGTACGATCTGACAAAACAAGACTTATTTCATGTCTGTCAGGGGAGAGCAGATACAATGTCCGTAAACGTTACAAGGCCCATTTCATCATTCATCGGCGCAGTGGAACCTCTCCGAACCGGACACCCTGGGAGGTCCCCATGGTGTCCGGTTTAGAGATGTTCCACTGTAAAACAGACAGATGACTGTGTCCGGTTTAGAGGGGTTTCACTGTATATTGTTTTACACAGGCTAAGGGCAAGACGGGCAGCCTGGCTGCCCTCCAACAGCCCCTGTTGTTATACCAGGAGTCCAAGGAGGTGAAGGTCGTTGCTATTACAATCTCTGGGCTCCAACCGGGCGGTAAGGACGGCGTGTCGTATAAAGAGGGAGAGGCGGAAGTCGTGCTACCTGTATCTTACCCAGGTATGTGTCAATGGCGGGAAAGTGAACTTACATGTACAGTGAAACCTCTCTAAACCGGACACCAAGACAACACAAGTGATCTTGTTTTTGATGACTTTCTTGGCCATTTATCTCAGGTGATAATGTCCGTTCGCATATCACACAACTATGGCTCAGAACGATCAAATGCCTGATTTACAGTGAAGCCTCTCTAAGCCGGACACCATGTGAGGTCCCCAGTGTGTCCGGCTTAGAGAGATGTTTCACTGTAAATCAGGAATTTGATCGTTCTGAGCCATAGTTGTGTGATATGCGATCACGAACAGACATTATCACCGGAGATAAATTGCCAAGAAAGTCATCAAAAACAAGATCACTTGTGTTGTCATGGTGTCCGGTCTAGAGAGGTTCCACTGTACATGTAAATTACTGATGAAACCATGTACAAACCAGGCTTTGTTTCCGGACCGTGTAGATCTTGATAATCTGTGCACTATTATTTGAATGACGGTCATCGCATCCGCTTACATGGTGGCGTGTAAACCGACGATTGGTCACGTTAGGCGGGCATTAGTAACACACGATTTAGGCTGCCTAAGAAATACACTGAATGACCAAAGGGCATTTGCTGTACTTATATATTAAACATGCGATATTTTAATTCCGACTACATGCTTCGTACCTCTGGTTCGGTATGTACATACTCTTTTATTATTTAATGGCGATCGGTGTTTATTGTTCAGATCACAGGTTGATGTAACGGACCGAGGTCTATAAATACATTAAATATGCATAAAAGCATCCATAAAAAAAAAGAAAAAAGAAGCTAAACAATTTTGTGTTACTCCCTCTATAACACTTGTGTATAAGTTGTATAGAGGTAGTAACAAAATTTGTATTAGCTTATTTTTTGTTTTCATTTATGGATGCTTTTAGGCATATTTAATGTATTTATAGACCTCGGTCCGTTACTTCAACCTGTGGTTCAGATAGCGTTGTCCATGATTAATTCCCACATGCTGCTATGTATCTAGGAGCAGCAACAACCAACTTCGTTTGGCCAATAATTAATAAAGGGCAGGTACATCGGCCTATATTGCTGGCTAACCTATCCATACTATACGGCGAATTGTGAATAAGGGATCCTAGCTAGTTATCTCCCGTTGAATTTATTTATAGAAATCCGGTGCAAATTTTTGTGTGTAAGTGCACACACGAACGAACACGACAGGTTGGAACCAACCTGTCGTGTTCGTTCGTGTGTGCACTTACACGCTGACCCCATTGTATGGACCTTATTGCTTGTATAAAGAGCGAATGTAGCATATGATATGTTGTGAAAAGGAGTCCGTATAGTGATTTCTACTAGTGTTGATCCAAATCATCCTACATGTCTACGCAATCTGATCTGGGACTACATTATTTGCCAGATTCACATTTTCACACTTATTAATGTCATTGCAATCAGTGTAGACTCAGAACTACTCTGTTCGTAAAACTCTTTTTTTTTTGTAAGAAATAAACGCTGAAATACAGCATAGGACCGGACATCTATAAATAGATTTGCCAAGGGAAATAACTAGCTACGATCCCTCATTGTAATTAATGTAAATGAAATCAGTTTAAATATGGACCGTCTGACTTCATGACATATGCACCACGTGTAGATTTATCCCATCAACACAGTGCGTATGTGCCTTGAAACATTTTTGATATCCAGTCAATACTATTTTTGCATTTTACAGCCATTTTTAGGTGTTGACGGGATAAACATAATAGTAGGTTAGTGCCGTGAATGGGAAAAAATATCTGGCGCGGCACGGAAACGGGATGTGCTCGGCAGAGCCTCGCCCATCCCGTTTCCTGAGCCTTGCCAGATATGTTTTCCCATTCACGGCACTAACCTACTATTCTCTATTTATTCTCTTCCTACGTTCACATAATACGTGATTGGGATAGAATTTGTTGTTGACGTCTGAATGGCGATCAGCGTATGTTCTACACTACAAAATGTGTGGCATATGAATTTCATATGTTTTTATATGAATTTCATATGAAAATTTCATATGTGAATGATATAAAGTGAACCGATATGCAATTCATGTGCAAAATATTCATATGCATTTCATATGCAAATCATGTGAACTTCATATGCAAATCATAATAATTTCATATCGGCTCTTTTCATATGAATTTCATATGCAATTTATATGTTTTTCATGTTTTACATATGAACAGCATATGCGTTTTTTATGCCACCGGGTTTCGAAGAAACGGGTGGCATATAGTGTTTTGACCGTCCGTCCGTCCGTCTGTCCGTCTGTCCGTCCGTCACACTTTTCGGTTAACCACTTTGTCACAGTTTCTTAAACTGTCCATAGCATCTACATAAGTTCCTTAATCGCTTCAATACTTCAACACTTCATTCATTGGTATGTGTGCCACACCTGCCTTTTCATAATTTATATCACCTTCGCCTTTTGACCTTCACCAGGTTACTTAAATGACTTAACAATTTTGGTTAACCAGTTCGTCACAGTTTCTCAAACTGGCCATATCATCTACATAAGTTGCTTAATCGCTTCAATACTTCAACACTTCATTCATTGGTATGTGTGCCACACCTGCCTTTTCTATATTTATGAACCTTCGCCTTTTGACCTTCACCAGGTTACTTAAATGACTTAACAATTTTGGTTAATCAGTTCGTCATAGTTTCTCAAACTGCCCATATCATCTACATAAGTTGCTTAATTGCTTCAATACTTCAACACTTCATTCATTGGTATGTGTCACACACCTGCCTTTTCATAATTTATATCACCTTCGCCTTTTGACCTTCACAAGGTTACTTAAATGACTTAACAATTTTGGTTAACCAGTTCGTCACAGTTTCTCAAACTGGCCATATCATCTACATAAGTTGCTTAATCGCTTCAATACTTCAACATTTCATTCATTGGTATGTGTGCCACACCTTTTTTATAATTTATATCACCTTCGCCTTTTGACCTTCATCAGGTTACTTAAATTACTTAACCACTTTGTCACAGTTTCTCAAATATGCTGCAGGTGGCATCCGCGTTCGACAGACGCATTTCTTGTTTTTCATATGAATTGCATATGTGACACATTTTGCTGTGTAACAAGACTGCAAATATACAAACGCCTATCTGGGGCTCCACTGTTCGCAGCCAGCAGAGTAAATCATGTTTGTATTCTTTGACAGGATGGTTCCGTGTTATGGAAGAGGAAACGGTTCCCTTGACAACGGTATCCAGTATAGCGCGAGTAATGCCGATTTCATTCCTATCCGCCAGAAAGATTACCGGCTTCTCGTTATTGACGCCGTCCAATGTAAAGAACACGCAATACGAGATGCTGGACTTCCCCGTCGGGCTCTACTATGTCCACAATCTCTACGAGGACTACCTGAAATACACATGCGCCAACAGCAGCAAGGCGCCAAAACGGAAACTACTACGGTGTTTGGCATGTGTTTCTGAAGATGGCCTGGATATATTGTTTCCTCTTGATGTAAGCGGGGAGTTTTATGTCGTGGAAGACAAGAAAAAGAATGCGAAGCAAATTCAAGCAGACAAAACGGCGAATGCGTACACTCTAAAACAGTTAATAACCATGGGTGCTTTTTCTAGACCGTTGGTGCTAAAGATCCTTAAGGGCGATCCGCCAGCGCAGCCTTGTGGTTTCACGGGAATGATAAAAGTCGTTGACATAATTCATGATCGCACCGTCATCGCCTCAACGTTGGACGGAAAGAGAAAACTCCTCCAACTACCGGTATTGCCGCTGGCGAAGTTCTTTTACGCGAAAAATGCCAAGGATTTGTTGGAAACTGGATCACTACACCCGGAGCTGGTGTATATGCAGGGCGGAGCCGCAGACTTGTACGCCAGAGAGATTAAAGTTAAACACCACATTAGCGTAGAGAGCAAAGACAAAGTGTTATCTCCAGTAAAGTCTAAACTAGAACCAACAAAGGTGCCTCAAAGAAAGACAGATCCGGGCTTTAGTTTTTTCTTTCCAGGCGACATCGGAAAAGAAAAGAAGACAGAACAGTTAGAAACCAAAAAGTCCGTAACTAAAATGTAAAGAACGGCGAATTACTGTGGTTATCAGATACTTTCCATCTTTTATACGTCAATTCCAGTTAACTCCTTCAATTTAAAGGGCTGTAGTTCCAATTGCGTCTCATCAGGATATGATTTGCAAACGCTGCATATCCAGATGAGCCGGCTCGTAACGAGCCGTCTCATCAGGATCTGCAGCGTTTACCAATACATTCCAAAAGTACAGTCCGAAACTTAAAGTCAACAGCCAAGGTCAGATATTGTCAAAGGTAACATTGTTATACCGGTATCCGATTATATATATACGTTTCGGTATGAGCTGGCTCATCTGGATCTACAGTGTTTGCAAATGCTGGTGTTATAGTATGTTGTGTTGAAAGGGTTAAACACAGAGTCCGGCTGCAAATTGACATTCAACTGCAGGTATAATACAATTATACAAGTACAAACAACACTGTAATCGCCAGGTATCAAATGTCAGAATACTAGAACTAATTATAGTATGTATAATTATATGAATGTGTTGTTACAATTATGTCGTTTGTGGCACATGGAATGTTTCTAGTTAGGCACGAACGATAGAACGGTGCTTTCATGCTACGTCTTTAACCAGTGTAGCTGCTACTGTGGCTCGTTTCACTAAACTTCGTACGATAAAAAAGTTCTTACGAAGATTTTTATAAATGGTTTCTCACATTAACGTGAGTCACTAACACTACCATTTTCCACCTACACGTACACACCAGCATTATATATGAACACATCTACAAAATATTTGCCAGCATCGGATGTAAATGCAAATATTATTGTAAATTTCAATTTTGCGCTTACGAACTTCTTTCTCGTACGACGTTTAGTGAAACGGGCATTCAGTTGCCTAAAATTGTTGAAAACACAAAACAAAATAGTTCACAAACTAGATAATGAACTGTGTAGACCCTGGTTAGAATGAGCGGTTATGATCTATATTCTCACGGCGTGTCACTTATAGACGAGGGAGTGTCGTCATCGACTGGTTGTCATAGTGATAAGGAGCTACACTCATGAAATAATATGTCTTTTTTTGTCGTGGCGACTCACATATTGTGAGTCGCCGCGACAAAAAGGGACATATTATTTGTATGATACTCTTCTAATTCAATGTAACATGGTATTGCTCGTTGATCGTGGGCTTCATATGCATGCATACGTGATCAGGGTCTGCAATTGTTCGCCATTAAGTCGCTGATGCCATGTAAGGGTCGTTGTTCATGGAGGATTAGGAGGTAGGTTTGTTACAAATATCATATAAACTCAATGTGTCAGTCAGTGTCACACATTAAAACCCATAGAACGGATTTGGGTCTCTAATTCCGTCAACCATCACCAACAGGGACGAATAAATACAGCGGAAATTAGATGGCAGGCTACAAACAAGTTTGGTAACAACATTAGCAGGCAGCGTGTTTATTTTATTGCACAATGATACATTTCAATGCAACTTGGTAGAATCACAGGTGAAATACTCTGATCTGTGAGATAAAAAAAACATGTTGTCGTACAGTACGTTAGGTTTCAATTGAATTGATTTGATTTATTGGTATTTAGCGGCCTACCGTGGGGGGGGGGGGGGGGGGGGGGGGCCGGGGGGGGGGGGGGGGGGGGTGGGGGGGGGCGGGCGGCGGGCGAAATCATAACGAAATATTTACATCGAAACATCGAAATAAATATATATTCAGCCCTAAAGTTAGAACAACCTGACCTGGTGCCAGGTCCATACCGCACCAAAGTCACTTGGCCCCTTCCCCTACAAGTAATACCAGTAGGATTACTGTTATATGGGGTATAACCAAATTCAACTCTCACATAAAGGAATGCCAAATACGTACCTGAAGGGTTAAACCAGATCTCCAGTCGTGATTCCGGTAAGGATGAATCCCGGTCGTTAAATTACCCATCGCATGCTCCCAACCAACCACCACAACGTTTAACTCTTAGACCGCTACTCACAACAATTGTCGTCTGCTGTTGCTTTTATATCTTGACTTATTTCTCGATAGAAACATGGTTTGACAGCACTTCAGAATCATTCCCAATGGAAATGATTCTAAAGTGCTGTCAAACCGTATTGTAAATTATTCTAAAGTGCTGTCGAAGCATGTTTTTGATGGTAAAACCGGAAAATAGAAAATATACAGCAGACGACAAAAAATTAAGATAGCGGTGTAAGGGTTAAATTGAAACCTAACGTACTGTGCGACTGCATGTGGGTGGGCTAATGGGATTTATTTTCAATTAGCCTGTGGGTAGAATGCAGTATACCTTCAACAATGTTGGTGATTCATGGTGTTACTGTTCTCACAGTCAGTCACATAACACAAGGAATGTATGGATATTTAAATTGAGTAAACTTTCAATTGTTCAGCAAGTATTTATCTACTAATGAAGTACTATACTTTGTAGTTTGACCGGACACAGTCAAGGTCAGTTCTAATATCGGTAGAATTGGCAAAGGTATACAACCATTTTCTCCCAGACAGACTCGACATGAAAGTAATGATTAAAAGATTGACATATATGTGCATGTAGTGCATATATGATTATAGACACTATTCCACTGTTATTTTGAAACATATCTACTTATTTCGGCTCATTTTAAAGCTGATAAATGAGATAAATCTCCCAGCTCGTTTTTACACCAATTTACCCAGTGTTACGCAACCGTCTGCGTTAACCCTTTGAGCCCGAAAGCCCGCTATAGCGGTTTATACAAACAGTGCAGATCCAGATGAGCCGGCTCGTAACGAGCCGTCTCATCAGGATCTGCACTTTTTGCAAGTATTTTACATATTTCTTAGAACAAAAACACCCCCTTTTCATAAATTGACGAATCTGAAAATCATTTTGTGACCATTGGATTGGTCGGAACATTAGCATATCACAGTCCATTCCAGTTCCTTAGGGTTGAAAGGGTATATTGCCCATATCAACGTTTCTGAATACAGTGGAGCCTCTCTAAACCGGACACCCGGGGCATCCCATCCCGGGTGTCCGGTTTAGAGAGGTTCAACTGTAATTAAAGGTACATGCCCACTCAATAGGCACAAACTGTTCTTTATAGGAATTAAATAAGTGTATACTTGTGTCACTATTCTACCAGTTCTAAAAATTACAAGTGCCCTCTATACAGATATAATCATTTAGTAATATTTATTTTACTGATAATGACTCGCGGTGGTATCGGACTATTTTCATGTGCAAATGAGGCATGATAGTTTTTAATTATTTATACTAATCAAATGCGTCACCAGAAAAAAATAATATTTTCAAAATATTCTAAAGTGTGATCATTGCACATCAACTAATAAATACAGAGAATAAATAGTAATGTCCGTTAACATTTTAAGCAAACAAGGTTATCGCCCCTGATATCAGTGTGGAAATGTATGTCTGATATAAAATGTATAATAATGCCAATCAATACGTGGGGTAATGGTGAATTAATGTTTATTTTGCCAGAAGATGTCTCAGATGATGTCTCTAATATAAAGAACAGTTTGTGCCTACTGCATGGGCATGTACCTTTAAGCACTCCACGAACACTTTGTGTCACTTTCAATCATAAACAGACATCGAATGAAATAAATTACAGCTGAACTCATCTAAATTAATCACAATGACTTAATGAGCTTATAATAAGCAATAATATATTGACAATAGCACCATGCAGATATAAATATACATGTATACATGGACCAACCCTGGAGTTACCCCCTCACATATTATCCGTGCTTCGCCGATATCGATTTCTAAAATTTGCAATTGTAGGTGAAGGTGAACAGATATTTCAGAACACATTATTATACTGAATGTATTACATTATCACAGCCAAAATGGCTGTGATAATGTAATAAATTCAGTATAATATGCAAATTCCATGAGACACGCCATGTATTTTTTAAATATTTACAAAAGTTACGATAATTTCTTTAAATGACATCGAAAGTTTACGAAATTGGACATTTCGTCATCTTTCGATCTCATTTACAGGTAGCATCACAGTTTCTATCAACAACTAGGGTCATTTAAGGCCGGGCCGATCGGGGTTCGATCCCGCATTTAACCTGCTACATTGGGGGGGGGGGGGGGGGGGGGGGGGGGTGAGGGGGTACCAAATTATGAACGGAATATTTACATCGAAATATACATATATTCAGCCCTGGAATTAGATGAGCCCGGCCTAGTGCCATGTCCACACCACACCAAAGTCACTTGGCCCTTCCCTTAAAAGTAATACCGGTAGGATTACTCTTATAAGGGGACTCCAGGTCTCCGATCGGGATTATGGTAAGGATGAATCCCGATCATTGAATTACCCATCTCATGCTCCCAACCAACCGCCAAAGAGTATTTTGTGAAACCCATGTCAGCGGGAAAAGGGCGATTCGATTATGATTATTCGTAATACTATTACTTTTAGGGGAAGGGGCCAAGTGGCTTTGGTGTGGAATGGACCTGGCACCAGTAGCCGATTTCACCAACATTGCAAAGTTCGAGCCCCGGGCCGGAGCACATTTTTCTCACCCTGTGACATTATCATCAGACAAGTTAGCATGGGCCCGGTTGCTATTAACATGTTAGCTTGACATACTGTTAAATCCTTAACAACGTTAAGGATTTAACAGTCTGTTAAGCTAACAGAGCTTTTGAGCAACCGGGTCCTGGTATTCTTTATGAAGCATGTTAATCGTGCTCTACAATGGAAGATCAGCATAATCCGTCTGTCGGTGGGAGAGTACGCATGATCTGTGTACGTCTGCGTTACTGCCTTCAGACGGTGCTGAACGCCTGGTTATTTATGGGAAGCTCTATCTCTTTAATGTCCATCATCTGTCCCACGGCCAGTGGTGCCATTTCAACACTCTGCATCGAATCCGAGTCCGACGATCCGCCCTGCATGAAAAAGTCGTCTGCCGAGATGTTTGTAATTAGGTCAAGCGTTTTGAGACTTTCGTCGCGTTGTTTCCGTTTCTCCGTGGGCATGTGCTGGATCATCGCTTGGTGTGTGTCCAGTTCGGGAGACAGTTTGATCAAAGCCGCGTAAGACATGGCAAACTTACGACATAGGTTCTTAGCGTCTATATATGTATGGAGGTTTTCGAAATCCGCTTCATTTCGAGCGACTTTCACATTGCATTGTGAGGATAGTGGCAATTCAAACAGAACGTTTCTTTTGTTAAGAATCGTACTGCCGATGATCGTGTCCTCCGTTGCTTTGCTCTTTAATATCAGCATGCCCGTGAATATACACGGAATCACGGGCGTTTTGCCGTAAACCAGTCTAACTTTCAACGGAAACTTGGAACCGGAAATCAGGTCTTTCATTCGGTATATCACTCGACTGTCCGTAATGCCCGTTTCGTAGACGATGCTGAATCGCCCATGGGTCTTTGTAGGAATAAGAACCTCTTTGCCATCAACGTCTGTGCATTTCAGATATGTTATTTCCACTGTCGACCATTCTTGACTTTTCCTCTTGAACATGCCCGTCTGTGCGACCGTTTGCCATTTCGCTACGAACGTCCCCAGAACGCCAAGGACAGAGCCAGCTCGGATTTTCCTTTCTGTAAACTTCTGCTCCTTCTCGTCTGCATCCGCTTCTTCTTGTTGTTGTTCATCGTCCACGCGGATTGCCCGAATGTTGGTCTGCGTGAAGAACTTCCGGGGCAAGATGTCCGCAATTTGACCTATCGTTCGGCAAACTGGAGCTCGGCCAAAGTCGGGAGGAACGAACTCGAACCATCCTAAAACACAATAGACAATGGATCTGTCTGTATGTTGGTTGGGGTTTAACGGCCTATCAACAGCTATGATCATTTAAGGCCGGGTCAATGGATTTAGTACTAAATCACATATATTACCTGTACAAGTACATGTACATGTTCATGTACATTATGTACATGTACAAATAGGGGGAAAATCCCAAAATAAGAACTGAATATTTACAATAAAAAAATATAAGCCCTGAAATCAGAATAATCCTAATCTGATGCCAGGTCTTCGCCACTCCAGAATCACTTGCCCCCCCCCCCCCCCCCCTCCCAAAATCAGTAGGATCAGTAATAATCTTAGTACTTTTATAATGGGCAATAACCCAATTCAACTCCCAGGTAACAAAAGAGCCAAAGATAAAAACGTACCTGAGGGCCAAACCAGGCAAATCGTGATTCCTATAAGGAGGAACACCTACCGTTAATTTACGCCATCGCGTTCGCCCGACCAACCACCCACAATAGACAATGGGGCGAGTCAGTTCTGGAATTATCAACGTTATCGCATCGACGTTTTTGGCCGATATGTTGCAAGAAAAGCATACAGTGAAACCTCTCTAAATCCCCAGGGTGTCCGGTTTAGAGATTATTCACTGTAAAGGAGACATTTTATTATTCTGAGACATAGCTATGTGCTATGTGATCACAAACAGGCATTATCAAGCGATATAAGGACCAAGAAACCCATCAAAATTAAGATCACAGGCGTTTTGTTGGTGTCATGTTTGGAAAGGTTTCACTGTACAAAGCTACCCATAGGTGAACAATATGATGGCACCATGCGGCACCATTATATAATTATTTTCTTTTGAGGAGGTGTAAATAAGGGTTACGGACCTGAGAAAAGTGATGTTCACCGACGAACCTTTTAGTTGTACGAAGTTTAGTGAAAAGGGCTCCAGGTGAAACCAACATCATATATACCTTTCTGGCCAATATAGATTCGATATCAGTATGGACATTTACGTCTGATATAAAAAGTATAAACATGCCAATCAATACGTGGGGTAATGGCGAATTAATGTTTATTTTGCCAGAAAATGATTGCATTTACATTTAATGAGCACACAGGCATTCGGCGTGTTTCGGCTTTCATCAGTATATCTATAATATATGAACATATATATAGAGTTATACCGATGAAAGCCGAAACACGCTGAATGCCTGTGATTGAACAGCATTGCAGCCTATGTTCAATAAATGTAAATACATCAATTGACATTTCCAGACTATCCTAAATTTATACTTACGAACAGTTTAGGTGTACGAAGTTTAGTGACAGGGCTCCAGGTGTAACCAACAGTGTATATATACCTTTCTGGCCAATGTAGAGTCTTAATATTTAGGACCATTATGTCTTTGTCTGACCGCATACTCACGTATGTGCATGTAGCCCGAGGGCCGTTTCACTAAACTTCGTACGACTAAATGATCGTAAGTGCAACATTGTGTAAATGTCACATTAACAGTGTTTTCTTGTAAACAATTATTGGATTTACATTTATTGAGCAAAGGCTGCATATGCAGCATATGCTCAATAAATGTAAATCCACCAATTGAAACGATCCTTAATTTACACTTTGGAATATTTTAGTCGTACGAAGTTTAGTGAAACGGGCGCCAGGTAATGCTTTTTCTGACTGATTGACTGAAAGTGGATTACATGGTTTCGCAAGTTTATCCGAGTCTTCAATGATTGTAAAGGTGTTTAGCCCGAATTTGTCAGGTCAAAAGGCGAAGGTCATATACATTATGAAAAGGTAGGTGTGGCACACATACCAATGAATGAAGTGTTGAAGTATTGAAGCGATTAAGCAACTTATGTAGATGATATGGCCTTTGATTTTGAGAAAACTGTGAACAAAACTGAAATGAACCAAAATTGTTAAGTTATTTAAGTAACCTGGTGAAGGTCAAAAGGCGAAGGTCATATAAATTAAGAAAAGGCAGGTGTGGCACACATACCAATGAATGAAGTGTTGAAGTATTGAAGCAATTAAGAAACTTATGTAGATGATATGGCCATTTTGAGAAACTGTGACGAACTGGTTAACCAAAATTGTTAAGTCATTTAAGTAACCTGGTGAAGGTCAAAAGGCGAAGGTCATATAAATTATGAAAAGGCAGGTGTGGCACACATACCAATGAATGAAGTGTTAAAGTATTATAGCGATTAAGCAACTTATGTAGATGCTATGGCCAGTTTGAGAAACTGTGACAAAGTGGTTAACCGAAAAGTGTGATGGACGGACGGACAGACGGACAGACGGACAGTGGTTAACCGAAAAGTGTGATGGACGGACGGACGGACAGACGGACGGACGGACGGACGGTCCAAAAACAATATGCCACCCGGCTCTTCGAGACCGGTGGCATAAAAAATAGCATGCCTCAAATTAAATATGAGAATAGCCTGATACCATCGTGAATCACTGTCAGTAAAATAAATATTACTAAATGATTATACCTGTATAGCGGGCACTTGTAATATTTAGAACAGGTGGAATAGTGACACAATTATACATATGTTTATTCCTATAAAGAAAGATTTGTGCCTACTGAGTTGGCATATACCTTTAATGTCGAAAGTATCGGTTTTTACACAGTATTAACTAATATTTCAAGTTCGTATTGGCGGTGGTGATCACCAGCATATGTACATGTGAAGAAATGGTGATCAGTTTTAATTATTTAAATAAATAAAGTGTATAATCTTAATTACGACTGTTGTCCATATATTATGAAGTAACATTATTGTACAACAGAAAATTCAGTGTACGAAAAATATTGATTTTTGTTAATATTTTGAGAAAACGCGGTTATCTCCCCTGATCTCAAAATTATTAAATAATTTATAAAATAAGGCAAAATAATGCCAATAAGTTTACAAGGTAATACAAATTAAATGCTATGTGTGTATATTAATGACATCTAATGGTTCTAAACATTAAATGTAACCCCTAAAATACATCCTGTAGCCTATTTCATCAAAATTGCAAAGTATACTTTTGTAGCAAAGTATACTTTGAAGGAGAAATTTTAAATTTAAGTATACATTTATTAATTTTTATTATACTGAATTTATTACATTATCACAGCCATTTTGGCTGTGATAATGTAATAAATTCAGTATAGTAATTCTGCATACTTTTAATCATCAAATATATGCAGTGTCTAGTTCTATATGAAATAATTCATTTCCGGAAATATATATGATTACTCCCTCAAAGTATACGTTGCTAGAAAAGTATACTTTGCAATGTTGATGAAATAGGCTACTGATGTGCGGGACCCCAGCTTTAAAGGTGCATGCCCACTCAGTAGGCACAACATGTTATTTATATCAGAGACATCATCTGAGACATTTTCACCATTAACCCATGTATTGATTGGCATTATTATATATTTTATATCAGATGTAAATTTCTACACTGATATCAGGGGCGATAACCGTGTTTTCTTAAAACGGTCATTACTATTTATTATCTGTATTTATCGTTTGATGTACAATGATCATACTTTATAATCTGTCGAAAATATTATTTATTTCAGGTGACACATTTAATTAGTATAACTACTTAAAAAATATCATACCTCATTTGCATATGAAAATAGTCTGATGCCACCGCGCGTCACTATCAGTAAAATAAATATTACTAAATGATGGTATCTGCATAACGGGCACACGTAATTTTTAGAACTGGTGGACTAGTGACACAATTATACACAATTCCTATAAAAACATGTTACCTTTAAGGCTTAAAGTAATGATACGTAAGAAAGTATAAGTATGTAAGTGGTAATACCTTCAAAATCGTCCGGAATCACGAGCGTCTGTCCGACCTCGAAGTACGGTCCCGTCTGGTCGCGGTAGATGGTCCGTGCCTGCACGTGGCCCTTGTGTACACGTGTGTGGAGGAGAACCGGCTGACCGGCGTACATGCGCAGACCCGTGGGCAGGGAACCCCCGGGGAGCCCCGCCCTCTGCGTCTTATCCTCGTACCGGACGACCCGGGGGAGGCCCGAGACGTTCTCGAATGAATCCAAGTCCGTGCACCCATCTTCCCATTCTATATCCGGCGGTCCAGTCGTCTTAGTTTGTTCGTCTGCTGTTTCATCCTCCGGAATGTTATCCGCCATGTTTAAAATGTCACAGTCTTTGATTCCGTAAATATTCGTGTGTACACACACCTACGTTCATATACCGTAGCCTCTCTGTCATGGCACACAGGTAGCATTCGCTTACTTTAATAAGCTTAACATTTAACCCTTCCTACGCTGTTGACGGAAATTGCCGTCTGCTGTTTTTCATTTTTGCTTTAATTCTTAACAAAAAACTGGTTTTGACAGCTCATGAGAATCGTCTCTACTACGCTGAATTAATTGTTGTCGTCTGCTGGAAATGTTTTATTTTCAATATTTCTCGACAAAAACCTGGTTTTGACAGCACATGAGAATCGTTTCCAGTGGAGACGATTCTCATGTGCTGTCAAAACCAGTTGTTTTGTTAAGAATTAAAGCAAAAATGAAAAACAGCAGACGGCAATTTCCGTCAACAGCGTAGGAAGGGTTAATAATGTATTATTGTAAACAATTATTGGATTTACATTTATTGACATAGGCTGTAGCCTATGCTCAATAAATGTAAATGTATTAATTGAAATTTCCAGACGATCCTAAATTTGCACTTACGAACATTTTAGTCGTACGAAGTTTAGTGAAACGAGCCCCAGAATCTAGTATTGTCTCATACCAGTATACATGTATGTATACAATATTCATGCGATGTATGTACACTCACTGGCAGTTGGAATTGTCAACTCCATCTATTAATTTATTTATAATTCTTCAGATCTCTTTATGTCGATACTATAGGACACAGTGGTACAATTATCACGCATATAGAAACACAAAACTCAAAGGCTTTGTATAAACGTGTTTCAAACAAAAAACGATTGCTTAATCAGATTCTACATAATTATACACGTTGTTATAATGTACTACAATTAACAATAACAAATGTTAACACATAACAAAACAACAAACAACTAAAGCCATTTTATGTTAATACATTAATCTGCTAGTGTCCGAATTCAAAGTAACATGTTAGTCCCGCAAGAGCCAATGATTTAGGGTTATACATCCATGCTACAACGTATATATATCTACGAAGCCCCGCAGGGTACATGGATTTTCTTATTAATTCGTTCCCACGAAATAACAATTCGTTCCCTCAATTTATTAATTCGTTCCCTCGAATTAATTCGTTCACACGAATATAACAATTCGTTCCCTCGAATTAACAATTCGTTCCCACGAAACGACAATTCGTTCCCTCAATTTAACAATTCTTTCCCTCGAATTAACAATTCGTTCCCACGATATAACAATTTGTTCCAACGAATTAACAATTCGTTCCCGTGGGAACGAATTGTTATTTCGTGGGAACGAATTGTTAAATTGAGGGAACGAATTGTTAATTCGTGGGAAAGAATTGTTAAATTGAGGGAACGATTTGTTATTTCGTGGGAACGAATTAATAAAAAAAATAATTATTCGTCCCCCGCGTGGCTCCGTATATATATGACGTGCAATGAGCAATTCATGCGTTTTATTCTATTATATTCGGCTTATATTTAAGGGTGGGAATTGGCTCGAATACCTTCCATACCCATATGCGTGTACGTTGTCCCTTTATATGCGGACAGCAATTGTATAACATGACTAATTATGATGTTATGAATGAAAGCTCCGTCTTTTAAAATCCATATTTCGATGTTTACCAATACATTCCATGAGCTGGTGTGTGTCTAAAATTAGTCTCTGCTTCAAGCTATATACAGATATAGCAGACGAAAACCGGTTTGCTGATCGAAATTTACTCAACCATGACGAAACATGATAATACAATTTTACAATCGTTATAGGCAACATGGGGCCGTTTCACTAAACTTCTGTAAATGTCACATTAACAATGTATTCTTGTAAACAATTATTGAATTTACATTTATTGAGCATAGGCTGCATAAATGTAAATTCATAAATTGAAGTTTCCAGACGATCCTAAATTTGCACTTAAGAACATTTTAGTCGTACAAAGTTTAGTGAAACGGGCCCCTGGTTGCTATATATGATAGCACTATATTTTCACTATTTGGAAAGACTACTCCGTCATAACGCTTATGTATGGAAGCGTCCTGGTGCCAATGCTAAAATATTTTTATATCCTAATTAGGAGATACTAATTCCTAATTATAATATCTATCTCCTAATTAGGATTTACTATCTATTGCAATGCTAAAAATGCTTTATCTCCTAATTGGGAGATACTAACTCCTAATTAGGATATATTAAGTCCTAATTAGGAGATACTAAGTCCTAATTATGAGATACTAAGTCGTAATTAGGAGATAGTACGTCCTAATTAGGAGCAATAACTCCTAATTAGGACTTATTACCTCCTAATTAGGAGGATTTAATATATCATAATTAGGACTTACTATCTCCTAATTAGGACTTACTATCTCTCATAATTAGGAGATACAAATGTTATATCATTTGCACCAGGACGCTTCCATAGGTTTCACTATATGATATCATTATATTTTCACTATTTGGAAAGACTACTCCGTCATAACGCTTTACATAAGCGTTATGACGGAGTAGTCTTTCCAAATAGTGAAAATATACGCAGTATAATGAAATGTAATAATTACATTGCCTGCTAGTGCAAAATAAAAGTTTGTCGGTACCACTGTATTTGCGGATATATTACGCCAAATGTTGTGAACGTATCTATGCGAATGGCACATAGCACAGTGTAAGACATACCAATTTCCTATAGCAAGATGTGGGATCATGTTGTTTCCAAACCCCATTTTCCGACGTGACGTAATCGGTGACATCATTTTTACAGTAGATTTTCTTTAAAATCTTCCTGGATTTTGATAATATGTAGCGCACCAAATACGATGGCATATGTGTTTTATGGGTGCTCTGAAATTTCTTTACAATAACTTATAACTTTCACAAAGAAAGAATCGAGTACCGTTTATTTCTTACATTCACGTACTCTAGTTTGTATTTGCATTTCCGATAACCAGGCCCGTAGCGGTGTGTAAAATAATGCCACGGCAGCCTTTTTAGCGGGAAAAAATCCACTTAGACCCTCAAAATCGCATTTCCTGCATTCTAAAGTCACCGTCGGAGCATGGATTAATTATGCTTACATTTAAATACATAACATGTTATACAGAAAAAAAGACGGACGATGATTATAAATAGAGTTGGATAGGCTACGAATAGAAGAACAAAAAAACTACGGCCCTGGTAACCGATTCTTCGTCAAAACTACAGAATTATGAGATTAAAGCCGCCTATACAATAAAGGGCAATGTGTACCGCATTTGCTGAGGCATTCCATTAGAAAGATATTAAAGTAAATCTACTGTAAACACATCTAAAGAACATGACATCACGCCGTTCGGTGGTCAATACTACAGTGCGATACGTCGCTGGCACATGTGGAAGACTCGGTCCTATGACACTAACAAAAATGCCTATTAAAAAAATCCCATTACCCCACCCACTTGGTCTCATACAGTACTATCTTCTCTTATACATAAGATAGTACTGTATGATACCAAGTGGGTGGGGTAATGGATTTTTTGTAATGGTTATTTTGTTTGTGTCACATGTCCGAGTATTCCACCTGTGGTCGCTGGTGCTTGACGAACTGTTGTTTATGGTATACAATGTATGATCACGTGGTACTAACAAGAACAACAAGTACTGAAATTTCCAGAATCCATCTGATTCAAACAAAGTACGTATTATTTTATAGTGTCCGTATTACGTAACGGATTTTGATGAAATATGGCGCATCAAACGCGTCTTGTTAAGCTGCAATTGGTGGTATATATATGTTCGCCCAAACATATGTCGTGTTTGCGAAGAATCGATTTCCGTGTCTCTGACACAGAAATAGATTCTTCGCAAAAACGACATAAGTCTGCGCCAAACTCCATGGACCACCAAATTCAGCTCATGAAGACGCGTTTGCTGCGCCACATTTCATAAAAATCCGTTGAATATTAAAGAAAATATCAACTAATACTTACTTTGGAGTGGGCGACGTTGTTGTTGTTGTAACCACGTGCTCACGCACCTTGGTATACGACGTTAACGTTATTTCGAGAAAACTACGTTTACTGAGTGCGTTGTATTCATGCACAATAGTAATACCCAACTCCCTATATAAGTAGATATTCCATAGTTTTGACTAATTCGCTGAGTTTTGACGTGCCTCGGCAATAGTACCGCGTGCGCGGTCTGTCAATTGTTTCGCGTGTCAGTGGAATAGTCAAAACTATTTCACCCCTGAAAATCATGAACTTTTTGTCGATTACGTCATACAATTGAACGTAATTTATATTGGTCTGTTGGCCCATGCCAAATTTACGTTCATTGTGTCACATACACTGTTACATGTTGAGTAATAAAACACTTTTATGGTAATTCGGGGAACAGTACAGTCAAAACACATTGCCCCTCGGTGCTGTGGACGACCCGATGCACTATTGTCTTCGGCCTCAGGGCAATAATGCCTCTGGTCGTCCACAGCACCTCGAGGCAATACAGTTACTGTTCCCAGAATGACCATGAAATAAATGTACAGTGTTGCCAAACAGTTATATATCTTCATAACCAAATTATTGACTGGAAATTTCCTCTTCATATACAACTGAAATGGATCTTGCAGAAAATAGTAAATTCTCAAATTATGACATTTCTGAAAGGGGACACTTTCAGCAGTAAACGGACACCACCCAACTTATGTTTGTTTCCTTTGTGGGATCACATATTTTGTTTAGAATATATAATATGCCTCGGCACGCAGTCAGAGTCAGTTTTATGGGTATTTTTCTCAAAATGACATCAAATATCATAATTTGATTCGACACGCACCTATATCAGGTAGTTCTGCCAATAGATGCGTATTATACTATGCCAAAGATCTACCATGAAGTTTTATACATGTACGCATATATTCAAAATCAATTATGCAACTAACAGTGCATTCTAGAGTCACGTAGAAAACGTCATAATTGCATTTAACAGTTATGCACGTAATCGTAATTAAAACGTGTTAATGTTTTCTGATATGCATGCATTTTCAGCTAGATTTTACCCAACTGATGTTTTGCCTTTGACAGATAACAATTTAATCATAAACTTTCAACGTCATTTACGGATATTAGCATACGTATTAAATGCGTATGCTAATATCCGTAAATGACGTTGTAGGTTGACGAAAATTATTATTTGTCTAACCTTTCTAGGAGCGAATTACGGGTGCGCTCTGAAATATACAGTCCTAACATAAATAACAATGTACCTCTGCTGTGGGTGAGAATTACGTCGCTCGTTAATCAAGGTTAGCTATGCCTGTGGTCGAAATGAGATATTATATAGACCCAGTATTTTAAATATGTGACATAACTTGTAAAACAAATCGTAACTGTTTTTAGTTCCGTGGCATCGTCGATATTACACTTTGTGGAGATTAAACTAACACCCTTAAGTCAACCAATAAATTATATTAGACATCTTTCAATCAAGGTATAGTGTAAGAATAAGAGTAGTTCACATCCAGGTGTTTGAGTCGAAAAGTCAGGGACTGAAAATCGTCGACAGACAACAATAACAGGTCTGGACGATTGGGTGGGGGTAATGGGGCATGGCGGATCCGGGAAACAATGTTGAAACAGATTGAGTGAAAGCTTTTTCGAACTTGATTGGAGAGATTGATTGAGAGCTTTTTCTGCACACCACTGAGTTAACACACTAGTGTTGATAGCGGGAGCGTCATTCTCCACATGATGTAGAAACAAAATTGCGACCCAGCTCCATACATCTCGCGAGGGTAGTAATTCAACCCAATCTCTTTAGTAACACATAGAAGGGTGATTTTTGCAATCGGTTATCCGGCGTCTTTGACATGTTAGTGATATAAAACTATCAAAACTTTATCAAGTCAATAAATTATTAATAAAGAACACACACATGCATAATTGGTTATTTTACCGTGTCGATGTGTTTATCTGGCAGTTACATGTAAATCTTGTAAATTTTAAAGCTTTATTTCGTTATGTTGAATGTTGAACAAGATGGCTTCTATGGGAAAATGATTTTCATGTTCTATTATTTTTGGCAATTTAATTACTAGTTCTTTAAATGTATAAAATATACAGTTTACTAAATTGTTACCTACATACAACATGTTTGGGTATGCAGTTCGTTAGCTCACATTTATTTAATGGGCTAAATTGTAGCCGTAGATATAACATATCGGGGGTAAATTATTGTAGCTACACATGATGATGCAGCTGGGTTTGTGATGATTCGATGCCCAACCTTTTGGTAGGCAGCTTATGTGCTGTGGGTCGATGCCCGATTCGCTGAATCTATGTGTTTGTACTTGTACTGAGACATGTCCGGACTGTTTTGTGTGTTCCGTGCAAGCTCGCTGTGTTTTTTTCTACGGGCAGTCCGGGTTTCCTCCACATTAAAAACAGAACGCGGCCACCCGACTGACTCTGTGCCAGCATGCTGGTCGTGTGTACATAGAAAACTCATCTTTGGAATTTTTTTTACCAGGTACATGTCCACTGGGGTGTGTCGGAAAATGGGTTCGCTTTGTGGCTGTAGAGAGGTTGAGGCGAAAAATAAGCGCCTGAATTACAGACATACACCAATTGATACGACAACAACAACAAGTTGCATGTCAACATTGTGCCAAATGTCCGATTTTATCGTCGTTACTCATCTATGACAATACGGTTAGCAGAACTAATTGTTATTTCGAAATATTTATTTTATATGTATTTACACAACAGCGAAACTGAATTAATTAAAACTCACTTTAACTGACAACTCGCGAAAACTGATGACACGTTTCATTTGATTCTTTGTATTCGTCTTCTTCAGAGTTACAGCACTCCTTCATAAACTGAAGATTGTGTGCCGACGCCGTGTATATACAATTTTATACATGTTTTATTAGGTGATTTTTTATAAAACATGCATATTTGGCCGAAAGTGCTCACTGAATGGACATGATGCACATGACAACATGTGTTATTTTATTTATTTTTCTAATATATTTTTTTTTTGTCCTGGGTTAAAACTATTTACATCGGAGGTCATTTATGGGTGGTATATGGTAATCAGGACAGACACAGGGATCAGGGCTTTAAACCCATCCACTGTGTCTGCTGAATGTACAGATGGTGGTAGAAGGTTCCATTGTGTTGCTGTTTGAGGGTAGAAAGAATATTTATATGAGACTTTTGCGGCATGGATGTGTTTTTATGCGGTTTTGTCTGGTCCTAGGGTCTGAGGATATGAGGAGATTGTTCGGTGGGTGGATAGCAACTATGTAGTGGATGATTTTATAGAACATGATGAGCCGGGAGCGTGTTTGTCTGATTTCAAGAGAGGGCTAATTTAAAGTACTAGCCGATTTCACCAACATTGCAAAGTAGCAAAGTATACTTTGAGGGAGAAATCTTCAATTTTAGGAATCATTTATTAATTTTGATTATACTGAATTTATTACATTATCACAGCCATTTTGGCTGTGATAATGTAATAAATTCAGTATAATAATTCTGCATACTTTTAATCATCAAATATATGCAGTCGTTAGTTCGATATGAAATAATGCTTTTCGGGAAAAATAAATGATTGCTCCCTCAAAGTATACTTTGCTAGAAAAGTATACTTTGCAATGTTGGTGAAATCGGCTACTGGAGCATATCAGAGACGGAGCTTGTGTTGTGATATCGGTTCAAAACATATCTAGCTGCGCGGCATTGTACTTTTTCAATTTGATTTATTTGAGATTTTGTATGTGGGTCCCAGACAGAAGATGAGTATTCCAATTTTGGTCTAACAAGGTCTTTGTAGGCGTGATCTTTTGCTTTTGAAGAAATCCTAATGATTATTTGCTTTACTGGTTATAGAATTGATGTGTTTGTCCCATTTTAAATTATTTTGTAGAGTGATACAATCAAAACAAATTTGCGTGTTGAACCTTTTCGAGAGGATGATTGTGTAATTTGTATGTGAATATTATTTGGTTTCTTTTTTGAGTGACCATAAGGATGTTACATTTGTCAGGATGGAAGTGCATCAACCACATGTTAAAAATGTGTACATTCGTATTTAATTGTTTAATCTACATTGTGTGATAATGTAATTAGACAGACCGACCCATTGGCACAAAGGAAGGAATCCGCCAGTCAAAATACCGGACCGGTACACAGGGTCCATGATAAGGAATTAGTAATTGAGTATTGTCACTGGGTAAAATAAAATCACACTACTGTAAGTGTTTACACATCAACAGACAGCAATTATTGCTTCAAAATGAAAACATGTCTTGGCCAAGGAGACAATTCTAATGAAATACCAAGATGTGTTTTCATTGAAAATAAGAAAAATATGCTATATGTGTGGTCTGTTTATTGTTTTCTGCAGCATGATAAAGATACCACAAATTTTGTATTGCTTTGTGATACTCGCTACTTCTGATTTCAATTGGGTTTTTGTCAATTTTAATTGGGTATTTAAGCAAATACGCAGCTTATATGGAGCACTGGGACCAGGATACAGGAAACGTTTCGTTCCTTGAGCATATCGGGGTGCCATTCTCTTATCATCTTACATCATGCGTTTCTGTTCCCATTGGTTCTAGATTGTGAAACTCATGTTCCATTCAATATCATGCATAAAGTTACGTATGTTCAGATAGATCTTCAAGTGATCTGCAAGTAGTCCGTGTGAGATAGAATCAACAAGTAAAACTTAATGATGCTGGAGTCCTATTTTTGGAAAGGCAATTTTTTAGTTTCTAAACCCAGTGCAAGAAGGATATTTATTTCAGAATTTTTACCATGTGTTCTTTTATAATACTGACGCTTTTTAAGCAGAAAATGTATATGTCAGGTATTCCGCTGGCGATCGCCACTTTCGCAGTTGGCGATAAAAATAAACAATTGGCAGGAAAAAAAAAGATTTTTATTTTTTTTTGAAGTGGCGATTTTTTTATTTTCCCCGACGGAATCCCTGATATGTGATAAATAGCTCAATTGTGAATCGTACGTGGTTTGCTACATGGCAAGGGAATGATATACACAAGACCATTTATGTTTTATGTTTCTTTTATTTTCAGACCATCAACTACAGTCTACTTGTTAGTGAAAAATACAGAAATACCTAGATGATAGTTTCTATTTTTAAGTTCCACAACATTTACATTATTATTAAATACACTTATCATTTACAATAAATTGGAGAAGTTCATATATACATGATATAATTTGATAATTAGAGATTGTCCTAAGAAATTTTGTCTGGTTATCAGACACAATTATGTCGGGCAACGATAACAATATTGATGACATCGAGGACATAGTATCAGCAGACAGTCAGTCATCAGATGTTCGAGTTGGGAACAAGAAACATGTGCTACCGAAGGCAAGACGTCGGAAAGGGAATGCAATGAGTGATGAAGAGGACACACAAGTCTCAGCTGACAGTGTCATTCCTGGTACAGTAGAGCATACATTTGTGTATGCCACTAGATCTTTGTCTGACATCATACTCACTTATGCAAGATACATAGAGAATAGTAGGTTAGTGCCATTGAATGGTAATTTGCGACACCATGGTTTACTGTTAAATGGAAATACAGTGGAATTTATTAATAACACACTCTTGGGAAACAATATCTGGCAAGGCTTAGGAAACGGGATGGGCAAGGCTTGCCGAGCCCATCCCATTTCCGTGCCGCGCCAGATATTTTTTCCCATTCACGGCACTAACCTACTATTCTATTTATCCCGTCAACACCTACAAATAGTTTTAAAATGCAAAAAATAACCCCAGCCGCATCATCAACTAGTATGAGAACCAACTAGTATCACAACCCCACATATTCATACGCAGTGATTAGGTCGTATTGACACGATATCAAAAATGTTTCACGGCACCGTGTATCACGGCACATGCACACTGTGTTAACGGGATAAAATATTTTATTTCCAATTATAGGCCCACAAGAGACAAATAATTTCATACTTTGATTATAATGATGTGAAAACAAGTCAACAAACACGTTCAACCTGAAACTTTGACTGTGAAATATGGATCGAGTGTACATGCAGATAGAAATAACTGAAATAGTAGGCCGCAGTGATGAACATGATCATGGGTCTCACTCTGGTCAACAAGCGCCTCCAATGCCCATAAGCCTAAGTTTCACAGCCACAGGCCCAGTTAAGAAAATTATACATGAAATAATGTCATATGTTATGTGCAAGTAGTGAAGGTGATTATAAGCATTTTGTCACTAGTAACTTAATTAATGTTTTGTCGACTAATTTACAAAATATGAAGACCATGATCGGATTACTTGGTATTGCAAGATTGTCTCGAGTCTTCAATGGTTGTAAAGGTTTTCAGCATGAATTTGTCCGTAGCCGATTTCATCAAAATTGCAAAGTATACTTTTCTTACAAAGTATATTTTGACAGAGTAATCATTTATTTTTCCTGAAATGCATTAGTTCATATACAATGTAGAACTAACCACTGTATGTATTTGATGATTAAAAGTATGCAGAATCATTATAATGAATTGATTACATTATCACAGCCAAAATGGCTGTGATAATGTAATACATTCAGTATACCGGTAATACAAATTAATAAATTTATCCTTAAATTGAAAATTTCTCCCTCAAAGTATACTTTGCTAGAAAAGTATATACTTTGCAATTTTGATGAAATAGACTACTGGTCTTCAACTTGGACCATATTCATTGTTATAGTAGAAACTATCGAAACTGAACACCCAGCAATATGTTTAATTCTTTCAGTGTTCTCAGTAACCGACCTGTGATGATAATATTGGTTCATGCGATTGAAAAGATCACACACACGTCTTGTAGTACTTATATACCTGAACAACAGTGAAGCCTCTATAAACCAGACTCCATTGGAGTTCCCAAGAGTGTGTGATTAATAAATTCCACTGTATTTCCATTTAACAGTAAACCATGGTGTCGCAAATTACCATTCAATGGTAATTTGCTACACCATGATTTACTGTCTGTTCCACGTTTTGCTGCCGACGAACATTGTGAGTCAATTTCCAAAAAAATTGGAAATTGACTCCGAAATCTGGCGAGATAGCTTGGAAATGATGTAACTAAGAAAACAAAAGTTAGATTTGAAAATCGGTCCAAAAATAAAAAAAATATTTAAAAAAAAATTGATTTAAAAAAAATCAATTGGAATTTCATCAAATAATTTTTTTTGGGGAGGGTGACTTTTTGTTATTGATAAAAAATTACTTATGTACTTTATAAATATTTTTTAGATTTAATGTGTTTAATAGCCAAAAGTTCATTGACAGCAAAACGTGGAACAGACAGTAATGTTAAATGGAAATAGAGCATAAATATTTCTCACAGTTGATTTGACTGGGTCACGTAGCGAGTGAGCATTCTATCATCAACCATATGATATCAGCGCTCCAGATAAGCTTTGTGTCTAAAGAGTTTTGTACCGCCTGATTTAAAATTAAGTGCATATTTTATTTATACAAATGGATTATTGATTTTCTTCATTATTAAATAGGGTATGAATGATGAAAACAAATTTAAACATTCACTTATTTGAGTGTAATATTACTTATTCACTTATTTATACTGTAATACAGTTGAAACAATTACTTAGTTGAGCTGCAAAAAGCAAACAGTGTTTGCTTTTTGCAACTCAACTAAGTAATTTTGCTAAAATAAATGTGTAAAATACGCAAATACGCACCTTATGTGGAGCTGTGTGATATGGTTCATGCCCCATGTTACAGGAACACAGACAGTGTATGTGAAGACCTGGGGATGTTCTCACAACAACTCTGACAGTGAATATATGGCTGGCCAGCTCGCCGCGTATGGATACAAAATCACAGGTAAATTTTAAACCACAGTTGGACGTCTCGGACATTTAACATTTAAAAAAATGCGGACCGCATGGGTGGGATAATGGCATTTATTAATGGGCATTAAATGCCCATTAATAAATGCCATTATCCCACCCACCTGGTACAGTACTATATGTTACATATAAATATTGTGCAGGTGCAAACTACGGTTAGTACATTTTCAACTTTATTACAGTATTTCCACAACTCAATTTGAAAATCACTGTATATTTTTACATTGCTGTGAGTATTTTGTACTCCCCACTGTTGATAATCAATGCGTATTCAGCTAAAATAAGTGCGTAAAATACGACAATACGCACCTTATTTGGAGCTCTGCATACGTTACAGAAGACAAGATGGCGGCTGACCTCTGGCTGCTAAACAGCTGCACCGTGAAGAGTCCCGCGGAGGACCACTTCCGGAACGAGATCACTGAGGCCCGTAACCTTGGCAAATACATCGTGCTGGCGGGCTGTGTGCCCCAGGGTCAGCCCAAGGGCGACTACATGCAAGGCCTCAGTATGGTCGGGGTTCAGCAGATAGACCGCGTCATCGAGGTCGTCGAGGAAACATTGAAAGGTATGGCAATTTATCAATTAACACTTGGCCCTAAATGATACTCTACTGTGTTGATGGGTCGTTAAGCACCATTCCATTACATTCTCTATTAACAGCGAACGGGTGGTAGGGAGCTTGCGAAAGGGTAATTTAACGATGGGGTTCATTCTTATCGGAATCCCGATATCCCTTGTTTGAGTACGATTTTGGCCTAAAATGACCTTAGCTGTTGACGGGCCGTTAAACTTCATTAATCAATTCTCTATTAACCCTTTCAACCCTAGATAAATAACATGTTCTGTTCCATGGCTTCAGAGCTAGAAAGATTGTACAGTTGAACCTCCCTGAATGGCCACCTCTCTACAATAACACCCTCTCTGTAACAGCCGCTATTTTGTATGCCAAATGGATGATTTCCTCTATATCTAACACTTAGACTGCTGAACACGAAAATTGTCATCTGCTGTTGCTTTTGCCTTCTTTCTCAATAAAAACATGTTTTGACAGCACTTTAGAAACATTTCCATTGGAAATGTTTCTAAAATGCTGTCAAAGCATCTATTTGATGAGAATTATGAAAGAAAATAAATAAACGGTAGACAACAAAATTTAATTCAGTGTTAACCTCCCTACAACAGCCACCTCTCTACAACAGCCAGTTTTGCGTCTTCCCATGAGTGGCTGTTGTAGAGAGGTTGCACTGTAATTTAGTGTTTTCGAAAATCAGGACCGAGCTCCATCGCTATCATTATGACTTGCTGTTGCTGGGAGGTTAAACCCTTTCACCTTATTGGGCAGCAATAGCCAAAGCTATTGCTGCCCAGTAAGGTGAAATGGTTTAACGCCAATAAGTCCCGGTATGTCATGGCATGTGGCCTGTATTCAGGACACAGTGTCCGGTTGCTCGGCCAGAAGAAATTCAAGGGGAAGAAAGTGGGCGGGGCCGACCTCAGCCTCCCAAAGGTCAGGAAGAATCCTCTTATCGAGATCATCGCCATAAACACGGGGTACGTCCCAATGAATAAACACATAAATCAATGTATTCAGTTGGTCCTTAAATTCCTGGAAAGTCGTGGAATTTGGAAAAATGGATTCCAGGCCTGGAAAGTCATGGAATTTGCCTCTTTTTCTGAAAAGGTCATTGAAAGTCATGGAATTTGGATTGCAGTCCAATTATTGTCGCGCCCGCTTGCGGAAAGCGCGATATAGTCGGCACTTTGGCATACGTACGTACGTACGTACGTACGTACGTACGTACGTACGTACGTACGTGTGTCCGGTTAAAGTTTTTGGTTAAGTTTTTGGGTTAAGTTCTTTGGTTAAAGTTTTTGGTTAATTTCTTTGGTTAAAGTTTTTGGTTAAGTTTTTTGCTTAAAGTTTTTGGTTAAGTTTTTTGGTTAAGTTTTTTGGTTAAAGTTTTTTGTTATACTATATCTCTGCAACTGCTTTGCCCATGTTTATCATCATATATATTTTCATTCTACCCCACTCCCGTGCGGCCCCTGTGCCCAATGTCAAGGTCAAATTACTTTGAAGTTTTTGGTTAAGTTTTTTGGTTAAAGTTTTTGGTTAAGTTTTTTGGTTAAAGTTTTTCATTATATTATATCTCTTTTTTTAGTGTCCATGCCTCGCCACAAGGCGCGACATGCAGGCCGCGGCCATCTAGTTGGTGTTGTTGAGCAAAGTTCAATGCAAACGATTTGATGTGGTAAGGGCACCTGGCACTAAATCGGGATTTTATAAATTCAGAATTGAAGTACTACATGAAACGGTGTCGAGCCTGGAATACACTTGTGTTGGGGAGAGAAGTAACTTCTCTCCCCAACACAAGTGTATTCGAGGCTCGTCACCTTTTCATCAGCATCATCCTTGCAAATATAGGTCCTTGAATTTCGAAAACAAGTCCTTGAAAGTCATGGAAAAGTCATGGAATTTGGTCTTCCCAAAAAGTGGGAACCCTGAATACATGACTTCCAATCCGGAGGTTGTGGATTCAAACCTCGCCTTAGGCATCGAAAATACTTTCATAGTCTTTCCATCTCCATGGTCTGTCGGATGAGACTTTAAACTGTGGTCCCGTCTCTATTTCACCCTAGTTGTTGGTGGGACGTTAAACCATTTCACTTTCATTTTTCAGTGGTTGTGGCAAAAAGTGAAAGTGAATGGGTTTAACGTCCCGCCAACAGGTATTAAAGGTCATATAGAGACGAGACCCGAGTTTAAAGTCTCATCTGACAGACTAGTGGGATGGAAATGTTATGAAGGCATGTTTCATACCTAGTGTGAGGATTGAACTCGCAACCTCAGGTATTGAAGTCCAATACCATATCGCCTAGGCCACGGCCCATATTGGTTGTGGCAATGTGTGTTTGGTTCCCGTAATGTTTTCATCAGTAGGTAACTTTCAGCTATGACTTACCGGCATACTAAATCAACATTCTTATCTGAACTCACACCTTTTCCTATTTCTCCATGACTTTTCCTATTTCTCCATGAAGAATTTTCTTTTTTTAATTCTGACGACCAATTGAGACTGTTCAAGCATGTGTTCACAACATATATGTTCAAAGAGACGTGAAGTCCACAATACTGTCTACCTACTAACACCTGCACGTGTTTCAAAACGAAAATTGTATGGTCATTGTTGTCCATATATGTGGTTGTGAACGGAGAAATGGGGCTTATGGGTTTTGCGACCAGTGTAGATCCAGATCAGCCTGTGCATCCGCACAGTCTGATCAGGATCTGCACTGTTCGCCATTCCATCAATAAACACCTGTCGTGCTTCTAGTGAGCAATATATCGGTATCGGACTGAGTGTGCTACAGTGAAACCTCTCTAAACCGGACACCCTGGGAGGTCCCCAGTTCAGTGAAACCTCTCTAAACCGAAAACCATTGGAGGTCCCCAGTACAGTGAAACCTCTCTAAACCGGACACCCTGGGAGGTCCCCAGTTCAGTGAAACCTCTCTAAACCGGACACCCTGGGAGGTCCCCGGTACAGTGAAACCTCTCTAAACCGGACACCCTGGGAGGTCCCCAGTACAGTGAAACCTCTCTAAACCGGACACCCTGGGAGGTCCCCAGGGTGTCTGGTTTTGCGATGTTCCACTGTAAATCAGGCATACAACTCTTCTGGGACATACTTATATCTTTTGCAATCATGAACATGCATTTTTATCTGAGATGTGTTACCATGAAACCTCTCAAAATGAAATCACACATATCGGTTCGGAGTCGGGTTTAGAGAGGTTCCACTGTATTTGATCAGGGGCTACATTGGTCACAAATCCCATATGCCCCATTTCTCCAGTCACAGCTACGTGATTCAGGTGTTTGAACCAGTGTACGTACTGTAAGACGAAGCATGCGAGAGGGGAGCTGGGAAGTTACCAGCCTGAGGAGATTATCGCCCGGGCAAAGCAGTCGTTTGAAGGTAAACTGGGATGGATTGTGGCCGAGGGGTTAGAACACCTGACTTCCAATCCGGAGGTTGTGGGTTCAAACCTGACATAGGGCATCAAAAAGTACTTTCATAGTATTTCCATCCCACTGGTCTGTCGGATGAGACTTTAAACTGGTCCCGTCTCTATATGACCTTAGCTGTTGGTGGGACGTTAAACCCTTTCACTTTCACTTTTTTTTGAGGTAAACTTGTATGTTAATCATATATTAATACCATATTACAACTCCAATTCTAAATGGTTTTAATGATTACGAGCATTTTCATTGGCCACATATTCTATATGAAATAATGCATTTCGGAAAAATAAATGATTGCTCCCTCAAAGTATACTTTACTAGATAAGTATACTTTGAAATTTTGATGAAATCGGCTACTGAACAGTTTAAATTTTACATCAAGTTAAAATTTCTAATGCAATATTGCAAAAACATTGCCTGCATATTTTTGTTTTGATGTTATTAACGTCACTAATGTTGATGTAACAAAAATAATACATGCGAGTATTGGGGTACAGATTTGTTGAAACCTGGAAATGGTGTGAAATATCATTTTAATGATATTGAGATAGAATTAGGTTGAAATATTCGCTAGTGCAATAACGTCGCAAATGACATCAATATTGATGTTTATCGGAATATGAACAACACATTTTGTTATTTGATGTACAATGGTACATTGTCAAATATGATTTTATAACCGCGGGCCTGTTTTACCCCCAGAGGGTGTGGTGGAGATCTGGCTGACATCGGAGGACCTGGGCGCGTACGGCCACGACATTGGCGTCACACTACCTGAGTTGCTATGGCAACTGGTGGAGGTGATACCAGAGGGCGCTAGGATGAGGCTCGGCATGACCAACCCACCCTACATTTTAGAACACTTACAGGTGGGTGTGGGCGACCGTTTATGGCTGTGTCTGGAGAAATGGGGCTTATGGCATTTGTGACCAGTATAACTCGTGATCGAACATCACCCTCCTGTAACCTGATACAGATATATACTGCTTGTCAGAAGCGTGACAGATGTTTCATTGATGGAATGGCGAACAGTGCTGATCCTGATCAGACTGTGCGGATGCACAGTCTGATCTGGATCTACACTGGTCGCAAAACCCATAATGATAAGCCCCGTTTCTCCAGACATGGCTACATTTATGACTGAATAAGTGGAGAATACCAGGTTACAGTCTTTTCATAGCAAGTTTGTCAGGCAAGGTTAGGAAACATGCAAGCCCCGGAATTACTACCGTTTCAAAGCCGAGCCTGATAAACTTGATATCAGAAGACGCTATCATGGTATTGTATTTATCAGGTATAAATGTTTTATGCTCGGGTTAGTCAAATATAACATGGTTTTACATTGTGTCATTCGGAAATGTCATGTGATGTAGTTCGTCCAGTGGGACTTCAACGACTAAATTAGTTGTTACCAGTAGCCGATTTCATCAAAATTGCAAAGTATACTTATCTAGCAAAGTATACTTTGAGGGAGTAATCATTTAGCTTTCCTGAAACACATTATTTCATATAGAACTAACGGCTGCATATATTTGATGATTAAACGTATGCAGAATTATTATACTGAATTTATTACATTATCACAGCCAAAATGGCTGTGATAATGTAATAAATTCAGGACAATAAAAATTAATAAATTTATCCTTAAATTGAAAATTTCTCCCTCAAAGTATACTTTGCTAGAAAAGTATACTTTGCAATGTTGGTGAAATAGGCTACAGGATATACGTGTCTAGGTAATGCAGGATACGACAATTTTGTATCATTCAGCCTGTATTTGGTCAATGCATAGCGAGTTACCTGAACTTAAGGTTATAGCATTTGTGTTCAGTCTAGCCTCTGATTGGCTAGCAAACTCGTGCAGTCAGATACGGATATATACTCTTAGCTGTATGACTGGTGATTACTAGCTGAGTTTCAAACAGACGTCTATCAGACGGCTTGGATGCAGAGACTGATCACGGTCTAGACTGGTCACAAGGGACTCATAATGTTTATTAGGGTCCCCAATCAATGTCCAGTATGAGCCACCATAATATCAAAGTGTCTATTCAGCTTCCAAAACAGATGAGGCCCCAGATCATCAGCGATACATTTAGCAAAAACTAGTTCCAATTAATTTTGCATAAGCGTGGTATCTGTAGCCGATTTCATCAAAATTGCAAAGTATACTTTTCGAGCAAAGTATACTTTGAGGGAGTAATCATTTATTTTTCCTGAAATGCATTATTTCAAATAGAACTAACAAATGCATGTATTTCATGATTAAAAGTATGCAGAATTATTATACTGAATTTATTACATTATCACAGCCATAATGGCTGTGATAATGTAATAAATTCAGTATAATAAAACTTAATAAATTTATCCTAAAATTGAAAATTTCTCCCTCAAAGTATACTTTGCTAGAAAAGTATGCTTTGCAATGTTGGTGAAATAGGCTACTGATGAGAACATGAACTAACAGACATCACAGATCACAGCTACTTCAGTTTCATATGACAATGTCATGTGGCTGTGACTGGAGAAATGGGGCTTTATATATGGAATTTGTATAGCTCCTGATCAAATAGTGCATTCGTGTTACTTGATAATGATCGATATTGCGTGTGTTTCGTTGATAGAATGGCGGATGCACAGGCTGATCTGGATCTACACTGGTCGCAAAACCTATAAGCCCCATTTCTCCAGTCACAGCCGCATATTTCCTCCTGTTATATTGTAGGAGATAGCCAAAATATTGAATCACCCACGGGTGTATTCGTTCCTACATGTACCTGTGCAGTCAGCCTCGGATAGCGTCCTCATGGACATGAAACGGGAATATTGTCTCCAAGACTTCAAGCAAGTCGCTGACACTTTGAAGAAAGAGTAAGTACACTTGGAGAGTTGAGAATATGCGGGTCTGCATGATCTGCCGGCAAAATTTAGATGATTTTTATGCCCCCGGTCTCTGTAGAGCCGGGGTTCATATAGCAGGGATTTCACTGGCGATCGCCATTTTCGCAATTGGCGATAAAAATAAACAATTGGCGAGCGATAAAAAATTGTAATTTTTTATCGCCAATTGTTTATTTTTATCCTTATATGGTTATTCTTTTTTTTTATTATTTTTTTTTTTATTTTTTAGCCAGATTTTTTTGTTTTTTGATCCAGGCTATTGATTGGCGAAAGCCGGGTCCGGCGGCGGGGCGGGCGGGCGGCGCGCGCGGGCGGCGGGCGGCGTCCACAATCAATGTTAAGTTTTCGTGTTTGAGTCCATTTCTTTGTTACTGTACCACCTAGGACCACCAAAATTTTCACAAACTCATAATCAAGGGGTGCCCACCAGACATATTCACTATCCAACATGTTACTTTTTTTTTAACTTGACCCATTTTTTCCGCGTAGTCGACTTAGCCATTTTCAATGTTAAGTTTTCGCGTTTACAATGTTAAGTTTTCGTGTTTAAGTCCATTTCTTTGGTACTGTACCACCTAGGACCACCAAACTTTCACAGCTTCATAATCAAGGGGTACCCACCACTATCACTATCCAACATGTTACTTTATTTTTTAACTTCACCCATTTTTTCCGCGCAGTCGACTTACCCATTTTCAATGTTAAGTTTTCGCATTTACAATGTTAAGTTTTCGTGTTTAAGTCCATTTCTTTGGTACTGTACCACCTAGGACCACCAAACTTTCACAGCTTCATAACCAAGGGGTGCCTACCACATACAACTATCCAACATGTGACCATTTTTTTACCTTCACCTATTATTTCTACGTAATTGACTTAGCCATTTTCAACGTTAACTTTTTAATGTACGTCTGGTTTTTTGGTTAATACTTTTTTGTTATACTATATCTCTGCAACTGCTTCGCCCATTACCTTGAAACTTCACATCCATATTTTCATTCTAACCCCCAACCGTGCGGCCCCTGTGCCCAATGTCAAGGTCAAATTACTTTTAATTTTTTTGTTAAAGTTTTTTCGTGTACTATATCTCTGCAACTGCTTCACCCAATACCTTGATACTTCACATGGGTGTTTATCATCATTGTCGCACCTGCTTGCGGAAAGCGCGATCCTGTGCCCAATGTCAAGGTCAAATTACTTTGAATTTTTTTGTTAAAGTTTTTTCGTGTACTATATCTCTGCAACTGCTTCACCCAATACCTTGATACTTCACATGGGTGTTTATCATCATTGTCGCACCTGCTTGCGGAAAGCGCGATCCTGTGCCCAATGTCAAGGTCAAATTACTTTGATTTTTTTTGTTAAAGTTTTTTTAAAGTGTACTATATCTCTGCAACTGCTTCACCCAATACCTTGATACTTCACATGGGTGTTTATCATCATTGTCGCACCTGCTTGCGGAAAGCGCGATCCTGTGCCCAATGTCAAGGTCAAAATTACTTTGAATTTTTTTGTTAAAGTTTTTTAAATTTTTCGTGTACTATATCTCTGCAACTGCTTCACCCAATACCTTGATACATTCACATGGGTGTTTATCATCATTGTCGCACCTGCTTGCGGAAAGCGCGATCCTGTGCCCAATGTCAAGGTCAAATTACTTTGATTTTTTTTGTTAAAGTTTTTTGTGTACTATATCTCTGCAACTGCTTCACCCAATACCTTGATACTTCACATGGGTGTTTATCATCATTGTCGCACCTGCTTGCGGAAAGCGCGATCCTGTGCCCAATGTCAAGGTCAAATTACTTTGAATTTTTTTTGTTAAAGTTTTTTTCGTGTACTATATCTCTGCAACTGCTTCACCCAATACCTTGATACTTCACATGGGTGTTTATCATCATTGTTGCACCTGCTTGCGGAAAGCGCGATCCTGTGCCCAATGTCAAGGTCAAATTACTTTGAATTTTTTTTGTTAAATTTTTTTCGTGTACTATATCTCTGCAACTGCTTCACCCAATACTTTGATACTTCACATGGGTGTTTATCATCATTGTCGCACCTGCTTGCGGAAAGCGCGATCCTGTGCCCAATGTCAAGTTCAAATTACTTTCAATTTTTTTGTTAAAGTTTTTTTGTGTACTATATCTCTGCAACTGCTTCACCCAATACCTTGATACTTCACATGGTGTTTTATCATCATTGTCACACCCTTGCTTGCGGAAAGCGCGATATCGTCGGCATTTTAGGCATACGTCCGTCCGTATCGACCGTATTTCGTCCGTGTGTCCGGTTTAAAGTTTTTTGGTTAAAGTTTTTCCATCTACTATATCTATTTTTTTAGTGTCCATGCCTCGCCCCAAGGGCGACATGCAGGCCACGACCATCTAGTCTACAAAAAGTGGGTATAATTATGTTATCCAAGTGTCTATGCTTGGAAAAAACCTGGCCTTCGTGGCTTTGCCTCGTTTCTTGTTTTTTTTTTGAAGTGGCGATTTTTTTTTTTTCCCCAGTGGAATCCCTGATATAGCATTTGGACAGCGTATCTATATGCCCGTCCATCGCTGGGTCCAGTTAAGATGTTTGCCGGAGTTTCTTCAATCTGCCATAGGGAACATTTATGTGCCAACAGGCCACATTTTCTTGATTTTCTCTGTTTTTGTATATGTCATTCGGCTATTTTCCAAATAGAAAATAGTATAGGTTCCCCCGATTTCAGAAAGTTGCAGTTTTCAGTAAAAAGTTTTCAGTCCATATTGTACTGGATCTCTAGTACATTGATTGCAAAGTTGAAATGCAATACATTCTAATTCATGGTGTATGGTGTACCTATAGCAACAGACTTTATCAGACTTGACTAGGAAACGGTAAGAATTCCAAAGTAAACCTATTTGAGGTCCAACAGGACATCATAGATATGGCTCAGAATTCCTACACATTTCCTATTAAACCTTGCCCGACACATTTGATGTTAAAAGACACTATAGTCTGTTTCACGAAAGCTGCCCAAATTTTACGGCCATATAAACAATTCAAAAACAATATTTTTTCGATAATATTAAATTAAAGGAAAATTTAAGAATGAGCCCTCTTTTTATTTCGTGAAATTCGGTCAAATATTGATTTTATTACGAAAAATTAATTTGTGTATGGGAATTTAACATGGGGGAAAAGGAAGTGGAGGAGCTGTGGATGAGTCAAAAATATCTTGGAAATGATCTAAGTAAGAAAACAAAAGTTAAATTTTGAAAATCGGTCCAATATTTCTGAAATTCTAAAAAATTTCCCCATGTTAAATCCCCATAGACATCTTCACTCTGTGGTCTGTGAAGATGTCTATGGGGATTTAACATGGGGAAATTGTTTTTTCGCAATAAAATCAATATTTGACCAAAGTTCACGAAACAAAAAGAAGGCATGATAAAGGTACCACAATTGTTCTCATTGCTTTTTGATACTCACTACTTCTGATTTCAATTGAGTTTTTGGCAATTTTAATTGGGTATTTACGCAAATACGCAGCTTATCTGGAACTCTGATCAAAAGACACTAGCCCGATATTCTCTGTTGTAAGAGCTATCAAGTTCATCAGACTCTGCTCAGAAACGGTAGCAATGCCTCGGTGAATCTCGGAATTTACATGCGTTTCCTAGCCTTACCTGACAAACTTAACATCAAAAGACACGTGCTCGAAATTCTCTGTTGCAAGAGCTTTGATAGCTCTTGCAACAGAGAATATCGCGCTATTGTTTAGTGTTCATCGCTAGAGTTCATCAGTCTCGGCTAGTAAACGGTAGGAACTTCTCGATGAACCTCGGAATTCCTACTTGTCTGATAAACTTAACATCGAACGACATTAGCCTGTAGCCGATTTCACCAAAATTGCTAAGCATACTTATCTAGCTATTAAGTATACTTTCAGGGAGTAATCATTTATTTTTCCCGAAATGCATTATTTCATATAGAACTAACGATTGCATATATACATTGTATGATGATTAAAAGTATGCAGAATTATTATACTGAATTTATTGCATTATCACAGCCAAAATGGCTGTGATAATGTAATAAATTCAGTATAATAAAAATTAATAAATTTATCCTTCAATTGAAAATTTCTCCCTCAAAGTGTACTTGGAAGATAAGTAGGCTTACCAATTTTGATGAAATCGGCATCTCCCATTCCGTATTCAGGGTGCCGGGTGTAACGATAGCGACAGACCTGATCTGTGGCTTCCCAACGGAGACGGAGGACGACTTTGATGAGACGATGCAGCTGGTGCGCGACTACAAGTTCCCGAGTCTCTTCATCAACCAATTCTTCCCCCGGCACCAGGCACCCCTGCCGCTAAAATGCCCCGCATCCCCGCACACAACTGTGAGTAGTGTCGCCCCCAGTATGTCCACTTTCAGACCCGGCCCGGCACCCGCGTCACTAAAATGCCACCCATCCCCGTACACGGCGCGAGTAGTGTCACCCCAGTATGGCCACTTTCACAGCCTGAGTGTCTCAAACGGACTCTTCCAGTGAAGGGATGGATTGTGGCCTAGGGGTTAGAACACCTGACTTCCAATCCGGAGGTTGTGGATTCAAACCTCTCCTTAGGCATCAAAAATACTTTCATAGAATTTCCATCCCACTGGTCTGTCGGATGAGACTTTAAACTGTGGTCCCGTCTCTATATGAATCTAGCTGTTGGTTGGACGTCAAACCCATTCCACTTTCACTTTTTTCCAGTTTAATGTAGAAAAGTGAAAGTTAATGGGTTGAACGTCCCATCAACAGCTGTTATACAGAGACGGGACCTCGGTTTAAATACTAGAATATAGGAAAATTCACCTTGAGAGTTTTAACACTAGAATATTGGAATATTCACCTTGTGTATTGGACTATTCACCTGGAAGTAGTGTATAATATAGGAATGAATGGCCTTTTCGTGGAATTTATCGGGGTATAAACTTGGAAAAGTCGCGGGAATACTGGACGAAGGCCGGAAGGCCTTCGTCCAGTATTCCCGCGACTTTTCCAAGTTTATATCCCCGATAAATTCCACAAAAAGGCCATTCATTCCTTATAATTCCAGCATTTGAAATAAATTCATCAAGAAAATGTGTTTATTTTCCGTTTTCTTAAGAATTATTTTAACTGCGCCTCACAAGTAGTTCGGCGTGGGAGTTTACTGGGATATAAATTTTGGACAGAGACTTGCTACGGGCCAATCAAATGTTAGGGAATTGTGTAAATATTTTTGTGCTGGAATTATTTTCCTGTGAACTGTTTCCACAGGTAAAGAAAAGAACAAAGCGTGTGTCGGAGCTGTTCCAGTCATACCATCCCTACACACACAAGGTAATACAATACATATATGTTTAGGTGGCTTGCTAGGGACATGTCAATCTTCGTTTCTATGCAGCCATATATAAGGCCTATCCATTGTTTGTTTAGGGGAACGGGCTTCATTCATTATGTGGGTATTAGGGATATTTTTTTTTTAATAAATGAAGCTGTAAATCGTTAAATACAACATGTACCTTGTTTACTTTACATGCCATTAGTTGTAGTATGAATATTAATTAAGCTCACAATTCATTGTATATTCTGGTGGATATTTTGCATCAAAATAACACACAGAATGCACATGAAACTGTACGGAATATAATATATTATGTAAAAAATGATCAATTGTAGTGTTTATTCAAACCCAACAGCCATCTGTAAATGCACATGAACTAGTGTTGAGAATAAATAAGACTTGACCCAAAACTTAATCCATGGTTTAATGCCAAAGACGCTGATGCACAGGTTTTTGTTTGTTTGTTTGTTTGTTGGGGTTTAACTGCCTTTCTACAGCTATAAGGTCAGTTAAGGCCGGGTCAATCGGTTTAGTACTAAATCCCATATATTGCCTGTACAAATGGGGAAAATCCCAAAATCAGAACTGAATATTTACAATAAGAAAACTATATATTCAGCCCTGAAATCAGAATAATCCTGATTTGATGCCTGATTTCTACAAGTGAGCACTGCTCGCAATACAATGGTATCATGTCCGCAAACACTGATGAACTAGCTATAGGAAAAATGTCAAATGTTCGTCTTTCTGGAGAATGTTGGCATACATCTATGTTTATACGTAACAAGATGCGAGTCCCACTAGACAAAACCCCAGCCATTGTGCCAATTGGCAATTTTTGTTGTTGATTGTAGGCTTACGGTGCTGTCCGGTGATTTCGCGCAGCTAAGGAAACAATAAGTGACCGATCTATAAATATCGCATATTCAGACCTACAACTTTATATGCATAATAACTCGCCATATCGCCGTATTTCTACGAAATATCATGCAATAAAACAAAGTGCATCAATGTAAACGGCCGCCATTTGTGAACTCACGTTGGGTATTCCCTGAAAATATGGATGTCCAGTGTACTTGCACAGTGCGATTTTAGTGACGTCAGTTAATTATATTTGTCTATGGTGGCCAATACACGCCAACATGACTGTCATTTCTACGTTCAGGGAAGGGGGTCAATAAGTCAGCATGTGATAAATTACAGCCAGGGAACAAATTAATGACAGTATAACACATCCAGCGTAGATTAATACCCAGATTAATGCAAGTACTCAAAATTACTACAAAAAAAAAAGATTCTAACAAGTTTGGGCTTCCATACATTGAACATTTTGTAGTAGTTTCCCCAATGACGTCATTTGTATGTTTTAATATACTCGATCCGGGGCCAACTATTTAATTCACAAAACAGAAGTAAACATGGTTTTGACAGACGATGTCTTCTGCAAAATGTGATCTGTTTTTGAGAAATAAAATGTATGCATGTATTAGGATATGAAGCGTAAAACTGACACAAAAATAATTGTACTCACCAAATATACTTAGACTGGCCAAATATCGTCAGAAGTTGTATAGTTTATGAAAAGGTTGACTTCTAATATACGAAACCAGATAGCGAGAGGTTGACAATGCGAATTAAAGAGGTACGCGAAATCACCGGACACAATTGTATATTCGGATAACCTCTGCAGTTACCGCAATGCGCTTCGTTTTCGCCGCACCTAGAGTTGTAAGACGGTCGCGAGTGTAAAAAAAGATGGGGTTGTTTAATATATCGGGTATTAAAATGTCATTTACCAACAAAGTTGCATGAAACATAGAATGGGTGCGAGACAAAAGTCACAACGAGAAAGATAAAAATTAACAAAATGAACAAAATAGACAAAAAAAATGTTCTTCTGAAATGTGGAGAAAAAAAATAGGGTTGGCACATTTTGTTAATAAAATAGCAGGTAGGGTCGGTGCCCCGAAACAAACAATTTTTTTTGATAGGCCTAATCCAACCTCTTTACAACAGCCAGCAGCCAGAAGGAAACAAATGGCCGTTGTAGAGAGGTGGCTGTTGTAGATAGGTGGTGTTGTAGAGTAGAGAGGGGCGTTGTAGAGAGGGACCATCAATGAACAACCACCGACCAGACAGTGGTCCACTTACCCCACCACCACCATACTATGTTTAATCGACAACTGCTTACTAAGTCAAATATAGTCACAATCTGTCGGCGGTGAATATGCCCAAATATTGATGGTGCTTGTGGCATCCGGCACAAACAATTGTTGAATGACAGCATCTAGAAATGTAACGGCAACAACAATTAAAACTTCCTGATTTGGAGAATGATAATGGAGACATTTTATAAACACGGGTCAAGATGTGCCATTTGTCCTCCAAATCAGGCAGCTTGATTGGTCAAACTTTCTGATTAGGAGAATGATAACCAAGTAACGTTTTATAAGCACAGGTCCAGATATGCCATACCTGTTGATTGTGGACTACATGTAGCAAGTTATAGCCATACATCCATCCCACCAGCTTGGCGAGCGACAGGAAGTGATGGTTACCGAGATATCTCACGACAAGAAGTACTTCGTCGGACACAACAAATTCTACGATCAGGTTGGTGCTTTTTGGTTTTATATTGCCAGACTTTTGAGATGGCCCGACTGTTGATTACCGTAATAACCCTAAATTTGTGGACAAAATTTGTTTTGGGAAACCCAAAACAAATTGTATCCAAATACATTGTTATGATGAAAATATGTACAACCAAACTACGTAAATATTTGGCTGTGTGAAACTGTATATTAATGTCTGTATATGATACACTAACATGCCTGTGAAGTAGATTAGTGCATCAATTGACTGATTTCTGCACGCAAAGAATGTCTCTAGATGGCATAACAAATCTGGCTTAATATTTTTAACATACTACTTTTGACTTCACCGCACATGAATATCTGATGATTTAGTGTGGTTAAACCTATATCCCAATTGGATAAACGCCTATATAGTTATACAACAACCAGATTTAGTCTTCCCTCGGAAGACTGCTGTTTTCAGGTTGCACTGTATTAGCTGTAACTTTGGATCAGCCGTAACTTATCACTCATTGCCTATAAACATACGGTGTAATGGCAAATGACAGCAATTTATAACTATGAGGTCCAGATTTATGAAAATCTCGAGACGGTACTTGCATCACATGTTCAATATCTGGTACTTTGAGCTGTGCTCATTGTTGACCAATCAAACTGCTGGAATTTGAACACGAAAGCTCAGATTTCAAGTCCATTCTCGGATGATTTTTCAAAATCACAACATAGACACAGATTTATACACAAATTCATCTTATCCATATAGTTTCTTCATTTCAGGTGTATACATATAATACCTTTAACTATGAATTCATACCTAGATTCATATCATGGTAAAGTACACAAGGATTCACACATGTCGCCAGGGGGCCGTTTCACCTGGGGCCCGTTTCACTAAACTTTGTACGACTAAAATGTTCATAAGTGCAGAATTATGATAGTCTGTAAATTTCACATTAACACTGTTTTCTTGTAAACAATTATTGGATTTACATTTATTGAGCATATGCAGCCTATGCTCAATAAATGTAAATTCATCAATTGAAATTTACAGACGATTCTAAATTTGCACTGACAAACATTTTAGTCGTACAAATTTCGTGAAACAGGTCCCAGGTGTAGTATTAAAGGGTGCCTGGTGCTGGATCAGGATAATTTGATTTCAGTGCTGAATGACCTGTATTATGTGATGCTCTCCAGGTTTGTGTGGCTGTGACTGGAGAAATAGGGTTTACGAGTTTTGCGACCAGTGTAGATCCAGATCTGCTTGTGCATCCGCACAGTCTGATCAGGATCTGCACTGTTCGCCATTCCATCAATGAAACCCCCGCCAAGCAATATATATTGATATCGGGGTACAGGAGTGTGCTATTTGATCAGGAACTACACTGGTCACAAATCCCATAAGTCACAATTCTACAGTCATAGCCACACATGGCCGTCCTATATTGTACGTAAAACCAATCAATCAATCGATCAAGTGTATTCTCTTCAGGTATTGGTACCGAAAGATGAAAGCCTGATGGGTAAACTAATAGAGGTTGAGATCACAGAAACGGGCAAACACTACATGAAGGGTCGACTCATGGGCGATAAGGAGGCCGCCCGACCTAAACTCGTCCCTCCACCGTTACCAAAGGGAACAATCTCCGGCATACAACGGGTTCGTACACAATCAATGATTGTCAATTTGTCTTTAACGTTTTAAATAAGATCTGCAATGTTTGTCATTTTTTTAAGATTTTGGAAATAATCTATCTTTTTATACACCCTTTAAACCCTTACACCGCTTTGACAGCACTTTAGAATAATTTACAACATGGTTTGACAGCACTTTAGAATCATTTCCATTGGAAATGATTCTAAAGTGCTGTCAAACCATTTTTTTATTTATAAATAAGGCAAGATATAAAAGCAACATCAGACAACAATTGTTGTGTGTAGCGGTCTAAGGGTTAACACTTTCAATATGATTTTCCTTGTTTGTCATTGTTTTAAGAATAAGAAAAAATATGTCTGTCCATTTGTCTGTCCATGGGAATATACCATCTGTTTGTCCATGTATACTTTGATATAGGCTACAGGTGCATTTCCATCTGTATGTGTGGCTGTGACTGGAGAAATGTGGCTTTTGTGGTCGGTTTAGATTTGATCAAATAGCACACTCCTGTATCCTGATAACGATCTCTATTAGTTGTTAGGGGCATTACAGGTGTTTCATTGATGCAATGGTGAACATCCTGATCAGACTGTGAATCCATAGGCTGATCTGGATCTACACTGGTCACAAAACTAATAAGTGGGTGGCAGGTGGGAGTATTCGATGGGTAATTTAATGATCAGGGTTCATCCTTACCGGAATCCTGACTGGAGACATGGTTTGGCCCTCGCATACGTCTGTGGCATTTTGTATCTGATTATACTCCTTATGTGAGTATTATAATTTTAGGGGAAGGGGTCAAGTGACTTTGGTGTGGTGTGGACCTGGCTGGCACCATGTCGGGCTATTCTAATTTCAGGGCTGAATATATTTTTTCTCGATGTAAATATTCTGTTCTGATTTTGGGATTTTCCCCCCAATGCAGCAGGTTAAAACGCGATCGAACCCGTTGGCCCAGCCTTACATGACCGTAGCTGTCGATAGGCCATTAAACACCAATAAACAAACAAACACAAAACTAATAAGCCCCATTTCTCCTGTCACAGCAACATATGACCTTGCCTGTTGCATGAACGTAAAGCACCAATCAATCTCTTGCAGGGTGAAATGGTGCTCTCGCAGTCTGGCGTGGTGTTCTTCGGCTCGGTGGTGGCTGTCTTGGTGGTTGCCGTTGCCTGGCGACTGTATGAACTTGTGTTGGACGTGATATGATGGATGGGTGGATGGACATGTGTCAGTGGCACAAATACCGTGCAATACAAAATGCGATGTCCAGCTAGTCCCGTGCAGGACCCAGCTACCATGCTTGGCCCAAATACCGCCATTCACTGTAACTGATTAACCCTTAGACTGCTACACACAATTGTCGTGTGCTTTTGCTTTTATATCTTGCCTTATTTCTCAACATTAGCTGTTGCTGGGACGTTTAAAAGCCCTTTCATTTTCACAAAATTATCACTAGTCGGAAATACGTCCTATGTCAGATTATAGTCAAAGTTACAGATGGGTATCGGTACATTAAACTGGATTTCAGTTTAATGATGTGCCTTTTAATATTTGCTATTGCAATAAAATGTGAAACTATTACCGGTAGTTGTTGATTCGCTGTTTTAACAGATCATGCCCAGAGTACATGATATACAGAGAATAGTAGGGTGCCGTTTCACTAAACTTTGTACGAATAAAATGTTCGTAAGTGCAAAATTATGTAATTATGTAAATTTCACAGTAACAATGTTTTCTTGCAAACAATTATTGGATTTACATTTATTGAGCATAGGCCTGTGCTCTGGTAATAAATGTAAGTGCATTAATTGAAATTTACAGACGATCCTAAATTTGCGCTTACAAAAATTTTAGTTGTACAAACTTTAGTGAAACGGCCCCCAGTATAGTGTCTTTTGATGCAAGTTTGTCAGGCGAACCGTATATTAAAAACACTAGCAATCCATGGTGTTCTATTTATCAGGTAACATTTTATGCTTCAGATTGAGCAAATATATCATTCAGCCAATGAAGCATCAGTTTGAAGTTTTTACCTGTATTCAGGGTGTGGGATCACGTGTTCCCGAACGACGTGATGTCGTGTTTTTAGCTCACCTGAGCGAAGCTCATGTGAGCTATTGTTACTGCAATGTGTCCGTCATCCGTCATCGTCCGTCGTCCGTGAACATTTTCAAACGTCTTCTCCTCGGTAACCATTTGGCCTATAGTCACCAAACTTCATGGTCATGGTCCTTAGGTAGGGGGATTACATAATTGTTAAAATGACGTCATTACGTAATCAAAGATGGTTGCCGTCTAAAAATAGCACAAATTCTTCAAAAATCTTCTTCTCAAGAACCGCTAACCGGATTTCGACAAAACTAGGAATGATCGATGTACAATGCTCTTTCAAAGTTGTTAAAATGGTGACCCCGGAGTCAAAAATGGGCGTGGCCCGTGGGGTCAAATTTTATTTTTGACCGAATATGGTCATGTCATATATCAAATTGAAGGTATCAATGAGGCGATCACTCTAGTGCATTTTTTGTCGAAATCGGATGGTTATGTCATCCAAGATGGCCGCCGAAAGGTCAATGAACCGCTTGGCCCATGGTAGCTAAACTTAAAAGTTATGGTCCATGGGTGAAGCCTTTTCAGATTTGTTAAAATGGAGGTCATCGCTAATCCAAGATGTCCGCCGTCTAAAAATAGCATAAATTCTTAAAAAATCTTCTTCTCATGAACCGCTGGCCGGATTTCGACTAAACTTGGTAGAAATGATCGATTTACAATGCTCTTTCAAAGTTGTGAAAATAGTGACCCCGGGGTCAAAAATGGGCGTGGCCCATGGGGTCAAATTTTATTTTTGACCGAATATGCTCATGTCATATATCAAATTGAAGGTATCGATGAGGCGATTGCTCTGGTGCAATATTTGTCAGAATCGGATGATTATAACATCCATGATGGCTGCCAAAAGGTCCATTTATTCGAGATTTTCAACGTCTTTTTCTCAGGAACCACATGACCGATGCTGGCCAAACTTCATAGGAAGTTAAGATCGCTTAATCCAAGATTAATCTTGGTGCAAGGAAGGTGTCTAATGATAATCTTTGTACATTACAAACTTTTTGTTTTTTATCATACCACGTTTTAATAGTGAAACGGGGCCCCAGATCTTAACCAAACTTGATAATATTCATTGGGCTAGTCTATAAAGTTGACCAGCAAAGCCACATGTTGCACATGGACACAATCTAATCAGTAGCCGATTTCATCAAAATTGCAAAGTATACTTAACTAGCAAAGTATACTTTGAGGGAGTAATCATTTATTTTTCCCAAAATGCATTATTTCATATAGAAGCTAACCACTGCACATATTTGATGATTAAAAGTATGCAGAATTATTATACTGAATGTATTACATTATCACAGCTATTTGGCTGTGATAATGTAATAAATTCAGTATAATAAAAATTAATAAATTTATCCTTAAATTGAAAATGTCTCCCTCAAAGTATACTTTGCTAGATATTAAGTATACTTTGCAATGTTGGTGAAATAGGCGACAGAGCTACACTGGTTTACAATCTAGTTTATGCCTCTGAATATTGTGACTGCGCGAGTGGGTGCGCGAGGCATAGATCACCTGCGCGAGTGGGTGCGCGAGGCATAGATCACCTGCGCAAGTGGGTGCGCGAGGCATAGATCACCTGCGCGAGTGGGTGCGCGAGGCATAGATCACATTAGGTACAGCTGGAATAATGTAATGATAAAGTTTGTACTATTAACCCTTTCAACACCACAGGCTTGTAGTGGTAATGGCAAAACGTGTAGATCCAGGGGCCCGTTTCACTAGACTACGTACGACTAAAATGTTCGTAAGTGCAAATTTAAGATCGTCTGGACATTTAAATTAATGGATTTACATTTATTGAGCATAGGCTGCCTATGCAGCCTATGCTCAATAAATGTAAATCCAATAATTGTTTACAAGAAAACATTGTTTATGTGCAATTGTTTATGTGCAGACTATCATTATTTTGCACTTACGAACATTTTAGTCGTACAAAGCTTAGTGAAACGGCCCCCAGATGAGCCGTCTCATCAGGATCTGCACTTTTAGCAAGTATTTTTCATGTTTTTGAGAACAGAAACACATCCTTTTCATAAATGGACTAGTTTGAAAATTATTGAATTGGTTGCAAAATTAACATATCAAATTCCATTCCAGTTACTTAGGGGTGAAAGGGTTAACTGAGATGAAAGCTGGGAGTGGGTGTGTGATGCATAGATCACCTTAGGTACAGCTGCAATCATACAGTTTGTACAGTTGCTACTAGTGATATTATGTATCACCATAACTCGTGTTACTGACCGAATTACTAAATTAATTGCGCTTTATTGCGTATAAAGTTGACAATTTATTATACAACTGGCTTATCTATCCACAGCTGAAACAACGTGGTCCTATTACATCGCACAACAGACAGTTTTCTGAATTTTTGGATCACAAATTCCGAATTGCAAGTATCTGAATCGACATATACATTTCGTTTATTATCACTCTGGACATCTTGTGGTCGGTGTGATATAGTCACCGCTTTTTAGTCATCTAATTAGTAGTCGATTTCACCAACATTGTAAAGTATACTTATCTAGCAAAGTATTGAGGGAGTAATTATTTATTTTTCCCAAAATGCATTATTTCATATAGAGCTAACAACTGCACATATTTGATGATTAAAATTATGGAGAATTATTATACTGAATTTATTACATTATCACAGCCATTTGCTATTTGGCTGTGATAATGTAATAAATTCAGTATAATAAAAATTAATAAATTTATCCTTAAATTGAAAATGTCTCCCTCAAAGTATACTTTGCTAGATAAGTATACTTTGGAATGTTGGTGAAATAGGCGACAGAGCTACACTGGTTTACAATCTAGTTTATGCCTCTGAATATTGTGACTCCATCACTGATTGTATGATCTTGCCACACGATCATCTACTGTCTGTTTCATAAAACCTGCCCAAATTGTACGGCTATATAAAAATTGCAAAAAAAATATATTTTTTCGATAATATTAAATTGTAGCAACATTTAAGAATGAGCCTACTTTTTATTTTGTGAAATTTGGTCCAATATTGATTTTATTGCGAAAAAACAATTTCCACATGTTAAATCCCCATAGACATCTTCACTCTGTCAGGTGTCTATGGGGATTTAACATGGGGAAATTTTTCTAATTTCAGAAATAGTGGACCGATTTTCAAAATGTAATTTGTTTTCTTAGATCATTTCCAAGCTATCTAGCTAGGTTTCAGAATCAGTTTCCATTTTTTTTCGTTTTTAAGACGCCTCCTCCAGGTTCTCCACCTCTTTACCCCCCCCCCCCCCCCCACCATGTTAAATTCTCATACTCGTAATAAAATAAATATTTGACCAAATTTCAGGAAATAAAAAGGCTCATTCTTAAATTTTAATAAAATTTATATATAAAAAAAATAATATTGTTTTTGCATTGTTTATCTGGCCGTAACATTTGGGCAGGTTTTGTGAAACAGACAGTAGATGCCAGCCGACAAACAGTACTGTACGAGTGTGACCAGCGTAGCCCCAGACCAGCATGTGCATCCTTGCAGACTGATCAGGGCCTATGCTGTTCATCAGTGACTTAAGTAGGCTGCCTTTCATGAGCAAACTGTTTAGAATATCCTACCAAGTGAATACGAAAGGGCCAAACTACAATTGTTGGAAATGCCAAAAGATCCAACTTTAATCCAGGGTTCACCCCTCAGTAACAAATGGATACTCCGGTTATTTTTCAGGTTATTCGATTTTATCAGAAACGGGTATTGTTTATAAATAAAGAAATAGCTGCAAATGGTGCAGATCGTGCGAGACATCACGAGCCGTCTCGCCTGGGTCTACACCGTTTGCAATGCAAACATTACGATAGAGGTCCGTTCATTTGTTTATTGGCGTTTATAACGGACTATCAACAGCTAAGGCCATTTAAGGTCGGGCCAACATCATACTCGCATAAGGGGTATAACCAGATTCAACTGTCGCATACAAAATGCCAGTCGTATGTGAGGGCCAAACCAGGTCTCCAGTCGGAATTCCGGTAAGGATGAACCCCCCCCCCCCCTCCCCCCCCCCCCGATTGTTAAATTTCCCATCGCATGCTTCCACCTGCTACCCACTTATTCAGTCCCGAAATTAAAATATATATAACCAGACCTGGTGCCAGGTCCATACCACACCAGTCAATTGGCCCCTCCTTCTAAAAGGTCTGTTAACCCTTAGACCGCTACTCACTACAATTGTCGTCTGCTGTTGCTTTTATATCTTGCCTTATTTCTCAATAAAAAAATGGTTCGACAGCACTTCAGAATCATTTCCAATGGAAATGATTCTGAAGTGCTGTCAAAGCATGTTGTAAATTATTCTAAAGTGCTGTGAAAGCATGTTTTCGATGATAAAAATGGAAAATAGCAGACGACAAAAAAAAAATAAGATAGCGGTCTACGGGTTTACCGTTAATGACGACAATGGAAACAACACAAGCAGGAAGTGAACAAATAACACAACTTAGTCTGCCTGAACTACATGTTTATTTGAGAAAATTATCAAGACAAATCAAGGTTTCGTACAAAAGCTGTCCAGTGCAGAATAAAGGCAGCAAGTCCACAAACATGAGCACGGTACATGTAGATCACAATAAACTCCACGACTAGCCCTCTCCAGGTGAAACTATGCTTTGTTTTCACATCTCTGGCAACTATGGTTTAAAATTGTAAATATTAAATTTCGGTGTCCAATGTCATATGAAATTACCCTAAAGTCGAGGAATGTTTAGTTAAATGTGTCGTTCACAAAACTGTTGGCTGAATCGCCAATACAATCTTCAATATTTTAACTTGCACGCATCACATCCACTGACTAAATGAGATTGTCATGAACAAATATATCCGTTTATTGCGTGGAGAAATGAAACGATATTAATTTTTTTTTTCTGGTGACTATTTACATATCATTTCAAACCAATTAGCTGCAACGGTAAAGGGTACACACCCTACGTTTTACCAGTAATGTTAACAACAGCTATTTGCCGAATGCAGTTGTTTCAGTGGTCAGCGTGTAAGTGCACACACGACCGGTTGGTCCCAACCTGTCGACACGACAGGTTGGTCCCAACCTGTCGTGTTCATTCGTGTGTGCACTTACACGCTGACCCCACTGTATGAACAATAATTAACCATTTAATAGTTGGGCCACTGTAAATGCACAAGCCAATGAAATGACAATGTAGAAATAAACAACAGTTGTGTGAGCTGAATGAGAAAACGCACATTGCATATACGAGATACCGCCGCAGTCTGATCAGGGGCTATGCTGTTCGCCATTCTGTCTTGTGAAAAACATTTGAAATTCTACTAGATCTGACATGATCTTGTAATCGGTCATATGTACACCGTTTTTAAATAAACGATCAATTTATTTAATGGTGTTTATGTTTGTTTAACGGCCTGTCAAAAGGTAAGTTCATTTTAGGCCAGTTAACGGGGTCGAATCCCATGTTACAAATTGTGAATGAGGTGGAAGTCCCAAAATCAGAATTCAACCTCAAAATAGACCATCAATATATTGTGGCTGGCCCAGTGCATGCACACAACTCACAAGTAGACCAGCCTAATATATAAACAGTTCTTAACGAAGAACTCTTGAATGCCACCGGCTGCAAATGCAATGCAAGTTTTCCCATGAACTACACTGCAACTAAAATGAAAATTAGACTAAAATAAAAGAAAACCATACACAACAATTTGGATGGATTAATAATACTGACGTGAAAGAAGCACATTGCGGTATAGGTATGATGAAGTGTTGACAACATGGTAACAAATGAATGAAAAATAACTTAATTCCGAGCAACATGACTGGGTAAGGCGACAAGACGTTTTCAACAAGTGACCGCATCTACAGATTCAATCAAGATGGTTGCAAAGCCACACCTTGATGTACAGGAATGTGTTCAGGTTTTGATGCAAGTTGGCTAGTGTGGATGTACACTAGTTGCCAACGCTATATCGCTTATTCCAGGCAGCTGCTCGTATGTGTCCGGGACTATAGAAATTGGGCGTAATATGGATTATTGGTCAATGTAGCTTCTGACATGCTAGCACTCCATCAGCCTTATAAGGATCTATACTTTTGAATCGCGAACAGTGCAGACGCTGATCAGACTGCGCGGATGCGCAGTCGTATCTACATCTACACTGGCCGCAAAGGCCATAATTCCCATTTCTCCAGTCACATATACACAACATGGGTGATGGAAACAAATTGCATTGGTTTTAGATAGGTTCAATCATGACGGTAGCCCGTGGCAAGCCAGAGATCATCAAATAAAGTCAACTCCCTGAAATGCGACAATAATTTGTATGGAATGGATTGTAAAGAACCGCGAGGAAGTACAGATCACTAATCACATACTAGTATAGTGATTCAAAATCACGTTTAGGGGCGGAGCTTCGCGACTGGGCTGGGTAAACAATAGGTATGCTATGATTGACATATTGACTGTTTATTAAACTAATTTCTTGCTCGCTAGCGCCGACTCGAAATGAATTTATTAAAAATTGGTATTACATTTGTGGTTGCCACCAACATGTACAAATTTCAAAACAATAATACACGTTTCAATGATGTTGCAAAAGAGCAGCGACACAATTATTGCTACCCAATAAATGCACAGTGCAATATTAGACAATTGAGAGAATGAATGATGGTAATTCTCTTCCATCTTCACAAGCTCTTCACTATATAACCCGATTTTTTGGTGCGTTTATAAAAAATTTCTTTTTACAATATTACAGTATGTAAAGTTGCAGTTTCTTGAAACATCTTTTCATGCTCTGGAGCGTTAGGTTTTGCGAATGAAATAAAACTAAATTTCTAGCTAATATCAAACGTAAAATATCGGGATACATTTGTGTTAACAGATATGTACATATGAAGCCAAGTAAAACGGCACAACACCGAGTATGTTCTACATCAAACAAACCCATCCACAGGGTAATATGGGCCGCCAGATGAAGAAAGGGACGTTTCTACTATTACAATTACATATTTTTTTATCAAGCTCAACCCAATACACAAAATATAAACTTTTCCGGATACGACACTTTAAAAAAAATTATTTTTTTTATTTCTCAATGAAAGTATATGTTGTGATCACTTATTTGAACCATCTTGGCGATTATATTTGTGTCGTCTCATATTGTTGCCTTTCCTCTCGATGCGAATATAGCAAAAGTATGAATATGAACGTCCAGCGTATTGTAGATAAATTTAGTGCGCTGTTTTTGTGCGAGACAAATTTCCAAGTTACATAAGGAAAATGATTTTCGAATATGAACGGAATACAACACTGCATGTAGTTACTGTGTAGCTCAAATTGTCCGGTGGACAGGCTTCAAAACACTGTAGACTATCAGGGCTCCAGATAAGCTGCGTATTTGCTTAAATACCCAATTAAAATCAGATGTAGCGAGTATCAAAAAGCAATAACAATTTTGTGGTACCTTTATCATGCTGCAGAAAACAATAAACAGACCACAACTATAGCATATTTTTCTTATTTTCCATGAAAACACATCTTGGTATTTCATTAGAATTGTCTCCAAGGAGACAATTCTAATGAAATGCCAAGACAAGTTTTCATTTCGAAGCAAACTATTCAATAAGTGCTGTCTGTTGATGTGTAAACAGTAGTGTGATTTTATTTTACCCAATTCAAATTCTGAAATACCCTACTGTTTCAGAAATGATGGAGTGAAAATACTCAATTATTAATTCCTTATCTGGAGCCCTAGACTATGATCAATGACATGAATGGATAAACATGGGTAGATGAGATTGTCCGCACAAACACTGCAAATGAAACGGAGACAGATCAGCAAAAGGAACAATACATACGCATTGGTTAAATATCCGAGTCAAAAGAAAAAAAAAAATATATACATGTACATATATTCATGAAATGTTGGTTTGAAATATGAGTTTAATTCATTTGCAGCTTCAATGTCAGTATCGGAACAGCAAATGTGGTTGTGACTGGATAAATGCGACCAGTGTAGATCCAGATCAGACTGCATCTGCAGTCTGGTCAGGATCTGCACCATTCACCATTCCATACATGAAACACACTGTCGTACTTCGTACAAGCAATATAGATCGTCATCAGGCTACAAGAGAATGTTATTTATCACGAGCTCCAGCCACAGCCACAGCCACAATATGTAATACATATCGCATAATCAGGGGCCCGTTTCACTAAACTTCTTACGACTAAAATGTTCGTAAGTTCAAATTTAAGACCAGCTGAAAATGTCAATTTATGGATTTACATTTATTGAGCATAGGCTGCATATGCAGCCTATGCTCAATAAATGTAAATCCAATAATTGTTTACAAGAACACATTGCTAATTTGAAATTTACAGACTATCATAATTTTGCACTTACGAACATTTTAGTCGTAAGAAGTTTAGTGAAACGGGCCCCTGGTCATCCACAGCCACTGGCAATTAGACTGGTTTTGTCACAACACAAGTAATAAATATTGACATCAAAGTTTGATGGCTTGATACTCAACAGGAGCTCATTCAAAGATCCCAAGCAGTTGCGTGAAAAGAAATTTCCTTATGCAGTGTAAGAATAGAACATCAGATGTGTGCGACAAGCACAATTATTTTGTAATCACCATTTGCCTGGATGTTACCTTTTCATGTTCAGCTGCTAAGATCATTATTAGAAATACAGTGAAACCTCTCTAAATCGGACACCCTGGACGGTCCCCAGGGTGTCCGGTTTCGATAGGCTTCACTCTAAATCATGCATTTGATAATTATTAGCCATAGCTGTGTGCTATGCGATCATGAACAGACATTATCCACCGAGATAAATGACCAAGAAGCTCATCAAAAATAAGATCAGATGTTTTCTTGAGTTCGGTTTAGAGAGGTTCCACTGTAGAAGATAATCATTCTGTAGCACGACCGAGTTCCATAACATAATACAATGTGAGCCAGTATATGTGATTTTCCGACTCGTCGCATCTCATTTGAGCCACGCCATGTGATTTTGTACTAAGAACATGTGACATTTTTCATGAAATATATTTACAGAAAATGTGATATTTTCTGTAAATAACGTCGAAAGATGACACAATTTTCATAGCAAATGCGAAATAGTATTGTTCTGAAATTATTTTCATCTTTCGACTTCAGTCACGGAAAATATTGTAAATTTTGAAAATATTTTTCACGAGATATTGCACATGTTATAGGAATGAATGGCCTTTTTGTGGAATTTATCGGGGTATAAACTTGGAAAAGTCGCGGGAAAACTGGACGAAGCGATAAAAAAATTACAATTTTCGAAAGATTTTTTTTTTTTTTTCTATTAAATTTTAATTTTTTAATGCCTCGTCCAGTATTCCCGTGACTTTTCCAAGTTTATATCCCAGATAAATTCCACAAAAAGGCCATCCATTTCTTATAATTCCAGCATTTGAAATAAATTTATCAAGAAAATGTGTTTATTTTCCGTTTTCTTAAGAATTATTTTAACTGCCTCACGGTTACGGAAAGTAGTTCGACGTGGGAGTTTACTGGGATATAAATTTTGGACAGACTTGCTACGGGCCAATCAAATGTTAGGGAATTGTGTAAATATTTTTATGCTGGAATTATTCTTAGATACAAAATACCATGGCGTGTCTCATTTGGTCAATGTTGATTCCAAGGAAAATGACAATTTCTGTAAAATGACATCGAAAGTTGATAAATATATTTTAGAGTACAGCGGTGGCTGCACTATAATTTTCATCAATTTTAAGCGGCATTTACAGAAGTATTGGCAGATTTCTGAAAATTGGAAATTCCTCACATGCAAAAGGTTAGAAAATGTAATACACTGGTCTATCAACTAAAGGTTACTGTATATACATTTGTACATCACACGAGACACATCTCCAGCTCTGAAATCAGAACAATCCTGATCTGATGCCAGGTCCTCGCCACACCAGAATCACTTAGCCCCCTCCCAAAAGCAGTAGGATTCTTAATAATCTTACTACTTTTATAATAGGTCATAGCCCAATTCAAGAGCCAAAGATAAAAACGTACCCGATTTAATGACCCTATATGGAATGGAAAATGGTATCATTAGCGGGCCCCAGGTATTTTACTATGTTTACAAAAACATTCCAAAGATAAACGGACAATTATGTTGCTTAATATCTGTCTCCAACTTTGCATGACAGGACAAGATATTGACAGCACTTTGGAAACAGCACATTAATATACATATAATAGTAACAGGTACAGACGTATGGCACATGCAACCTCCAGGAGTCTTTTTCACTAAACGGTGTATGACTAAAATGTTCGCAAGTTCCAAATTATGATAGTCTGTAAATTTCACATGAACAATGTTTTTTTTAAAAACAATTATTGGATATACATTTATTGAGCATAGGCTGCATATGCAGCCTATGCTCAACAAATGTAAATCCATTAATTGAAATTTCCAGACGACTTTCTAAATTTGCACTTACGAACAGTTTAGTCGTACAAAGTTTAGTGAAACGGGCCACATAACTGTTCTTTACACTTTGGTGATTTATCGTACACCAGACAACGTACACCAGACAAAATGTTGGCATACGCTCGGCTGAATCTCTGCCTGGGATAATATGTTGCACAACACTCTAGTGCTTCATGTTCAGCAGTGTACAGGAGACGCATGCTATTGACAGCCAAGCATGGTTATCAAAACTGCAGCTGGAAGCAATCACCGTGATCTGGGCTATGCTTGTAAACAATTCTGAAAATGCTAATAAAACTTTCTAAGAATAAATTTCATTCTCATGCTTAAAATCGGGAAATTTGGTTGGTTGATGTCGAGTGCCACAGCCAATAAAACTGCCTGATTTCTAGCACAAATCCAAAGTTTTTGTTTGTTTATTGGTGTTTAACGGCCTATCAACAGCTACAGTTATGCAAGGCCGGGCAAACGGGTTCAATTCCGTTTTAACCGGCTGCATTGGGGGGAAAATCCCAAAATCAGAACGGAATATTTACATCGAGAAAGAATATATTCAGTAATACGCAGTTTTTATGCACATAAGGGGTATAACCAGATTCAACTGTCACATACAAAATGCCAAAGACGTATGTGAGGGCCAAACCAGGTCTCCAGTCGGAATTCCGGTATTAAAAGATGAACACCGATCGCTAAATTACCCATCGCATGCTCCCACCTGCCACCCACAAAATCCTAAGTTTTATAAACGCAGGCCTTGAGCATGTACTCCATTCTCAGAGCTCCAGATAAGGTGCGTATAACAGCAGAATACGCATCGATTATCAAAAGTGGGAGTACAAAATACTCACAGCAATGTGAAAATACGCAACAAGTTTCAAATTGAGTAGTGAAAATACAGTATTAAAGTTGAACTGCAAAAAGCAAACAGTGTTGCTTTTTTGTAGCTCAAATATAAAGTGAATTTTTAAATTTGTTCCCTATTTAATGTTTGTTTTAAAATGTTCGTAAGTGCAAATTTAGGGTCATCTGGAAATTTCAATTGATGGATTTACATTTATTGAGCATAGGCTGCATTTACAGCCTATGCTCAATAAATGTAAATCCAATAATTGTTTACAAGAAAACATTCTTAATGTGAAATTTACAGACACCCAGATACGAGAGGCAATACAACTGTGTTTGCAACAAGACACAGAGAAGCTAATGACGGTTTCGCAATGGCCAAGCTCTCGTACATTTAAATTCAGGCAGTTCAGGCATAACAAAACAACTGACTGGAGCTCAACGTGGACTTTCCAGTATAAACTTGATGATGGCATAGCCAGATCAGTCTGCTGCAAACACAGTTGTTCTTTTAACCCGTATAATGATTCAAATTACCGTAATAGTATCATTACTTTTTCATATATATTATGTTTATTAGAACTGAAAACATTTTGGTAGCATACCCAATTCGTCTCCATAGGATCTTTTTTTCCGCTTTTGCAGAAATAGGAAAAGGAGAGAAAAACAACAATTTGAATTCAGCATTACAAGGGTTAGAAGCTTTCTGCGCCCTCACAGCTGGTCTCCACTAGACTGTCGTGAAGTTTGGCAGTTGTGAAAATGTGGTTGTGACTGGAGAAATTGGATGTATTGCATTTGAGACCAGTGTAGATCCAGACTAGGCTGCACGAGTGTGCTCGCTGATCAAAAGCCATTCTGACCACAAATGCCATTTTAATAGCATTTAGTAGCCGATTTCATCAAAATTGCAAAGTACATGTATACTTATCTAGCACAGTATACTTTGAGGGAGTAATCATTTATTTTTTCCAAAATGCATGATTTCATATAGAACCAACCACTGCATACATTTGATGATTCAAAAGTATGCAGAATTATTATACTGAATTTATTACATTATCACGATAATGTAATAAATTCAGTATAATAATAAAAATTAATAAACTTATCCTAAAATTGAAAATTTCTCCCTCAAAGTATACTTTGCTAGATAAGTATACTTTGCCATGTTGGTGAAATAGGCTACAGGACCTAGACTGGTCGCATGTGTCATAAGTCACATTTCTCCAGTCACAGCCACATATTGGCAGCAAATGTCTCATCCAACGGCCAGTACAAAGTGCCAAGGTATGATAATTGTCCACAGGAAATGGTCAACTGAGCTGTGGTCTCCTGTCGAGTATGATTAGTTGTGTCCACAGGACTCAGTCTACTGAGCTATAATCTCCTCCGTCTCTTCACCAACCACCGTCTTATTCTTCCGAACTTCCTCAATTTTCTTCTCCTGAAATATATATACATGCCTGTGATTGGAGAAATGACAGTGTAGATCCAGATCAGCCTGTGCATCCAGGGAGCCGTTTCACTAAACTTCGTCCGACTAAAATATTTGTAAGCGCAAATTTAACATTGTCTGGAAATTTCAATTGTTGGATTTACATTTATTGACCATACGCTGCATATGTGTATGCTCAATAAATGTAAATACAATAATTGTTTACAAAAAAACGTTGTTAATGTGAAATATACAGACTATCATAATTTTGCACTTACAAACATTTTAGTCGTACAATGTTTAGTGAAACTGCCCCCAGGACTTTTACCTTTGGATTTTCATGGATCTCTTTGTGGATGCATCCAAACATAACACAAAGAGATCCATGAAAATCGCCAAACACCACCAGAAATTAGTGGTGCAACAATATACCGGTATATTGCAATATCCTGACGATACGCATCGCTGTACGGTTTTCGCGTATCGCGATATTTACTCCATATTCTCGGTCGCCATCTTGTGTTAAAATAATAGTGTAAAATTATTCAAAATCATTCAAAACGTAATTTTTAATATGACAAGTAAATATTTTGAATAAACACGCCACAATTAGATGACTAATACATGTAGCGAGTAATCTCGGACGTCCAATTTCTGTTGTGAACCATCATGTGTCCTCATTCGCGTTGACAGCATGACTTTGCACACAAAAAAAATATCACCGGTTTAACATTAGCCAAGCACAGTCTTATATACTGTGTCATTACTATAAATTGTTTGATTTTGTCTTCCTCTGGTGCTACACACCAAACAAGGAGTACGAAGTTATAAAAATTTGCACTAAAAACAAACTTTCTAGACCAAAATGTGTGTACGTGACAGTATTCTTTTTCTGACTTAGGGGAGATAACTCTTGTTTACTAATGGACTTAATATAGTGGAACATTTATTTTTGAAAATAACTTTAGTACTCGTTTAAAAGCTGTAGCAATATAACTCAACAAATTTAATATGATTTTGTGTTTATATTAAATTTAATACTCCTTTTTAGGCACCATCTTGTTATTACATTCATACATTTATACACATGACTCCATTTTCTTGTCCAACATGAAAACACCAGTAGCAAAATAATTCGAACAAATTGATGTCCCAGTGAAGGAAAGTTTGTACTTTCACTGTTAGATATACAAGGGAGCCCTCACCCATCCCACACATTTTGCTATTGAACATACATAGAACACCATTGACAATCCATCAGTCATTATTATGTTCTCATGCTTCATATTTTCAACAAGTATAATACCAATCTAAGGGACTGGTCATTATTTATCACCAAGGGGGTTCGGGTGGGAGGGAATACGGCTGGATAAATTTTGTTAACTCACCTCAGAAAAGTATGAGCCCCCACCCCTTCTCACAGATTTTCATTAAATTGTGAATCAACAAGTTTGTAAGAGTTTCTCCAGTTAGTCCAGTATTCCAGAGGGGCACATCCATGTTTTACAAACATAATGTCTAGTATTAATGTTGGTACAAAGGCTAATTTATTAAAGGTATTAATACATGTACATGTACTTACATTTTCCTAAAATGTTGGGCAAGTAGCTTTTTTGTCCGGGCGAGTAGATTATAATTGTACTTGCCCGGCCGGGCAAGTGTGAAAAGTGAATATTTTTAAGCCCTGAATATCGCAATACGTATTGCAATATGGGTTTGTTGTATTGCAATATATCGCAATACGGGTTTGACCGTATCGTTGCACCTCTACCAGAAATATACTTTATAATTGTGGTTATTGTTCTTGTTCTCAGTTAGATTCATCACTTAAGATATACATGTACATTCAATCCCATCATTCTTTCTTATTGCTATTGACCTTTGACATCATTTGCTTGCGATACACCTAAATACGGTTAACACTTGTGTTAATTTCAATGGAATTCCCTGTAATGATGATTTCATTCAATTTTATTCTCATTGAACCAGATTTGCAAGTGCGATATTGGAGGCATGGACCGAAATTTTGTGGATAGAAACACTACTGGCCGAGACACTATAAACCCCCCACTTCTAGTTACAGCTTTAGAGTATAAATACACCAGCTAAACATGAACTTTCAGATGGAAAACAAATGTGGCTGTGACTGGTGAAATGGTGTTTATGGGTCTTGCGACCAGTGTAGATCCAGATCAGCCTGGTCTGATAAGGATCTGCACTACTCGCCCTTCCATCAATCAAACACCCGTCATGCTTCTAATAAACGATACAGATTGTTATCAGCCTACCGGAGTGTGCTACTTTATCAGGATTAACACTGATCACATAAGCCCTCTTTCTCCAGTCGCAGCCACAAATAGACGTCCAAACAAGAGAGTACTAATGTACTACAATACCATCTAATATGCTGTGGTATAAATATGAATGCATTTAGCTTAATTTATTACATGTGAATAAACAATCAGCGAAGACCAACATTTTGCAAATGTTCTGCTTGACAGCAATATCGATCAGATCCGCCTTACATGTTCCTTCAATCTGTCTTGCAGTGCCTGTAGGTGGGTCTGTCGATTCTTGAGGGCCTTCTGCAGCTTGTTGACAATTGACTCTTCTGATATCTTCGTCTTGCCCTTGTTCTCGCTCGTTTTGATCACCTCGTTAATGTGTTCAGCCTACGCACAATAAAGCATGCAAACAAAGCCAAAATCAAAAAGGATGAAAAGAAAAGAAGCAGACATGCAACGTTGTCAGGGTTTCCTCTGCAGAAATATTTATTTCAAATGGTAAGCCGTGCATGAAAACCAGTTTGTCCAGAAGCAATGTAAAACATTCACCGAGGTGATAGAGCTACATTGTAATTACTGTGTTTGGAAAATTGATTTGTAAGTGTCTTACTTAGATTATTGTTTCACTAAAATTTGTACAACTAAAATGTTTGTAAGTGCAAATTTAGGATCGTCTGAAATTATCAATTTATGGATTTACATTTATTGAGCATAGGCTGCATATGCAGCCTATGCTCAATAAATGTAAATCCAATAATTGTTTACAAGAAAACGTTGTTAATGTGAAATTTACAGATTATCATAATTTTGCACTTACAAACATTTTAGTCGTACAAAGTTTAGTGAAACGGCCTCCAGGTTTCAAGCGAGACGTACAAAAAACAAGACATCTTTAGCCAGAATGCTGAATCTGAATGACAAGACGTTTTGCCACACAAGATTTTATTTCGCCACATTCATAACAAAAACGCAATTAAAGAATTTGGCGCTATGCAGAGGAAACCCTGTGCTATACAAGAACATTTTATAAACACTGAGAAAGAAATCGGATACAAATCAAAAGCCACCAGATGTGTAGATGATTGATTTTACTACACAGAGAAAAGAGCAATTTTATTTCTGCTTCTGGAAATCCTATATGGGAGCTAAACCGTCAAAAGCTGAATTAAATGTTGTCAGCAGTTTATTTTTTTATTTTCTATTAATTTACAGTATCGTGCCACAAGTCATTGTTCAAACACGGCCATTGCAGCTTCAACAGGCAAGGGGGGACAACTGCGATTGGCGTTCTATAATAGCTATAACCCTTTACGCCCCCGAGAGTAGTGGTATTAATAGTTTGGTCATGTGACGTTGACGTGACGCCATTACATTTTACGTCATTTCCTGTACTTCCTGTTCAGGTGTAAACAAAACATGGTGAACGAGCAAAAACAGCTTGGAACCTACGTGAAACAAATCATTATTTCACTTTATTATGCTGGAATACAGCAATTTTGGTTTATTTATTGGTGTTTAACGGCCTATCAACAGCGAAGGTCATTTAAGGCCTGGAACACGGCAACAGAGCAACAAATCAGCCGACCTGGTTAGTGATTTCACTCACATGTTCCTTCAGTCGCTGGACCATGGTCTCTATCTGAGAATTCCGTTTCTCACTCTTCTGTTCCAGTTTGTTCCTGATCCGCTCCTCCAGCTCCTTGGTCATCTGGTCACTCTTCCGACACGTCTCCTCCACTTTCAACAACTGACCAACACCAAACATGCTCTCACTGTACCGTGTGACTGACCGTATCAAGATTGGCCAGTAGCATACACACACAAATTGACGTCACAACAAGAAATGGGGCCGTGACTGGAGAAATCAAGTAGGCCACAGAATATTGAAAACAAATTTTCATCACAATAAAGTTTTTGTCACTATAGGAATGAATGGCCTTTTTGTGGAATTTATCGGGGTATAATCTTGGAAAAGTCGCGGGAATACTGGACGAAGGCCGGAAGGCCTCGTCCAGAATTCCCGCGACTTTTCCAAGTTTATATACCCGATAAATTCAACAAAAAGGCCATTCATTCCTTATAATTCCAGCATTTTAAATAAATTCATTAAGAAAATGTGTTTATAGTTTCCGTTTTCTTAAGAATTATTTTAACTGCGCCTCACGGTTACGGAAAGTAGTTCGGCATGGGAGTTTACTCAATTACTGGGATATAAATTTTGGACAGAGACTTGCTACTGGCCAATAAAATGTTAGGGAATTGTGTAAATATTTTTGTGCTGGAATTATTGGCAAATATATTTGCCATATTATTCAATTGGTTGCATTGCTATTTAAATTTTGTAAATTCCATATAATTTCATGACATTTCCTGTTTAACCCTTACAATGCCGAATTAAAAATTGTCATCTGCTGTTGTTTATTTTCTAGTTTTTCTCATCAAAAACATGGTTTGACTACACTTTAGTGTTGTCAAACCATCTTTTTATTCAGAAAAAAAAACAACAACAAAAACAAAGATAAAACAACAGCAGATGACAGTTGACATGTCACACATTTTAAGGGTTAAACTTACTGACCAAATTCCCTGATTTTGGATTATTTTAGCAAACAACATGTGTGACCAGTGTAGATCCTGAACAAATAGCACACCCTGTAACCTGATAACGCTCTATGTTGCTTGTTAACATGATAGGATGGCGAACAGTGAAGATCCTGATCAGACTGTGCGGATGCACAGGCTGATCTGGATCTACACTGGTCGCAAAACCCATAAGCCCCATTTCTCCAGTCACAACCACATATGTTTACAAATACAAATGATAATAAATAAAACGCAACAACACGACACATACAATTTGCAAAGAATGAAACTGAAGCGATAGCAAATTGGGATACAACAATGATATTACAAAACACGAAGATATCCACCTGTGACAAGCTCGTGTACGTTTACAACATCTAATATAATCGGGACTGGATGAGCCTACCCAACCAAAGCACAGCATTCTTTTTTTTAGGTATTTTGAGAAGTGAATAGGTTTAACATCCCAGTAACAACTAAGGTCATTTTGGGACAGGACCTCGGCTTTTGATATCAAGTTTGCCAATTGGGGAAAACGTATCGCAATGACAAAATTGGGAAAGCTGTTAAAAATAATTAAAGAAAAAGATCCTTCTACGCCGATTTTCTTAAAATAAGTACCGGTATACAGTAATATTATTTGGTTATTTTTTTTTGATTTGTCAAAATTCACAAAAAGTAAAAAGAAAATCATTTATAACCCCCCCCCCCCCCCAACTACATTTTTGGCAGAGGCAATGGGTGAGAATATGAGCAAACAGAATCAGATTTGAGAGACTCACGTGGTCGCGGAGCCGGCCCTGCAGCGCAGATATCTGGGCGTCGCGGTTCTCCTTGTGCACCTCCATGGAGCGCCTCAGCTTCTCCTGGGTGGCCCGGGCAAACGTCTCGGTCTCCTCGCTCGCCTTCATCTGGGCCTCGAGGGCTCGCTGTGCCTGCTTCGCCACCAGGTCCAGCTTCTGCTTTTCCGTCGACTGCAATTTAGTTGTTTTATTTATTTAATGGTGTTTAACTGCCTGCCAACAGATAAGGTGGTTTTAGGCAGGGTTAATGTACCGTAGTCAAATCCCAATTTCACCTGTACGGATGGGGCTAAAAATCTCAAAATCAGAACAATAAATAGACCTTTGTAAAAACATCTATTTATTGTTCTGATTTTGAGATTTTTAGCCCCATCAAATTGACTGTACACAGAGTTAACCTTTATATGCTTCAGGGAACACAATTAATTTGTTCTGGGGTAAAAAATTTCAAGTCTTTTTTTCTTAATTTTTTCTTGGAAGTATATGTTGTGTCCACCTTTTGAAGTCTCTCCAAGACGGTTCAAATGAGGTCACAACATATAAAATCGAATCCGAAATGACAAAAAATTTTGCAAAATATTTTGATATTTTCATACAACTTTATGGGTATTATGCATTTAATGGGTTAATTTTATTTCACAACAATTACAAGCCAGGGTTCAAGGTAGCTCTTCAAAATATGGAGAAACTCACTAAAAATTTGAGAAAATAGACCATTTATATAGCGAAAAAATTATCAGAAGTCGGACAATTTCGCCCACTACGCCCCACAGGTGGAAGACTCGGACCTATGACACCAAAAAAATGCCTATTAAAAAAATCCCATTACCCCACCCACTTGGTCTCATACATTACCATCTTCTGTTTATAGGAAGGTGGGTATGAATATGGCTATTATAGAAAGAGCCCTCTCTTTTCCGATTCGCACAAACACAATAAACATCGATTAAATGTATGAAATATGTCTCTGGAAATCGATAAAGGTATTAGGTGTGTGAATATACTCACTTCAAATCACTGTTTCAAGTATTTATTGAGTTATTCGCGTTTTGATTACCCCATCCAAAGAGAAAGTTGCGTGTACGAAAGAATCTCGCACAGAATCGGAGGCCGTCCGGCGTGGATTATCGGTCATATTTGCCGATAGCTGATCGCCAGCTCAAACTAATGGCGTGCACCATGACCATATACATTATAAACTCCAACCATACAAAGTTCGTCCAATTGTGATCGTTCACCGATCTAAAAAATACTTTTTTGTCTAATTTCGTTCATTATCTGGAACCGGGTCAATGCACCAAATTCCATAATACAACCGGAAGCGTCTATGTAAAGAACATCTCTATTTGGCTAAATCTAAACTGTAATGACGTCATTCAACCTATTTCGGGATCCCGAAAGACATAATCTAATAGTACGCGAATCATGAATGAAAGTAGAAAAAAGTGTTTTTTAGATCGGTGAACGATCACAATTGGACAAATTTTATATGGTTGGAGTTGCTAATGTATATGGTCATGATGCACCACTTTAGTTTGAGCTGGCGATCAGTTATTGGTCAAATATTACCGATAATCCACGCCCGACGGCCTCCGATTCTGTGTGGGATTCTTTCGTACACGTAAATTTTGCTTTGGATGGGGTATACAAAATGCGAATAACTGAATAAATGCTGGAAAGAGCGATTTGAAGTGAATATATTCACACACCTAATACCTTCATCGATTGCCAGCGACAGAAATCATACATTTAATCGATGTGTATTGTGTTTGTGCGAGTCGGAAACGAGAGGGCTCTTTCTATAATGGCCACAATGTTATCCACCTTTCTTCTTAGAAGATGGTCATGTACGAGACCAAGTGGGTGGGGTAATGGGATATTTTTTAATAGGCATTTTTTGTGTGTCCTAGGTCCGAGTCTTCCACCTGTGCTACGCCCTGTAATCTGATCCCTGCAAGCAACCATGAAAACCAACCTAGCCCTACAACGACTGCGTTGGTTCACACAGATGGATCATGTGCAAGGGTGGTTATTTAGGTTTGAGGAAACCGGAGTGCTAAAAAAACCTACCGTATTTGTCTGATCCGGTGACCACTATATGCCAGCGCTCCAGATAAGGTGCGTATTTGCGTAAATACCCAATTAAAATTGCCAAAAACCCAATTGAAATCAGAAGTAGTGAGTATCAAAATTTGTGGTATCTTTATCATGCTACAGAAAACAATAAACAGACAATTCTAATGAAATACCAAGATATGTTTTCATTTAGAAGCAAACTATTCAATGAGTGCGGTCTGCTGATGTGTAAATAAATAGTTGTGCGATTCTATTTTACACAATTAAAATTTTGAAATACCCAATTGCTTCAGAAATGATGGAGTAACAATACTCAAATACTAATTCCTTATCTGGAGCCCTGATACGTACAAGAGTTGAAAGCGTAAACATGTACGATACTAAAAATTTGCATTCTACAGTAGCGTGTTTTAGAAAGAGAATCAATTGGGACACAATTTTATAGGTTGTGATTGAATGTTTGTGAAAATGTTGGAATAAATATCTGCATCAGTTGGGAAAGTTAATTTGAGTGAAGATAGTAGAGCTGGCGTTTTCTGTTTCTTCTTTGACTAGGGTGGAATAATACGTAACTAATCTACCACCACATAAACCTTAGAAATCCTACCTTTAGGCATAAATTGTAAAATAGTTGAATTCACTGATCTAACAAAATGATAATCATTACATAACGGCAAAGGAACGCATGTGCATCGTGTATCCCAGAGCTCCAGTTAAGGTGCGTAATTTGGAGGTAAATTCTTATTTCTCCATCAAAAATGGCAAGTTGGGAGTGCTTTAGAATCGTCTCAATGAGACGATTCTAAAGCACTCCCAACTTGCCATTTTTGATGAAGAAATAAGAAAAATTCACACCAAGTTGGTCAAATTACGCTCCTTAACTGGAGCTCTGGTATTATTATTCAGACCTCAAAATACGTGCAGGCACATTTTGATGTAGAAACCTATTTTGTACACAAATTACCAAACCAAAACTGTAGTTTAACCCTTTCTACACTACAACCCTCTATAGCGGTGTTTGCAAACAGTGTAGATCCATACGAGTCGGCTCGTGAGAAACCGTCTCATCAGGATCTGCACTTTTTATCTGTCATTTTCCTATCTTTTACAGAAAAAAACACACCGCTTTTCCACAAATGGACTAGTCTGAAAATCATTGTGTGATGATTGGATTGGTCAGAAAATTAACATATCAAAGTCCATTCCAGTTATATAGGGTTGAAATGGTTAATATCGACCACACCTGTCTCGTCTCCTCAGTGAGCTGCAGCTTCACATATTGACGCATATTGTGTACACAAATTCAGAGCTCCAGATAAGTTTGTATCTAAAAAGTATTATACCCCCATATTTCAAATTCAATACGTATTTTACTTTTACAAATGTATTATTGATTTTCTTCCTTATTAAATAGGGAACAAATGATAAAAATAAAACAAATTTAAATCTCACTTATTTGAGTTTGCTTTTTGCAGCTCAACTAAGTAAATTTTCGACTATTACAGTATTTGAAAAGCAATGTGTACTCCCACTTTTGATAATTTTTTAAATGCGTATTTGCTAAAATAAGTGTGTAAAATATGCCAATACGCACCGGCACCTTATCTGGAGCTCTGCAAATTACCAAACTCAAACCGTATTTCATTCAATGTCGACCCACCTGTCTCCTCTCGTCGGCAAGCTGCAGCTTCCTGATGATGTCCTCCTGGGTGATGCCCTTTTCCTTGGGCGGGGAGGTGGGGCGGGGCAGGTCGCCCGCCGCCGGCTTCAGGATCACCTCGTACGCCACGCCGCCTGTGTTCGCCTTCTTGTTCTCTACAAGTGGACAATGGACGTGGGATGTCTCGCATAATTATGGCACGGATCTGATACATAAATTAAATGGCCGTTGAAATAAATCAACCCCACCCACATGATTGTTGCCGTGTGACACAAGATGGGTGGGGAAATGGTATTTTTTATGTCACAGGTCAGAGTCTTCACCGGAAATGTGGCAAATTTTAGCACTGTTGTGTAAATTATTGATATTAACAACCAAATGTCACTACCCTAGGCTAAGTAATATGCAAGATTATAGGATGTCAGGTTCCAGGAAAGCATGTTATTTTTTATTGTGATTTGAACCCTGGATGTTAATCTGTTCATGTTGAAAGATGGTTGATCTAATATGCCCTCATTCCCACACATGACGTGTATCATTTGTGACAAAACATGCATATGTTTGTAGGGTTCCCACTCTTTCCCAAATTCCTTTGGCGCGGAATCCACGAGTCGATAAGTTGTAAAACACCATTTAATCAGCATCATCCACACCGTGGATGATGCTGATGAAATGGTGTTTTACAGCTTATCGACTCGTAACTTGAGCCATTTCGAGCCTGGAATACACATGCGTTGGGGAGAGAAGTAGTAATTCAGTTCTGAATTTACAAAATCCTGATTTGGTGCCAGGTGCCATTATTACTCCAAAGCGTTTTGGCTCGAAATCACAAAATTGCACTGAACTTTCATCAACGACACCAATAATTGGAATCCAAATTCCACGGCTTTCAACGACCTTTTCAGACAAAGAGGCAAATTTCATGACTTTAAAGGCCTGGAATCCATTTTTCCAAATTCCATGACTTTCCAGGAATTCAAGGACCAGTGGGAACCCTGTGTTTGTAATAATTGTACACGTACACTGTGATTAATTTTTATCATCATTGGTTTTACAAAACTTACCACAATCTGATTTAATAATATAAATAATGACATGCTGAATGGTTAATTATCACATACATGTACATGTGGAACAGTTAGACATTCTACATGTTGTTTCATGCTGCATAAATTGTCACTATGATTGGAAAAATAGGGGTTATAACCCTTTCAACACCACAGGCCTGTATAGTGGGGTATTGGCAAAACATGTAGATCCAGATGAGACGGCTCGTAACGAGCCGTCTCATCAGGATCTGCACTTTTTGCAAGTAATTATCATATTTTTGAGAACAAAAATACCCCTTTTCATAAATGGACTAGTCTGAAAATCATTTTATGACGGTTGGTTGCAAAGTTAATATATCAAAATCCATTCCACTTACTTAGGGGTGAAAGGGTTACATGTCATTTGTGGCCAGTGTAGATTATCGTGTGCTACATGTAGTAGTCCTGCATCAATATAAGGGCAACTACTGTTTGCTAGAAGCACATGTGTCACAGACTGAATGTCAAAAAGCTCAGACCATGATCAGATTGTGCTATAAAGCCCAATTTCTCGAGTTACAGCCCCAAATATGTGAATATATAATGGACACAACATCAACAATCTAATGGATACAACATTAATATAGAAACAAGAAGCTAAGCAAAATTGGTGGGATCTCCCAAAAACAAAATGTATACCGGTAACTACAATGTATAAAATTTTGCTTAAAATATGTGTGTTCCAGAAAGGATTAATTTCACATCAATGGGTTCATAATTAACTCTTTGCATGCTGGGAAATTTGTGGGCTATAAATAGTTCAAAAATAGCAGATGACAATTCATTATAATATATATTTTCTTTTATTTCTCCTTATAAATGTCATGAATATGTCTTGGAATTTCATTAGAATTGTGTCCGGAGGACACAATTCTAATGAAATTTCAAGACATATTTACAGAGAGAAATAAAACATATACTCCGTTTGGCGGATATTTTCGCCGCTAGCATGCAACGAGTTAAAGGTGCATGCCCACTCAGCAGGCACAAAATGTTCTTTATATCAGACGTCATCCGAGACATTTTCTGGCAAAATAAACATTCATTCACCATTACCACACGTATTCATTGGCATTATTATACATTTTATACCAGACGTAAATGTCCACACTGATATCAGGGGCGATAACCGCGTTTCATTAAACTACTAACGGACATTACTATTTATTCTGTCTTTATTTTTTGATGTGCAATGATCATACTATATAATCTGTCGAAAATATTATTTACAGGCGACACATTTAATTAGTATAAATAATTAAAAACTATCATGCCTCATTTGCATATGAAAATAGCCGGATACCACCGCGAGTCATTTATCAGTAAACTAAATATTACTAAATGATTATATCTGTATAGCGGGCACTCATAATTCGTAGAACTGGTGGAATAGTGACACAATTATACAATTATTTAATTCCCATAAAGAACACTTTGTGCCTACTGAGAGGGCATGTACATGTACCTTTAAATATGTGACGACTGCAGAAATGGGGCTTCTGTATTTTGCGACCAGTGTAGATCCAGATCAAACGGTGCATCCGCAGTCTGATCAGAATCTGCGCTGTTTGCCATTTCAACAATGAAACCTACGTCATGCTTGTAACAAGCAATATAGGTCTTTATCAGGTTAGGAGTGTGCTACCGGTATTTGATCTGGAGCTACACTGGTCATAAATCAGATAAACCCAATTTCTCCAGTCTCAGCCACATTATGCACGGACATGGTGACCTCTACAATGACACTCAACAAAAAAATATATCTAGTAAGCAAAGAGGACCAGGAAATAACAGATAATCAGATGGAAATGAGTGTACCTTTTTGTCAGTAAACATAGTAACAGGGGAGGTTATCCAATGTGTGTAACGTTTCAGTTTCACTGGCCTAAAGTTGATGAAGGAGTTAATTACACACACTGTATATCAGATAAGGAACACATTGTAAGTAGAAAAGTTAAGTAAGTGCACAGTAGGACATGTTATCTATGTTAACCCTTAGACCGCTATCTTAATTTTTTTGTCGTCTGCTGTTTATTTTCTATTTTCCATTTTTATCATCAAAAACATGCTTTGACAGCACTTTAGAATAATTTACAACATGCTTTGACAGCACTTCAGAATCATTTCTATTGGAAATGATTCTGAAGTGCTGTCAAACCATTTTTTTATTAAGAAATAAGGCAAGATATAAAAGCAACAGCAGACGACAATGGTTGTGAGTAGCGGTCTAAGGGTTTACTAATTTGAAATGTTCAAATAGAGCTCACAAATGGTGCAGACAGATTCGCCTGACAATCTGGGTCTCCACTGACCAAACATCAGAAATGCATACAATTGTGCATTCAAGGAAATGGTTAAATTGCAGGACGTTTCCCCCTAAAAAATAGGAGCCAATATTTGGTGGTTTCACAATTAGAAATATGTTGTTTTTTTTCACAACTGATGCAAAATAAATAATTGCAATTTTGTTTGCATACTTGTTTACATCATTATTCCTTGCACCATCCTTATTCAATATTGTTCAATCACAATTGAAAGTTGCTATAATCCATAACTTTTTAATATTTGATGTATTGCAAATGATCGCAATTTTGGCGAATATTGCGCTTATTTTTCACAAAAGCATAAGGCCCAGACGAATTCAGCACTTTTTGTCCAGAAATTGTGAAGGGGTCTCAGACCCAAGACCCTTCACAATTTCTGGACAAAAAGTGCTGAATTGTCCCCGATACTCTGCTAGGTTTTGGTTTTGTCGCACCATGAGATCAAGTACAGATGGTTGAAGTGTTGAAAGTTTACTGTCGATGAGAAGGTAAATGTACAGTGTTGTGACTAGAGCGCGCCATTGCGGGAATCCCGCGATTTTATCCGCAATGTCACTCTAAAATTCGTAGAGTGCACCATACCGGCGCGCTGAAAAAAAGCGCCGAGATATTCTCTCATTGCAGTCATTATTTCTCAGTTTCTGTCCATTGCGCTTAATTCAAATAAATTAACTGGTCGGGTTGCAGTCTATAATTTTTACCGACGCGGTATCGATAAATAGCGTATAAATATGTACACCAGTCACTTTTCAAGATGGTGAAACGTCAGCTACGGATGCTAGTGAATTGGGAGAGATTGGTGGCGCTGACCCACCTGAAAATATCCCCCAACCAGAGCCCGAGCTCATGATAAACACGATTGTAAGTACAGAAACACTGTATTGTTTTTTCTTTGTCCCTCAATTTTGTATAACGTCCCCTTGAAAAATAAACAGGTGGCCACTGTCACAGTGTCCCTGCAGAAAATGACATAGGCACAACACTGTATGTATTGTAAGCAAATCCATATGACCTCAAAATGTGAAGCTTTACCCTGTCCAGGGATTCCACTGGGGAAAACAAATCTCCATTTTCAAAAAAAATTTAATTGTCATTTTTTTATCGCCAATTGTTTATTTTTATCGCCAATTGCGAAAGTGGCGATCGCCAGCGGAATCCCTGCCTGTCATCCTTGAATAACTGGCATAAACAAGTCCAGACTAGTTTATTAATTATATGGACAATCTGAAAAATACTGGCCAAACATTGTAAGACAGCTCTTAAGACAGCAAGATAAGACAGCTCAGGCTCATCTTGATCTACAGTGTATGCAACCGTTGTCTTTATTGTCTGTAGGATTGAAAGGGTTACATAAGACTAATGACTGTGGGTGCTGAAATAAATAGGTAGCACAACTAACAAACAGACAACAGGGCCGTGTGCCCGTCAAGTGCAGACTTGCGAGTGGTAGTGCGTGCCAACAATGCGTGAGTGTCAGGACGGGAGATGGAGTTTTATGTTCATTTAACAACAAAGTCATACAAACCCCTTCCCCTAAAAGTAATAGGATTACAAATAATCGTGATTATCAGGAATTATTTTTATATAATAATCTTTCCGCAATAATACAATAATTATGTTCAACAAAAACCAGGAACACTGTGAAATTTAAAATGGATGCCACTTAGCATTTAGTAGAAACTAATTCCTTGATAAAGGCCTTGTGCCGAAACGTCGGAAAAGTGGGTTCCTTGTTTTTGCAGAATGGTATTTTTATATAGACAAAGAAGGAAATGTAGCAATTTAAATAATTATTTGGTAATTTTCAGGAAGTAATTCAAAGTTTAATTCCTATTATAGAAAGCACTGCATAGTGTGAAAGTAAACATATGCAATGCTTATGAGTAATCTCCTCTCACTACCCTCACAGAACCAGAGCTCCAGATAAGGTGTGTATTTGCATATTTTACGCACTTATTTTAGCTGAATACGCATTGATTATCAACAGTGGGAATACAAAATATTCACAGCAATGTGAAAATACGCATTGATTTTCAAATTAAGTATTGGAAATACTGTCATAAAGTTGAAAATTTACTTATTTCAGCTGCAAAAAGTAAACACCGTAACACCTCTGTTTGCTTTTTGCAGCTCAACTACATGTAAGTAAATTTTCAACTGTATTACAGAATAAATAAGTGAATAAGTAAAAAACACATTCTAATAAGTGAATGGTTAAATTTGATTTATGTTTTGATCATTTGTTTCCTATTTCATAATGGAAGAAAATAAATAATCCATTTGTAACAAGAGTGCCGTAAGTCAATATGAGTCGACCGTCGAAGATGCAGAAATGTGAAGCTGTCACCAAGGCAAGAAACCTTAACGAGAATTTGAAAATCTATAGCATTTCTTCCTCTTGTTGTGTTTGTTTGTTTGTTGGGATTTAACGGCCGATCAACAGCTAAGGTCATTTAAGGCCGGGTCAATGGGTTTAGTACAAAATCCCATATATTACCTGTAGAAGTACATGTACATTATCAAGTACTGGTACATGTACAAATGGGGGGAAAATCCCAAAATCAGAACTGAATATTTACAATAACAAAACTATATATTCAGCCCTGAAATCAGAATAATCCTGATCTGATGCCAGGTCCTCGCCACACCAGAATCACTTGGCCCCTCCCAAAAGCAGTAGCATCAGTAATTCTGCATACTTTTAATCATGAAATATATGCAGTTGTTAGTTCTATATGAAATAATGCATTTCAGGAAAAATAAATGATTACTCCCTAAACGTATACTTTTCTAGTAAAGTATACCTTGCAATGTTGCTAGGCTACTGGTGCTCTGCAGAACAATACATTTGCTGCCACTTGCAAGCCAGCAGTCGCCCAGTGCGAGCCAATCCTTCGGGAAAATGGGATTGCTCGACAGATATCTGTTCTTACATCAGGTGTTCACATGCGACTCAGTATGCATCACCCTGCCAATTGACATGGGTTATCTTTCTCTTTGGTCGGGACAAGTCGAATCTATACAATATTGACAACAACGGATCGCAGTACAGCTAAACTAGAAAATGCAGGTGATAAATAATAAATACACATAGGCGAGCGAATTCTGCAACAGAAATAGAAGCCAAAATGAAGAATGACATGGACGTGAAATCGTGGCAACTGAAATGTGGCTGTGACTAGAGAAATGGGCTTATGGCATTTGCGACCAGTGTAGATCCAGATCAGCCTGCGCATCTGCGCAGTCTGATCAGGATCTGCACTGTTCTCCATTCTATCCATGAAACACACGCCATGCCTCGAAGCAACATACCGGTTATCAGACGACATGAATGTGCTATTTGATCCGAAGCTACAATGATCACAAATGCCAACAGCCGCATTTTTTCCCAATCACAGCGAAAATGGGAAATGTACAGGCTAGACAGCTGGAACAAGACTATATCCAACGCGAGTCACCTTTCCCCTTCCAAACTATAACTGCGTCGAAGTTGCCCGGTCGGCCCGGGTGGATCTGATGCTGTATTTTGGCTTTGGGAGATCCCCGCATACAACCGAAAATACCCAGCCAATTGCATACTAAATAGACAGAGATACATGAACAAGGTACAGATTAGAAGTGCCATAGACAGTAATAAATATCGATTTTACACAGCTGTCGATACAGTATCGATACATATTTTGAAATATCGATACCACAAATGTGGCGGTATGGTGATGATTTTTTTAACATAGTGTAAAGTCAGAGCTCCAGGTAAGCTGCGTATTTGCTTAAATACCCAATTAAAATTGCCAAAAACCCACTTGGAACCAGAAGTAGCGAGTATCAAAAAGCAATAAAAAATTTGTGGTACATGTACCTTTATCATGCTGCAGAAAACAATAATCAGACCACAAATATAGCATATTTTTCTTATTTTCGATGAAAACACATCTTGGTATTTCATTAGAATTGTCTCCAAGGAGACAATTCTAATGAAACGCCAAGACTTGCTTTTCATTTTGAAGCAAACTATTCAATAATTGCGGTCAATTGATGTGTAAACAGTAGTGTGATTTTATTTTACCCAACTAAAAGTTTGAAATACCCAATTGCTTCAGAAATGATGGAGTGACAACACTCAATTACTAATTCCTTATCTGGAGCCCCGTAAAGTTCCATTATTTGGTTTAAAAAAGTGAAACTGAAGAAACTAGACATTACATGTATGTTTGTTTTTATGCCCCCGTAGCATACTGTACTCAACTGAGAGAAACTCTTACATACTGTACTCAACTGAGAGAAACTCTTACAAACTGTACTCAACTGAGAGAAACTCTTACAAACTGTACTCAACTGAGAGAAACTCTTACATACTGTACTCAACTGAGAGAAACTCTTACAAACTGTACTCAACTGAGAGAAACTCTTACAAACTCCTCTTACAATACTGTACTCCAACAGAGATAAACTCTTACAAACTGTATCTCAACTGTGAGGAAAAACTTCTTACCAAATCTGTACTCAAACTGAGAGAAACTCTTACATACTGTACTCCAACTGAGAGAAACACTTACAAACAGTACTCAACTAGAGAAACCCTATACATACCCCGTACTCAACTGAGAGAAACTCTTACATACAGTACTCCTACTGAGAGAAACTCTTACATCTGTACTCAACTGAGAGAAAACTCTTTTCATACTGTACTCAACTGAGAGAAAAACCATACAAACTGTACTCAAACTGAGAGAAACTCTTACAAACAGTACTCAACTGAGAGAACTCTTACATACTGTACTCAACTGATAGAACTCTTAACAAACTGTACTCAACTGAGAGAAACTTCCCCCCCACCCCCTTACATACTGTAACTCAACTGAGAGAAACTCATACATACTGTACTCATCTGAGAGAAACTCTTACACTGTACTCAAGGAGAAATCTTACAAGTACTCAAACTGAGAGAAACTCTTACAAACTGTACTCAAATGAGGAAAACTCATTACAAAACTGTAACTCAACTGAGAGAAACTCTTACATACTGTACTCAACTGAGAGAAACACTACTACTAACTGTACACGTACTCAACTGAGAGAAACTCTTACATACTGTACTCAACTGAGAGAAACTCTTACATACTGTACTCAACTGAGAGAAACTCTTACAAACTGTACTCAACTGAGAGTCTTAACGTACAACTGAGACTCTTAACTGTACCATAGAGAAAACTCTTACAAACTGTATCAACTGAGAGAAACTCTTATACTGTACTCAAGGAGAAAACCTTACACTGTATCAATGGAGAAATCTTACATACTGTACTCAATGAGAGAAATCTTATACTGTACTCAACTGAGAGAAACTCTTACATACTGTACTCAACTGAGAGAAACTCTTACAAACTGTACACGACAGACGTACGGACAGTTCGTTTATTTGTTTATTAGAGTTTAACAGCCTATCAACAGCTAAGGTCATGTAAGGCCGGGCAAACGGGTTCGATCCCGTATTTAACCTGCTGCATTGGGGGGAAAATCCCAAAATCAGAACGGAATATTTACATCAAGAACAAATATATTCAGCCCTGAAATTAGAATAACCTGACCTGGTGCCAGGTCCATACCAAACCAAGTCACTTGGCCCCTTCCCCAAAAATAGGATTACGAATATCGTATTACTCACATAAGGGGTATACCAGATTCAACTGTCCCATACAAAATGCCAAAGACGTATGTGAGGGCCAAACCAGGTTTCCAGTCAGGATTCCGATAAGGATGAACCCCGATCGTTAAATTACCCATCGCGTGCTCCCACCTGCCACATACGTACGTACGGAACTCCAAGAGCAACACAATAAGCCCCCTTGCTATCATATCGGGGGGCATAAATATGTCTATAGATATAAAATCTAAGTATGGTGGTAATAAATGTTTGAATAATATTTTTATAATACATCAACTATATTGCATCATGTTAAATAGTCCACATACTTGTACAGTCTTGCAAGTGTAACTTCTATATCTTTATCTAACAATCGGTATATCGATGTATCGTCAGACGTCATTATTTTTTAGTTTCAATATACATGTATATCGATATGAAAGAGATCCAGATAAGGTGCGTATTTGCGTAAATACCCAATTAAAATTGCCAAAAACCCAACTGAAATCAGAAGTAGTGAGTATCAAAAAGCAATGAAAAAATTGTGGTATCTTTATCATGCTACAGAAAACAATAAACAGACCACAAATATAGCATATTTTCTTCTTTTTAAATGAAAACACATCTTGGTATTTCATTAGAATTGTCTCCAAGGAGACAATTCTAATGAAATACCAAGATGTGTTTTCATTTAGAAGCTAACTATTCAATAAATGCGGTCTGCTGATGTGTAAACAGTAGTGTGATTCTATTTTACACAACTAAAATGTTGAAATATCCAATTTCTGCAGATATGATGGAGTGACAATACTCAATTACTAATTCCTTATCTGGAGCCCTGTGAAAGTTTCAGTGAATGACACCTCTAGTACAGAGATACATGAACACGGTACAGAGATACATGGACAATGTACACATCAATGCATGAACATGTACACACAAAACAGAAAGTATGAGTTCATATACACAGGAAACACGTACAAATCCTTTATTTTTGCAGAGCTATCATGCACTGTATCGATTGTGGCCTATCTCAGGACCAACACCAGATGGCCATGGTCCACATGTCCAACGCATAGACATTTTATTTTAACCCTTTCACCCCTAAGTAACTGGAATGGATTTTGATATGCAACCAATCCAACCATCACAAAATGATTTTCAGACTAGTCCATTTATGAAAATGATGCGTTTCTGTTCTCAAAAATTACCTGCAACAAGAGCAGATGCTAAGGAGACGGCTCGTCACGAGCCGGCTCATCTGGATCTACAGTTTTTGCCAATACCACGATACAGGCCAGTGGGGTTGAAAGGGTTAATGGTCTCATGGTGTATGTAAATGTTAGTCATAGATGTAACATATTTAATCAAATCAATCCGACTTATTGTTGTAGAGATATTAGGTCATTAAAATGCGACACGTGTCGGATGGTGGCACACACAAACGTCATTGTGATTACCAAGTCAAGTTCTCCACACTATGTCACTAAACAAATATCTTTCTAGATGGGACGATACTGGCGAGTTGAATATGTTGAATTCAACACAGATTGTGGTTGCGCCATCGAAAGCTATATAGACAAAAGATAAGTAGCAGACAAAAGCATGTGTTTGCCAAAGGGCATGTTATAACTATTTTTATCCCGTCAACACAATGCGTATGTGCTGTGAAACACGGTGCCGTGAAACATTTTTGATATCCAGTCAATACAATTTTTGCATCTTACAGCCATTTGAAGGTGTTGACGGGATAAATAGAATAGTAGGTTAGTGCCGTGAATGGGAAAAAATATCTGGCGCGGCACGGAAACGGGATGTGCTCGGCAGAGCCTCGCCCATCCCGTTTCCCAAGCCTTGCCAGATATTTTTTCCCATTCACGGCACTAACCTACTATTCTCTATCTATTTTCCTTATTTCTGAACCAAAGTAAATGTTGTGACCACTCATTTGAACCGTCTCGGTGAGACGGTTCAAATGAGTGGTCACAACATATACTTCTGATGAGAAATAAAGAAATTCTTGAGCCTTGCCAGATATTTTTTCCCATTCACGGCACTAACCTACTATTCTCTATAACAAGAGTGCAGTAAGTCACAAAATACGCCCGTCGAAGATGGGCCAGACAGTAAAGATGCAGAAATGTGAAGCTGTCACCAAGGCAAGAAATATTAAGGAAAATTTGAAAATATATAGCATTATTTCTTCCCCTTATTGTGATTAACAGGTATACTAATTTAGGTAGAGATGTGTAAAGTAGAAATTATACAGAATTGGATACAAAAATGTACAAAAAATGGCCAGGTAAAAAATGTGATATTTTTGTTAAAAAATATTTTTTAGGCATAAACACACCAAGGTATAGAAGGCGTGTGTATAGTTTCAGATCGATTGACTGAACGGTTTCAGAGGAGTTGTGTACACAAACTATGTACCCTATATAGAATTGTATACAAAAACGTTGAAAAAATGGCTTGTGTTGTGTTGTGTACACGAACTATGCAGTTTTTCTGTCCGCCGAACGCCCGCCCATCCCGCGGTAAAACATAATATGTACCGTTTTTTTAAAACGGCAATAAAAAAACTATCATACATGTAACTATAGTCAGGAAAATGATAAACATATAATAGTGGTTAGAATAACAAAACAATTATCCTGCAAGTCTGTATACTAGGGCTGGGACGATACATCGATGTATCGGTGCATTGCGATACGAAGGCTGATGATGTTTTCAGGAGAAATCCAAAAGAGAATGCTGTTGTGTGGAATTGTCTAATTACAGTACATTAACCCTTAGACCGCCTACTCACAACAATTGTCGTCTGCTGTTGCTTTTATATCTTGCCTTATTTCTCAATAAAAACATGGTTTGACAGCACTTCAGAAACAAAATTTATGAGCCATTTACCAGAGCGTGTTAAGGTTTCGAGCGTACAAAGTATTTGACCTTGACCCTGGGCTTAGCAGAGGTAGAGGACAATGTGTCTGTGAAATATGAAGCAAATCCAAGCAAGGAAACAGAAAATATAGGCCATTTACCCGAGCGTCCGAGCGTTAAGGTTTCGAGATGCACAAAGTATGTGACCTTGACCCTGGGCTTAGAAGGGGCGGCACGGACGTGAATTTGCCACAGCACAGTAGAGGACCCTTGGAGCAATGCGTGTGTGAAATATGAAGCAAATCCAAGCAAGGAAACACGGACGGACGGACAGACGGACGCCTACGACGCCGAGGGTATGCCATAAGCACTTCTTCCTTCGGAAGGCGAGCTAAAAATGAGAACAATCAGAAAAAAGTATTTCAAAAGTTTCATACACCCGAAAGTACGTTCCGAATGTAATGGGATAAACTATCCAACCGTCCAACTATGACAGTGCAACAAGTACATGTATGAGTAATAACTCTGCACATGAAAGCACCCATATACCCTGCTTCCCATCTGTGTAGTGTCTGTCACAGAATTGCATCAATAACCACGCGTTATAAGCCTCATTGATTGAGGCATGTGTGGGCACGGAAGGCAATGCACTGGATGCCCAGTTTTATATGTGGTTGTGACTGTAGAAATGCGACTTATGGGTTTTGCGACCAGTGTAGATCCAGATAAGCCCGTGCATCTGCACGGTCTGATCAGGATCTACACTGTTCGCTATTTTGTCAATGAAGAACTAGTCAAGCTTCTAACAAGCTACATGTATATAGATCCTAGCTACATGTATATAGATCCTAGATCCTCAGGCTAGTACAAGTCTGCTATTTGATGAGGAGCAACATTGGTCACACACCCTATAAGCCCCATTTCTCCAGTCACAGACACATATATGGAAACTGAATGTGAACTGTGAACAAGAGTGCCGAAGGTCACAATATACGCCCGTCGAGGTAGTGCCAGTATACAAGGAGGGATAATTCCATGGAAAAAGAAATCAGAAACTTTTAGTCATTTGACATTGACCTTCAACACGGGTCGCATGTGTGGGCTATATAATAAAATTTTGAAGATGACAAATAAGTATGTGAAGTTTCCAGCAAATCCGAGTAGATATAGATAGTAATTGCGTTAAAGTTTTGTCATTTGACCTTGAACACAGGGGCTGCATGAAGGCCGTTTTTATTTTCAATATTGTTACAGGTATCGTAGCGAATTTTTTCTTGCTACCTTGATTCGTCATGCGCATTCACCTGTCCAGCACACAAGACTGACTGCAAATGGTTACAGTATTTGCCACAGGCAAATAAATGTCTTCCGTCATTTTAATCCGTTTTCATCGTCTTAATCCGCTTTCAGTTAGTGACGAACATTTGAAAGTCTGCTAGTGACAAATGGAATTGGTATTTTCCATGTGGCCTATACTGTACAAATGGCACGACTGTTGTTCAACTGGCCGAGACCGAGGCGACACAAACTATGGATACCAACTGCGACTTGTATACATGTAGTTACAGAGTATTTTATACTACAGTGACAGATCAGTACTCACCGTGTGCCATTATGTGTGGGATGTGTGTACTGTATACAGCAAGACTCCAAACTTCAAAGGCACTTGGCACCGGACGTCGCTGTGTGAGTTTATGCTGCCACTGCCTGCAACATGAAACACGACAATCAGTCACGTCACAGATGTACACAGATGCTGCTTTAACCCTTTCAACCCTTATAACCGGAATAGACTGTGTTATTTGTTAATTAATTAAGAAATTAAGGACCAATCCAATTGTCAAAGTGATTTTCAGACTAGCCCATTTATAAGGGGTGTTTATTTTCTCAAAAAAGAAAAGAAAATTACTTGCAAAAAGTGCAGATCCTGACGAGACTAGCCGGCTCATCCGGATCTACACTGTTTGCAGACACGGCAAAAGAGGTATGTAGTGTTGAAAGGGTTAATCCTTTTTGGCATATATGGCCCAAAATCTGCACCGTTGCACTATAGTGTCCATTTGTAACCGCTGTATGGCTTTGGTTACATGGGTTACATGCTATATCACTATTCAGCACATTTCTTTCAGGCCTAAATTAAAATGTTGTTTGTTTGATCTTTACCTACCCAACATTTCAGGAGTGGGTAGGTAGGTAGGTAAATTATTTTCTTTTATTTGAGATTAATTTTTTTTTTTAATTTTTTTGCACACTCGTACATAACACCTTTGTTCAGTCATACAATTTGTTTCCTGTTGACGACCATATTATTTGATTCATGCTCTGATATTAAATGCCATTATACTTTCGTATACAAACAGCTTCGATTTATCTATAACCTGTAATACTTCTCACAAACCAGCCTTCTACGTCAATGACAATTTCGAAACAAGTGAGCATGTCCCATGCGCCTCCGCCAGGACTACAGAAATACACAAAATGATGCCGATGGAATAGGAAAGCCACTCTTCACCGACCAACGCAAAGGAAAGAAATATATATATATAAAAAAAATATTATTATTTTGAAATTGGAATAATCGGCGGGAAAAAACTGAGGCGGGCACAAACAATATTTCAATTTAGGCCTCAGACATTGTGAAGGAGCCTGCAGAGCTGTCAACCTGAGGAAACTGAAATGCGTGCGAGATTTCTCATCGAGGTGGAGTATCTAAGGGAGCGGGGTGGTCGCGGGTTCAGGGTCCCGCAAGATTTTTTTACATCGAGAACCTTTGAAGTGCATTCTGACAAGCATGTTTCACTGGGGTTTTGTGGCACTAAAATGTGTAGTAAGTTAAAAAAAAAATAAGTCAGATTTGTTATGCCATAGACACTCTTGCAGAAACCACTCAATTGATGCACTAATATACTTCACAGGCATGTTAATGTATCATTTACATTAGTTTCAAGCATATGCTTTGGGATTATTTTGTGAGTCAGATCAGGTGAGGCGGTTTCAATTCCAGTCACCGACTTTTTTGAGCCACCTCAGGAGATTGAATTTATCTTTCTTAACAATAATTAAACCTATATTTTAATTAGTGAATATCCAGAGCAGAATGGCTGCATGTTATGGGAAAATAGGTCACACAACATCCATACGAAAAATGAAAGCAACAGAGAATAGCAAAATGTGTGGTCATTGATTAGTTTATATAGGAAAATATTTGGTGGTGGTGTAGTCGAGAAAATCACCAACCCAATCAAGTTGGGTCGTGATGGCTGCTATTTGTTTATTGGCATTTTATATTTTTCAATAAAACTGAAAATATACAGCATCTAACTGTATAAACACTTGGATTGAACCCTAGTTTACATTTACAAACATACACCAACATTATTTTGTTGATTTCAATACAAATTTTTACCAAAAAAAAACATGTTCTCGGATGTCAGTGCTAAAGATAAGGAATTAGTCCTGGAGTAATTTCACTCCATCATTTCTGAAGCAATTGGGTATTTCAAAATTTTAATAGGGGTCAATAAAATCACACTACTGTTTACACATCAACAGACAGCAATTATTGAACAATTTGCTTCAAAATGAAAACATGTCTTGGCATGTTATACCAAGTTGTGTTTTCATGGAAAATAAGAAAAATATGCTATATTTAATGTCTGTTTATTGTTTTCTGCAGCATGATAAAGGTACCACAAAATTGTTATTGCCTTTTGATACTCACTATTTCAATAAGGCAATTCTAATTGGGTATTTAAGCAAATACGCAGCTTATCTGGAGCTCTTGATATTCATGAATTTTTTCAATAAAAATGACTTTTCTATACCTTGGTCTACCTTGGTTGAAGGCCGTTTCTTGTAAGCTAGGCTTGTACTGGCCTATTTTAGCGACGTCAAATTAGATAATTAAAAACATTCATAGACCAATAATACACACCAGGATATTAAATTGGACTGTTATTGTGACTAAATTTTACACTGTAAGGGTCTCAGCTCTCACAGATAAAGAAAATATAAAAGACAGATGAAATAGTAAAACACATCCGTAGAGCGGAGATTTTCTAAACTAACATTTTTGGTGAAATGTGTGAGAATCCTCGATCAATGCGCGAGAGAGTGACAAACATCGAATGGGTGAGTCTCGCATCGAATGCGCAACAGTTGACAGGTCTGGGCCTTCTTATTTTGTAAAAAATAGGCGACATTTTCGTCAAATTTGTGAAAAAGTGATATTTTCGCCAAAATTTAGAAAATTTGCAACACATTGAAAATCAAGGAAAAATGATGTAACTTAAAAAAAGCACTCATAAAATAAAGGTGCGACCTTCCACACCGAAATCGCTGCGAGTGTAGAAAATGGCTGCTTGCACTGCTACGGTGAAGGGGACAATTAGCGGACTGAAACAGTGGAATACCTTCAACTTACGATGCCGTATGCCATCAGGCTACACCAGCTCAGACAGTAGACATTGCCTTATAATAATAATAAAAAAAAAACAAGTGGCAATACAATCACATGGCACGATGCTACCGTTTGGAGCGACTATAGTAACAACAGAATTATAGGGTCGAGTTCCTCATATTTATTGGACGAGTTGTTCTTCGGGCGTTTAGCGGGATTTTTATACAGTGTTATTTTACAGATTGTATGAAGATTACCAACACCAACACAAATGAAAATAATTGTAACTTTAATTTATTTAATATTTCGTGAAACTTGCTAACGCCAGTTAACGTGTGCCAATAAAATATAGTTTACTAACAGATATTCTTGTTTCCCTCTCTTCTTCGAAACCGTCAGAGTCAGAGCGCGGTTAGCTTAGACGGAAATGACATCATTCGCCGAATTACGCATTTTGATTGGTTCGACGAGTAAGAAATTCACAGATATTATTGGACAAAAATATTCCGGGAAATAATACGGTGTTTTGTGCGGAAAATGTCGCGTATTGTCATCTTCCGGTTAGACAATACTAAATAGTAATATGAAATAGGCACGTCAGTGTAGTGTATGAAACTAAATTTACCAATTAATAGCTTTACCATGATGTTAGTATGCTACGGATGGTACGTGAGTATTGCAGAGCTACTTTCTGCAACTACAATGATGCCACAGCTTCTCTAGGCTAATGAAATAGTGTCATTAATATTGGCGCAATTCTCTTATTTGAACCAGTGATCGATACACTCCGTGTTTTTCCTTATGATATATGTCACGGTACGGATCTAGTAACTCAGGAGAGAATATGTGCATCGGTGCCCGGTTAGCTCAGTCGGTAGAGCGACCGCCTTGTAAGCGGGAGGTGCCGTGTTCGAGTCCCGGGTCTATTTTTATATTCCTGTTACATATATTATTAAAGAACAAATAACAAAGCTAAGCATCTCCAGTGATACTATTATTTTCTCAATACACTGTGGTCGTTGAGCACGACTGTCACTTCGAAAGGTATACACATTTTGCCTTGTTGGTATTAATTTAAATTTTACTTTTGCTGTGTCAGGGGTGTTTGTATCCTGGACTACAGCAACAGGTGCACTAGAACCACGTTCGCAATGTATATACTTTTTGTTCAGGTAGTCGTGTTTGCTGGAATATATCTTGTAATTTTAAACACACATCAGCAAATGTCAGTGCAGTACGTGGCATCTATAGAAAATCACCATGTGTACCCTTCCAGTGGTGTTATTATTTTGTCGATCCCTAGTGGTATTTGAGCACCACGACTGTCAATTTAACAGCACTTGGTGTACATTTTGACTATTTTTCGTATTATATATATATATATATATATATATATATATATATATATATATATATAGTTATGTCATGTTTACATACAGCTTCGGTTCAGCTGGTGCTAGGAGGCACTTGTGTAATGGACTGCGAATATAGCACCATCAGTGAAACAACTGAACAGATACAATAAAACCGCACTTGCTATGTATACTTTTTCTGGTAGTCATGCCGAGTAACTAACATATGCATGGATCAGCTGATTATATGTGTTGTAAAAAATCATAAATTCACCCACAACGTTGCCGGTGGTGAACTAAGTGTTAATTTAAATACTATAGTATGTTTGTTCATAACATTAGTTGCAAGAATGTACCTGATTGCTGATGGTGTAAATCGGTTAACCTATGGAATATGAAAGTTGCAGTTATCTCCATTTTTCGTGACTATCTATGGTCACAGTTACGCCTGTATGTCTATTTACAGCATCACCCTCTGATATGGCTATGGAAACTGAACACTGTTCATACTCCAGACTGCTCTGCAGGAAAATGCTATGGACCACACCATATAGCTCGATTACAGATGACAGGGAGTACCTTCAAAGTTATGCGCAACTATTATATGTACATAGGTAATGATACTGTCATCATGTTTCTCTCGATGACCTTATCAATGCATATACTTGTCTGCCATACTCAAAATACAATAGCCCAGATACCATGACGGTTTCTGCCTTCTGTTACAACCACTTTCGCTGCATTCGGCCCATTCGCACAGTTACGCAGTATGTTTGTCGGCTGCTGCAACAGCGGATAATTCCGAAGATGGTTCGGCAAAAGTTGTGCCTACTTTATTATTACTATTATTAAATAACAAATAAAGAAGATAGTTATTTGAAAACTGATGTCGGCTAGTTAATCTATACTGTTTATAATAATAGAAACTTATTATTATTATTATTATCTGTTTATATAAATAAATGCAACCACGGATAATTCTGAAGCTGTTTATTCGGTAACGTACGTGTAAACTATTATCACCCTTGAGGACTCTACAGCGTTTGAGATAAAAGTAGTATAATTGAACGACGACAAAAACAAATATTTTCAAATGCAGTAACTTCATCTGCTATATTCAGTATACTTTCCGACATGACATACATTGGGTTTTAGAATCATTTGACCCTTCGTCGCCCGTATTACGAAAACAACAATGTCTTAAACTAGTACCTCAGTTCATCGACGGTAAAACACATTTTACACTTTCAATCACAGGGCTAATAAAGTAAGTCCATAAGTGTCAGTCAATACTCATTGTTAAGATCATAGGTCAAGCGGTTCATGAGAAGAAAACGTTTGAACATTCTAATTAAAGAGTTACCCTTTGACCTTTCGGCGGCCATCTGGGATGACTTAATCATACGATTTCGACAAAATATGATCCAGAGTGATTGTCTCCTCAATAGCTTCGATTTGATATATGACATGACCATATTCGGTCAAATGTGAAATTTGATCCATATATACGCCCATGTTTGACCCCCGGACCACCATTTTAACAAATCTGAAACAGTGTTTACTATCGATCATGCATGCTAAGTTTCGTCGAAATCGGTCTGGCAGTTCATGAGAAGAATATTTGTTTATGAATGTGACCTACTTTTCTACGGAGGCCATCTTGGATTATACGATGACCTTCAGTTTAGCAACTATGAAAAAGCTTCATCCATTGAATATAACATTGAAGTTTGGCCAATATCGGCCGAGCGGTCCACGAGAAGAAGACGTTTGCAATATCTAATAAAATGATGACATTTTGACATTTCGGCGGCCATCTTGGATGACGTAGTTATTCGATTTCGACAAAGCATGCTCCAGAATGATTGTCTTGTCGATACCTTTGATTTGATATATGACATGACCATATTCGGTCAGGTGTGAAATTTTATCAAATGTGAAATTTGACACCTCCGGCCCCGCCCATTTTTGCCCCCTGTGTCACCTTTTTATTGACCGCTGGGCCATCATTTTAGCGAATCTGAAACAGAGTTGGATATCGATCATTCCTGCCAAGTTTCGTTGAAATCGGTCTGGCGGTTCGTGAGAAGAAGATTGTTTTTAAGAATTTGACAACTTTTTCGCGGCGGCCATCTTGGATTATGCGACGACCTCCAGTTTTACAAATATAACGTGTCTCTGTGAAGTTTGACCAGCATTTTCTAGGTGGTTCGGGAGAAGAAAACGTTTGAAATTGTGGACAGACGGACGATGGACGAAAAGCGGTAACAATAGCTTACTAGATTGTATATATATTGTTTATAGTGTTGCTTGATAACCATACGTTTGGGGTCCGGGTTGAGAATGTCTCCCCTATTTTCCCATACTGTGTTTGATACTGCCATTAGTGTATATGTATGTATTCTATTTGACTGTTTGTGGTTGGCTGGACTGTCTTAACAGATTACTGAAATGACTTGATATTTACTCAGTATTTAATGATCATCGTTTGATTCCAACATAATTGCTTCGCAAATGGGATGAAATATATGTATACCATATTTTTGGTCAACATCCTCTTGTTACTTTATCCTGTACGGCGCATGGAGTTGTCATCTCGGCCATATTGGCATGTACACACCATCGGTCAGTTTCACCACTTGTAGCGTTTGATACAGACAGCAAACACAACAAAACACATAACAGATAACTAATCAATTTTAGTATAACATATTACAAATGACAATTATTTACAATCTCCTGTCAATTATGTCATGCCAATGGTTACACCATGTTTGATACATGCATCATTATTTGTGTAACTTCCAAAATATACAATGGCCCTGTCCTGTTACACTGTGTAAACCATCAGGTTTGACAGGTTTACAACATATATCCTGCTAGCAACACCTTTATGATATCAGCACAAGTCCATGTATAATCAATATTCGTTATTGCATTCCAAGTTCCAGGATTTTGTCATCTTTTATTATCGCATTTCAGCCAAATTTGGATATATCGTTGTCTGGCCCATTGTTTCCCACTAACCCAAGAGAAAGTATGATTATAATGTTTATGGCTCGTGATGCAGTTGCTATGGTAACATCAGGTTTTGTATTTCGGCCCAAGTAACGTAATTGTGTATGTATATTTTTTGAAAGAATGTGGAATGAGAAGTGCTGTCGTTTCCGCGTTGTTTGCAGCTGTCTCAAATACATTTTGAGAAGTAATAGCGACATTATTAAACGCATGCATACATGAAGACGAGATGTTGATGATGAGATACACCTATCGGGAAAGTGCACCAGCGGAAGGACACTTTACGAGCGATTTAATCGGATAGACAGTGGACGGGAAGGCGTGTAGTGCTAGATGAGACATGGACGTCCAAAAGTGATGTCGTCAGATGTTGTGACCCAAAGTAAAAGTCTGGGTTGACGGATCACTGTGTATGAACTGTCAGATCGGTTGAACCTATTACCTGCACACTCCATAGTGCGATTAATATTATGCTGATAATGCTGAACATGGAGCAGAAGGTCAGGCGAGTTACCAATTGTGCATCAAGGGTGTCATAATAGTGGACAGGGGGTATCAATAAAGTTTTACAATCGAGTAGTTACAGTGGATGAATCTATTATCAAATTTTGTGGATTGGGGTTGTTATTCCATTCTCCATATTCGCTCAATCCCGCACATTGTGATTTCTTACAGTACCGTTGTGTTTATTTTGAAAACAAAATCATGGACACGTTCTTCTACTATTGAACAACAATGAGCATATAACATTTACAAAACGTCATTTTGACATTGCATTGGGGCGCATATCGCGTGATGACGTTGCGTTGGTAACGATAATAACACCCATGATATATTTATGATGAGTTGTGAATATGACATCGATGCAGCATTTATCAATTACAATGTATGTGAGTTTTCAGACAGTTAACACATTTGAATTTTATATAACTTGTCCGAGGATAACATGAACACACCTTGTACATGGTAAATCCTCTGTGTACATGTGAGATAGCATGTATGACTGTGAACTCTTAGGTAACCATTGTTTAGATTTCTGTATTTTAAAAATGAGCACATTTATTGCCAGAAATCAGACTTGGTTTTGACTTGGTCTACACATAACGGATAGATATGACGATGTAAAGAATTCACATTACATGTATCTAGAGCATATTGCACTAAATTTTATTAGTTTATATGTCATATTTTTTCTGCATGTGTCAAACTCAGATGGTAAGTCAATGCACAGTATAGTATATACTGAGAAGAACATGTTTAGATACAATGTATAAAACTATTCAATAACATCCTCAAAGCTATTGTCTTCGAAACAATGATAATGTTCTATAAAGTCAGATGTTTGGATAGGAATTCAGCTCAACCAGGACGTTCAAACGATAGGTGGATTTTGTTAACATTTCTTTATAATATGGTATACGAGTTTTGTGATGGTGAAGTCATAGGTTGAAGTAACATACCAAGGCTTATACATACATTAAATATATCTAAAAGTATCAATAAGTGAGAGAAAAAAGTAAGTTAAACTTTTTTTTTTACTCCCTGTTATAACACATTATTGTATTGTGTTCTGACAGGGAGTAAATCTTTTTTGTTCAACTGATTTTTTCCCACTTATTGATACTTTTAGGTATATTTAATGTATGTATAGACATTGGTCCGTTCCTTCAACATGTGGATGAAGTAGGGCTGAATATACATGCATTCCGCATCTGGTAGCCTAATTGTCAGATAAATTATATGATTGTGGCTCTGAGTTCAGGGGTATATCGCTTGTCTTGCACCTCTTGACCTTGTCCTGAAATATTAAATCCACACCAGCAACTCCATGAAAACCTCAGAAACTATATACGCTCTTTAATCGAAATTTAAAAATATTTCCACTACCATTGGTGGTCGTTGAGCACAGCATAATAATTTATAAACCTTATGTCTGCTCCACGTTTTGCTGCCGACGAACCATTGGCTATTAAACACATTAATCTAGAAAGTATTTTAATTTGTAAGTACGTGCTCATCAATAATAAAAAAGTCTCCCTCCCCAAGAGCAGGATATGGGTGTACAGGGTATGCATGTATCATGTGGTCTATTGTTTTGGTGACTGCGGTTTCTTCCTTTTAATGATGACCTTGTGTCATCAGTTAACACTACGAGTCCGCCAATATCAACTTTAGCAGCATTACTTATGTAGTTAGTCTGAACATCATGATTATGCAGAGAAATTTGTATCGGACAAATCGAACGTTGTTTAAACTTGGTCCGATTCAAATTTCTTTGCAGAATGTTCAGACTACATACGTAATGCTGCTAAGTTTGGTATTTGCGAACTCGTACTGTTAATGGCTGGAACATATGGTCATCATTAAAAGGAAGAAACCACATTCGTATTGATGAAAAATAAGATTTACCCGATACCTCATGGGCGCCGCCATTACTACAGACAAAGCAATAGACCACGTGCTCCCATACCCTGGTGTAGGTTATGGGAAAATATGTCCAACAACACCCATACTTAAAATGAAAGTAGCAGGGAACAGCCAAATATTTGGTCAGTCTGTTTATATATAGGAAAAACCAATGGTGGTAGCACACCTGCATCCTAAGTCGGTATTTATGGATAAAATTCACGATGTGAAATTTACACATACACCGAAAATATGGCGGTAGTTGCAAACAAACAGGTTGGATTTCCAGAGAGTGGATTTACCGTCAATAACTGTTTGTAGTTTATCAGTACATACTTAATTGTCATTTATCGTGTATCGGTTTGCCCTAAATATACCCAATTCCCACCATTAATGTAAATTTGGATGGCAACGGGCTTGTTTGTCCCAATTACTGTCATAGGCACTTTGTGGTATGAACGAGAAAAGGCTATTTAAATCATACCCAATTCAACTTCAACTTCAACGAAATACTCTCCAACGCCTCGTCGGACATCTACTGGAGAGGGATTAAAACTGTGCACGGCGGAGTGTGAAGTGCTTCAACGTGGTTAAAAGGCTGTTGCCAACATGTATGTACACTGTACATGATCAGAATTTCTAGGCGTGGAACTCTGGGAGCGACTGGACGGATAACTTGAATGCGTCCAGGCTCGGCGCTGATACGACGGTAGAGGGTAAAGCATTCCAGAATGGTACAGTTCGTGGGAAAAAGGAATGTAGGTAGACATTCACACGGCAGTGAGGTTGCAGAAACTTGTGATTGTTACTGTTGCGTGTAGACCTAATCAATGCTGGTGTAGGTAGGTAGGTAGCAGGTACTGCAACAAGTCCATGAACCACGCGGTAGAGTAGGACTACGTCGTAACGTTGTCGACGTTGTTGTAAGGATGGCCATTGGAGAGATGTAATAATGGATGAGACTATCCGGTTTATGAGGATTGAAAGGTTTACTGACGACAAATCTTGCAGCGTTACGTTGAACTTGTTCAATTTGCTTTATCTGGGTTTGTTGCTGGGGGTTCCAAATTGGTGATGAATATTCCAGTTTAGGGCGTACGAGTGTTTGATAAGCTCTTTCTTTCACCGCTAGTGGGCAAGATTTCAAGTTTCTCTTAATGAATCCCAACGTCTGTGAAGCTTTGCTTGTAATTTTATCGATGTGCGTGTTATATTTCAAATTATCGCTTAATTCAACGCCAAGGTATGGATGATGTTTTACGACATCAAGAGATTCTCCGTTCATAGTATAGTTAAAACTGTTTTTTATTTGAAGAGTTTGAAAAGTTCATAATGGCACACTTTTTAACATTAAATTCCATCTGCCACGAGTTACTCCACTCTACTAAGCGATTCAGGTCATCCTGCAGTAACCGTTGATCTTCGGGAGTGATAATTGGACGATATAATACACAGTCATCAGCGAAAAGACGGACTGTTGAGGAAATACTGTTGGCTATGTCATTGATGTACAGTAGAAACAAACAGGGTCCGAGGACTGTCCCCTGCGGCACCCCAGACGTGACTTGTGAAGAAGCGGAAGTCGCATCCTGAACCACGACTTTCTGACTCCGACCTGATAAGAACGAGTCAATCCACTGTCTAGTGTTATTACGTATTCCGTAAAAATCGAGTTTGGAAGATAGACGTTGATACGAGACTTTATCAAAAGCCTTAGAGAAGTCTAAAATAGCCATGTCGACCTGATTACCAGTATCAATGTGTTTAGAGAGATCGTCCGTAGTGAGAAGTAGTTGCGATTCACATGAACGTTTTTGGCGATATCCATGTTGGTTATCATGCAGTATATTCTGAGAGTCCAAGTGTGACATAACTTGCGAGACAACGATATGTTCAAGCATTTTAGATGCGACGGCAGTCAAGGAAACAGGACGATAATTAGCCGGTTTTGAACGGTCACCTTTTTGAAAATAGGCACAACGTTGGCTGTTCTCCAGTCCATTGGAACGACACCGGTGTTCAATGAAAGTTGAAATATATGTTGTAGTATGGATGCAACGACATCACAGTTCCTCTTGAATATAATGATTGGTATCTTATCTGGACCAGTTGCTTTCTTCTCGTTCAAACGGTTGATACTGTTAATGACGCCTTTAAGTGTGACGATAATAGTCGACATAGTCTTAAATGGGGAAGATCCCATGTTGGGGATGTTTGATAAGTTTTCTTTTGTAATTATACACTGATATTTTGTAATTATACACTGATATTAAATATCTAGAAGGTAGGACACTCGACATCTTTTCAATCAACGGAAGTGGAGTATTTACCTTGGGCCCAACTCGCTAATTCAGTAATTGTAACGCGCGAGAAGGCCGGGACCCTGCCGGTTACAATTACTGAAATTAGCGAGCTGGGCCCAAGGTACACTAGTACCACTTCCGTTGGTTGAAAAGATGGCAAATGTCCTACCTTCTAGATATTTAATATCGGGGTATAAGTGGGTATGATTTAAACAGCGTTTTGTCCTTGATACCACAAAGTGCCTATATATGATTACTGTTCGTCCCGGGACAATTCTTCATTTTGCAACATTCCTTCATGAAGGTCCACCATCACCATTGATTTTCTCCATATAAACTAACCAATGACCACACATTTTCCTATTCTTTGCTACTTTCATTTTTAATGTGGATGTTGTGGGACCTATTTTCCCATAACCTGCACCCATTCGGCTCTATATATCGGTGATTCTATATTTTATGTACATCTGGTGTTCCGGTGTAATTTACTGACAAATCACACAATTTATAAGAAAAATTATTATTTTTTCAGTACAGAAACTATGTATAATACCAATCCATTAAGAAAACAGTATTTACAATTCTTGTTATGTGTTTTTAATTATTATTTTCTGTTGTTGGCATACGTGTGGTGCACCAAATGGGCATGTCCCGATCATCAATCGGCACAGTTCACAAGCCCATAATTCTCAAATCTTGTCCATTTGTACTTTACTATACATTGCATCTGAATTAAAATAGTTTAACATTTACATTAAACTTATTCTGCAATAAATTTGCCTTTTGTTGTCAAAAATACTGACGTTAATGTATCTGTCCCGCGAAATCGAATCATTACCGTAACGGTAATGATTCGATTTCGCGGGACAGATACATTAACGTCAGTATTTTTATGCCACCGGGTTTCGAAGAAACGGGTGGCATATAGTGTTTGGTCCGTCCGTCTGTCCATCCGTCCGTCCGTCCGTCCGTCCGTCACACTTTTCGGTTAACCACTTTGTCACAGTTTCTCAAATGTGCTGCAGGTGGCATCCGCGTTCGACAGACGCATTTCTTGTTGACAACGGTAATGATTCGATTTCGCGGGACAGATACATTAACGTCAGTATTTTTGACAACAAAAAATGAAAAATCAGAGAAACTTCCCTTTTCTAATCTCAGCTACTAATGCAATGAACTGAACACTGTTTATGGGCGCGCAATTTATAAATAAACACGGTGGTAACACAACTTAAGTCATTGCCGAGAACGAGGCCGGTCTGTATTCGGAATTTTAAGGTTACACATTACATGCATCATTACCGTTCGGGGTTTATACACGTCCATATGTATGTAGGTCGGCTGAAACCAAACTGTGTGGATAGGCACTCTTACAACGTTGTATTTGCATATTCTACCTTCATGATGCGTTGTATACTGAGGGGTGAAAAATGGGAAGTTTTAAAGAAAAATCATTACCGTTACGGTCATTTCCGTTACAAAATTGTGTAACGGTAATGACGATTGTGTAATGGCAATGATAAATTACCATACTAACCAGTCAGTTCATGCGTCAATTAAATATAAACCAGGTCCCATCAGTTGTCGGTCAGTAATAGCACATTTATTCAGACCTACAACATTTATATATCAGGATTTAATTAGTAAAAGCTCTGAAACAACAAAAAACAGACACAGCTTCCAGGAGTGTGGGTTTCTTTTAGCAATCACATTAAAAGTAAACATTAACTTGAAGTTATATTGTACAGCATATGCAAAGTATAAATATGTTTGTTATATATGCTGTATTAGTATTTTAAATAAATGGAGAGTCATTACCGTTACATTTTGTCATTACCGTTACATAAATCATTTCCGTTACGCACATATTTTTGGAGGCTGTGCTATTAATTAAATGTAGCTTTATAACGATGTTTGGTACATGTGGTAAGACACGGCATTCTGTTACATGCCAAGCTATTTTGTTTTCTTTAACTTTACTGATTCATATTAAATACGTGTTGTTGGGTTACCATAAATTAGAAATTCTATGACTTGCTACTAAATTGCTCTGTTTCAAACTAATACAATTAGCTTACCATATTCTTGACACTTTTATAATTAGATGCCCCTTCAGTGTTATGCCGTTGAAAAGAAAAAAATGTAAATGTAAAGCTATAAAGACCCTGGTCCCCTGAAGTGGAAATAAAATATATAAAATGACGAGAACAATTGGCTATACTATTATAAATGTAACACCTGGACTGTCATCCAATGGAATAAACACAGTTTAATGAATTATTAGATCTACCTCGAAACTAGAAAAAAAGGCACCAAGATGTACATAAAATATAGAATCACTGATATAAGTTTAATTATTGTTAAAAAAGATAAATACAATCTCGGTGATACAAAAAGTCAGCGGCTGGAATTGAAACCATCTCGCATGAGAACATTCTCCGACTTCAGAGCTCCAGATAATCTGCGTATTTGCGTAAATACCCAATTAAAATTGCCAAAAACCCAATTGAAATCAGCAGTAGCTAGTATCAAAAAGCTATACAAAATTTAATGTATCTTTATCATGCTGCAGTAAACAATAAATAGACCACAAATTTAGCATATTTTTAGCCCGGTTTTTTGAAGAAAAAAAATCCAGGCTATTGGATTGTCGATTGGACTGTACCACCTAGGACCACCAAACTTTCACAGCTTCATAATCAAGGGGTGCCCACCACATATCACTATCTAACATGTTACTTTTTTTTTTTTAACTTGACCCATTTTTTCCGCGCAGTCGACTTAGCCATTTTCAATGTTAAGTTTTCGCGTTTACAATGTTAAGTTTTCGTGTTTAAGTCCATTTCTTTGGTACTGTACCACCTAGGACCACCAAACTTTCACAGCTTCATAATCAAGGGGTGCCTACCACATACAACTATCCAACATGTGACCATTTTTTTACCTTCACCTATTATTTCTACGTAATTGACTTATCCATTTTCAACGTTACCTTTTTAACGTACGTCTGGTTAAAGTTTTTTGGTTAAAACTTTTTTGTTATACTATATCTCTGCAACTGCTTCGCCCATTACCTTGAAACTTCACATGGGTGTTTATCATCATCCATATTTTCATTCTACCCCCCAACCGTGCGGCCCCTGTGCCCAATATCAAGGTCAAATTACTTTTTTTGTTAAAGTTTTTTCGTGTACTATGTCTCTGCAACTGCTTCACCCAATACCTTGATACTTCACAAGGGTGTTTATCATCATTGTCGCACCTGCTTGCGGAAACCGCGATCCTGTACCCAATGTCAAGGTCAAATTACTTTGAATTTTTTTGTTAAAGTTTTTTCGTGTACTATATCTCTGCAACTTCTTCAACCAATACCTTGATACTTCACATGGGTGTTTATCATCATTGTCGCACCTGCTTGCGCAAAGCGCGATATCGTCGGCATTTTGGCATACGTCCGTCCGTGTGTCCGGTTAAAGTTTTTTGGTTAAAGTTTTTCCATCTACTATATCTATTTTTTTAGTGTCCATGCCTCGCCCCAAGGCGCGACATGCAGGCCACGGCCATCTAGTCTACAAAAAGTGGGTATAATTATGTTATCCAAGTGTCTATGCTTGGAAAAAACCTTTGCCTCGTTTCTTGTTCTTATTTTCCATGAAAACACATCTTGGTATTTCATTAGAATTGTCTCCAAGGAGAGAATTCTAATGAAATACCAAGACATGTTTTGATTTCGAAGCAAACTATTCAACAATTGCTGTCTGTTTATGTGTAAACAGTAGTGTGATTTTATTTTACCCAATTAAAATTTTGAAATACCCAATTGCTTCAGAAATGATGGAGTGACAATACTCAATTACTAATTCCTTATCTGGAGCCCTGTCGACTTACAAAATAATCATAAGCATTTGCTTGAAACGGATGTAAATGATACATTAACATGCCTGTGAAGTAGATTAGTGCATCAATTGACTGGTTTCTGCAAGTAAAGTGTGTCTATGGGCATAATAAATCTGGCTTATTTTTTTAAGGTACTACTTTTGATACACCGCGCAAGAATATCTAAGGATTTAGTGTGGTTAAACCGAGATGAAGATTATGTGTCGGAATCTTCACCCGGAACGTTTCTGGTTAGAAAGCACCAAATACTTTTACTATGTAATTTAACTGAGTACCCCATGTATACCACATTCTCTGTAGCTGCACGTCTTCCGCTTTATATTTATAGGCAACAGGTTGCACTTTATCGCTACACCGTGGTCAACAGTAAAAATGTGCGTAATAGCATTTACATTTCACTCACTACAGGCCCGTACGCAGAGGGGGTGCGACGGGTGCGTACGCACCCCCTTAACCCTTTCACTCTTAACCCGCAGGCATGTATAGTGGTATTGGCAAACAGTGTAGATCCAGATTAGGCGGCTCGTAACGAGCCGTCTCATCAGGATCTGCACTTTTTGCAATTATTTTTCATAATTTTGAGAACAAAAACACTCCATGTTCATAAATGGACTGGTCTGAAAATCATTTTGTGATGATTTCGATTGGTTGCAAAATTAACAAATCAAAATCCATTCCAGTTACTTAGTGGTGAAAGGGTTAATCTACCGAGGTCTGTCCGTGGATGTGCAAAAACAATGTTTAGCCCTTCGCGCCGTCGGTAACGCACCCCCCTAAAATAATTCCTGCGTACGGGCTTGCACTACAATATAGAAAAAATCTGCAGGGCGTGGACGTTCATACTTCGTTATATTGTTGTTGCTGAGAGACAATTCTACAATATGACACAAAAATATTACGTTAAACTTACCTAATAAAGTGTGTATTAGCAAAATTCTTAGGTCGCTCTCCACAAATTAGAAAGTAAACAAAGAACTTATTCAAACGCACATTTGGAAAGACTACTCCATCATAACGATTATGTAATGCAGTGTAATGAATGTGCATGTAATTAGGACGTACTCAGAACTACATTCCCTGCTACTTTCAATTTTTATATGGATGCTGCAGAACCTACTTTTATATAAGCTGCAATCTGTCTGTACTTGATCTGTGTCCGAGGAATACAAGGTCTGTAGCCTATTTCACCAACATTATAGGAATGAATGGCCTTTTTGTGGAATTTATCGGGGTATAAACTTGGAAAAATTGTGGGAATACTGGACGAAGGCCGGAAGGCCTCGTCCAGTATTCCCGCGACTTTTCCAAGTTTATATCCCCGATAAATTCCACAAAAAGGCCATTCATTCCTTATAATTCCAGCATTTGAAATAAATTCATCAAGAACATGTGTTTATTTTCCGTTTTCTTAAGAATTATTTTAACTGCGCCTGACGGTTATGGAAAGTAGTTCGGCGTGGGAGTTTACTGGGATGTAAATTTTGGACAGAGACTTGCTACGGGCCAATAAAATTTTAGGGAATTGTGTAAATATTTTTGTGCTGGAATTATTGCAAAGTATACTTTAGTAGCAAAGTATACTTTGAGGGAGAAATTTTCAATTTTATAATAAATTTATTAATTTTTATTATACTGAATTTATTACATTATCACAGCCAATTTAGCTGTGATAATGTAATACATTCAGTATAATAATTCTGCATACTTTTAATCATGAAATATATGCATTTGTTAGTTCTATGTGAAATAATGCATTTCAGGAAAAATAAATGATTACTCCCTCAAAAGTATACTTTGCTAGTAAAGTATACTTTGCAATGTTGATGAAATAGGCTACAGGACACTGAGCGGATAGCCGAAATATGTTGTTGTCGAAGGTCACGTGACAGTACAGAGCTCCAGATAAGGAATTAGTAATTGAGTATTGCCACTCAATCATTTCTGAAGCAATTGGGTATTTCAAAATTTTAATTGAGTAAAATAAAATCACAGTACTGTTAACACATCAGCAGACCGCACTTATTGAATAGTTTGCTTCTAAACGAAAACATGTCTTGGCATTTCATTAGAATTGTCTCCTTGGAGACAATTCTAATGAAATACCAAGATGTGTTTTGATGGAAAATAAGAAAAATATGCTATATTTGTGGTCTGTTTATTGTTTTCTGCAGCATGATAAAGGTACCACAAAATTGTTATTGCTTTTTGATACTCGCTACTTCTGATTTCAATTGGGGTTGTGGCAATTTTAATTGGGTATTTAAGCAAATACGCAGCTTATCTGGAGCGCTGTCTTAATGTAAACAAATGTGTCTGAAAATGATGTACATGTAGAGGGCTTAAATGTGATTCTGGAAGTCGGACATTGTCCATTTCATCCACCTGCATGCTATAATTACCTAATTCCTCCCCTGTCAGAGCGCCGTTGTCAAATTGACCCATTTTTCTAGAAATTCAATCAGGCATGATTGATTTTCTAGTGAGACAAATCGCTAATCAAGGATGAATACATCTGCAGCATTAACCATCATCAAGGATTTAGTGTTAGAAGTACAGTAATCATCGTGTTTTCTTGGAAAACCTGGTGTGCCGAACTACCTGCCTATCACATGTTATGTTTACTTGAGAATATTAAGTTGATGCATGCGTGGCTTGTTACCTTAGGCTGTACTTAAAAAATTGTTTGTTTCCTGTAACCCGACCCAGAATTTTAGAAGTGGGTCGGTCGGTAGGCAATTTCTTTTTCTTTCTGTCACTGACATGTTGAATTTAAAAATTATTAATATTAAAAAGGTACAATATTTTAACACTTGCATTACAAGTGTTAAAATATTGTACCTTTTTAATATTAATAATTTTTAAATTCAATATTGCAGGTCTTGCAATAAAAGTATGTCAATTGCTGTATGTGTTGTTGTATGAACATGTATGCCATTTAGGGCCAGAGATTATATTAACCCTTTTAACCCACTGTAGCACTAAATTGAAAAAAAATAAAAGAAAAAAAAAATTGTAAAAATAACAAAAAGAAATTGTAAACGAAATTGCAATAAAAAAAAAAATCAGGTCGCACCGTTTTTAGCGAGTCGGTCGGGTTACAGGAAACGGAGATATAATTATGTATGGCCTTACACATTGAATACCAGTTGACGCATGCGCGTCTCACTACCTGGCATATTTAAGCGAAGTAATACCAGCAAGCTAATTTGCACCTATTCAAAAATGGCTGCGGGTGGTTAATTTAACGATCAGCATTCTTACCTGAATCCCAAACGTTTGGTTTGGCCCTTGCATACGCCATTGGCATTCTTGTATGTGACAATTGTATCTGGTTACGATTATTTGTAATCCTCAGGGGAAGGGGCCAAGTGACTTTGGTGTGGTATGGACCTGGTACCGGGTCACATTATTCTAAATTTCAGGGCTGAATATATTTTTTTTCGATGTAAGTATTCCGTTCTGATTTTGGAATCCCCCCCCCCCCCCCCCACCAATGTAGCTGGTTATACACGGGATTGAACCTGTTGGCCCGGCCGTAAATCACATTAGCTGTTGATAGGCCATTAAACACCAATAAATCAAATCAAATCGAAAATGGCTAAAATGCAATATTAATGATTAATGATGCATTTATATTGAGGATATAAAACACAAAATGTGCATATTCTTGTTTAAAAGTAGTCTATAATATCAATATCATGAGTTTAAATCGTTACGATAGTAGGAAAATACCGCGAGCTTTGGTCCCCTCACTCTAGTTCTGAGTACATAACTCTAATTACATTACTAAATACAATGTACATATAGTGCAAACTATTGCCAATAAAGCAGAAATGTGCAGCTCAGTGTTCACGTGCGTATCATTCTTTCAAGTTTGGTGATCACCGAGAGGAAAGATAAATAACAACAGCAGCAATAACAACATTCCCACAATGCCCCTGCTGGACGTGTCTGGGGTCAGGATTAACTTCCCTTTCGAGCCGTACGCATGTCAGGTGACGTACATGGAAAAGGTCATCCAGTGCTTACAGGAGGTAGGAGACTGAACATGTATAAAAACAAAAGTATTATATGTGTCTGTGATATTTGTCAGAAGCATGGCGGGTGTTTCATTGATGGAATGGCGAACAGTGCCGATCCTGATCAGACTGCGGAGGCTGATCTGGATCTACACGGGCCGCAAAAACCCAGTCTCCAGGGGGCCGTTTCACTAAACTTTGTACGACTAAAATGTTCGTAAGTGCAAAATTATGATTACAGTTACTGGATTTCCATTTATTGAGCATAGGCTGCATATGCAGCCTATGCTCAATAAATGGAAATCCATCAATTGAAATGTCCAGATGATTCTAAGTTTGCACTTACGAACATTTTAGTCGTTGTTTTAGTGTAACGGCCCCCAGTCAAAGCTAGATATATGACATTCTCTTTGTAACCAATGACAAGATCTATAGCAATATCATATACCACTAAAAATATAATAATACCATTTGGCTTCTGTGTTTATATAACCTACATATTAGCAAAATGGAATATAGGGATGAAAATGTTGTCCGTCTGTCTGTCCATGATATTTTCCATTCTGCTACAACTTTGTTAACGTATGAACAGTTGGCTTGAAACTTCATTCATGTGCATGTTTATCATCATCTGTATTTTCATTCCCCGCCCACACATGCTCTCCCGGTGAGTATAATGTTTCACAAATTGTGTTTGCTGGCAATTGTTACAATGGGGGTGGGAGGAGGGAGGGGGACCCCCACCATACAGGTACGGCCCATGACCATTCTGTTGGAACGGACGGACATAAAACCCCATTCAAGCAATCAATAATAATAGGATGACTAGTCTTTCGGATGAGCCTTAAAACAAGATTCCGTGTCTATATGACCATAGCTGTTTGTGGTACATTAGTAGGTGGCAGGTGGGAGCATGCGATGGGTAATTTAACAATCTGGGTTCATCTTACTGGAGACCCGCTTTGGCCCTCACGTACATCTTTGGCATTTTTGTATGTGACAGTTGAATCTGTAGCCTATTTCACGAACCTCCGTTAGTCGACTAAACTCGGTTAGTCTGCTAAACTTCAGGCCGTTAGTCGACTAACGGAAAAAACGCATTTCACGAACACGTTAGTCGACTAAGCAAAGTCTACGTTGCTTAGCCTCATCGTTAGTCGGCTAAACTTTCGGTTATATACTAAGCAAAATAGCAGACGACGGAATTCCAAGATGGCGGCGCCCACGGTTGTTTTGAACGTGGCTTACAAATCGTTCATGAAATGCAAACATGTCAAAAGACTATGGTTAGTTGACTAAACTTAGTTTAGTCTGCTAACAGTTTAGTCGACTAACGGAGGTTCGTGAAATAGGCTACTGGTTATACCCCTTATGTGAGTATTACGATTATTCGTAATCTTATTACTTTTATTAGGGGAAGGGGCCAAGTGACTTTGATGTGGTATGGTCCTGGCACCAATAGCCGATTTCATCAAAATTGCAAAGTATACTTATCTAGCAAAGTATACTTTGAGGGAGTAATCATTTATTTTTCCCAAAATGCATTATTTCATATAGAACTAACCGTTGCATATATTTGATGATTAAAAGTATGCAGAATTATTATACTGAATTTACTACATTATCACAGCCAAATTGCCTGTGATAATGTAATAAATTCAGTATAATAAAAAATAATAAATTTATCCCAAAATTGAAAATTTCTCCCTCAAAGTATACTTTGCTAGAAAAGTATACTTTGCAATGTTGGTGAAATGGACTACTGGTCAGGTTATTCTAATTACAGGGCTGAACATATTTTGTTTCGATGTAAATATTCTGTTCTGATTTTGGGATTTTCCCTCCAATGCAGCAGGTTACTTGTGGGAACGAACCCGTTGGCCCGGCTTTAAATGACCTTAGCTGTTGATAGGCCGTTAAACACCAATCAATCGATCGTGGGACATGAAACTCTTTCATTTTTTCCTTGCAGGATGTTAACGGTATCCTAGAAAGCCCCACAGGAACGGGTAAGACACTATGTCTCCTGTGCTCCACCCTGGCATGGCAGGAGGGTAGGAAGGCCCAGACTGCTTTCAATCGACAGGTTAGCGTGTCCAGTCTGCTCGGGGGCTCCGTAGATAGCTTGGGGTCAAAGGAAGTGGACAACCTCGCTAAGAGTTTAGAGAGCTCCACTGGCAAAGCTTGGGGAGGATCTGAATTCTGTAAGTTTGGCATTAGCCTATCTCAGTCTAAGAATACGATAACTTTTGCTAAATAAATCAGATTATTTTATTTTTCTATAAAGGTATATATATGTTGTTACCACTCGTTTGAACCGTGTCGTCAAGACGGTTCAAACGATTGGTAACAACATAATACATGTACATCAACATATGTACTTCCGAGATGGAAATAATTCTGAAGTGCTGCCAAATGTTGTGAAAAATGGTGGTCTTGTCGAAACTATTCAAATGTGTTGTAAGAAAATATACCTCCGAACTAGAAATGATTCTGAGGTACTGCCAAATCATGTTGTTATTGAGAAAAATGGAAGTTAAAAAAAATAAACAGCTGATGACAAAATTTAATTCAGCATTGTATGCCATTGTATGTGTTAAAGGAAGTAACATATAAAGGTAGCTAGATGGCCGAGGCGAGCATATCACGCATGCCGAGGTATTTGATGGTGCCAGTAAGTATGTATCAGTAGCCGATTTCACCAACATTGCAAAGTATACTTTGCTAGAAAAGTATACTTTGAGGGAGAAATTTTCAATTTTAGGATAAATTTATTAATTTTTATTATACTGAATTTATTACATTATCACAGCCATTTTGGCTGTGATAATGTAATAAATTCAGTATAATAATTCTGCATACTTGTAATCATCAAATATATGCAGTCGTTAGCTCTATATGAAATAATGCATTTCAGGAAAAATAAACAATTACTCCCTCAAAGTATACTTTGCTAGAAAAGTATACTTTGCAATGTTGGTGAAATCGGCTACTGGTTAGAGCAATCGGATTGTGGAGATACTGGGTACATAAACACTTTAACACAAATGCCGGATGCACGCGCTCGCCAAAAGCGGTGACTATATCACACCGACCACAAGATGTCAAGAGTGATAATAAACCAAATGTATATGTCGATTCAGATACTTGCAATTCGGAATTTGTGATCCAAAAATTCAGAAAACTGTGTATGTTGTGCGATGTAATATGACCACGTTGTTTCAGCTGTGGATAGATAAGCCAATTGTATAATAAATTGTCAACTTTATACGCAATAAAGCGCAATTAATTTAGTAATTCGGTCAGTATTACGAGTTATGGTGATACATAATATCACTAGTAGCAACTGTACAAACTGTATGATTGCAGCTGTACCTAAGGTGATCTATGCTTCACACACCCACTTTTCATCTAAGTTAACCCTTTCACCCCTAAGTAACTGGAATGGAATTTAATTTTACAACCAATCCAATGATCACAAAATGATTTTCAAACTAGTCCATTTAAGAAAAGGATGCGTTTCTGTTCTCAAAAACATGAAAATTACTTGCTAAAAGTGCAGATCCTGATGAGACGGCTCGTGACATTGTCACGAGCCGGCTCATCTGGATCTACACGTTTTGCCATTACCACTCTACAGGCCTGTGGTGTTGAAAGGGTTAATAGTGCGACCTTTATCATTAAATTATTCCAGCTGTACCTAAGGTGATCTATGCATCGCGCACCCACTCCCAGCTGTCCCAGGCCGTGCAGGAGTTGAAGCGAACTGCGTATAACAGTGTCAAGGTCTGCATCATCGGATCACGTGACCAGCTGTGTATACACGAGACGGTGAAGAAGGAGCAGAACAACACAAACAAGGTATGACGTGTTGTTAATTGGCGTATAGCAGTGTCCGGTCAGGACCGGGGTTTGGTCTGATCTTCTTAGAGTTCACTCAAGATAATGCAATTTGATTGGTTGAGGCTGAGCTTTGACTTAATAGTAATTTTCAATGTTAAGTTCTCATGTTTAAGTCCATTTAGCCCTCACTACGCTGGCGACGGAAAATGTTGTCTGCTGTTTTTCATTTTTGCCTTAATTCTTAACAAAATACCTGTTTTGACAGCACATGAGAATCGTCTCCAGTGGAGACGATTCTCATGCGCTGTCAACACAGGCTTTTGTCTAGAAATATTGAAAATAAAACATTTCCAGCAGACGACAAAATTTAATTCAGCGTAGTAAGAGTTAAGTCCATCACTCACTGTAACAGCTATATCTACTAGTGGTATACACCAGTCACTGCAGTACGACCTTCATTTGGCCTTTACCTACTTTTTCCACTTCAACGACTTGTTAATTTTCAATGTTACGTTTTCGCGTTTAAGTCCGTTTCTCACTCTCTGTAATAGCTACAACGACCAAACTTGGTGTACTTCAGAAACAGTACGCCATATGAGCTTCATTTCACATTGACCTACTTAATCTGCATCGCATCAATTACTTAGTCATTTTCAATGTTGAGCTTTCGTGTTTTTATATGCCTTTGCGAAAACCCGGCCATCGAGGCGTTGCCTCGTTTCTTGTTGCAACTTTCTTAACCTGGGGGCCGTTTCACTAAACTTCGTACGACTAAAATGTTCGTAAGTGCAAAATTATAATTTTTGGATTTACATTTATTGAGCATCGGCTGCATATTCAGCCTATGCTCAATAAATGTAAATCCATAAATTGAAATTTACAGACGATCTTAATTTGAACTTACAAACATTTAAGTCGTAAGAAGTTTAGTGAAATGGGCACCTGGTTCTTTGCCTCGTTTCTTGTTGCAACTTTCGTAATCGGGTTCCTGGAACTTCTCCAGTCTAGACAGTGGCCCGTAAATTAATCACGACTGTAACGGCCGTCAACATAGCCACTAATCATCGAACCATACTTGTCACGGCATTGCACAATTGGGAGGCAGGTTTTCAGGTTTTCTGTCCGCCCGTAATGTGGTTTAAATATGGAATTATCTCAGAGACATTTGATCGGCCAACTGAGAAATCTGTGACTGGAGAAATGGGACTTATGGGGCTTCTCACCAGTGTAACTCCAGATCAAATATAAACACTCCTGCAATTTGATAACGTTATATATTGCTCGTTAGAAGCATGACGGGTGTTTCACTGTTGGAATGGCGAACAATGCAGATCCTGATCAGACTGTGCGGATGCACATGCTGATCTGGATCTACACTGGTTGCCAAGCCCATAATCCACATTTCTCCAGTCACAGCCACAATTCCGTTTTTGGTCCAAGCTGATAACAAACGAGATAAGAACGTGTGATGAAACACAATGGTCTGTGAAGAAGACATTGCACACGGTTCTGTTCTGCATCACGTAACACATTTATGGAATATATGACAATGAAGGTATTTCCCATTCATGGAGAAATAAGAAATACAGAAGAAATATCTAATATTTCATACTCGTTCATAATGCAAACTGTATGTTAATTACTTGTGCATCGGTTGTCACAAGTTTACGCCATCCATTCCCAGGAACCACATGAGTCACCCTGTCGTAACCTCTGAGCTGTGACTCAAGTATTGTGTATTGGGTTTGTAATGTTAGCAGCGACGATCGAATAATACCCTCAACTCTGTGCATAAAAGAGCAACCGATTCCTACACGTTTATCCAATCTAAAAAGTCTTTTTAATCCTAGATGGATGCGTAATTGTGTTTCAATACTGAGAGTAATTCAAACAGCGCAGATGCCGATCAGACTGCACGAACGTGCAGTCTGATCAGCATCTACGCTGGTTGAATGTGCCAAGTTGTGTACACCCTGCGTCACATATAGGAAATTCTGTCCCAGGAGACGGACTATTGAATACTAGTCTACAAGATGCCAATACTGAACACTGGCAGAATCGCCGGTTGTTAGATCACATTAGTGTATTGTCTGTGTTCAGGCGAATAATTAGTCTGGACTTAAAGACACATTAACAACTATTACGCTTAATCAACTTTATGAGCTATTGGGTTCAGTGGTACAATTTTGATTCCCATCATCTGTTCTGGTCAAATAGCTCTTCAGGACATAGATTTGTATTAGTTTGATTATGCCCCATATGCGATAGCAATGGGGGAATATTGCGTTGCTCTTGAGGTTCTGTCCTTGCGTCTGTCCGTCCGTCGAAAAGTCAAAACGTTTTGTCAGTGTTTCTCCAGTTAGAGTCGAGTATGCCACGGGGGCATATCCATGTCTTACAAACATAATATCTAGTGTGATTTAATTGTGTTTAACGGCCTGTCAACAGCAAAGGTCATTTTAGGCAGGGTTAACGAGTTCAAATCCCATATGTTACCTATTGTGATCGGGTGTAAGTTCCAAAATCAGCACTTATTATTTACATGAAAAATATATATTCAGCCCTGCACTTAGGATAACCTGACCTGCTGCCAGGTCCTCACCACACCAGTCACTTAGCCGCACTCCCCAAAAGTAATAGGATTAGTACTTATTACTTTTATAATGGGTCTCTCGCATACCAGAAAGTCAAAAATGTACCTGAGGTTCAAACCTTTGTATATAATTAGGTTTTAATAATTTTGAGTGGGCGGTTGGTTGGGAGCATGCGAAGGTAAATTTAGCGATTGGTTTCATCCTTAACGGAATCCTGATCTCCCTGGCTTGGCTCTCAGGTACAGTTTGGCTTCCTTGTTACTTGACAGTTAAATCCAGTTATACCAAAATAAAAACATGTTTTGACAGCATTTTAGAATCATTTCCAATGGAAATGATTCTAAAATGCTGTCAAAACATGTTTTTATTTTTATAAAAGGAGTAAGGAAGTACAACCATCTGAGAAGTATGGAAAATAAAATAAACAGCAGACGACAACAAATAATTGAGCATTGTAAGGGATAACTGTATAAATGCATTTGTCAATGCTACAATATGTGCCTAATCTGCTTTCACACAGTCTCATTCAAGGTTCATTAATGAAACTCTCTTCTTAACTCTTTGCATGCTGGGAAGTCTGTGGGCTATAAATAATTCAAAAATGGCAGATGACAGTTTAGTATGTTTTCTGTTATTTCTCCCTGTAAATATCATGAATATGTCTTGGAATTTCATTAGAATTGCGTCCGGACAGGACGCAATTCTAATGAAATTCCAAGACATATTTACAGAGAGATATATGAAAAATATGCTAATTTCTTGACTGTTATTTTAACCGCTAGCATGCTGAGACTTTAAATAAAATTAGTACTTCCGTCTTCATTTATACATACATTTTATGTACATTCTACGTACTTTCAGTTTTGAAAATGTTCGTAAAATTACACGTATTACACAAATCTTCATACAATTACAACTATGCTATACACATTTCACTATGTAACAATAATCAGCTTTACTATTTTATCCGATATGAAAATACACAGCAACTCTTACCTTTTTCTGGAAAGTTCTATTTAAATGTCCAATATTCTCGTATTCAACTGTCGGCTGCTAAGGACGAGTTTGTAAATTGTGGCTTGATCAAAGTTGAATTGTCTGGAACCAATCTTGTTCACTTTTCTGCGGCCAACCAATTATTCTCTACTGTATAGGTAATAGGTTGTAGATGTTGACGATTTCTCCGTTTTGTAGTTTAGTTTGTTTATCTTGATCAAATATTTTAACGTTAAAATCCCAAGCTGGCTTGCCTCCTTAAAAATCCTGTTGATCTATCACTGTTTTAGAAACCTGTAATTAATTGTAATTAATTAATTAGCTAGAATTGTCACCAATTTCGTATCATCCCTTATTACACGCAAACTTCCCATAATGAGGGATAACCATTTAAAATATTTTTTTCTTAATTCTCCATGAAATATATTTTGTGACATATCATTTGAATCGTCTCGATGAGACGATTCAAATGATGTGTCACAACATGTACTTTCATGGATAAATAAGAAAAATATTCAGAATTTTCCATCGGCAAAGTATACTTTTCAGCCAGCACGTGAAAGTGGTTTGTATGTGAAACTCAGCTGGGTGCGACTATTGGAATGTATAAGTCCGGTGCTGTGCAGCAATATGCCAGTAAAGGCCCTGAATAGAAGTTTCCAATAACTGACGGAAGAGTCTGCCTTGTAACGCCGCCTGGCCTGTGATCAATATTGGTTATTATAATGGCATATCTTCAAAATGTTCATATATTGGGTGTTGTGCATCCGTTCGTCTGTTGTATACATCAGTGGAAAAATTCACAGGGGTGGGAATTGCTCACCTGAAGCAGTGAATCTTACCCCTGGGGCCAAGTGATCTGATAAAGTAAAAGGTGTCTGGCACTGGATCAGGACACTGTCTTTCTGGGTGTTGAATGTTTTTATTGTAATTCAGAGCTCCAGATAAGGTGAGTATTTGCTTAAATACCCAATTAAAATTGCCAAAAACCCAATTGAAATCAGAAGTAATGCGTATCAAAAAGCAATGAAAAATTTGTCGTACCTTTATCATGCTGCAGAAAACAATAAACAGACCACAAATATAGCATATTTTCTTATTTTTCCATGACAAAACATCCAAGGAGACAATTCTAATGAAATGCCAAGACATGTTTTCATTTCGAAGCAAACTATTCAATAATTGCAGTCTGCTGATGTGTAAACAGTAGCGTGATTTTATTTTATAATTGTTTACTGTTACACCAGTTCTAAAAATTACAAGTGCCCGCTATACAGATATAATCATTTTGTAACATTTAATTTACTGATAGTGACTCGCGGTGGTATCCGGCTATTTTCATATGCAAATGAGGCATGATATTTTTTTAATTATTTGTACTAATTAAATGCGACACCTGAAAAAATAATATTTTCGACAGATTATAAAGTGTGAACATTGCACATCAAAAAATAAATACAGAGAAAAAATAGTAATGTCCGTTAATATTTTAAGGAAACGCGGTTGGAAATTTAGTCTGATATAAAATGTATAATAATGCCAATCAATACGTGGGGTAATGGTGTATAGCGGGCACTCGTAATTTTAACTGGTGGAATAGTGACACACTTATACACTTATTTAATTCCTACTGGCTGGGCATTACCTTTAACTCTGCATGCTAGCGGTGAAAATAACATCCAACAAATTATGAGTATGTTTCTTATTTCTCTCTGTAAATATGTCTTGAAATTCCAAGACATATTCATGATATTTATAGGGAGAAATAAAAGAAAATACAATAAATTGTCGTCTGCTATATTTGAACTATTTATAGCCCACAAATTTCCCAGCATGCAAATAGTTAATAGGGCATGTACCCACCCCCCCAGTTTTGACGTTGAAAATGACCAATATTTTGGCTGATTTTCACGAAATTAATGCCTCTAATAAACGTCCAGTGCACACTTGGAACAAAATATTTTTTCTTTCCAGTATTTCGAAGGCAAATTCATTGAAAATCGGGGAAAAAACGTCTTGATCCGAAATGTCCATAAACTGACAGACAGTACAATCAAGTCGGGCAGACGTTATATTTTTTTTGTTTTGTTCGGAGTAGAAATACCGTTGTAAATCAAATATTTTATCATTTTCCCTTTGCTGAATAACACTTGCCTCTATTAAACGCGCACCCAGGACTTCGGAGCCAGTTGTGACTCTAATAGACACCCGGACTTTACGGTACTTAAAGGTACATGTTCACTCAGTCGGCACAATTTTTTTTTTTTTATAGGAATCAAATAAGTGTATAATAGTGTCGCTATTCCACCAGTTCCAAAAATTACGAGTTCCCGCTATACGTCATTACCCCACGTATTGATTGGCATTATGAAACATATTATATCAGATGTAAGTTTCCACACTGATATCAGCGGCGATAACCGTTTTTCCTTAAAATGTTAAGACATTACTATTTTTAGCTCGACTATTCGACTATTCGAAGAATAAGTAGAGCTTATGTTGTCACCCCGGCGTCGGAGTCAGCGTCACCGTGACGCCTTGGTTACGATTTTTAGTCAAGCTTGTATATGGAATACTACTGGCCCTATACCCACCATACTTGGACAACTTCATCTCCTAGTGATGTACATCAATAACCCTGATCTATATTTGACCTTGACCTACATTTCCTCTTGAATTACTTGGTTAATTCCCCTTGGTTAAGGTTTTTAGTCAACCTTGGTTAAGGTTTTTAGTCAAGCTTGTATATGCAATACTACTGGCCCTACACCCACCATACTTGGACAACTTCATCTCCTAGTGATGTACATCAATAACCCCGATCTATATTTGACCTTGACCTACATTTCCTCTTAAATTACTTGGTTAATTCCCCTTGGTTAAGGTTTTTAGTCAACCTTGGTTAAGGTTTTTTAGTCAAGCTTGTATATGCAATACTACTGGCCCTACACCCACCATACTTGGACAACTTCATCTCCTAGTGATGCACATCAATAACCCCTCATCTATATTTGACCTTGACCTACATTTCCTCTTGAATTACTTACTTAATTCCCCTTGGTTAAGGTTTTTAGTCAACCTTGGTTAAGGTTTTTTGTCAAGCTTGTACATTGAATACTATTGTGCATCCAGACACCATACTTCGACAACCTTTTCTCATAGGTATGTACATCAATAAGCCCTGATCTATATTTGACCTTGACCTACATTTCCTCTTCAATTACTTACTCAATTCCTTTTGGTTAAGGTTTTTAGTCAACCTTCTATATGGAATACTACTGGCCCTACACCCACCATACTTGGACAACTTCATCTCCTAGTGATGTACATCAACAACCCCTGATCTATATTTGACCTTGACCTACATTTCCTCTTGAATTACTTACTTAATTCCCCTTGGTTAAGGTTTTTAGTCAAGCTTGTAGATGGAATACTCCTGGCCCTACACCAACCATACTTGGACAATTTCATCTCCTAGTGATGTACATCAACAACCCCTGACCTATATTTCACCTTGACCTACATTTAACCTTAAATTACTTACTTAATTCCGCTTGGTTAAGGTTTTTACTCAACTTTGGTTAAGGTTTTTAGTCAAGCTTGTAGATGGAATACTATTGTGCATACAGACACCATACTTGGATAACTTTTTCTCATATGGATGTACATCAATAACCCCTGACCTTTATTTTACCTTCACCTACATTTAACCTTGAATTACTTGGTTAATGTTTATAGTCAAGCTTGCATATGGAATACTTCTGGGCCTACATCAACCATACTTGGACAACTTCATCTCCTAGTGATGTACATCAATAATCCCTGACCTATATTTGACCTTGACCTACTTTTATCCTTGGATTACTTAGTTATCTCCCCTTGGTTACGGTTTTTAGTCAAGCTTGTATATGGAATACTCTTGGGCCTACAGCAACCATACTTGGAAAACTTTATCTCCTAGTGATGTACATCAATAACCCCTGACCTATATCTGACATTGACCTACATTTAACCTTGAATTACTTACTTAATTTCCCTTGGTTAATGTTTTTAGTCAACCTTGGGTAAGGTTTTTATGCAGGCCGCAGCCACCTTCTTTGTCAAGCTATGTGTACATCGACAACCCTCGTAGTCGAGCTATGCTGTTCTCCTACAGCTCTTGTTTCTGTGTATAATCTGTCGAAAATATTCTTTTTTTCAAGTGACGCATTCAATTAGTATAAATAATTAAAAAAATATCATGCCTCATTGCATATGAAAATAGCCTGATACCACCGCGAGTCACTTATCAATAAAATAAATATTACTAAATGATTATATCTGTATAGTGGGGACATGTAAGTTTTTTCTGGCAAAATAAACATTCATTCACCAGTACCCCACGTATTGATTGGCATTATTATACCTTTTATATCAGACGTAAATTTCCACACTGATATCAGGGTCGATAACCGCGTTTTCCTAAAATGTTAACAGACATTACTATTATTCTCTGTATTTATTTTTTGATGTGCAATGATTATACTTTATAATCTGTCGAAAATATGACCCATTTAATTAGTATAAATAATTAAAAAATATACCTCATTTGCATATGAAAATAGCCTGATACCACCGTGCCGTGTCACTATCAGTAAAATAAACGTTACTAAATGATATACAGTATCTGTATAGCTGGCACTCGTAACTGGTGGAATAGTGACACATTATTTATACACTTATTTAATTCCTATACAGAATATCTTGTCTTACTGACTGGGCATGTACCTTTAAAACTGCATGCATTTGAGCACATTAGCCTTCAAATGAGACTGCCAATATTTTGCATAAGAAGGGCATGTTCTGCAGATCCAGACCAGTATAAAACAGTGTAGATTAATCAAAATGAACATTCATAAATTGGTACATATTTTCTTCTCTGTTTAATGGTAAATGGTGTAGAAACTGATCTAGCTGCACAGTTTCTATTCTAAAATTGATCTATACATGCATTTTCAGTGTTCGATAGACTGAGGATGTGGATTTTCTATGTCTTGGCTCAGATTTGCTGTAATTTCTGAGAACTGAGTTTTATTGCTGCATGCAAATCAATAGGGAATACCAATACTTTCCTGTCGATGCCCACAATTAGTGCTGCAGATAAACCAAATTTTCATGCTTATTTTTTTTGTAGCAAAAACATGTTTTAGTAGCACATGCAAGTTGTCTCCATTTGAGACAATTCTCATGCACTGTCAAAACATGTTTTCATCGAGATAAATGAAAAAACAAATAGCAGACAACAAAATATTCTCCAGAATTGAAATTGTTAATCCAAATTGCAGGGGTGGGAATTTTCAGGATATATCCTGAAATCCGGTTTTGAAGTTCCTAATAATTGCAGAAAAATACTAATTGTTTAACATGGGAAGCACAATTCTACGCATTTGTGGGTGCAAACATATGTTTGTTTAGCCATTTTCAGGATTTTGCATTTGGAACTGTTCCCACCCCTGAAATTGGGAGTTATTTATATTATCGGCTTGGATAATTATTTTCTAGAAAACATATGAAAATTAACAAGGTCTATATTAAAATGTCTAAATCTTATCTTGCACATCTGTATAGCAACACACACCAGTCTAATCAAGTTGCATAATCTTCATAGCAGCAGAGCTCCAGATAAGGTGCGTATTGGTTTATTTTGTGTGCTTATTTTAGCAGAAAACGCATTGATTATCGAAAGTGGGAGTACAAAATACTCACAGCAATGTGAAAATATGCATTGATTTTCAAATGGAGTTGTGAAAATACTGTAATGAAGTAGAAAATTTACTTAATTGAGCTGCAAAAAAAGCAAACGGTGTTTGCTTTTTGTAGCTCAAATAAGTGAATTTTTAAATTAGTTTTATTTTTATCATTTGTTCCCTATTTAATAAGGAAGAAAATCAATACTACATTTGTAAAAGTAAAATACGCATTGAATTTGAAATATGGGGGTATAATACTCCTTTAGATCCAAAACTTATCTTGAGGTCTATAGCAGTCTGTACACGTATAAGCAGACAGAAGTATTTTGATGAATTCCATTAATTTTGCTTCCTCATGGGGAATTATAATCAGTGTTATGTCTGTTGTTCCTGTCTGCACAACCAATCAAAAAAAACAATATATTTTTCGATAATAATAAATTATAACAAAATTTAAGAATGAGCCTACTTTTTATGCAACCGTTTTAAAAAAAATGGTACATATTATGTTTACCGCAGGGCTGGCGGGTGTTTGGGTGGGCGGACAGAAAAACTGCATAGTTTGTGTACACAACTCCTCTGAAACCGTTCAGTCAGTCAGTCTGAAATTATACACACGTCTTCTAAACATATTGAAGATGTACACCTTGGTGTTTTTATGCCGATTATATTTTTTTTAACAAAAATATCACCTTTTTAACTTAGCCATTTGTTCTACATTTTTGTATCCAATTCTATATAGGGTACAGAGTTTGTGTAAACAACTCCTGTGAAACCGTTCAGTCAATTGATCTGAAACTATACACACGTCTTGTTTTTATAGGGAGAAATAAAATACAATGAATTGTCGTCTGCTATTTTTGAACTATTTATAGCCCACAAATTTCCCAGCATGCAAAGAGTTAAGTGTTTCTTGCCCTTGACAAGCGTTGAATCCTTATCAGACAACTCCTGAAATTTTGTACAAATCTTGCAGTAAAGTTCTCCATTTTTAGCTCGCCTGCACGAAGTGCAGAAGAGCTTATGTCATACCCTTGGCGTCGTCGGCGTCGGCGTCAGCGTCGTCCACAAACTTAACGTTGGGTAAATGTCTTATCTGTTTAACTTCTGACCCCTTTCCTTTTATCATGAACATTGGCCAATTCTCAGTTGGGATTCTATGGAAACATGCATCCTCAGATGACCCTCTATCATGTTGTAGCAAATTCATGACCCATCACCCAGCCCTTACCCCAAGGTCAAGGTCACAAACTTGGCACATTCATAAACTTAACGTTGGGTAAATGTGTTATAACTTCTGTTTCCTTTCATGGAACACCTTGTTATTTCATACATGCATTCCTCAGATGACCCTGTATCATGCTGTAGCAAATCCATGACCCACCACCCAGCCCTTACCCCAATGCCAAGGTCACAAACTTGGCACATTCATAAACTTAACGTTGGGGTAAATGTCTTATAACTTTTGTTTCCTTTCATGGAACACCTTGTTATTTCATACATGCATTCATCTGATGATAATCTATCATGCTATAGCAAATCCATGACCCAGCGGCCATCCCTTACCCCAAGGTCAAGGTCACAAACTTAGCACATTCATAAACTTAACATTGGGGGAAATGTCTTATAACTTATGTTTCCTTTCATGGAACGCCTTGTTATTTCATACATGCATTCCTCAGATGACCCTCTATCATGCTGTAGCAAATCCATGACTCACCACCCAGCCCTTACCCCAAGGTCAAGGTCACAAACTTGGCACATTCATAAACTTAATGTTGGGTAAATGTCTGATAACTTCTGTTTCCTTTCATGGAACACCTTGTTATTTCATACATGCATTCCTCAGATGACCCTCTATCATGCTAGCAAATCCAGACCCACCACCCAGCCCTTTCCCCAAGGTCAAGTCACATTGGCACCCATTATAAACTTAAGTTGGGAAATGCTTATAACTTTTGTTTCCTTTCAGGAACACCTTGTTATTTCATATGCATTCATCGATGTAATCTATCTGATATAGCAAATCCATGACCCAGCGGCCTATCTTACAAAAGCAGGGGTACAAATCTTTAGCACATCATACTAAACTTTGAAAATGTCTTTATTAAAACTTCTATTCCTTTCATGGAACGCCTTGTTATTTCATACATGCATTCATCTGATGATAATCTATCATACATGCTGGTAGCAAACAAATCTCACTAACAAAAGCCTTTACCCAGCAGGTTCCACATCCCGCACGTTCCCCATAACTTAACGGTGTTAAATTCTTAATAACTTTTGGTTTCCTTTCATGGAACTTGTTATTTCTTAGCATTCATTCTGATATAATCATCAGCTAGCAAATTCCAAATGACCCAGCGGCCATCCCTTACCCCAAGGTCAAGGTTCATAGCATTTCCATTTAAACTTAACATGGGGGAAAGTTATAATTGTTTCCTTTTGGAACGCCTTGTTATTTCATACATGCATTCCACAGATGACCCTCTATCATGCTGTAGCAAATCCATGACCCACCACCCAGCCCTTACCCCAAGGTCAAGGTCACAAACTTGGCACATTCATAAACTTAACGTTGGGTAAATGTCTTATAACTTTTGTTTCCTTTCATGGAACACCTTGTTATTTCATACATGCATTCATCTGATGATAATCTATCATGCTATAGCAAATCCATGACCCAGCGGCCATCCCTTACCCCAAGGTCAAGGTCACAAACTTAGCACATTCATAAACTTAACATTGGGGGAAATGTCTTATAACTTCTGTTTCCTTTCATGGAACGCCTTGTTATTTCATACATGCATTCCTCAGATGACCCTCTATCATGCTGTAGCAAATCCATGACTCACCACCCAACCCTTACCCCAAGGTCAAGGTCACAAACTTGGCACATTCATAAACTTAACGTTGGGTAAATGTCTGATAACTTCTGTTTCCTTTCATGGAACACCTTGTTATTTCATACATGCATTCCTCAGATGACCCTCTATCATGATGTAGCAAATCCATGACCCACCACCCAGCCCTTACCCCAAGGTCAAGGTCACAAACTTGGCACATTCATAAACTTAACGTTGGGTAAATGTCTTATAACTTCTATTTCCTTTCATGGAACACCTTGTTATTTCATACATGCATTCCTCAGATGACCCTCTATCATGCTGTAGCAAATCCATGACCCACCACCCAGGCCTTACCGCAAGGTCAAGGTCACAAACTTAGCACATTTATAATCTTAACGTTGGGGTAAATGTCTTAACATCTGTTTCCTTTCATGGAACGCCTTGATATTTCATACATTCATCTGATGATACTCTATCGTGCTATAGCAAATCCATGACCCACCGCCCACCCAATCGTTACCCCAAGGTCAAGGTCACAACTTAGCATGTTCATAAACTTAACGTTGGGGTAAATGTTGTGTAACTTCTGTTTATTTACAGGGAACGCCTTCATATTTCATACATGCATTCATCTGCTGATACTCTATCGTGCTACAGCAAATTAATGACTCCAAGGTCAAGGTCACAATCTTAGCACATTCATAAACTTAATGTTGGGGTAAATGTATTATAACATCTGTTTCCTTTCATGGAACGCCTTGATATTTCAAATATGCATTCATCTGATGATGCTCTATCATGTGATAGCAAATCCATGATCCACCGCCCATCCCTTACCCCAAGGTCAAGGTCACAAACTTAGTACATTCATAACCTTAACGTTGGGGTAAATGTCTGTTTCCTTTCATGGAACGCCTTGCTATTTCATACATTCCTCAGATGACCCTCTATCATGCTGTAGCAAATCCACAACCCACCACCCAACCCTTACCCAAAAGTCAAGGTCACAAACATAGCATGTTCATAAACTTAACGTTGGGGTAAATGTTGTGTAACTTCTGTTTCTTTACACTTTGAACACCTTGATATTTCATACATGCATTCATCTGATGATACTCTATCATGCTATAGCAAATCCATGACCAACCCCCACCCCTTTCCCCAAGGTCATGGTCACAAACTTAGCACATTCATAAACTTAACTTTGAGGTAAATGTCTTATAACATCTGTTTCCTTTCATGGAACGCCTTGATATTTCATACACGCATTCATCTGATGATACTCTATCGTGCTATAGCAATTCCATGACCCACCGCCCACCCCTTACCCCAAGGTCAAGGTCACATTCATAAATGCTGTAGAAAATCACCAACTTAGTGTGTTCATAAACTTAAAGCTGGGTTGAATTTTGTTTTCCTTCTCATTTCAGGGAGCGCATTGATATTTCATACATGCATTCATCTTAATATGCTATATCATGCTATATCAAATCCATGATCCACCTTCCACCACTGACCTCAATGTCAAGGTCCACCGCACACCCCTTATCCCAAGGTCAAGTTATATAATATTCATGTTTTTATGTCTTCAAACTAACCTGAATGGTTGCAAACTGATAGGTTACTATGAAATCGTCCTAATAATAAAAATCTGCCTACTCTAATCACTCAAATAACCCACCATAGACCATTCCGCTCTACCCACAGCCAATTGGCTAGTCCGCTATTTAAACTCCTCCTATTATTTTAGGACGCTATCAAGAGTGCAGGTATATTTGTCTCTCTCTTTATTTCGTGCTTATTTTGAATTTCTGCCGTGTATTGTGTCGTTTTTGTCATTATATTTCGTTCAATACATATTATTATCACTCTTGTGTGTTACGTGATTATTCTCCATTGCATTTTTTGGGGTTTTTCACGGTGTTTTACTTTGTGTCACATATTTTCGCGTGTACGCGATTCGTACCCTAACGGGTTCGTCCCAAATTGGATTCGCTCCCGTGACACATTTTTTGTAGCGTTTTTGCGTTTCTTCTATCAGGTTTTGTATACAATACTTGTTAGAATGCCGCAATCACGCGCTGCGTGTGGACACATGACTTCTCCTTGGGCATACCCATACGGACAGGTGCTTTGCCTGTTGCGGGTGTTGCAAAGAGAGGCCATGTGATTTGTCCGTCCGTTGGACGGATTCGACGTGGGGCAAGGCTGGGTCTAGTAGGTCCCATACCTCACGTCTGAAGAAGACTGTGTCCGAGTCTCAGCTCTTGGGAGCAGTGGAACCGTCCGAGGTTTCGGAGGTTGTATTAAGTGATAGGCCGGTGATCCATACAGGGGATACCGGGCTGCTGGGGCCGGTGCCTGATCTCATATCACCCGGTTCGCAGAGAGCTATACCTATCACAGGGGTGTTTCGGCCGGTTCTTGATATTATATCACCCGGTTTGAAGCTGACCCAGCCTCTCTCAGTAGAGGCACCGGGCACCGGGCACCGGGCACCGGGCACCGGGCACCGGGCACCGGGCACCGGGCACCGGGCACCGGTCACCGGGCACCGGGCACCGGGCACCGGTCACCGGGCACCGGGCACCGGTCACCGGGCACCGGGCACCGGGCATCGGTCATCAACCGGGCACCGGTCATCAGGGACCGGGCACCGGTCACCGGGCACCGGGCACCGGGCACCGGTTATGTCACCGGGCACCGGGCACCGGGCACCGGGCACCGGGCATTATGTCACCGGGCATTATGTCACCGGGCACCGGGCACCGGGCACCGGTTAGGCTACCGGGCACCGGTCAAACACCTGGCACCGGGCACCAGACTCTCCTTGGACAGCCTGCTGCTTCCGGTAGGAAGACGTTCTTGTCTTCGGTTGGTCTTCGTTCTACGTGTTCACGTAAGTCGAGGAGTCGATCTCGTCGTAGGTCAGGATTGGGTTAGCTCTTCGATTTCGGGTTCGGAGTTTAGATCTTGTTCTTCCTTTTCCTCGAGGTCATTTGGAACAGGTTCATCTAGATCTCGTTCTCCTGTTCGTCGTAGGAGACGGTTGTATAGGGCTTCTACATGTAGTACTAGCTTCGGCAGTACATATACTATTTGGAACGATACAGTACAGTTCTGTTGAATCAGTTTCCACGTATGTGGTAGATGACTGCCAGTCTAGGGTTGCTGCGGCAGGTGCTTATCACATTCACCTGGTCACAACGTACCCTAACTCTCGCAGGAGAGGTGCCGGTATTGTGTTACGGGCACCGGGCACCGGGCACCGGGCACCGGGCAGGCACCGGGTACCGGGCACCGGGGTAGCAACTATTTCTGACCGGGGTGTTCGTGGGTTCGTATCCTGTGTACATATTGTGTTTTTGTATCCGGCTCCTCGAGATCTAGCTCTTCCGTTCTCGGAGGAGACGGTCGAGGTGGTATTGGACGCCGTGGTGCTTTGGCTCCGTACTTGTCTGGCCTGCTCTTTATTCGAGTGTATATGAGTTCGAATTCCCAGTCTATATTCAGGACTCGACACGCGATAGAGTTATGATGGTTCAGTTGGCTAAGATTCTGGAGTTCCTGTCTAAGTCCTAGTACTTAGTGGGTTTGTCGGCTCTTTCACAGCTGGTGGTTTTGCCAGTGGAGCCTCCCATAGGGGTACTTCCTCGGATGGCTGTTGTGAGGCTGATTCGGTGGTGGTGGATTTGCCGGAGTTGTCGTGGTTTCATTGCTCTCCTACAGTAGGGCTTCTTGTTACGTACATTGGGGAGCTTTAGGTAGGATTTGGCCACTGCGGGGTTCCTAGTGCTCAAACTTTGATCGCCACACTCGGGTCTAAGTTCTACATGCCCCTCTATGCGGTATGGTTTTTGAGATCTCCGTTTCTGGACAAGGACGCCGCAGCGTTTGGGATATCTTCGGCTCCTGGTCCTGGTTCGCGTTTGGGAAGGCATGGGTGTAGGCTGTTAAGTCGATTGTGGCTATGCCAACTTTCGATTTATGTTTGAATCAGTATGATTCATCGTCTCTGGACGCAGTGCTTCAGTCGGCGATTTGTGCCGCTAAGCCTCTTGTCAACATGTCTTTGGAGTTTTCTATGGACATGTTCTTGTCCAGGTGAGACACAGTGATAGCCGGCTAGTTTTTTCTTGAACGGCCATAGTTTTGCTTCGTTCGCCTCTTTTGACCTCTGTTAATTGTGCGATCGAACGGCCAAAGGGCAGCTACGGTACCGATGGTCCCTCCTGCTGCTCCTTCTTGTCTACCTCCTGTGGGATCGTTTCCCCTGACGGGGGTATTTTCAAGGGTTTAGTAGAGTCTCTCTCTTGAAGTATAGTGCTATAGAGGAAGTTCGGGACGTGGTCGGAGCGCCATTTGCCCGGTAGACTGGGTTGTTTCCATAGATCTGCGGGTCTCGTACTTCCACGTGCCCTTCCGCAGATGCTCTCGGAAGTTTAAGTTGTTTCCGAGTTTTGTGTCTTTTAGATCTAGAGTAGTCGTAGTTGGTTCCCACACAGGATTTTTCTTAGGTGGGAATTAGCTTATTGACCGATCTATCAGTCATCATAGTACCTTTGGACAGGGTGCGTGGCATCTTGTTTTAGTTTCAGGGTACTGGTCAGAGGTTCTCTGTCAGCTAGGTAATTTCTGCACTCCTGGAATTTCGGGGTGCAGAATAGGGGAAGGTTATGTTTGCGACCTCCAGTATTATTTACTAGGGCTATGGAGGCCGCACCCCGATCCTTTGGATCGGTCTCTGCCTAGGATCACCATCTTCCTACGTTGTATCAGATGGTGGGCAGTGGAGGTCTGGTTCCTACAGGGATTTCCCATAGTGTTACCTCCTCCTACTCGCTTTCTGTCCACAGACGCGTCGTGAGAAGGCTGGGGGCTCATTGGAGCCCCTACATTGGTGTGTTGGTGGTCAGTGCAGGAAACTCAGGGACACATCAACATGTTTAGCTTTTGGCAGTGTTCCGGGGGTTGACAGCGGCGGATTCTGTTCTGCACGGACAGGTGGTTATGGTTTCTGCGGTCATCTCCGGTTCTGACGGAATGGCTTCTGCATCCGTTGGTGTCCAGTGCTATCTTGTCCGGATGGGGGTATCCATTTGTGGTTTTGTTGCGGCAAGGCTCAAACGTCGGTTTTATTTTTTTTCCACTGTTTGCGCCCACGTACCGATTCGGACTTTTCTATTTACTCGTTCCAGTATAACTTCGGACCCATGTACTGCATGTTGGACATTGCTAAGGAAGTGATTTGAGATACCAACGGTTCGTGTTTATAAGATCGCATGTAATTCACTCAATTGTAATTATTATAAACAAGCGTCCGTTAATGATTATGGCATTTACGGATCGATTCATGTCAGGCATATAATTGGCTATTAACAAGAGTATTTTTGTGATTTCACGTCACACTGTCGTTAATTGGTTGACCACGGCTTACGTGGTCGGCTTTGACGGTATTCCGCGATTGTAACACGGTTACCGGCGGCATGTTTTGATCACTTTGTATGTGTGAAAAACTTACCTGTGTCAATTAAGTTTGACCAGACTTTACGACGCCCGCTGTTCAAATTGCATATTGACATTACAGTATAATGTGTATTAATTATACCATCGGCACTTGTTTTCCACATCGATATAAACGAAATGTCGACATTTCCGATATCGATATATCAGGTATGTAATGTATGAGTTATATAGCAGTTCGGCCGGGACCACTAGCGTATATCGACATAAGCAGGTATATCGATGTAAGCAATGTCGACATAACGCGTATCGACTGTATATACAACATGCTGTTGTCACTCCATCATTTCTGAAGCAATTGGGTATTTCAAAATGTTAATTGTGTTAAATAGAAGCACACTACTGTTTACACATCAGCAGTTCTCCTATGACCGAGATTTCTCCCTCAGATACTTTATCCCTTCTCACATGATCTGGAATCAGTTGTGGTTCGGGCCTCCCTCCGTCACGCCTGTCAGCGACAGTGGTTCACACTTTCTGTCCAGTCCGTGCGATGAAGCATTAGGTTCGGAAGAATTAGGACATCCGGTCCGACCGTAAAGTTTTTTATTACCAATTTTAAGCCAACGGGAGGTATCGCAATCCTTTGTCTTCCGTTGGATAGATAGGGCCATTACTTGAGTTTATTCTACAGTAAGTGGTTCTGCAGCTGAGTTGTTTGTTTAGGCCCTAAATGCACGAGGTGCATGTAGTCTCAACTTCTTTCTATGATCGCTCTCTGCACTGGCAGGAGATGCGTAACTGCCAACTGTTACGATTTTTCCGTATTTATTCCGGGAAATACGTTAGAGAGACGGTAGTACGGATTACTATTAAAAGTACGATTTTTGATCGGCGCGGGTATATCTGGATATTATTATTTCGTTTAAATACAATTCTGCCAATAATCCTATTGTTTTATTTACCCGTTATCATTCTCGTCTAGGCGATTACCATTTGATATTCCAGCGCTCAGAGATATTGATTTATTCATCACGTAATTCGTATAATGTCTGATCTAAGCGTGCAGCCAACTTATTTGGGGATTGTTTTATCGGAAGAAGTTAGGACAACACTTCTGTTCATCTATGATTACAGCGAGACATGGCCCAATTTGGTCCTGTCACAGCGCGGTGATGTTTTTGCGTCTTGCAATCAGTGTTATTGTAGTTATTCGGGTGCTCATGGTAGCCGAAACTTGGGCCAAGGCTATATTTAACTTATTTTATGCATATAAGTGAGTACTGATTTGTGTTCCGGAATACATATGTGGTGTTCCGGAAAGTAACCCCCTTTTCTCTCCATGTTCCTCATGTGACCGACATGGGGGGGGTTGGCATCTCCGGGAGATGTTTAAGAACTGGGTCCGTTAGTAGCAGCGGGTGCAGTTGTGGGTTTATCAGCCGGTAGCATCAAGTTTAGGAGGCTGTTTGGATCTACCTGTTCGCGATAGTCTGCGATTTTTTCTGTTTACCCGATTATTCGGTTTTTGTCTTTACAGTCCCAGTGGAATCCTGGGGGTTGGTAAGTGTGACTCTCCGCTCGATGAACTTCACTTGCTTTTGTTGATGAACGGGGATTTGTGGTGATCTATGGTTCTTACGGTTCATCACGCTGGCCCAGGAGGCATTGTTTTGTACATGTTTCAATTAGGGCGAGGCTACCTTTCTAGTTTGTAGCAGTTTGTTGCAAAAGGATAGTGTGTTTCACTTTGGGTTAATGATTCTATTCTCTTTGTCTACTATACATGGGTTTATAGGTATACAGTGGTCGACACTCGCAGTGTTCCGAGATCCCGAGGATCCCTGTTTTGTAGGAGGAATCACTGCATTTTCAAGAAAATCCCATTCAACATTATGTAACAATAGGGATGTCCATGCTGCGGAATCCCTGGGCCAAAAGTTAGTGTCAAACCCTGGTATAGGTTTTGATCTGGCTTTAGGGCCAGTTTAACTCCTCAGCACTTGCTTGTTAGGATGACCTTAGTGCTTAGGGCGTTTATACTGTGTTCTCGATATGTACGAGTCATGTGTCTCATGAGACTATGTATAGACTTTGAGTTTATCTCAGTTGAGTTATTGCGTGTGAAGTGCCGGGCGACTACATTCGCCAGGGCTTCGTCTGGTAGCAGCAGCTATACCTTGAGTATTCTCCGGCGTTCTAACCAAGTATAGCAGGTTGGAGTCTACGAGTCAGTCTACGAGACTAGCGTGGTGGTGCTTGTCTTTATCCACCTCTCTTCTACTTTCGTAGAAAAGGGGGGGGGGGCCCGCTTTGGGCTCCCCTATGATTCTAGGGTGAGACCATGTTATTACTATATAGGTAACACCCAAGTTTGTACCTAGACCAAATATTTTTGTCTGTTTTGAGGGTTTTTAATCTGCCTTACCATTCCGGTCGAGTATGAGTAGTGAGAATACCTCGCACCATCACTACGAATTCTTGCAACCATACAGGTTAGTTTGAAGACATAAAAATGGAAAATTATTTCTAATTTTAGTTTTTATTATTCATACTCACCTGAATGGTAAGGTAGACCCTCCTCCCGTCCCCGCTTGTTGGTTTTATCTTCTCCCTACTTAGTATACTTCAGGCTATTTTTATCTAGCAGTGTCATTTCCATATGGAAATGATTTACTTTTGAAGCTGTATACCTAACAATAATAGGAGGAGTTTAAATAGCGGACTAGCCAATTGGCTGTGGGTAGAGCGGAATGGTCTATGGTGGGTTATTTGAGTGATTAGAGTAGGCAGATTTTTATTATTAGGACGATTTCATAGCAACCTATCAGTTTGCAACCATTCAGGTGAGTATGAATAATAAAAACTAAAATTAGAAATAATTTTCCATTTTTTATACAACTGTGACAAGTTTGAATGAAGGCAGCCAACAGGCGAGCTTCGTTGTCTTCTGACAACTCTTGTCTACTTCGGCCCACTTGTAAACGGTTAGCCATTCTTCCCTCACAAGTCGTTTTCTATTTTTTTGTTTGATCATAGAGTTTCTGACTTAGTTTTCGTTTTTCACGAAACCAGGTATCCTCTTTCGTTTCTTGGAAAAACATTTTTATGTCCGACATGTTTGTTTATCTTGCAGACGACGGAACACATTAATATTCGGAATATTTCATACTCATATTGTCTATCATACGGAAACATATGAACATTAATGAATAACGCGACACCGACAATGCGGGGATTACATTTACTACGACACGACAACTCAAAATATCTAACTCGCCCATTTGGTAACTCGGTCACCAAACTATATATGAAGCGATTTTCGGACAAAAATCAGTACTTTTTACTAAATCAAAATAAATTCAGATCTATAATAATAAAAAGAGATGCGTTATAGTATTTATCATTCTCTCCGCACACATTTATGATAGATGTAAATCTCAACGCGTTGTCGGTTATTTCAGCCAAAGACAGGGCTTGTACCTACAGAGTATAATATAGTAACAGAGTATAATATAGTAACAGAGTATACTATAGTAACAGAGTATAATATAGTAACAGAGATAATATAGTAACAGAGATAGTAACAGAGTATAATATATAACAGTATAATATATAACAGAGTATTATATAGTAACAGAGTATAATATAGTAACAGAGTATAATATAGTAACAGAGTATAATATAGTAACAGAGTATATATAGTAACAGAGTATATAGTACAGTAACAGAGTATATATAGTAACAGAGTATAATATAGTAACAGAGTATATATAGTAACAATAGTATATAAGTAACAGAGTATAATATAGTAACAGAGTATAATATAGTAACAGAGTATAATATAGTAACAGAGTATTATATAGTAACAGAGTATAATATAGTAACAGAGTATAATATAGTAACAGAGTATTATATAGTAACAGAGTATTATAGTAACGTAGTATATATAGTAACAGAGTATATATAGTAACAGAGTATTATATAGTAACAGAGTATTATATAGTAACAGAGTATAATATAGTAACAGAGTATAATATAGTAACAGAGTATTATATAGTAACAGAGTATAATATAGTAACAGAGTATATAGTAACAGATAATATAGTAACAGAGTATATATAGAACAGTAATATTAGAGTATATATAGTAACAGAGTATATATAGTAACAGAGTATATATAGTAACAGAGTATAATATAGTAACAGAGTATATATAGTAACAGATAATAGTAACAGAGTATATATAGTAACAGATATATATAGTAACAGAGTATTAATATAGTAACAGAGTATTATATAGTAACAGAGTATATATAGTAACAGAGTATAATATAGTAACAGATATAACTATAGTAACAGAGTATAATATAGTAAAGTATATAGTAACAGAGTATAATATAGTAACAGAGTATATATAGTAGAACAGAGTATATATAGTAACAGTATAGAACAGTATTATATAGTAACAGAGTATTAATATAGTAACAGAGTATTATATAGTAACAGAGTATATATAGTAACAGAGTATATATAGTAACAGAGTATTATATAGTAACAGAGTAATATATAGTAACAGAGTATATATATAACAGAGTATCTATAGTAACAGTATTATATAGATAACAGAGTATAATATAGTAACAGAGTATATATAGTAACAGAGATAGTAACAGAGTATACTATAGTAACAGAGTATAATATAGTAACAGAGTATTATATAGTAACAGAGTATAATATAGTAACAGAGATAGTAACAGAGTATAATATAGTAACAGAGTATAATATAGTAACAGAGTAACAGAGTATAATATAGTAACAGAGTATTATATAGTAACAGAGTATAATATAGTAACAGAGATAGTAACAGAGTATAATATAGTAACAGAGTATTATATAGTAACAGAGTATTATATAGTAACAGAGTATATAACAGTAATATAGTAACAGAGTATAATATAGTAACAGAGTATTATATAGTAACAGAGTATAATATAGGCCTATTTACTTGTCCTGCATATATGTTTATACACTATATATATATTGTTAACTTTAATACATGCAAAACGAGTGATACTTGGAGCAGGACGAGTGGATTTTCTTGGGTACTCGTCCTGCAGGACGAGTGAGAAAATTGAAAAGTTTCGTCCCCTGACACATAGTATTCTGTTTCATATATATGAGACATCAATTGCTAAACAAAAATGTTACATAATCATTTGACCTTGATCATTACTTGAAGGTGTATTCAGAACTTCACTACAGATTTAGGACACACAGATGTTTGGAGAGATAGATGCAATGGTGGCATTGTGAAAACAAACTGTTGAGATCTAGACAATCAGGGCCCGGTTGCTCAAAACCTCTGTTAGCTTAACAGACTGTTAAATCCTTAGCAATGCTAAGGATTTAACAGTCTGTTAAGCTAACAGAAGCTTTGAGCAAACGGGCCCAGGCTTGGTAATAGAATTTCTACAAACTATCCCTGCCATGTACAACACAGCACAGGTTGAAGTAACGGAACGAGGTCTATAAATACATTAAATATGCCTAAAAGCATCAATAAACGAAATAAAAATAAACTAAAAAATTAGTTTTTACTCCCTCCATATAGACTCCATATTCAATATGAAATATATATGGAAGGAGTAAAAACTAATTTTTTAGCTTAATTTTTTTTCGTTTATTGATGCTTTTAGGCATATTTAATGTATTTATAGACCTCGGTCCGTTACTTCAACCTGTGCAACACAGGGTAAAGCAATGGAAAATACACGTTATTCTCCTGCATATCTGAGACATTGCTTTGTCAGAAGATGTCTGCATCATTTGAACATCCAGTGCTCCAGATAAGATGCGTATTTGCGTAAATAACCAATTAAAATTGCCAAAAACCCAATTGAAATCAGAAGTAGTGAGTATCAAAAAGCAATGGAAAATTTGTGCTATCTTTATCATGCTACAAAAAACAATAAACAGACCACAAATATAGCATATTTTCTTATTTTTCCTTGAAAACACATCTTGTTATTTCATTAGAATTGTCTCCAAGGAGACAATTCTAATGAAATACCAAGATTTGTTTTCATTTAGAAGCAAACTATTCATTAAGTGCGGTCTGCTGATGTGTAAACAGTAGTGTGATTCTATTTTACACAATTAAAATTTTGAAATACCCAATTGCTTCAGAAATGATGGAGTGACAATACTCGATTACTAATTCCTTATCTGGAGCCCTCTGCATCATTTGAATATTGACTCGGCTGCCCATCTCTGGCTTATAACACTGATGAATTTCATGAATATAGATTATGACACACAGCGATTTCGGTGAACTCATTTAAATGGTTACTTACGTAATCGTTGATGCCTGTATTGGCTGGGATCTTGTACTCATGTGGAATAGTTATTCATGCATACCAACATTTCCAAACATTTTTATGTCCCCACCAATTTATTGGGGTTGGACATGTATTACCTCCGGACATTCGCCTGTCCGTCTGTCACACAAATATTCACCTTGTTCAAGTTGTTGTTTATTTGTGTCAGTTGTATACCGCTTGTAATATCTTCATGATACTTTACACATGTATACATCATGACGTACAGATGTGTCACATGCAATAAAGAAGATCTTTATGCCCCCGCCACCGAATGGTGAGGGGGGCATATGGTGTTACCTGCGGCCCGACGTCCCATCCGCATGTCCGTATGTCCCGAAACCTTAACACTCGGGTAAATATTTTATAATTTCTGATTCCTTACATGGATCTGCTTGATATTTCACACACACATTGCTCTAATGTTCTTCTACCGCCCTGTGACAAATCCACGATCGTCCCACCCCCGCTAAGCCCAGGGTCAAGGTCACATACCTGGTGCATTCAAAACCTTAACGCTCTGGTAAATGTCTGATAATTTCTGTTTCCTTACACGGATTTACTTGATATTTCACACATGCTCTCTAATGGTCCTCTACTGCCTTGCGACAAATTCACGATCATCCCGCTCCTGTTAAGCCCAGGATCAACGTCACATACTTGGTGCGTTTGAAACTTTAATGCTAGGGTAAATGTTTTATAATTTCTTTTTATTTGCATGGATCTGCTTGATATTTCACACATGCATTGCTCCAATGGTCCGCTACCACCCTGTGAAAAATACACGATCGTCCAGCCCCCGCTAAACCCAGGGTCAAGGTCACATACTTGGTGCGTTCCAAACTTGGGTAAGTGTCTATAATGTATGTTTCCTTGCATGGATCTGCTTGATATTCCACACACCCATTGACCTGATGATCTGCTTTCATGCTCTAACAAATCCACTCTTCTCTGGCCCTCTGTATATTCAAATGTGCCTCGTTTTCAGAGGATGCCAGCGGGGGCACTCGTATGCTGACAAGCCACATTTCTAGCGTACTTTTGACAAAATATTCACCTTGTTGGTTTAGGTCCTAAGCGTGAGCATAATTTGTATACCGCCATTGAGGAAGTGTACAATATCATTATTTACACTAGACAAAATATCAAGGTGTATGATCACGTGGTTACAACAACAACAACAAGTACTGAAACTTCCAGAAGCCCTCCGATTCAAAGTACGTATTCTTTAATTTTGTCCTTATTATGTAACGGATTTTGATGAAATATGGCGCATCAAACGCATCGTGTTAAGCTGCATTTGCTGGTCGCGGTACTTTGGCCCAAACTTCAAAGGACATAAGTATGTGCCGAACTCCCAGACCAAGAAAATGCAGCTCATGAAGACGTGTTTGCTGCGCCATATCTCATAAAAATCTGTTACCTATTAAGGACAATATGAAATAATACTTACTTTGGAGTGGGCGCGCTTTCAACACTTTGAGCCGTTGTTGTTGTTGTACCACGTGATCATGCACCTTGAATATGTGTGATCATGATAGGGCTGAAATAGCATATTGTCAAGGGGCAACATTTGTCGGAGATGTATAGAGCTCCGTCTATGACAGCTGCACATTTCTGGGGCCCGTTTCACTAAACTTTGTACAACTAAAACTGTTCGTAAGTGCAAATTTAGGATCGTCTGGAAATTTCAATTGATGGCTTTACAATTATTGAGCATAGGCTGCATAATCCAATAATTGTTTACAAGAAAACATTGTTAATGTGTAGTTTACAGATTATCATAATTTTGCATTTACAAACATTTTAGTCGTACAAAGTTTTATAGTGAAACGAGCCTCTGGTTGTAAGTTTCATCAATCATTTCTGCCTTGTTCGGTATGTGAGTAATTTCCTACTTATCGACTCGACTATGATGTGCATCTATCGCATGCTCGTACAAATTTTATTGATTAAACATATTAATATTTTCAATATCTAAATGAGATATCCCGTGCATTTATTGAGTATAACTGCCGTAAAGATTCTAATAGACGCCCGGGCGTCTATTAGAATCATGCCCGGGCGTCTATTAGAATCACCACTGGCTCCGAAGTCCAGGGTGGGCGTTTAATAGAGGCAAGTGTTATTCAGCAAAGGGAAAATGATAACAAAATATACGATGTTCTGCTATCTGAACAAAAACATAATTAAGGGACGTTACTCTCAAACGCCAGACTTGATTGTACTGTCTGTCAGTTTATAAACATTCTGATCACCCTGTGTCCGTGTAAATAGCTACTGCTGATAAGGAATTTACTGTGACACCGGAAACAGTCGAATTTCGCTTCCGCTTTTGAAAGTAAAAGTAGCAATTATGTTTTTTCCCCGATTTTAAAGGAAGTTGCTTTCGAAATAATGGAAAGAACAAAAATCTAATTGGACAATTAGCTCCGATTTTGTTTCAAGTCGGTACTGGGCATTTATTAGAGGCACTAATTTCGTGAAAATCGGCCAAAAAATGTGATGTTTTCAACGTAAAAAGTGGGGGGTGGGCGTCTATTAGAGCATGGGCGTCTATTAGAATCTTTACGGTACTAGCTAAAGGTGTATATTTTTCCAACAGCATGGGTGAAAAAGAATCAGTCCATAGCATGTGTCACACTTGACCTGTATTTATAACCCCTGCAACGAGTTGTGGGGGGTATACTGGAGTCAGGTTGTCCGTCCGTGCGTACGTCCCGTCCGTCCGTCCGTCCGTCCGTCACTAAACTTAACATCAGAGAAATATTGTTATAACTTCTATTTCCTTCATCTCAAATGCTTAATATTTCACACATGCATTCCTGTAGGGCTCTACTACCATGCTGTGCCAAATCCACGTCCGTCCAACCCCCGCTGATCCCTTTGTCAAGGTCAAATATTTAGTCTCTTTACAAAACTTAACATCACAGAAATCGATTATAACTTCTATTTCCTTGCTCGGATCTGCTTCACATTTCACACATGCATTGCTTCAATTTCATCTTCCTGCAAAATGTCAATCTAATGTAGTCCCCAGTTGGCACATTCCACTGCATGGTTTTGGCAAAAACATCTAGATACCAATAGCAGACATATGTGACAACTTTAAACCATGACGCAAGCCATAGAGTAACTAACTATATTGTATGGGGATATTTGGTGCCGTCGGCTGAGATCATGATATTTGTTGGTATAGGCCCTGATCTGAGCATTCTGGTCAGGGCCTACTCTGTTCACCATTCCATCACTAGAGTAGCTTTTCTGTCTGCCAAACCGATTACACGTCTTCCCAATGCTGTGATTGCACACGATCTATAATAGTTGAAAACGTCGTAAGGTATCTTTATGTCAACCAGCAACTTATGGATTTTACGACCAGCATAGATCCAGATCAGCCTGTGCATCTGCACAGTCTGATCAGGATCTGCACTGTTCGCCATTTCATCAATAAAACACCCGTCATGCTTCTAACAAGCTGTATAGATCGTTATCAGGCTAATGAGCAGCTACATGTACACTGGTCACAAATCCCGTAAGCCCTATAGTATTGCTCGCTTCACAGCCTGTATATTGATTTGCTTGCAACAACTGGTGCTGTGGGCAAACGTTTGTTGCAGGCTCATGATGGGGAACAAGTACAATATGGCATTTGGCACCAGAGGAAATTTTGATACAGTAAAACCTTTCTGAACCGGACACCCTGGGAGGTCCCCAGTGTGTCTGATTTAGAGAAATTTCATTGTAAATGAGGCAGTGGACCATTCCGGGACATTCTTATGTGTTTTGCAATCATGAACATACATTATCATCCAAGATAAGTTACCAACAAACGCATGAAGAAATTTTCCAACAAATCCATTTGTCACGAAATGATTTCCACTAATATAAGAACGGGTTGTTTTTTCAAAAAAATATGAAAATTACTTGCAAAAAGTGCAGATCCTGATGAGACGTCTCGTTATGATCTGGCTCATCTGGATCTACACTATTTGCAAACTCTGTTAAAGAGCTGTGTAGCGTTGAAACCGAGGTCCTGTCTCTATGATCTTAGCTGTTGTGGAGTCGTTAAACTATTTACTTTAATTTTTTCTTGATTTCCGGCTTCAGGAGGTTCTAACATAATAACGTAACAAATTTCCTGTTTGTTTGCTGGTGGCCTCTCGTCTGAGACGCCCAGACTGAATACATTATTGTTCTACTGAACTATTTCAAACGTTCAGACATATTTGGTGATACACGTTACGTGTATCACCAAATTTGCCCGAACGTTTGAAGCAGTTCACAAGCAAATGCAGTCAAACCTGTTAATAAAGGCCAGTCATGGGAAGAGAAACATATGGCCCCTGTCCACAGGTGGTCTTTGGTCACAGGTTCAGTTATGTAGTAATTGAATAATTGGAAAAGCAAAAGCCCAACTGCTGGAGACAGATACAGTGGAACCTCTCTAAACCGGACACCCTGGGACACCCCAGGGTGTCCGATTTAGAGATGCTTCACTGCGACACAGGCAGTGTCATCGGAGATAAATAGACACAAAATATATCAAACTTGGACACAACTAACCTGTTTCTGTGTTCGGTTTAGAGAGGTTCGACTGTAGTTGCCATTAGAATTAGAGGTGGCCTTTAGCACAGGTTCGACTGTACATGAATTGCAAGTTCTGTGGTTTCTACAAGTCCTGATGCTGTATTATGTTCTGTGTAGATATTAGTCATCACGGTGACTCAGACGCTCCCTATAGAGCTTTTCTGTCACCCTGATGAGCGAATATTTACACTCGACTGGAGAAAGGAGTCTTGTAATGATGTTGACCAATATAGAGGCAATTATACAGCCTGGTTTGCAGGTTTGCAATCAGTGTAGACCATGAACAGACTGCACATTTTCTCTAAGTACAGGTATAGTGGAACCTGTTTTAACCGGACACCAAGGCAACGCATGTGATCTTGCTTTTGATGAGTTTCATGGTCACTTATCTCAGGTGATAATGTCTGTTCGTGTTCGCATTAGCACACAACGATGTCTCATAATTATCAAATGCCTGATTTACAGTACAGTGAAACCTCTCTAAACCGGACACCCTGGGGACCTCCCAGGGTGTCCAGATTAGAGAGGTTTGACTGTATATATTTTACCTTTATACGTGTTAGGAGTGATACGGTTGCATCGGATATTGCTGATTCTGATGTAGGTGCAGGCTGATCATGGTCGTCTAGAGGCCTTGTTGTCTCGAACAGCTACCCAGATCTGATGGGGAATCGTTATTGACTGACATGAAGGGCATGGGATAAGCAAACATTTTATTGCATCTATATTTTGTCGAGCATGTTTGCCTGTTCACATAGGAATCAGCTAACCCTTAATTTGATCAACTTTGGGGAGACTCGTTATTTCTTCGCCAAAACTGGCAAGTTGGGTGTGCTTTAGAATCGTCTCGATGAGACAATTCTAATGCAATCCCAACTTGCCATTTTTCGTGAAGAAATAAGAAAAATACAGGAAAATGTGGTCCAATTACGCACCTTAACTGGAGCTCTGCCTATGTGATAGCAAGGGGGCGTATTCAGCTTCACTCTTAAGGTTCTGTCCATCCGTTCATATGTCCCTCATCGATATGTATCTCCATACATGCATCCATACGTTTGTCCATACTCATTTGATATGTATCTCCATACATGCATCCATACGTTTGTCCATACTCATTGATATGTATCTCCATACATGCATCCATACTTTGTGTCCATACTCATTGATATGTATCTCCATACATGCATCCATACGTTTGTCCATACTCATTTGATATGTATCTCCATACATGCATCCATACGTTTGTCCACTCATTGATATGTATCTCCATACATGCATCCAATAACGTGTCATACTCATTGATGATAGTATCTCCATACATGCATCCATACGTTTGTCCATACTCATTGATATGTATCTCCATACATGCATCCATATGTTTGTCCATACTCATTGATATGTATCTCCATACATGCATCCATACGTTTGTCCATACTCATTGATATGTATCTCCATACATGCATCCATACGTTTGTCCATACTCATTGATATGTATCTCCATACATGCATCCATACGTTTGTCCATACTCATTTGCGTCGAAAGGATCGTAAGAGTTTCTACATCATGTCTTGACCCTTAGACCGCTACTCACAACAATTGTCGTCTGCTGTTGCTTTCATATCTTGCCTTATTTCTCAATAAAAACATGGTTTGACAGCACTTTAGAATCATTTCCAATGGAAATGATTCTAAAGTGCTGTCAAAGCATGTTGTAAATTATTCTAAAGTGCGGTCAAAGCATGTTTTTGATGATGAAAATGGAAAATAGAAAATAAACAGCAGACGACAAAAAATTAAGATAGCGGTGTAAGGGTTAATGTGTGCATCGACATCGTGGATTTTGTTTCATAGACGATTGTCACGTCGATGAGTTCTACATGCTGGGCACAACCATTTTGTTATGAACGGACAATGTAATTGTAATTGTCGAATTTATGATGTTCCCATGTACATTATTATTTTCCCCTTTCTTATACTACCAAATGACATACATTGTGCCTATGTGCACATGTTTGTTGGGAAATAATTCTGCTTTGTAGCATTCAAACACAAACTTTTGGGTGGGTGGGGGGGGAGAATTTCCAGGGTGGGGGGAGAATATCCTAGGGTCGAGCCTGGAAATATTCCCCCCCCCACCCCCAGGGGGGGGGGGGGAATATTTCTTCCCAGGGGGGGGGGGGGGAAGAAATATTTCCAGGTTCGCAGGGGGGAAGATTTCCAGGGGGGAGAATTTTCTGTTACACCGGTATGGGACTTTTGTGTAAAACAGACATAAAACTACAATCAATCACACCGGCAGGTGGGAGCATGCAAAGGGTAATTTAACAATCGGGGTTCATCCTTACCGGAATCGCGACCGGAGACCTGGTTTGGCCCTCACGTACGTCATTGGCATCCTTGTATGTGACAGTTGAATCTTGTTATACCCATTATGTGAGTATTACGATTATTCATAATCCTATTACTTTAGGGGAAGGGGCCAAGTGGTAATGACCTTAGCTGTTGATAGTCCATTAAACACCAATCAGTCAATTAATCAATCACACAGTTAATCAGCAAACCAATCAACCAGCAAATTCATCAATCAACCAACCAATCCATCAATGAATTGAGTAATCAATCAGTCAAATAATCAATCCGTCTTACTTGTGATTGGAGAAATCGTGCTTCTGTGTAGTCTGATCAGGGTATGCCCTGTTCGCAATTCAGTTGATCCTTTTCATGCCGAGGATATGCCATTATGTTTTCGAAAAATCCTAAATATTTTCATTCTATGTGCTCACAAGTATATGTCGTGACCACCATTTGAACCGTCTCATTGAGACGGTTCAAATGAGTGGTCACAACATATACTTTCATTGAGAAATAATAAAAATATTTAATAATTTCATACCCGCAAAGGTGTGTTCCGAAAGGATTGGGTTAAACACCCATCATGCTTTAGATATACAGTATTGGTACTTTTCTATGGCCGAGACTGGCCACAAATTGCATGTATTTAAATTTCGTAACATATAGAATCAAATTGAATGTTCGATCACAATTTGACAATTTAGTCGGTAAAGCTGTCTGCAGTCTGAAATGGAAAATCCGAAATTCACTTTTTTCATGCTTATTTTTGGACGCTTACATTAATCATGTTGACCAGTAAAGGGATATGTTTGAGATCTAAAATTGTGACTAGCCGGCTCATTGAGGTTTACAGTACATGTATTTGCAAACATTTCTTGAAGGGTTAATGTATTATAAGCTTCAGAGCTCCAGATAAGGGGCAATTGGCGTATTTCACACTTATTTTAGCTGAATACACATTGATTGTCAAAATTGGGAGCACAAAATATTCACAGCAATGCGAACATACTCATTGATTTTCAAATTGAGTAGTGAAAATACTGTAATGAAGTTGAATATTTACTTAGTTGAGCTGCTTTTTGCAGCTCAACTAAGTAAATGTTCAACTTTATTACAGTATAAATAAGTGAAATAATAATGCACTAAACTGTGAATGTTTAAATTTTTTATGTTATTTTTATCGTTCCATATTTAATAGTGAAGAAAAGCAATAATCCATTTGTAAAAATAAAATACGCATTAAACAGAGCTCCAGTTAAGGTGCGTAATTTGACCAACTTGGGGTGAAATTTTGTTATTTCTTCATCAAAAACGGCAAGTTGGGAGTGCTTTAGAATCGTCTCATTGAGACGATTCTAAAGCACTCCCAACTTGCCATTTTTGATGGAGAAATAAGAAATTTACCTCCAAATTACGCATCTTAACTGGAGCTCTGATTTAATTTGAAATCAGGGGGTACACTACTCTTTATACACAAATCTTATCTGGAGCCCTGAGGCTGGATACAATTACAGTATGTAATAACATGAAAATCTGAAGAATATTTTTTTTCATTTTACCTATTTCTCTTCAAAAGTATATCTTGTTACTAGTTACTACTAATGTGAACTGCCTTGACAGATGGTTCAAATGAGTGGTAACAACATATAAGAGAAATAAACAAAATAATCTTACTCAGGACTCCAGATAAGCTGTGTATTTGCGTAAATACCCAATTAAAATTGCCAAAAACCCAATTGAAATCAGAAGTAGTGAGTATCAAAAAGCAATGAAACATCTGTGGTATCTTTATAATGCTACAGAAAGCAATAAACAAACCACAAATATAGCATATTTTCTTATTTTTCCATGAAAACGCATCTTGGTATTCCATTAGAATTGTCTCCAAGGAGACAATTCTAATGAAATACCGAGATGTATTTTCATTTATTTCGGTCTGCTGATGAGTAAACGGTAGTGTGATTCTATTTTACACAATTAAAATTCTGAAATACCCAATTGCTTCAGAAATGATGGAGTGCCGATACTCAATTACTAATTCCTTATCTGGAGCCCTGCCTACTACTTGTATTGAAGAAGTATACGATGAGATCAGTAACATTTTGCTAAATGTATCTGAATGGGCCTGTTTTGTGATGGCGGTTCACATTCATGATGAATGTCTTTTACTGGCTCCAGCATGATGACTAAGGAACCGCTATGTGCTGGAAATCAATACAACACTTGTGGAACTCCACGATGGAATATTAGATAATTTTCATACTTTTTAACTTCAGTTTGAAAATATAATTAGCAAGTAAAAAATATCAGATCGAGTCACAAATTGACATATTGCTAAGCAGTGAAATGGGGTGGAAGATAATTTGTATTGTCTATATAACCCCATTTTATTGCATACATTTGGTTTTCACAGTGTGATAACACAGTGTGATACAAATCATAATACGCTAGTGTTATAATAAATACAATGTATGCGAATGAGACCGCTACAAAAAGCATTCTGTGTGACCAGTACAGCTTCAATTAATGCTTCTTAGCTTCTGCAATAAATAGAATCTAACATTTGTATTGATTTAATATGACGTTTATTAAATTTGTGACTGATTTCACAAGAAACTCGGCTATTTCTTGTGAAATCAGTCACAAATTTAATAAATATCATAGTAAATCATCACTCATGCAAGATTCGCTGTACAATCTGTGGATTCATCAATTTCCTGATTGAAAATTATAAATATTTTTCATCGTATGTATATGTTTGTGCCTACTGAGTTGGCCAATTGTACCTTTAACGATCGGGATTCATCCTTACCGGAATCCTGACTATAGACTTACTGTCTGTTTCACGAAAGCTGCCCAAATTTTACGGCTATATAAACAATTCAAAAACAAGATTTCTTTTGATAATATTAAATTAAAGGAAAAATTAAGAATTTTATTTCATGAAATTTGGTCAAATATTGATTTTATTGCGAAAAAACAATTTCCCCATGTTAAATCCCCATAGACATCTCACTTCACGGAGATGTCTATGGGGATTTAACATGGGGAAATATTTTTGAATTTTAAAAATACTGGACCGATTTTTAAAATTTAACTTGTTTTCTTAGATCATATCCAAGCTATCTACCGGTAGTCAGGTTTTGGAGTCAATTTCCAAATTTTTTCGTTTTTCGACTCCTCCCACACTTCCTTACCACTTCCCCCATGTTAAATTCCAATAGACAAATAAATTTTTCGTAATAAAATCAATATTTGACCGAATTTCACGAAATAAAAAGAAGGCTCATTCTTAAATTTTCCTTTAATAAATTATTATCGAAAATAATATTGTTTTTAAATTGTCTATGTAGCCGTAAAATTTGGGCAGCATTCGTGAAACAGACTATAGTTTGGCCCTCATGTACGTCTTTGGCATTCTTGTATGTGAGAGTTGAATCTGCTTATATGAGTATGAGTAATATTATTATTGCTAATCCTATTACTTTTATGGGAAGGGGCCAAGTGACTTTGGTGTGGTATGGACCTGGCACCAGTTAAGTATGCTCTAATTTCAGGGCTGAATATATTTTTTCTCGATAAATATTCCGTTGTTATTTTGGAATGTTTACCCCAATGCAGCAGGTTAATATAGATTCAAACCCATTGGCCCGGCCTTAAATTATCATAAATTATCAGATTTACTCTTATGGACGTTTCAGTAGCCTATTTCATCAACATTGCAAAGTATACTTTAGTAGCAAAGTATACTTTGAGGGAGAAATTTTCAATTTTATGATTTCAATTTATTAATTTTTAGCCAGGTTTTTTGAAAAAAAATCCAGGCTATTGGATTGGCGAAAGCCGGGCGGGCAGGCGGCGGGCGGGCGGTGGGTGGGCGGCGGGCGGCGTCCACAATCAATGTTAAGTTTTCGTGTTTGAGTCCATTTCTTTGTTACTGTACCACCTAGGACCACCAAACTTTCACAGCTTCATAATCAAGGGGTGCCCACCACATATCACTATTCAACAGGTTACTTTTTTTTTAACTTGACCCATTTTTTCCGCGTAGTCGACTTAGCCATTTTCAATGTTAAGTTTTCGCGTTTACAATGTTAAGTTTTCGTGTTTAAGTCCATTTCTTTGGTACTGTACCACCTAGGACCACCAAACTGTCACAGCTTCATAATCAAGGGGTACCCACCACATATCACTATCCAACATGTTACTTTTTTTTTTAACTTCACCCATTTTTTCCGCCCAGTCGACTTAGCCATTTTCAATGTTAAGTTTTCGCGTTTACAATGTTAAGTTTTCGTGTTTAAGTACATTTCTTTGGTACTGTACCACCTAGGACCACCAAACTTTCACAGCTTCATAACCAAGGGGTGCCTACCACATACAACTATCCAACATGTGACCATTTTTTTACCTTCACCTATTATTTCTACGTAATTGACTTAGCCATTTTCAACGTTAACTTTTTAACGTACGTCTGGTTAAAGTTTTTTGGTTTTAAAACTTTTTCGTTAAACTATATCTCTGCAACTGCTTCGCCCATTACCTTGAAACTTCATATGGGTGTTTATCATCATCCATATTTTCATTCTAACCCCCAACCGTGCGGCCCCTGTGCCCAATGTCAAGGTCAAATTACTTTGAATTTTTTTGTTAAAGTTTTTTCGTGTACTATATCTCTGCAACTGCTTCACTCAATACCTTGATACTTCACATGGGTGTTTATCATCATTGTTCACCTGCACCAAACGCGATTGCGGAAAGCGCGACTCAATGTGCCCAATGTCAAGTCATTACTTTGAATTTTTTTGTAAGTAAACGTTAAAGTCTGTACTATATCTCTGCAACTGCTTCACCCAATACCTTGATACTTCACATGGGTGTTTATCATCATTGTCACACCTGCTAGCGGAAAGCGCGATCCTGTGCCCAATGTCAAGGTCAAATTACTTTGAATTTTTTTTTTAAAGTTTTTTCGTGTACTATATCTCTGCAACTGCTTCACAATACTTGATACTTCACATGGGTGTTTGATCATCATTGTCACACCTGCTTGCGAAGCGGGCGCTATCGTCGGCATGCATACGTCCGTCCGTGTGTCCGGTTAAAGTTTTTTGGTTAAAGTTTTTCCATCTACTATATCTATTTTTTTAGTGTCCATGCCTCGCCCCAAGGCGCGACATGCAGGCCACGGCCATCTAGTCTACAAAAAGTGGGTATAATTATGTTATCCAAGTGTCTATGCTTGGAAAAAACCTGGCCTTCGTGGCTTTGCCTCGTTTCTTGTTATTATACTGAATTTATTACATTAACACAGCCAATTTGGCTGTGATAATGTAATAAATTCAGTATAATAATTCTGCATACTTTTAATCATGAAATATATGCATTTGTTAGTTCTATATGAAATAATGCATTTCAGGAAAAATAAATGATTACTCCCTCAAAGTATACTTTGCTAGTAAAGTATACTTTGCAATGCTGATGAAATAGGCTACTGACTGTGGACGTTTCGGCCTGTATGAGCGCGATTATTTTCAGCCCACGGTCATGTCCAGAACAAGCAATATTTCTATTGGCTCATCTCCTAGGAAATTTAGGCCAACAATCCAACATGATGTCAATTTGACCCATATTATGAGATCGGTTCGAGATCCTTTGAGTCGTCTCCGTAACCGTGTAAATTCTGCTCGCCCATCATCCATGTAAATAGCTACTGCCACTGAGGAATTTACTGCGACACCGAAATTTCGCTACTCCGTTTGAAAGCGAAGTAGAATTATTTTTCCCGACTTACAATGAATGCTGGAAAGAAAAGAAATCTAGTTGGACATTTAGCTCCGATTTTGTTCCAAGTGTGCACTGGCATTTATTAGAGGAACTAATTTCGTGAAAATAAGCTTAAAAAAATTGTAATTTTCAACGTCAAAACTGGGGGGTGGGCGTCTATTAGAGCATGGGATCTGTAACACTGGTATGCATTTCCTTATCAGGGTGCATGATCACGTGGTTATAACAACAACAACAGTGGCTGAAAGTGTTGAAATCTTGAAAGTATTATTTGATATTTTCTTTAATATGACACGGATTTTGATGAAATATGGCGCAGCAAACGTTTCTTCATGAGCTGCATTTGATGGTCCAGGGATTTGAATCGCAAAAATGACAGAAGTTTGGGCGAAAATACAGAGACCACCAAATGCAGCTTAACAAGACGCGTTTGATGCGCCATATTTCATAAAAAAATATGTTACGTAATAAGGACACTATAAAAGAATACGTACTTTGAATCAGATGGATTCTGGAAATTTCAGTACTTGTTGTTGTTGTTAGTACCACGTGATCATACACCTTGATACTCGCATTATATTAAGGCACTCTGTCTTATGCAGTTGCTGAAATGCATTTTGCAGCATGGCACAATCAATAGAATGACTAATATCTCCAGGCTTTAGATAACCTCAGTGCATAAATATCGCACACTCTGACAAAGCCAGGCCAATAAAAAGGTTTACCAGTGAAGCCTCTTACAGACAGATGTACCCACACTCGTTTAGTATTTCTAGAATCACTGATTCTTCATTTGAAACCTTGATTCAGCTTTGTAAATGTTCTGGCTGGTTTGTAAAACATATTAGAAAGCACATTTTTACCATTATTCTCGGCCATACCATTATAGGAATGAATGGCCTTTTTGTGGAATTTATCGGGGTATAAACTTGGAAAAGTCGCAGGAATACTGGAAGAAGCGATAAAAAATTACAATTTTCGAAAAAAAAATCCATTTTTTTTTTTTGATTTTTTTTCGAAAATTGTAATTTTTTAAGGCCTCGTCCAATATTCCCGCGACTTTTCCAAGTTTATATCCCCGATAAATTCAACAAAAAGCCCATTCATTCCTTATAATTTCAGTAATAAATTCATCAATAAAATGTGTTTATTTTCCGTTTTCTTAAAAATTATTTTAACTGCGCCTCACGGTTATGGAAAGTAGTTTGGCATGGGAGTTTACTGGGATATAAATTTTGGACAGAGACTTGCTACGGGCCAATCAAACGTTAAGGAATTGTGTAAATATTTTTGTGCTGGAATTATATGTTGATATTTTATTTGTTCATTAAAGGTACATGCCCACGCAGCAGGTTACACTGTACTACTACTTTTCATTTTCTGTCATGCCTTATATGAGCCATTTGTCTACCCACTAACGAGTTATTTTTAATTACGGCGCGTGTTAATTGGTGTTAAATCGGTATTTATATGTCGCGACCAGAAAGGGTATTTTCCGACCTCGTGCTATTTTTACCAACACGCGTCACGTGACACGGTCAATCATATCACATATTTGACATGCGCAGTGAAGTATCGGAAGGTTGAGAAGAAAAATCTCTGTTCGAGTCCAAATCTAAATCTCCATTTGGTGATCTGGTCGCCAATATTAACCACTCTCTCTATCTCTCTGTACTGCCTGTCCCTCAGACATTTCGTCATTTTTTTGGCCGACGCCGTTTCATACAATTTCCGTCCTGGACGTTTTGACATGTTGATATTCTTGTTTACATATTGGGGAGCCTACTGGCGTGCGTAGTATACTGCGCATGTGCATATATTTGCATAGCGGGCACTCGTAATTTTTAGAACTGGTGGAATAGTGACATAATTATACACTTATTTAATTCCTATAAAGAACATTTTGTGCCTACTGCGTGGGCATGTACCTTTAATCCTCACAAGTTGGACAGGGCTCTAGATAAGGATTCATTCATTGAGTATTTTTACTCCATGATATTTTTTTCAATTGGGTATTTTCAATTATCAATTGGGTACCTTACAACCGTTACCCCATTGTGTAAAATTGAATAGGGTATTTTTCAATTCTGGTATCAAAATGTGCAATAAAAATCGCTACACAATACATTGAATACATACATGTACTGTAACCATGTGCGACATCTTTTATGTGTTACTTAAAAATAATTAGAAATTATGTTTAATTGGGGCTTTTGCTGCGTCTTTTTTCTCCACGTTTTGTCGAAGACATATTTACCGCGGTCTGTCAAATCTTAAACAATAACATACGAATGAAAAAAATATTAGTCTATTTGCACGAACTCGGACGTTTCACATCACGAACATTTCGGACCAGGGTCGAGTCGGCCATATCCTTAATTATTTCGGTCTCATCTCAAAACAATTACTTACGCGTCGTCGCCTGTGAAAACTGCATATTAAATGGCGAATTACTAAAAACATCGCCATTACCAATCGTGATCGACCGACCGGAAATCCATATGAAGTGCTTTTCAGTTTTCACCAATACCGTCACCTTGTAATCTGCTAAACAATAGTGACCGTGCGTATCCTATTTATGAAACATCCATAGACGCTTATTATATGTATAATTGCATCATCGATATAGACGCGTATTGTAACCAAATACGACAGATAGGCTAGCGGTGATTTTGTGGCCGATTTTTCTATCGACGTCTTTGGCATTTTTCAACGATTGTATAGAAAACTGTCCAAGCCAATTGATTACTCGATGTTTTAATTGGGTTTTGGTATGCAGTGCTTTCAATTTTAATTGGGTTTTCAGATTTTTTTTGATTGCGTATTTACGCAAATACGCAGCTTATCAAGGCCTCTGTTGGAATTGCTGAAATTCTGATTCATACAGAAACCACAATACTATTGATCCTGTATAACCTTTCAACAGCTGTAAAACCTATAGAGACAAACACTGTAGAACCAGATGAGCCGGCTCGTAGCAAGCATTCTCCTCAGAATATGTAGTATTTGTCAGGATGTGTAAAATATTTTATTCAAAAACATCCATTTTCTGATTGATTAAATGGTTCAACAGTAAATATGGAAAAGTCCAAGGCAAGTATTTAGGGGTGAATGGGTTAATATAATATGGAATACAATGTGAACATTCCGACAGGAACGGTTTAATGAAGAAATAAGATAAATAGATTATGAAGTCCCCACTTCCCTTTCACTGTAGACCCCTGTCCTAATGTTTGCAAATGGTGTACATGTAGATCCAGTTGAACGAGCTCATAACAAGAAGTTGTTTCATCAGGTACAGTTTAACCCTTAGACCGCTACGCACAACAATTGTCATCTGCTGTAGCTTTTATATCTTGCCTTATTTCTCAATAAAAAACATGATTTGACAGCACTTCAGAATCATTTCCAATGGAAATGATTTTGAAGTGCTATCAAATCATGTTGTAAATTATTCTAAAGTGCTGTCAAAGCATGTTTTTGATGATAACAATGGAAAATAGACAATAAACAGCAGACGACAACAAATTAAGATAGCAGTGTAAGGGTTAAGGCTAATATTTTTTTCTTTACCAAGCTCCCCCATTTCAAATAAAATTAAATGTAAGCTTTAATGTATGATTAAAACAACCATGTGACATCAGTTGATCAGTCCTTAATGTGGGAGGAAACTGGAGTACCCGGAGCAAGCCAACAAATTAGAAGTCTCAGAGTTTCGTTAGAATTGAATCCTTATTCATGATTTTTACAGAGAAAAATAAAAGAAATATAATACATGTATAATTAATTTTCGTCTGCTATTTTTGAACTATTTATAGCCCACAAAGTTCTCAGCATGCAAAGAGTTTAACATGTTTAATCGAAGTTGCTCCAGTGGTATATGTTGCCTATTCCATCCCACTCTTCGCTAATTTGCCTCCCCTGTTGTCTAATAATGAGAAATAAATAACATTTATTGTTATTTTCCTGTCCATAATTATGAATGAATATAAAACGTCAATCAATAAAATTATTGCTGTCGTTATCACGATGAACTCAATTTATGAAAAAAATAAAGAAACTAAATGAAAAAATGAAAAAGTGTAGATCCTGATGAGACGGCTCGGCACGAGCCGGCTCATCTGGATCGACACTGTTTGCCTATACCACTGTATGGGTCTGTGGTATTGAAAGGGCTAATGGTTATTAGACATTGACCATTGGACTCAATACCAGAGGCTATGTGTGCATTTTATCCCGTCAACACAGTGCGTATGTGCCGTGAAACAAACATTTTTGATATCCAGTCAATACTATTTTTGCATTTTACAGCCATTTGTAGGTGTTCACGAGATAAATAGAATAGTAGGTTAGTGCCGTGAATGGGAAAAAATATCTGGCGCTGCACGGAAACTGGATGTGCTCGGCAGAGCCTTGCCAGATATTTTTTCCTATTCACGGCACTAACCTACTATTCTCTATATCCCCACTGCGAGGCATGATAATACTTTCCATAGTATTTCCATCCATCTTTAAACCGGTCCCGTCTATATAAGACCTTAGCTATTGCTGAGACGTTAAAGGTACATACATGCCCACTCAGTAGGCACAAAATGTTTGTTATAGTAATTAAATAAGTGTATAATTGTGTCACTATTCCACCAGTTCTAAAATTTACAAGTGTGCGCTATACAGATATAATCAATTATTTTACTGATAGTGACTCGCGGTGGTATCAGGCTATTTTCATATGCAAATGAGGTATGATATTTTATGTATGATCATTGCACTTCAAAAAAGAAATACAGAGAATAAATAGTAATGTCCGTTAACATTTTAAGGACAATTTTCGTCCGATATAAAACGTATAATAATGCCAATATACGTGGGGTAATGGTGAATGAATGTTTATTGTGCCAGAAATGTCATATCAACAGAATATACAAAACTATCTGTCTCCCTACTTCATAACCTGGCATTTGTGCCTACTGAGTGGGCATGTACCTTTAAAGGAACATGTTCATGATTTGTGTGACTTTTATCAATCAGGAAACAAAAAGAATACAGTATTAGCCTTCCATAGACATATACGATACATATATAAAGCAGATAGTAGCATAGAAACACTGGGCAATTCTCCAAGAATAATTAAGTCTGTATACGTATACGTATACAGACTTATCTAATTTTAAAACAGACATTGGTAACAAAAATCACGCCTCACGAGACTGTATCTGCAGCAATGACACTGGCTGTCTCTACTGTCTGACGTCATCTTGTTCACGAGACTGTATCTGCAGCAATGTTTCACTGGCTGTGTTTTCTACTGCCTGATCGTCATCTTGTTCACGAGACTGTATCTTGCTGCAATAGACACTGGCTGGTTTCTACTGCTGACGTCATCTTGTTCACGAGACTGTATCTGCAGCAATGACACTGGCTGTCTCTACTGTCTGACGTCATCTTGTTCACGAGACTGTATCTGCAGCAATGACACTGGCTGTCTCTACTGTCTGACGTCATCTTGTTCACGAGACTGTATCTGCAGCAATGACACTGGCTGTCTCTACTGTCTGACGTCATCTTGTTATCTTGTTCACGAAACTGTATCTGCAGCAATGACACTGGCTGTCTCTACTGTCTGACGTCATCTTGTTCACGAGACTGTATCTGCAGCAATGACACTGGCTGTTCTACTTGTCTTGACGTATCTTGTTTCACGGAACTGTATCTGCAGCTAATGACATCTGGTCTCTATGTTCGACGTCACTTGTTCACGAGACTGTGATCTGCAGAATGACACTGGCTGTCTCTATGTCTGACGTCATCTTTGTTCACGGACTAACTGCAGCAATGAACAACTTGGCTGTCTCTACTGTCTGACGTCATTCTTGTTCCAGAACTGTATCTGCAGCAATGACACTGGCTGTCTCTACTGCTGACGTCATCTGTTCAACGAAAGACTATCTGCAGCATGGACACTGGCGTTCCTACTGCCCTGACGGTCATCTTGTTCACGAGACTGTATCTGCAGCAATGACACTGGTGTTTCTTACTCTGACTATCTTGTTCACGAAACTGTATCCTGCAGCAATGAACGGCTTGTCTCTTACGGTCTGAAACTCACTTGTTCCGAGACTGTAATCTGCAGCAATGACATGGCTTCTTACGGTCTGACGTCATTTGTTTCACGAGACTGTATCGCGCAATGACACTGGCTGCTCTTACTGTTGACGTCATCTTGTTCACGAACGGTATCTGCAACAATGACACCTGGCTGTCTCTACTGTCTGACGTCATTTGTTCCCACGGACGGTATCGGCAGCAATAAGGCCACTGTCTGTCATCTTGTTCACGTGGACTGTATTCTGCAGGCTATGACCACTTGCTGTCTTACTGTCTGACGGTCACTCTTGTTCACGAAATGTATCTGCAGCAATGCAATGGCTGTTTCTACTGCCTGACGTCAGCTTGTTCACGAGACTGTATCTGCAGCAATTGACACTGGCTGTCACTACTGTTGACGGCATCTTGTTCACGAGGCCTGTATCTGCAGCAATGACACTGGCTGTCTTCTATGATCTGACGTCTCTTGTTCACGAGATGTATCTGCAGCAATGACCACTGGCTGTCTCTACTGTCTGAAGTCATCTTGTTCACGAGACACTGTATCTGCAGCAAATGACACTGGCTGTCTCTACTGTCTGACGTCATCTGTTCACGAGACTGTATCTGCAGCAGCAATGACACTGGCTGTCTCCACTTGTCTGACGTCATCTTGTACACGAAATGTATTGCCAGCAAATGAACATGGCTGTCTCTACTGTCTGACGTCATCTTGTTCACGGAGACTGTATCTGCAGCAATGACACTGGCATCTGTTTTTCTACTGTCTGACGTCATTCTAGTCACGAAATGTATCTGCAGCCAATGACACTGGCTTGTTCTCTACTGTCTGACGTCTCTTGTTCACGAGACTGTATCTGCAGCAATGGACACTGGCTTGTCTCTACTGTCTGACGTCATTTGTTCACGAGACTGTATTCTGCAGCAATGGGGGGGGGGGGGGGGGGGGGAAACCCAATTGGGGGGGCTTTTTGGTTCTACTGTCTGACGTTCATCTTGTTCACGAGACCTGTATCTGCAGCAATGACACTGGCTGTCTCTACTGTTCTGACGTCATCTTGTTCACGAGGACTGTATCTGAGCAATGACACTGGCTGTTCTATCTGTCTGTTGACGGCATCTTGTTCACGGAAACGATATCTGCAGCAATGACACTGGCTGTCTCTACTGTGGGACGTCATTTGTTCACGAGACGTGTCTCTGCAGCATTGGACACTGGCTGTCTCTTCTGTCTCTGACGTCATTCTTGTTCACAAGGATGTATCTGCAGCAAGACAACTTGCTGTTCTCTACTGTCTGACGATTCTTGTTCACGACGAGACTATCTGCTGCAAAGTGACACTGGCTGTCTCTACTGTCTGACGTCATCTTGTTCCACGAGACTATTGGCAGCAATGACACTGGCTCTGTCTCTACTGTCTGACCGTCATCTGTTCACGAGCCTGTATCTGCTGGGCAATGACACTGGCTGTCTCTACTGTCTGACGTCATCTTGTTCACGAGACTGTATCTGCAGCAATGACACTGGCTGTCTCTACTGTCTGACGTCATCTTGTTCACGAGACTGTATCTGCAGCAATGACACCGGCTGTCCTCTACTGTCTGACGTCATCTTGTTCAAGCAGACTGTATATGCCAGCAATGACCACTGGCTGTTCTACGTCTGACGTCTCTTGTTCAGAGATTGAATCTGCAGCAATGGACACTGCTGTTTCTACTGGCCTGACGCATCTTGTTCACAGACGTTATCTGCAGCAATGACACTGTCTGTCTCTACTGTCTGATCGTTTCATCTTGTTCACGAGACTGTAATCTGCAGCAATGACCAACTGGCTGTTTCTACTGCCTGACGTCCTCTTGTTCTCGAACCTGAATCTTTGCAGCAATTGACACTGGCCTGTCTCTACTGTCTGACCGTCATCTTTTCCAGGACTGTATCTGCAGCAAGGACACAGGCCTTCCTCAACTGTCCTGACGTCATCTTGTTTCACGAAACTGTAATCTCAGGGCAAAGACACTGGCTTTGTCCTAACTGCAAGACGTCATCTTGTTCACGAGACTATCTCAGCAATGACACTTGGCTTGTTCCTCTACCTGTCTGACGTCATCTGTTCACGAGACTGTATCTGCAGCAATGACCACTGGCTGTCTTCTACTGTCTGCGTCACTTTGTCACGAGACTGTATCTTGCAGCATTGAACACTGACTGGGTCTCAACTGTCCTGACGTCATCTTGTTCACGAGACTGTATCTGCAGCAATGACACGGCTTTTTCTACTGCCTTACGTCATCTTGTTCACGAGACTGTATCTGCAGCAATGACACTGGCTGTCTCTACTGTCTGACGTCATCTTGTTCACGAGACTGTATCTGCAGCAATGACACTGGCTGTCTCTACTGTCTGACGTCATCTTGTTGTCTTGTTGACATCACAACCGTGTGCGTGTGATGATCACCTGACCTCCTATTTTTAGACATACATGTAGATTCCTGTAACATTCAACAGAGATTCTTTGACAGTAGCAGTTCAATAGGCTTTTGTTCTGTTCCAACCATGGATTGTTTGTTTGTTTACCGTATTTAGCCGCGTATTGCGTGCATTGGTGTATTGCGCGCATCACTATTTTGGGCCAAAGAAATGGGGAAAAAAATAGTTCTAGTAAATAGCGCGCAGACAATTTTCACGAAAAAAAATCGGCCAAAATTCAGTCATTGGTATAAGAAAATTTCTTTTTGAGTTCACATCCACAATGCTGAACGTGTGCGGGTAGGCTTTCTCAAAGCAGTTAGTGATGCATTTATTAGTGTTTCAGGGATTCCGCTGTCGATCGCCACTTTCGCAATTGGCGATAAAAATAAACAATTGGCGATAAAAAATTACAATTTTCAAGTGGCGATTTTTTTTATTTTCCCCATTGAGCGGAATCCCTGGTGTTTAACGGCCTATCAACAGCTACGGTCATATAAGGCCGGGCAAACAGGTTGGATCCCATTTTAACCTGCTGCATTGGGGGGAAAATCCCAAAATCAGAACGGAATATTTACATCGAAAACAAATATATTCAGCCCTGAAATTAGAATAACCTGACCTGGTGCCAGGTCCATACCACACCAAATGACTTGGTCCCTTCCCGTAAAATAGGATTACGAATATCGTAATATACTCACATAAGGGGTATAACCAGATTCAACTGTCACATACAAAATGCCAAAGACGTATGTGAGGGCCAAACCAGGTCTCCAATCGGGATTCCGGTAAGGATGAACCCCGATCGTTAAATTACCATCGCTTGCTCCCACCTGCCACCGACAACAACCATGGATTGAAATACGGTACTAATTGTATATTTGTTAGAATTTGTCAAGTTGAATATTTCTAAGCTGTTTCGGGACTTGCATTGTCAAGCAGCTCTTTTAAGCCCATTCACTTTGACTTTGGATCTCTGTATTGACATTTTCTGGATTTCTTCTTACATTTATGCACACAAAACCACATGTGGAGCTTGAATATCTGGACCGTCTCCAACTGATGCCTCGATCTGTCTGGGTAATTTCTCTATTGATCTACGGGGCTTATGTACTATAACTCCTGGTGGCCATTTCACTAAACTTCGTACGACTAAAATGTTCGTCAGTGCAAAATTATGATAGTCTGTAAATTCACATTAACAAAGTTTACTTGTAAACAATTATTGGATTTACATTTATTGAGCATAGGCTGCATATATGCAGCCTATGCTCAATAAATGTTAATCCAATAATCAATTGAAATTTCTTTACGATCCTAAATGTGTACTTATGAACATTTTAGTGGTACAAAGTTTAGTGAAACGGCCCCCTGGACCTTCTCCAATTGATGCCTTGATCTGTCTGGGTAATTTCTCTATTGATCTATGGGGCGTAGGTACTATATAACTCCAGAACACTGCAATTATGGCCCAACCTTCATTTACACTGATTGTCTATGACTACGTGTTTTGTTCATTATTATTACTGAGTACAGTGCTCCAGATAAGGTGCGTATTTGCATAAATACCAATTAAAATTGCCAAAAACCCAATTGGAATCAGAAGTAGTGAGTATAGAAAAGCAATGTGGTATCTTTATCATGCTACAGAAAACAATAAACAGACCACAAATATAGCATATTTTCTTATTTTCCCATGAAAACACATCTTGGTATTTCATTAGAATTGTCTCCAAGGAGACAATTCTAATGAAATACCAAGATGTGTTTTCATTTAGAAGCAAACTATTCAATAAGTGCGGTCTGCTGATGTGTAACCAGTAGTGTGATTCTATTTTACACAATTAAAATTTTGAAATACCCAATTGCTTCAGAAATGATGGAGTGACAATACTCAATTACTAATTCCTTATCTGAAGCCCTGTGAGTATGACAAAGTTATGGGCTGCCTACTGAGAAAAGGGACCTTACAACATTGTGCAACAATTGTGGAGATATTTCCTGATGCACATTCACTCTAACGCGGTACGATTGTAATTTTGTTTTTGCTGAAGCTTGTATAGTATTTTCATTCCACTGGTCTTTCAGATGAGATAGTTAGGCTTGTCCATGCACATATGCCTGCATGTACGGACGTACGTACAATTGTTTGCACACAAGATATCAGGAGTGGGTGGTAGGTGGGAGCATGCGATGGGTAATTTAACGATCGGGGTTCATCCTTACCGGAATCCCGACTGGAGACCTGGTTTGGCCCTCGCATACGTCTTTGGCATTTTGTATGTGACAGTTGAATCTGGTTATACCCCTTATGTGAGTAATCCTACCGGTATTACTTTTAAATAGGGGAAGGGGCCAAGTGACTTTGGTGCGGTATGGACCTGGCACCAGGTCAGGTTATTCTAATTTCAGGGCTGAATATGTTGTATCTCAATGTAAATATTCCGTTCTGATTTTGGGATTTTCCCCCCAATGCAGCAGGTTAAAACGGGATCAAACTTGTTTGCCCGGCCTTACATGACCTTAGCTGTTGATAGGCCGTTAAACACCAATAAACAAACAAGATATCAGGAGAAGACACATTTTGAAAGTGAGGATCATTCATTTTTAGCTCGACTATTCGAAGAATAGTTAGAGCTTATGTAGTCACCCCAGCGTCGGTGTCGGCGTCACCGTCGTCACGCCTTGGTTAAGGTTTTTAGTCAAGCTTGTATATGGAATACTCCTGGCCCTACACCCACCATACTTGGACAACTTCATCTCATAGCGATGTACATCAACAACCCCTGACCTATATTTGACCTTGACCTACATTTAACCTTCAATTACTTAGTTAATTCCCCTTGGTTAAGGTTTTTAGTCAACCTTGTTAAGGTTTTTAGTCAAGCTTGTACATGGAATACTATTGTGCATACAGACACCATACTTGGACAACATTTTCTCATAGGGATGTACATCAATAACCCCTGATCTATATTTGACCTTGATCTACATTTCCTCTTGAATTACTTAGTTAATTTCAACCCCTGATCTATATTTGACCTTGATCTACATTTCCTCTTGAATTACTTAGTTAATTTCCCTTGGTTAAGGTTTTTAGTCAAGTTTGTAGATGGAATACTCCTGGCCCTACACCAACCATACTTGGACAACTTCATATCCTAGTGATGTACATCAACAACCCCTGACCTATATTTGACCTTGACCTACATTTAACCTTGAATTACTTAGTTAATTCCCCTTGGTTAAGGTTTTTAGTCAACCTTGGTTAAGGTTTTTAGTCAAGCTTGTACATGGAATACGATTGTGCATACAGACACCATACTTGGACAACCTTTTATCATAGGGATGTACATCAACAACCCCTGACCTATATTTGACCTTGACCTACATTTAACCTTGAATTACTTAGTTAATTCCCCTTGGTTAAGGTTTTTAGTCAACCTTGGTTAAGATTTTTAGTCAAGCTTGTAGATGGAATACTATTGTGCATACAGACACCATACTTGGATAACTTTTTCTCATAGGGATGTACATCAATAACCCCTGACCTATATTTTACCTTCACCTACATTTAACCTTGCATTACTTAGTTATTTCCCCTTGGTTAAGGTGTGTACTCGAACTTGGTTAAGGTTTATAGTCAAGCTTGTATATGGAATACTCCTGGGCCTACAACAACTATACTTGGACAACTTCATCTCCTAGTGATATACATAAATAATCCCTGACCTATATTTGATAGTGACCTACTTTTACCCTTGGATTACTTAGTTATTTCCCCTTGGTTAAGGTTTTTAGTCAAGCTTGTATATGGAATACTCCTGGGCCTACAGCAACCATACTTGGAAAATTCATCTCCTAGTGATGTACATCAACAACCCCTGACCTATATTTGATCTTGACCTACATTTAACCTTCAATTACTTAGTTAATTTCCCTTGGTTAAGGTTTTTAGCTCGACTATTCGAAGAATAAGTAGAGCATATGTTGTCACCACGGCGTCGGCATCGGCGTCGGCGTCACCGTCACGCCTTGGTTAATGTTATTAGTCAACCTTGTATATGGAATACTACTGGCCCTACACCCACCATACTTGCACAACTTCATCTCATAGCGATGTACATCAACAACCCCTGACCTATATTTGACCTTCACCTACATTTAACCTTCAATTACTTAGTTAATTCCCCTTGGTTAAGGTTTTTAGTCAACCTTGTTAAGGTTTTTAGTCAAGCTTGTACATGGAATACTATTGTGCATACAGACACCATACTTGGACAACCTTTTCTCATAGGGATGTACATCAATAACCCCTGATCTATATTTGACCTTGACCTACATTTCCTCTTGAATTACTTAGTTAATTCCCCTTGGTTAAGGTTTTTAGTCAAGCTTGTATATGGAATACTCCTGGCCCTACACCCACCATACTTGGACAACTTCATCTCCTAGTGATGTACATCAACAACCCCTGACCTATATTTGACCTTGACCTACATTTAACCTTGAATTACATAGTTAATTCCCCTTGGTTAAGGTTTTTAGTCAAGCTTGTACATGGAATACTAGTGTGCATACAGACACCATACTTGGACAACCTTTTCTCATAGGGGTGTACATCAATAACCCCTGATCTATATTTGACCTTGACTTACATTTCCTCTTGAATTACTTAGTTAATTCCCCTTGGTTAAGGTTTTTAGTCAAGCTTGTATATGGAATACTCCTGGCCCTACACCCACCATACTTGGACAACTTCATCTCCTAGTGATGTACATCAACAACCCCTGACCTATATTTGACCTTGACCTACATTTAACCTTGCATTACATAGTTAATTACCCTTGGTTAAGGTTTTTAGTCAAGCTTGTACATGGAATACTAGTGTGCATACAGACACCATACTTGGACAACCTTTTCTCATAGGGATGTGCATCAATAACCCCTGATCTATATTTGACATTGACCTACATTTCCTCTTCAATTACTTAGTTAATTCCCCTTGTTTAAGGTTTTTAGTCTAGCTTGTATATGGAATATTCCTGGCCCTACACCCACCATACTTGCACAACTTCATCTCCTAGTGATGTACATCAACAACCACTGACCTATATTTGACCTTGACCTACATTTAACTTTGAATTACTTAGTTAATTCCCCTTGGTTAAGGTTTTTAGTCAAGCTTGTACATGGAATACTATTGTGCATACTAACACCATACTTGGACAACCTTTTCTCATAGCGATGTACATCAGTAACCCCTGATCTATATTTGACCTTGACCTACATTTCCTCTTGAATTACTTACTTAATTCTCCTTGGTTAAGGTTTTTAGTCAAGCTTGTAGATGCAATACTCCTGGCCCTACACCAACCATACATGGACAACTTCATCTCCTAGTGATGTACATCAATAATCCCTGACCTATATTTGACCTTGACCTACTTTTATCCTTGGATTACTTTCTTATTTCCCCTTGGTTAAGGTTTTTAGTCAAGCTTGTATATGGAATATTCCTGGGCCTACAGCAACCATACTTGGAAAACTTCACCTCCTAGTGATGTACATCAATAACCCCTGACCTATATCTGACATTGACCTACATTTAACCTTGAATTACTTACTTAATTTCCCTTCGTTAAGGTTTTTAGTCAACCTTGGTTAAGGTTTTTATGCAGGCCGCAGCCACATTGACCTACATTTAACCTTCAATTACTTACTTAATTTCTCTTGGTTAAGGTTTTTAGTCAACCTTGGTTAAGGTTTTTATGCAGGCCGCGGCCACCTTGTTTGTCAAGCTATGTGTACATTGACAACCCTCATAGTCGCGCTATGCTGTTCTCCTACAGCTCTTGTTATGCAGGCCGCGGCCACCTTGTTTGTCAAGCTATGTGTATATCGACAACCCTCGTAGTCGAGCTATGCAGTAACAGCTCTTGTTTCTTCTATTTTTGCTTGTTTCCGCACGATAACTTTACTATAAGTTCCAGCTCAACACTTGTGGATTGATATATATTGTGGGAAAACACATATTAAAATGGAGTGCATCGGCCCAAGTTCAAGGTCAGCGTGGCTAAAAATACTAATATGTATTCAGCGGGGGCATCTGTGTGCTGACTGGCCACATTTCTAGTTTATGATTTTGAAATTTCCGACCATATTTTATCCTCAAAAGTGTGTTCTATGATCTTTCATTTGAAAGGGACAGAAACTGATCTTACTCTAGTTTCCTGCTACAGTAAGCATGGTACAGTAACCATAGCAGTAATACATGTCTATGATAGTATATAGTAACAAAACACAAACACCTTGAAATTTAATAAAATAAAATGCTGTTTTGGTTTCGGTCATTTGCATAAGCTTACATATTGAATGTCTGAGACCATAAAACCAACACGTGCAAACACTGTAGATCCAGATGAGACGGCTCGAAATGAGCCGTCTCTTCTGGATCTACAGTATTTGTTTGTAATCAGATTTGTATGCCCCCGGTCTCTGTACAGCCAGGAAGCAGATAATGTTTGGACTGTGTGTCTGTCCGTGTGTCAGATTAATAAGAAGTTTGCCAAAGTTTCTCCAATCTGTCACCAGGTGCATTTGTGTGCCGACATGCCACATTTTCTTGTAAAGACAAAAAAAATAGTCCTGATTATTTAAATAGACCAAGATTTTGCCTGAACCGGTCTATGCTAGTTATTTAGGGGTGAAATGGTTCAAAGCAAGATAATGTACATTGTATATGCGACTGTGACTGGATAAATGGGGCTTTATCACTTGTAACAAGTGTAGATCCAGGTAAAACCTGTGCATCCACAGTCAGATCAAGATCTGCACTGTTCGCCATTCCATCAATGAAATACCCGGTCATGATTCCGGTTTAGAGATGTTCCACTGTAAATCAGGCTTGTGACCATTCTCGGACATATTTCTGTCTTTTGCCATCATGAACATGCATTATTATCTGAGAGTATTACCAAGAAACACATCTAAAGGAGATCACATATTTTCTTGGTGTCCGGTTTAGCTAGATTCCACTGTAGATCGTTTTCAGGCTATGTGAATGTGCTAATTGATCAGGGGCCCGTTTCACTACACTTTGTACGACTAAAATGTTCGTAAGTGCAAAATTATCATAATCTGTAAATTTCACATTAACATTTTTTTCTTGTAAATAATTATTGGATTTACATTTATTGAGCATAGGCTGCATATGCAGCCTATGCTCAATAAATGTAAATCCATAAATTGATATTTACAGACAATCTTAAATTTGCACTTACAAACATTTTAGTCGTAAGAAGTTTAGTGAAACGGGCCCCAGATGCCTACTAGTCGCAAAATCCATAAGTCACATTTCTCCAGTCAGGGCTGCATATCAATTCAGAATTCAGTGGACCTCATTTTTACATGTCTATGTTGTACATGTTGTAGGTACACCTGTGCCGGGCCAAAGTGAATGCGAGAACCTGCTACTACTACAACCACCTCGATGGTAAGATACACGTGTCAAAATTAGGCTAGTAGAGTTGCTGTTGGGCTGGTTAAATATGCTATGTCACTAGCCCAAGCTCCCAGATGTTCAGGATTCGCGTCCCTGGCTGAGCACATCACCCTGTGACAGGTACATTTTTAAACTGTACACGCATTTGGGATATGTTACCAGAAAATTTATTTGGTTTTTGTCGCACTTGCTTTAGAACGACTATAGTTGACGCTTTTTCCGTCGTTTGTACAAGTTTCGTCATCATCATGGTATGACTTTAATATTACTTGACAGATTACTTCAATATTTGGACACTTGATACATGTGAGCATTTGGAATACACTCGTGCCGCCAATACCATGACCGTGACCTTTTTTACCTTCATATTTTTGCGGAAACACTTAGCCATTTTGTTTTTGTCAAAAAGTTTGTACACGCTTCTTCATTAAGGTATAAATTTAATATTACTTGACGGATTGCTTCAATATTTGGACACATGATATATGTGAGCATTTGGAACACACTCATGCCACCAGTCACATGACTTTGACCTTTGTTACCTTCACATTTTTGCGGAAACACTTAGCCAATTTTTTGCGTCAAAAAGATTGTACAACTCAACATGTTTCTTCATCATCATATGACTTTAATATTACTGAACGGATTGCTTCAATATTTGGACACTTGATACAACTGATCATTCGGAACACCCTCATGCCGCCATTAACATGACCTTGACCTTTTTATCTTCACATATGTGCGGAAACACTTCGCCATTTTTTGTGTCAAAAAGTTTGTACAAGTTTCTTCATCCTCGTATAACATTAATGTTACTTAATGGATTGCTTCAATGTTTGGACAGTTGATACATGTAAACATTTGGAACACACTCATGCTGCCATGAACATGACATTGACCTTTTGTGCCTTCACATTTTTGCGAAAACACTTAGCCATTTTTTGCATCAAAAAGTTTGTACAAGTTTCTTCATCATCGTATAACATTAATATTACTTGATGGATTGCTTCAATATTTTAAGCATGCACTTCTTAACGTTTTTGTGATGCTTACTTTAGCATATGCTCATGATCATGTTACGGTGAAATGCCTCGGCAGGCGCGACACCGCTTTCGTGGCGGAATTCTTGAAAATTATGTTTTGGGATGGGTTGGTCATAAGTCTAGGGGATATCACATTGGACCTCAATACCGAAGGTTACAATTTCAATCCCTGCCCTAGACAAGATAAATACTTTTGTAGTATTTCCATCCCATACGTCTTTCTGAAGAGAACTTAAAACCGAGGTCCCATCTCTACAGGACGCTAAACCCTTTCACTTTATATTAACCCTTAGACCGCTACTCACAACAATTGTCGTCTGCTGTTGCCGTTATATCTTGCCTTATTTCTCAATAAAAACATGGTTTGACAGCACTTCAGAATCATTTCCAATGGAAATGATTATGAAGTGCTGTCAAAGCATGTTGTAAATTATTCTAAAGTGCTGTCAAAGCATGTTTGTGATGATAAAAATGGAAAATAGAAAATAAACAGCAGACAACAAAAAAATAACAGCGGCATAAGGGTTAAGTTTGATTATTTTCAAAAGTTGTCACTATTCAATTGGGCCTACTTCAGTGACAGCGCTAGTGGTAATGTTCCAGGGCTAGTGGTAATGTTCCAGGGCTAGTGGTAATGTTCCAGGGCTAGTGGTAATGTTCCAGGGTAATGTTCCAGGGCTAGTGGTAATGTTCCAGGGCTAGTGGTAATGTTCCAGGGTTAGTGGTAATGTTCCAGGGCTAGTGGACATGATAAGCTACTAGCCCTGTTGCCTAGTGACAAAACTGGCTGACATTCAACACCCAAGATAGGAACAATATCTCTCCAGACATGCCACAAATAGCAAGTAGGCACGGTGTAATCTAATAATACTTCACCTTCCTACTAATTCTCCTTGTTCAATTATCACCTTACGTGGTTAGACAAATGTCAAACAGATCTCTCATGGCTCCTGGACTATATACAAGTTCTCGGCTGCCTGGATTATAGCAAATGCTAGCAGTATTCTTCAATTCTCTAGGGTGTTGGTTATTCGTGTTTCATGAATTGGCCTAAACTTGTAGCCATTACAATCATGCTTTCAGATCAATTCTTGCAGAATTGTTCATCACCCATTTACTTGCTCTTATTGTGGTATTTTGTTGGAACGGTGCAGAACTTTGCAGAAAGATCGATGCCAGATCGACATAGATGTACAAGCTGATTTGGGGCTATGCGTGAAGTTTGCAAACGTTGTCAAGTTGCTTTTGCCTGCTAAATTAAGGGTTCATTTGCAAGTAATGTAGCACCTTCTCACTGTTGACTTTCACATTGAAAGAACTGGGTCTAGTCGGTTAGTCCTTTCAACCCTACTGACCACAAGGACAACATATTTGCAAACACTGTAGATCCTGATGAGCTGGCTCGTAAACGAGCCATCTCATCAGGACCTGCAGTGTTTGTCATCATCTGTAAGATTTTGAAATGGTTTTGATTAACGGCCCAGTCCAAAATTAACATATGTTACATATTCATGTTACATACTTAGGGTTGAAAGAGTTAACTTTGCATGCTGGGAAATTTGTGTGCTATAAATAGTTCGAAAATAGAAGTCACGAGCCGGCTCATCTGGATCTACACCTTTTGCAAATACCACTATACAGGCCTGTGGTGTTGAAAGCGTTAAGGGGGTGCGTACTCACCCGTAGCACCCCCTCTGCGTACGGGCCTGCCTGTCTAACGGCGGAATAGGGGAGATGGTCAATCGCCTGTCATTGTACTTACAGATTTGAAGCGTAATTCGGAGCCGCGGGTGATGATGGGCAATGTTGTCGATATAGAAGACCTGGTCGCATATGGCAAGAAAAACAGGTGTGATATCAATATACTGATAAGTACAACATTCATACATTCCTGGTGCCTATTTAACCCTTTCACGTCTAATCACTTGGAATTTATTTTGATATGTTAATTTACCGACCGATCCATTTGTCACAAAATAATTTTCAGACTAGTCAATTTATTAGAAAGTGGTGGTTTTTTTTGTTAAAAAAATGTGAAAATTACTTCCTGATGAGTGGTTTCGTTACTATACTAGATCTACACTGTTTGCAAACACCACTATAGAGGGCTGTAGTGTTGAAAGGGTTAACTAATCTTCACATGATTAACCCTTAAACCGCTATCTTAATTTTTTGTCGTCTGCTGTTTATTTTCTATTTTCCATTTTTATCATAAAAAACATGCTTTGACAGCACTTTAGAATAATTTACAACATGCTTTGACAGCACTTTAGAATCATTTCCATTGGAAATGATTCTGAAGTGCTGTCAAACCATGTTTTTATTGAGAAATAAGGCACACTATAAAAGCAACAGCAGATGATAATTGTTGTGTGTAGCGGTCTAAGGGTTAAGAAGTTTGTAGTGCGAAACTAAAATTTTCAACAAATTTGAGATTAGCAGCCGATGTTGGAAAATGTATTTTAGATTTGTTCAGATTTAATGGCATTTGCATTATATGGTAGCATTAGTGAGACACATTAAGGTGTCGGTTAAAATTATAAAGATCTTCTTATGAACATTTGTGTCTTTGGCAGTTTAGTGAAATGAGACTGGAGGTGTCTGAGAGCAAGAGACAATCAGTGATAATGTTTTTCTCGTGTTCTCAAAGTTCAGGCGTGGTTTCAGTAAACTGTGTATAATTAAAAAGTTTATGATTTTTAACCAGGTTTTTTGAGAAAAAATCCAGGCTATTGGATTGGTGAAAGCCGGGCGGGCGGGTGGTGTCCACAATCAATGTTAAGTTTTCGTGTTTGAGTCCCATTTCTTTGTTACTGTACCACCTAGGACCACCAAACTTTCACAGCTTCATAATCAAGGGGTGCCCACCACATATCACTATCCAACATGTTACCTTTTTTTGAACTTTACCCATTTTTTTCCGCGCAGTCGACTTAGCCATTTTCAATGTTAAGTTTTCGGGTTTACAATGTTAAATTTTCGTGTTTAAGTCCATTTCTTTGGTACTGTACCACCTAGGACCACCAAACTTTCACAGCTTCAGAACCAAGGGGTGCCTACCACATACAACTATCCAACATGTGACAATTTTTGTCGCGCCCGCTTGTGGAAAGCGCGATATAGTCGGCACTTTGGCGTACGTACGTACGTACGTACGTACGCCAAAGTGCCGACTATATCGTGTACGTACGTACGTACGTGTGTCCGGTTAAAGTTTTTGGTTAAGTTGTTTGGTTAAGTTTTTTGGTTAAAGTTTTTGGTTAAGTTGTTTGGTTAAGTTTTTTGGTTAAAGATTTTGGTTAAGTTGTTTGGTTAAGTTTTTTGGTTAGTTTTTGGTTAGTTTTTTGGTTAATTTTTTTGTTAAGGTTTAAAGTTTTTTGGTTAAAGTTTTTCGTTATACTATATCTCTGCAACTGCTTTGCCCATTACCTTGAAACTTCACATGGGTGTTTATCATCATCTATATTTTCCTTCTACCCCCCTCACGTGCGGCCCCTGTGCCCAATGTCAAGGTCAAATTACTTTGAAGTTTTTGGTTAAGTTCTTTGGTTAAAGTTTTTGGTTAAGTTTTTTGGTTAAGTTTTTTGGTTAAAGTTTTTTGTTATACTATATCTCTGCAACTGCTTTGCCCATTAGGCCAGAATTTTTTAATTTCTTGGTTTACGAGAATTTTTTTTAAAAATTCGGGTCGAGGGGGCCAAATAAAAATAAAAATAAAAGTACCAAAAATGGCCAGTCGACAATAAAAATAAAAATAAAATGATAATTACGTTATATTTTTTATTTTCGAAAAATGCTTTCTTAACCATTTTTAGCAATTATTCTGATAGAAAATATGCCTACTATAAACACAAGGCAAATAAACTAGTATTGCTATGATTGTACACATATACTAATAATTAACCCTTTCAATACAACAGGCCTCTGTAACAATGTTTGCAAACAGTCTAGCTCCAGATGAGCAGGATTTTAATGATCCTTCTAATCATGATCTGCACTGTTTGCCCCATATTACCTTGAAACTTCACATGGGTTTTATCATCAACCTATATTTTACATTCTACCCCCTTCCGTGCGGCCCCCTGTGCCCAATGTCAAGGTAAAATTACTTTGAAGTTTGGTTTAAGTTTTTTTGGTTAAAGTTTTGGTTAGTTTTTTTGTTAAGTTTTTGGTTAAGTTGTTTTGGTTAAAGTTTTCGTAATAACTATATCTCTGCAACTGCTTTGCCCCATTAACCCTTTGAAAACTTCACATGTGTGTTTATCAATCATCTATATTTTCATTCTACCCCCCTCCCGTGCGGCACCCCTGTGCCAAAGTCAAGGTCAAATTAACTTGAATTTTTGGTTAAGTTTTTTGGTTAAAGTTTTTGGTTAAGTTTTTTGGTTGAATTTTTCGTTATACTAATCTCCTGCAACGCTATTGCCCATTAACTTAAACTTCACATGGTTGTTTATTCATCATCTATATTTTTCATTCTACCACCCCTTCCTGTGCGGCCCCTGTGCCCAATGTCAGGTCAAATTACTTTTTGTTTTGAAGTTTTTGGTTTAAGGTTTTTTGGTTAAAGTTTTTGTTAATTTATTGGTTAAGTTTTTTTGGTTAAATTTTTTTGGTTAAGTTTTTTTGGTTGAAGTTTTTGGTTAAAGTGTTTTTGGTTTCGTTTTTTGGTTAAAGTTTTTCATTATACTATATCTCTGCAACTGCTTTGCCCATTACCTTGAAACTTCACATGGGTGTTTATCATCATCTATATTTTCATTCTACCCCCCTCCTGTGCGGCCCCTGTGCCCAATGTCAAGGTTAAATTACTTTGAAGTTTTTGGTTAAAGTTTTTTTCACGCCCGCTTGCGGAAAGCGCGATATAGTCGGCACTTTGGCGTACGTACGTGTGTCCGATTAAAGTTTTTGGTTAAAGTTTTTCGTTATACTATATCTTTTTTTTTAGTGTCCATGCCTCGCCACAAGGCGCGACATGCAGGCCGCGGCCATCTAGTTTTTACCTTCACTTATTATTTCTACGTAATTGACTTTCAACGTTAACATTTTCAACGTTAACTTTTTAACGTACGTCTGGTTAAAGTTTTTGGTTAAAAGTTTTTCGTTATACTATATCTCTGCAACTGCTTCGCCCATTACCTTGAAACTTCACATGGGTGTTTATCATCATCCTCTAACCCCCAACCGTGCGGCCCCTCTGCCCAATGTCAAGGTCAAATTACTTTGAATTTTTTTGTTAAAGTTTTTTTGTGTACTATATTTCTGCAACTGCTTTACCCATTACCATGAAACTTTTCATGGGTGTTTATCATCATCCTCTACCCCCCAACCGTGTGGCCCCTGTGCCCAATGTCAATGTCAAATTACTTTGAATTTTTTTGTTAAAGTTTTTTCGTGTACTATATCTCTGCAACTGCTTTACCCATTACCTTGATACTTCACATGGGTGTTTATCATCATTGTCGCGCCCGCCTGCGGAAAGCGCGATATCGTCGGCATTTTGGCATACGTCCGTCCGTACGTACGTCCGTGTGTCCGGTTAAAGTTTTTTGGTTAAAGTTTTTCCATCTACTATATCTATTTTTTTAGTGTCCATGCCTCGCCCCAAGGTGCGACATGCAGGCCACGGCCATCTAGTCTACAAAAAGTGTGTATAATTATGTTATCCAAGTGTCTATGCTTGGAAAAAACCTGGCCTTCGTGGCTTTGCCTCGTTTCTTGTTTTTAAATAGTTTCATTCTCACATTAACATGGTTTTGGATGGGTATTTGAAGTTCCTCCGACAGAACCTTAACCCTTAGAATTCAGGAATCACTACTGGAGACCTGGTTTGGCCCTCACATAATTATGTCTTTGGCATTTTGTATGTGACAGTTGAATCTGGTTATACCCCTTATAAAAGTAATCCTACCGGTATCACTTTTAGGGAAAGGGGCCAAGTGACTTTGGTGTGGTATGTACCTGGCACCAGGTAGGGTTATTCTAATTTTAGGGCTGAATATATTTTTTCTTGGTGTAAATATTCCGTTCTGATTTTGGGATTTTCCCCCATAATGCAGCAGGTTAAATGTGGGATCGAACCTTAGCTGTTGATAGGCCGTTAAACACCAATAAACAAACAAACTTTCTCAATAAAAAGCATGGTTTGACAGCACATTAGAATCATTTCCAATGGAGAATCATTTCCATTGGAAATGATTCTAATGTGTTGTCAATCCATGTTATTGATAAGAAATATGGAAAGAGAAAAGCAAACGACAATTCAACATTGTAAGGGTTGAGAATATAAGAACTGCGAGTGCTATTCAATAATACTTGTCTGACCCGCACGTGACACAATTTGAGACAAGTGTAGACCCAAATCAGTTGACAGTTCCATACAGTTTAATCAATACCACCTCTGGTATTTCATTTGTGAGAAATCATTTAAAGTGTTTCCAACAAACTAGTTACAATATAGTACTTAACAGCGGTCGAAGAGCTAGACTGACCGACCATTCCATAAGCCACATTTCATCATTGCGCAATACAGTTTATTCCGTATATTGATCGTGGTTGCAGAAAGTCTGTAAACGTCTGTCTGCTCCATCCCTCTACATTGATTTTGCTGCACATGCAGACTGTCTGCGCTACGTCACGGGTGAGAATGAATTTAGCATACACCCAACAACGTCGCTGCATAACTTCACCCCAGTTCCAGCCGCCATGCCCATCACTTCCCATATTGCTGAGGGATGGAGTGTGGTGTAGGAGGTACAGCATTGGGGCCCGTTTCACTAAACTTTGTACGACTAAAATGTTCGTAAGTGCAAATTTGGATCGCCTGGAAATTTCGATCAGTGGTTTTACATATGCAGCCTATCAATGTAAATCCAATAATTGTTTACCAAGAAAACGTGAAATTTACAGACTATCATAATTTTGCAATTACGAATATTTTAGTCGTACGAAGGTAGTGAAACTGGCCCCTGGCCTTGTGAGTTCAATCCTCACCCTAGGCGTGAACAGATTCTTCAATAGCATTTCCATCCCACTCACTGGTCTTTTGGATAAGACTTTAAAACCGAGGTCCCGTCTCTCTGTTGCCGACATGTTAAACTCGTTCACTTTCACTTTTATCATATTACCGACAGATCTCCAGATAAGTTTTGCATCTAAAGAGTATCTTACCCCCATATTTCAAATTCAATGCGTATTTTACGTTGACACATGTATTATTGATTTTCTTCCTTATTAAATAGAGAACAAATGATTTTCAAATTTATTACAGTATTTTCTACTCCCACTTTTGATAATCAATGTATAATTCCAGCACAAAAATATTTACACAATTCCCTAACATTTGATTGGCCCGTAGCAAGTCTCTGTCCAAAATTTATATCCCAGTAAACTCCCACACCGAACTACTTTCCGTAACCGTGAGGCGCAGTTAAAATAATTCTTAATAAAACGGAAAATAAACACATTTTCTTGATGAATCTATTTCAAATGCTGGAATTATAAGGAATGAATGGCCTTTTTGTGGAATTTATCGGGGTATAAACTTGGAAAAGTCGCGGAAATACTGGACGAGGCCTTCCGGCCTTCGTCCGGTATTCCCGCGACTTTTCCAAGTTTATACCCCGATAAATTCCACAAAAAGGCCATTAATTCCTATAGTAGTGCGTAATGTACGCCAATACGCACCTTATCTGGAGCTCTGACTAATTACGACATAAGTCCAATCCCAAACTGTGCCTGTCATGAAATCAGGACACTGCCATTCAGTCTGAAATTACGGTGCTTCTCCCATACAGGTACATTCCCGTCGGTATGTGACTGCTGTTGAACGGACGTCCAACCCAAATCAATCGAGTGGTCGGTTAGTCCATTCGTCCCCAGTGCTGTCAAAGCATGTTGTAAATTATTCTAAAAATGGAAAATAGAAAATAAACAGCAGACGACAAAAGAAATAAGATAAGATAAAATTCCAAGCAAATTGTCGCTGTCTGGAGCCTGATTGAGTTGGTTTCCTGGCAATAAGGTTACTTACCTTCTAACTAGGGTTTGCATATTTTAACGATTAACAGTCTGCTAAGTTAATGTTGGTTTTGGTCAACCTGACCCTGGTGTCATTAGAATTGAGTCCTCAGGACTCGATTCTAATGAAATTCCAAGACGTATTCATGATATTTACAGGGAGAAATAAAAAGAAAACATGATGATTTCTTGTCCGCTATTTTTGAACTATTTATAGCCCACAGATTTCCCAGCATGCAAAGAGTTAATACAGGGATCAGGGATCAGTTTACAGGGCGAAGTGGGCGAAATTGAGGGAGAATTTTTTCACTGTCTAAAACAGAAATATTTGGAAAAATGGTCTATTCTCTCATTTTTTTAGTGAAAAATTCTCCCTATTTTGAAGGGCTAGCTTGAACCTTGCTCTTTATGACATTTATAGTTGAACTGACGTTAAACCCAAATCAATTAATCAATCAACCACTTAACCAATCAGTAAATCCTGCAGACTCATTGAACTGTATTTGTTTAAGATTTTTCTTTACATGTTGCTAAACCATTTTTAGCAGACAAACCATTAACCCTTAGACTGCCAAGTACAAAAATTGTTGTCTGCTGTTGCTTTATATTTGGCCTTCTTTCTCAATAAAAACATGGTTTGACAGCACTTTAGGATCATTTCCATTGGAAATGATTCTAAACTGCTGTCAAACCATGTTTTTGATGACAAAAAATCGAAAATAAAAAATAAACAGCAGACGACAACATTTAATTCGGCAGTGTAAGGGTTAAAACATGTTATAAATTGTGTTCATCTGTTGTGAAACTGTTGACAGTGTACCTACGGTATGTTGGTTAATTTATCATGTACGGCATGGCATGCACACCTAACCTGGACTGGAATGAGTCACGGTATTAGCGTCGTCGTTGACTACCCAGGTTCCATTGATTATACCAGTGCTACAAGCATTGCCCTGGGAATGGAGGTGACGTAATTGGCGAGGATTAGCTGGCGTTGTGTTAGGTGCAGTTAAGGTGCTATGCTGCTTTTGTCATTCGTCCACGTAAACAGGGTTCTTTCTGTGTAGGCCCCGTGCAGGCACCGGGGCGGGATCAACTGATCCTGAGAATAGTGCTGCAGTAGCCATTGCTTGTCGTAAAAGGCGACTAAACTGGCTTAACGATTGGGTTCATACTTTCCGGTACCCACTATACCGGATTTGGCCCTCATGTACATTTTTGGCTTTCTTGTACGTGAGAGTTGAGTCAGGCTATGCCCCATATATAAAAGTAAGATTAGCGCTAATCCTATTACTTTTAGGGGATGGGATAAATGATGCTGGTGTGGCGAGGGCCTGGCACCAGATCAGGTTGTTCTAATTTCAGGACTGAATATATATTTTGATTGTAAATATTGAGTTCTGAAGTTGGGATTTACCCCCCTCGGACAGGTGGATACGGGACACGACCCCGTTGACCCGTCTGCGTGTAGACTCCCTGAGGCTTGTACCTCTATGTCAGAAAAGCGGACGTTAAACCCTATTCACTCACTCACTCACTCTTTCTGTGTATATGATATAAACATGTTCAGAACGTTCTCTGAATTTGTATTGCTCAGCCTTGACAATACTTAACGCTTTAATAGACTGCTGAGCACGAAAATTGTCATCTGCTGATGCTTTATATTTTGCCTTTTTTCTCAATAAAGACATGGTTTGACAGCACTTTAGAATCATTTCCACTGGAAATGATTCTAAAATGCTGTCAAACAATCGAAAATAAAAAATAAACAGCAGACAACATTTAATTTGGCAGTGTAACGGTTAACTGCATAATTGCCAGCATGAGAGTTGTACCATCACATGCACTGATGTTATTTGAGTGGGGCTCTGGAATTATCTCCCTTATCATATCACCGTTTCTTGGCCGATATTGATTTCAAGGAAATACAATATTATCCATGATTGACGTCAAAGTTGACAACAAATTCAGAAGGAATTCCGCATGAGCTCTGAATATTTTGCCAGCTTTATCGTTATTTACTGAAAATCCAACTACGTCACCGATAACATTCAGTTCTTGCATCTTTAAATTTGGGTACATGGTGTGTTAAAGTATTACGGTGTTAATATGGCGATTATATAGAAGTGTGCAATGCTGACCATATGTTGTAATAAAGCTTTTGAAGCATTTCAAACAAGTTTTATCTTTTTAGCTCACATGAGCTTCGCTTGTTACCGCAATGTGTCCGTCGTCCGTCGTCATCCGTGAACATTTTCAAACGTCTTCTCCTCGGTAACCATTGGTAGGGATGTCGGAGTTTTCCCTGATTTACGGTTTGCTTTCTGACCCAATGTTAAATTTGGCCGTTTTCAAAGTTGATTTTTTTATCAATATTGGACGATTTAGTTAATAAAAAACATATATGCACATCGTGTAATGTATATTTTATGATTTACGATGTTTTTTTCTTCAAATATGTAACATGTGGGTGACTTTTAATCGATAAATTCTAATCACTTGCGCGCGCGTTCACTTTTTTTTTGTGGACGCTGCCATTTTGAAAAATCACATGATAGGTGGTGTGGCTTAATTTCGATAACGCGATCATTTCTTGATGGATATTTAATTTGGGCATGTCAACGGAAAGGAAAATGCACCCTCTACACGATTATAGTGTCTGCTGTTGAAATTTCTGAGAGGAAAATCGTGTTTTTGGTGCTAGAATGAGGTAAATATTTGAACAGTGATTTTTATAGGAACCTCTGGATTCGACATCCTAGGACATCGACAGTTTCTTTAGCAATCATTAATGTGCCCAAAAAACACTATATTGAACCGTCTGGCTTGTGCGCACTCGGTGGCAAACTTTTTATACGACCGTTTTCAAAAAACGGTACATATTATGTTTTACCGCACGGCGGGCGGGCGGGCGGGGGCGGGCGGGCGGGCGGCGCGGAAGAAGAAAAAGCGCATAGTTCGTGTACACAACTCCTCCAAAACTGTTCAGTCGATCGATCTGAAACTATACACACGTCTTCTACACATATTGAAGATGTGCACCTTGGTGTTTTTATGCCGAAAAAATATTTTTTAACAAAAATATCGCCTTTTTAACTTACCGTAGCCATTTTTTCTTCATTTTTCTATACATTTCTATATACGGTACAGAGTTTGTGTACACAACTCCTCCGAAACCTTTCAGTTGATCGATCTGAAACTATGCACACGTCTTCTACACATATTGAAGATGTGCACCTTGGTGTTTTTATGGCAAAAAAATATTTTTTAACAAAAATATCACCTTTTTAACTTAGCCAATTTTTCTACATTTTTCTATACAATTCTATATACGGTACAGAGTTTGTGTACACAACTCCTCTGAAACCGTTGAGTCGATCTTTCTGAAATTATACACACGTCTTCCACACATATTGAAGATGTGCACCTTGGTGTTTTTATGCCGAAAAATTATTTTTTAACAAAAATATCACCTTTTTAACTTAGCCATTTTTTCTACATTTTTCTATACAATTCTATATACGGTACAGAGTTTGTGTACACATCTCCTCTGAAACCGTTGAGTCGATCTTTCTGAAATTATACACACGTCTTCTACACATATTGAAGATGTGCACCTTGGTGGTTTTATGTCAAAAACATATTTTTTAACAAAAATATCACCTTTTTAACTTAGCCATTTTTTCTACATTTTTCTATACAATTCTATATACGGTACAGAGTTTGTGTACCCAACTCCTCCGAAACTGTTCAGTCGATCGTTCTGAAACTATACACACGTCTTCTACACATATTGAAGATGTGCACCTTGGTGTTTTAATGCCGAAAAAATATTTGTTAAAAATATCTCCTTTTTAACTTAGCCAATTTTTCTACATTTTTCTATACAATTCTATAAGGTACAGAGTTTGTGTACACAACTCCTCCGAAACCTTTCAGTCGATCGTTCTGAAACTATACACACGTCTTCTACACATATTGAAGATGGGCACCTTGGTGTTTTTATGGCGAAAAAATATTTTTTAACAAAAATATCACCTTTTTAACTTAGCCAATTTTTCTACATTTTTCTATACAATTCTATATACGGTACAGAGTTTGTGTACACAACTCCTCTGAAACCGTTGAGTCGATCTTTCTGAAATTATACACACGTCTTCTACACATATTGAAGATGTGCACCTTGTTGTTTTTATGCCGAAAAATTATTTTTTAACAAAAATATCACCTTTTTAACTTAGCCATTTTTTCTACATTTTTCTATACAATTCTATATACGGTACAGAGTTTGTGTACACAACTCCTCCGAAACCGTTGAGTCGATCTTTCTGAAACTATACACACGTCTTCTACACATATTGAAGATGGGCACCTTGGTGTTTTTATGCGGAAAAAATATATTTTAACAAAAATATCACCTTTTTAACTTAGCCAATTTTTCTACATTTTTCTATACAATTCTATATACGGTACAGAGTTTGTGTACACAACTCCTCCGAAACCGTTCAGTCGATCGTTCTGAAACTATACACACGTCTTCTACACATATTGAAGATGTGCACCTTGGTGTTTTTATGCCGAAAAAATATTTTTTAAAAATATCTCCTTTTTAACTTGGCCATTTTTTCTACATTTTTCTTTGCAATTCTATATACAATACAGAGTTTGTGTACACAACTCCTCCGAAACTGTTCAGTCGATCGTTCTGAAACTATACATACGTCTTCTACACATATTGAAGATGTGCACCTTGGTGTTTTTATGCGGAAAAAATATTTTTTAACAAAAATATCATCTTTTTAACTTAGCCATTTTTTCTACATTATTGTATCCAATTCCCTATCATTTCTACTTTACACTCTACCTTTCTATCTCTGCCTAAATTAGTATACATGTTTAGCACAACAAGATGAAGAAATAATGCTATTGACTTTCAAATTCTCATTAATGTTTCTTGCCTTGGTGACAGCTTCACATTTCTGCATCTTCTCTGGCTGGCCCATATTCGACGGGCGTATTTTGTGACTTGCGGCATTCTTGTTTAGTAACCTCATATCAAACCGGAAGTTCGGAACACGAGCCGTGTCATGGGTTTTCGCGACCATATTATTTTCACTTCCACATCGAAAAAGCCAGCGTTACAGTTGAGCTGGCCGTTTTTGGTGTAATATTAAAGTGCAAAATTGTTGTTTAATGATGCCTCTGTGTGTTTGTGGGTCCTTGTAGATTCACTTTGAATATATGTTCAACAATTCAATAAAAAAAAAAAATTCAACTCCAAATCACAATGTTATTATCAATCAAATTGAGCTGAATCATTATTATTGAGTATTGTGTATTTAGCGATCCTTTTTTTTAGACACTAGTCTGTCAATCCTCCCTACCCATGCGCCCTCCGCCCCCTCACCACAGCCCCACCTCTTTATGTGGGCATTTTTTTTATTATTTGAAAAGCGTCTGGAGGCCAATTAATTATGCAATATAACTAATTGATCTATTTTGTATTCAAGAAAAATGTCTGATTGTTCTACAGCGGTGGCGGGTGCGGGTGGGGGCATTTCTATTATATATTTGTACAGCGCCGGTGGTGGCGGGTGGGGCAGCTTCCTATTCCTTTCTCCAACAGGAACAAATAGATGTAGGTAGAAGTTTACAGCTAAAATATTGACCCCCTCCCCCCAGTTTGCATTAAGAGATTCGCCGGTCAATTCTGTCATAACTTTTATATCACTTTAAGGATTGGTTAGATAGGATTAGATTAGTTAAATATTTAAACACAGCATACTTCTGAACAACTATCACACATCCATGCTGCCCTCAATATGACCTTCACCTTTTGGCGTTCACAACTTTGGACAAATGCCACACATCCATGCTGCCATTTTTATGACCTTGACCGTCACAACTTTTTAACACATTAAGAAATTTGCCTGAGTTTCTCATTTCTGTCATCACTTCTATTTCCCTTGATGGATTACTTTACTATTTTAATACATCGTACATGTGGACAAATGCCATTCATCCATGCTGGCCTTAATATGGCTTTGACCTTTTGACGTTCACAAATACGCTTGTGAATACTTATCACTTGGTTAATTAACTTGTGACACAGTTTCTCCAATCTGCCACCATGGGCATTTCTGTGCCGACAAGCCACATTTTCTTGTTTCCTCTACAGCCACATGTCAGATCAAATTATTTTAGTGTTGATCATACTACTTTTGTGGTTGGGCTCAGTGACTGGTGTGGAATGGACTTAGCACCAGGATAGGATATTCTAATTTCATGGCTGAATATTGATTTTTCTGTAAATATTCAGTTCTGGTTTTGGGAATTTCTCATTATGGACACATTAAATACGGGATAGACCCGTTGGCCAAGCCTTAAATGACCTTAGCTGTTGATATGTCGTTAAACACAAATTATCAATCAATCCGTGTATGAGAGCCACTGTTGACTAATTGTTTGTTAATTAAATGAGAGCGCACTCACCGCCGACCTTGTATTTTGGATAGATAAAATGTTTTTGTAATTCGGTCCATTCATTAGTTCGGCCATTAATATTCAGTTTGTGAATAACTAGTAATATTTAAAATAAAAAATGTTATAGACACACCAAACAGCTCTATTCATTAACACATTATAATCTTGACATGAACATCTTTGTGCAAAAAATACTTGAGCTACTTACTATCAAGTTACTAATTATTATCCGGTTTAAGATCTCCTAAACCAATCAAGATATCGTGATAAAACAACTTCCATTGTTTTGCATTTGTTCAATACCTTTAATTTGATACCAAACACTCCATAATGCACACTTTTGTTTTGGAAAAAATATCCACTACATTCAAAATTGGCAATATTTTTTTTAGAAAATGTGTTATTTCTCGAAATAATTTTTTTTGAATAACTCCTTAACTAATCAAGATATCTTGATGAAATAACTTGCATTGCACAACTACATTCCTCAGCTTTAATTTGATACCAAACAATCCATAAAACTCTCAATTTTTAAAAAAAACTCCGACATCCCTACCATTGGGCCTATAGTCACCAAACTTCATGGTCATGGTCCTTAGGTAGGGGGATTACAAAATTGTTAAAATGACGTCATTACGTAATCCAAGATGGCCGCCGTCTAAAAATAGCACAAATTCTTCAAAAAATCTTCTTCTCAAGAACCGCCAACCGGATTTCGACAAAACTTGATAGGAATGATCGATGTACAATGCTCTTTCAAAGTTGTTAAAATGGTGACCCCGGGGTCAAAAATGGGCATGGCCCGTGGGGTCAAATTGTGGTCAAATTTTATTTTTGACCGAATAATGTCATGTCATATATCAAATCGAAGGTATCAACGAGGCGATTACTCTGCATTTGTGTCGAAATCGGATGGTTATGTCATCCAAGATGGCCGCCGAAAGGTCAAAAGGTTGTTCTTTTATTAGAGATTTCAAAATTCTTCTTCACATAAACCGCTTGGCCCATGGTAGCCAAACTTAAAAGTTATGGTCCATGGGTGAAGCTTTTTCAGATTTGTTAAAATGGAGGTCATCGCTAATCCAAGATGGCCGCCATCTAAAATAGCATAAATTCTTAAAAAATCTTCTCATGAACCGCCAGCCGGATTTCAACGAAACTTGGTAGGAATGATCGATGTACAATGCTCTTTCAAAGTAGTTAAAATGGTGACCCCGGGGTCAAAAATGGGCGTGGCCTGTGGGGTGTAATTGGGGTCAAATTTTATTTTTGACCGAATATGGTCATGTCTATATCAAATCGAAGGTATCAAAGAGGCGATCACTTTGGTACATTATTTGTCGAAATTGGATGGTCATGTCATTCAAGATGGCCGCCGAAAGGTCAAAAGGTTGTTCTTTTATTAGAGATTTCAAAATCCTTCTTCACACGAACCACTTGGCCCATGGTGGCCAAACTTCACAGTTATAGTCCATAGGCGAAGCCTTTTCAGATTTGTTAAAACGGAGGTCGTCGCTAATCCAAGATGGCCGCCATCTAAAAATAGCACAAATTCTTCAAAAATCTTCTTCTCATGAACCGCCAGCCGAATTTCGACGAAACTTGATAGGAATGATCGATGTACAATGCTCTTTCAAAGTTGTTAAAATGGTGACCCCGGGGTCAAAAATGGGCGTGACCCGTGGGGTCAAATTGGGGTCAAGTAACGAATATGGTCATGTCTATATCAAATCGAAGGTATCAAAGAGGCGATCGCTCTGGTATATTTTGTGTCGAAATTGGATGGTCATGTCATCCAAGTTGGCCACCGAAAAGTCAAAAGGTCGTTCTTTTATTAGAGATTTCAAAATTCTTCTTCACACGAACCGCTTGGCCCATGGTGGCCAAACTTCACAGTTATGGTCCATGGGTGAAGCCTTTTCAGATTTGTTAAAACTGAGGTCGTCGCTAATCCAAGATGGCCGCCGTCTAAAAATAGCACAAGTTCTTAAAAAATCTTCTTCTCCTGAACCGCCAGCCGGATTTCAACGAAACTTGGTAGGAATGATCGACGTAGAATGCTCTTTCAAAGGTGTTAAAATGGTGACCCTGGGGTAAAAAATGGGCGTGGCCCGTGGGGTCAAATTTTATTTTTGACCAAATATGCTCTTGTTATATATCGAATTGAAGGTATTGATGAGGCGATTGCTCTGGTGCAATATTTGTCAGAATCGGATGATTATGTCATCCATGATGGCCTCCAAAAGGTCCATTTATTCGAGATTTTGAACGTCTTTTTCTCAGGAACCACATGGTCGATGCTGGCTAAACTTCATAGTAAGTTAAGATCCTTGGGTGAAGCATTTTCAGATTTGGTAAAATGAGAGTCATCGCTTAATCCAAGATGACCGCCGTCTAAAATAGCACAATTTTTTTAAAACGCATATGAACTCGATGTCACATTCTCCTATGGTGTTCATGGAGTCAGGTGAGCGAATTAGGGCCATCATGGCCCTCTTGTTTTCTTATCTGCAGCGAAGCGGTAGTCAGTGGTAACACAAGGAATTACTTCACTGCTCGCAGGTTTGTCAATAGATCGGAGAAAGAATTGCATCACTACTAGTGGGTTTTTCCAGATAGTGCCAAGTTAAACTGAGCATGCAATTTCCTCGACTTAATATGCAAATGAGATAATTAACCGACAAACACATTTTTATGACCAAGAACAAGTTGTGACTGTATTCATGCAATATCCAGTGATATATCTAAAGTATTTTTGTGAAATGCTTATTTGGAGGTACCATCTGAGACACAACCACTTTAAAGGTGATCCTTACTGGGATTAACATGTGTGGCTGTCCGAGTATTGAACCACACAAATGTCTTGGAGACAACTGAATTTTGCCATTGATTGTAACCGGCACCAGGTTGTCTGGAATATACCTGGTTTGATAAAGGTGATTACCATAATACAGGGCTCCAGATAAGGAAACAATTGTGCCAATCGTCTTGTCAATCGTGCCAAAAGTTTTGCATCCCTTTCATTCTTCGAGTCTTCAAACTACAATGTACATGAACCGTTTTCCTCTCTATATTAATCATTAGTCTATTTGTCATCCACAAACACATACTGCAGAACGTTCAGTCCTTTGATTGATCAGGTGGCGAATTTACAGTACGATTCTATTTCTCCATGACGATGAAATACTCGACGCGCAGGGATTTTTCTGACGCGGTGATATCTGAGAACCAAAGTACGTTTTTATGGCCTCAGTATACACTTGTCCCCATGTCGTGCCCATTATTACATTTATTGCGAGTTCAACAGCCGACCGGTGGCACTCTGATTCCGACCACAGAACCTGATACAATACTGATGAGATTCTGGCGGAATGTAAGGCACCTTCCCTGTCGCCACTTATATGTGATTCAGGGCTCTAGATAAGGAATTAGTAATTGAGTATTGTCACTCCATCATTTATTTCTGAAGCAATTGGGTATTTCAAAATTTTAATTGTGTAAAATAGAATCACACTACTGTTTACACATCAACAGACCGCACTCATTGAATAGTTTGCTTCTAAATGAAAACACATCTTGGTATTTCATTAGAATTGTCTCCTTGGAGACAATTCTAATGAAATACCAAGATGTGGTGTCATGGAAAAATAAGAAAATATGCTATATTTGTGGTCTGTTGTTTTCTGTAGCATGATAAAGATACCACACATTTTTCATTGCTTTTTGATACTCACTACTTCTGATTTCAATTGGGTTTTTGACACTTTTAATTGGGTATTTACGCAAATACACACCTTATCTGGAGCGCTGGTAATATCAAATATGTAGGGTTATTACGGTAGTACCAAGTTAGGATATTGTAGTTCAAGTGCTGGAAGGGTATTGTAGTTCAAGTGCTGGAAGGGTATTGTAGTTTCAATGCTGAACATGCAATGCTTACCGCATACAGACACGTCATGTAATTTTGTACCTTCGGACATTTGCGTAATTTCATTAAATACGTTTACAAAATTTACAATATTCTCCATAAATGGTGTCAAAAGTTGACAAAATTATATTCCGCATGTACTATGAAATTTTTTGTCAACTTTTGACTTTATTTATGAAAAATTATGACAAAATTTTCATAGTACATGCGGAATATAATTTTGTCAACTTTTGACACCATTTATGGAGAATATTGTAAATTTTGTAAACGTATTTAATGAAATTACGCAGATGTCCGAAGGTACAAAGTCACATGGCGTGTCTCATTCCTGTCTGTATATGACCTTGCTGATGAACATGCACAACCCCAATCAATAAATCAACTAATTACACAGTTCTATAACGAGGGCACTGCATGGAATTTTCACCTTTTAACCCTGATGACTCATGATATTTCATTACCCAACAAACAGAAAATACAACAATGTTCGTATTACGTTGCAGAAATGTGCTGGCTGATTCTTTCACACCTGAATATATACAGTCAAACCTGTGAATACAGGCCACCCATGGAAGAAACAAGTCCGGCCTCTGTTCACAGGTGGTCTTTGTTCACAGGCGGTATTGAAAAATTGGGAAAACAAGTGTTAACCTTTAGACCGCTACACACAACAATTGTCATCTGCTGTTGCATTTATATCTAATTGCCTTATTTCTCAATAAAAACATGGTTTGACAGCACTTCAGAATCATTTCCAATGGAAATGTTTCTGAAGTGCTGTCAAATCATGTTGTAAATTATTCTAAAGTGCTGTCAAAGCATGTTTTTGATGATAAAAATGGAAAATAGAAAATAAACAGCAGACAAAATATTTAATTAAGATAGCGGTGTAAGGGTTAATTCAATGTGTAAACTCATATTATACAATAAGCCATTTTTAGCGCGCCTTCCAAAGGAAGCCGTGCTTATGGCATACCCTCGGCGTCGTAGGCGTCCGTCTGTCTGTCCGTCCGTCCGTCCGTCCGTCCGTCCGTCCGTCTGTCTTCAAAAATTATAATGGCCTATATTTTCTGTTTCCTTGCTTGTATTTGCTTCATATTTCACACACGCATTGCTCCAAGGGTCCTCTACTGCGCCGTGGCAAATCCCCTTCTAAGCCCAGGGTCAAGGACACATACTTTGTGCATCTCAAAACTTTAATGCTCGGATGCTCGGATAAATAATGGCCTATATTTTCTGTTTCCTTGCTTGCATTTGCTTCATATTTCACACACACATTGCTCTACTGTGCTGTGGCAAATCCACGTTCAAATGTGCCCTCGGTTCCTTTGCTGCCACCGGGCGCGCTTCGTTGTCCTCTGACAACTCTTGTATGTTGTGGCACTGTCACAGATACCCTGTACATAGAATCAGATGGCATTGTTGTCATTGACCTTATATGCTCTATAACTCCACTGAAATTATAGGAAATTAGCTAATTAACCTACGGTAATTTATTTAATTAGCCTAATTGACTGTAATGGTATTATCCCATTATGGTCAGTTGTTATTGGAGTAGGCAAATAAAACTACAGTAGGCCAAGGCAGATAAAAAGGAAACTGAATTTGCAGATGGCAGACAAAAGGGATGTTTGGCTGCTATATTATAGAATAAACAACAGATTTACATGCCTGTTCCAAAACAAACAACAGTGCTTATTATTTATGGGTCTGTCGGCTTGTCTTCACGATAACTCCAGTTCTACTAAATTTGGTATACATGTTTATCACAGCAAGAGCAAGATCCCTGTTGATTTTCAACATTTTCCTGATGACTTCTCTGCCAGTGGCAGCCATTTATAATGTTCAAATTATGTATCTTTGGCAGAGCTCCAGTTAAGATGCGTAATTTGACCAACTTGGGGTGAAATTTTGTTATTTCTTCATCAAAAATGGCAAGTTGGGAGTGCTTTAGAATTGTCTCATTGAGACGATTCTAAAGCACTCCCAATTTGCCATTTTCGATGTAGAAACGAGTTCTACTCAATGGATTTTAATCAAATTTGGTATACATGTTTATCATGGTAAGTGGAAGTCCGGAACACCAACCTCACCCCAGACCCCACACCCCACACCCCACCCCCATTGTTGCCTACACATTGCTTTGCATAGATATTCCTAGAGACGGCTGTGCCTTGGCCAGGCTATTGAAGCACACAAATGCCTGGTACTCAGCTGGATTATGCCATTGATTGTAACCGGCGCCCGCTTGTCTGAAATAAACCCATTTATAATAGCATCACAGATAAACGTGGTTCCCTGTTGTTGCTCTCGAAATTGGTCTTATTTCCAACTTCATGAAATTACATTGGAAACGTACATTGCAGCCAACTGGGGAACGTGAAATCCGAGGGTGTCTGGCTTAGAGTTGTTCCACTCTAATTTAGCTAAATGAAGCCTTCATATACCAGTCTGTGTGATTTGGTTTAACCCTTTCAACACCACATGCATGTATAGTGGTATTAGCAAAAAGTGCAGATCCAGATGAGTCGGCTCGTAACGAGCCGTCTCATCAGGATCTGCACTTTCTGCAAGTAATTTTCATCTTTTTGAGAGAAAAAACACACCTTTGTCATAAATGGACTACCGGTAGTATGAAAATAATTTTGTGACGATTTGATTGGTTGTTTGAAAGTTACTTGAAAGGGTTAATGAAATTACATCAGAAACTTACAGTGCAGCCAATTGGGGAAATCCGAGGGTGTCCGGCTTAGAGTTGTTTCACTCTCATTTAGCTAAATGAAACCTCCATATACCAGTCTAGCTGATTTGCAATCAGGAACAGATGTTTGTCATTGACATTAGAAATTTACGAAACCCATCATTCAAAGAGACACGCCATGTGATTTTGTACCTGTGCGATATCTCATGAAAAATATTTACAAAATTTACAAATATTTTATGTAAATGACATCGAAAGTTGACAACATTTTCATAGCAAATGCAGAATTCTATTCTCCATTTTCTGTATTTTTTTCCATCTTTCTACGTAATTACAAAATATAACATGTCCCAAATGTTACAGGGTCTCGTGTTTGGAGAGATTATATTTAGTGGGGCAGTACGTAACGTGCACAATATTGTGCAACTTGGCACAATTATAAAGATGGATGCACTGAACATATTTGGATGTTGACCCACTTAAAAAAAAATGCAAGATGGCCACCATTTTCAAAATGGCCACCATATCTAAACTACTGAACCCCCACAGACTATAATCATTGTTAGCCAGGTTTTTTGAAAAAAAATCCAGGCTATTGGATTGGCGAAAGCCGGGCGGGCGGGCGCGGCGGGCGGCGGGCGGGCGGGCGGCGTCCACAATCAATGTTAAGTTTGAGTCCATTTCTTTGTTACTGTACCACCTAGGACCACCAAACTTTCACAGCTTCATAATCAAGGGGTGCCCACCACATATCACTATCCAACATGTTACTTTTTTTTTAACTTGACCCATTTTTTCCGCGTAGTCGACTTAGCCATTTTCAATGTTAAGTTTTCGCGTTTACAATGTTAAGTTTTCGTGTTTAAGTCCATTTTTTGGTACTGTACCACCTAGGACCACCAAACTTTCACAGCTTCATAACCAAGGGGTGCCTACCACATACAACTATCCAACATGTGACCATTTTTTTACCTTCACCTATTATTTCTACGTAATTGACTTAGCCATTTCAACGTTAACTTTTTAACGTACGTCTGGTTAAAGTTTTTTGGTTTTAAAACTTTTTCGTTATACTATATCTCTGCCACTACTTCGCCCATTACCTTGAAACTTCACATGGGTGTTTATCATCATCCATATTTTCATTCTAACCCCCAACCGTGCGGCCCCTGTGCCCAATGTCAAGGTCAAATTACTTTGAATTATTTTGTTAAAGTTTTTTCGTGTACTATATCTCTGCAACTGCTTCACCCAATACCTTGATACTTCACATGGGTGTTTATCATCATTGTTGCACCTGCTTGCGGAAAGCGTGATCCTGTGCCCAATGTCAAGGTCAAATTACTTTGAATTTTTTTGTTTTTAAAGTTTTTTCTTGTACTATATCTCTGCAACTGCTTCACCCAATACCTTGATACTTCACATGGGTGTTTATCATCATTGTCGCACCTGCTTGCGTAAAGCGCGATCCTGTGCCCAATGTCAAGGTCAAATTACTTTGAATTTTTTTGTTAAAGTTTTTTTCGTGTACTATATCTCTGCAACTGCTTCACCCAATACCTTGATACTTCACATGGGTGTTTATCATCATTGTCGCACCTGCTTGCGGAAAGCGCGATCCTGTGCCCAATGTCAAGGTCAAATTACTTTGAATTTTTTTGTTAAAGTTTTTTCGTGTACTATATCTCTGCAACTGCTTCACCCAATACCTTGATACTTCACATGGGTGTTTATCATCATTGTCGCACCTGCTTGCGGAAAGCGCGATCCTGTGCCCAATGTCAAGGTCAAATTACTTTGAATTTTTTTGTTAAAGTTTTTTCGTGTACTATATCTCTGCAACTGCTTCACCCAATACCTTGATACTTCACATGGGTGTTTATCATCATTGTCGCACCTGCTTGCGGAAAGCGCGATCCTGTGCCCTATGTCAAGGTCAAATTACTTTGAATTTTTTTGTTAAAGTTTTTTCGTGTACTATATCTCTGCAACTGCTTCACCCTGGAATACCTTGATACTTCACATGGGTGTTTATCATCATTGTCACACCTGCTTGCGGAAAGCGCGATATCGTCGGCATTTTGGCATATGTCCGTCCGTTCGTCCGTGTGTCCGGTTAAAGTTTTTTGGTTAAAGTTTTTCCATCTACTATATCTATTTTTTTAGTGTCCATGCCTCGCCCCAAGGCGCGACATGCAGGCCACGGCCATCTAGTCTACAAAAAGTGGGTATTATTATGTTATCCAAGTGTCTATGCTTGGAAAAAACCTGGCCTTCGTGGCTTTGCCTCGTTTCTTGTTTGTTGTAAATTGCTTGCAAACCGTTTATTTTTTGGTAGTTTTTGTAAGAGTTTCTCTAATCACCTATAGCAGCCCTAATTGCGTCGACAAACCACATTTTCTAGTTAATTTTATTATCAAGGCTGCCAGCGAGGTGAATAGCTTATAGTCTGTTTCACGAAAGCTGCCCAAATTTTACGGCTATATGGACAATTCAAAAACAATATTATTTTCGATAATATTAAATTAAAGGAAAATTTAAGAATGAGCCTTCTTTTTATTTCGTGAAATTTGGTCAAATATTGGTTTTATTACGAAAAATTGATTTCTCTATGGGAATTTAACATGGGGGGAAAAGTGGTAAGGAAGTGTGGGAGGAGTCAAAAAAAGAAAAATTTTGGAAATTGACTCCGAAACCTGACTAGATAGCTTGGATATGATCTAACTAAGAAAACAAAAGTTAAATTTTAAAAATCGGTCCAGTATTTCTGAAATTCAAAAAAAAATTCCCCATGTTAAATCCCCATAGACATCTTCACGGAGTGAAGATGTCTATGGGGATTTAACATGGGGAAATTTTTTTTCGCAATAAAATCAATATTTGACCAAATTTCACGAAATAAAAAGAAGGCTCATTCTTAAATTTTGATAACATTTAATATTATCGAAAAAAATATTGTTTTCGAATTGTTTATATGGGCGTAAAATTTCGGCAGCTTTCGTGAAACAGACAGTAGTGATAATGATGCCCTTGTTGTATATTGCACCATGCTCTGTGATTTACAGTTATTTGTTATTGTCCCGGTAGTTTGTATCTTCAATACTACTATGCCTACAGCTGCCATACTTGCACATAATCATGATCCAGTGATATGTATCATATGTAACTCATGACCTTCAAGTGACCTTGACTTAAATTTGCTTATTTACTTAACAATTTTTACCGGAAAAGTCTGTTGTCATTATGAACAGGCTGCCAATAGTCGAGCTATTCTGTTCCCAAACATCTCTCATTCACATTCGCCCTTCTTCACATCCCATTATAGGTGGGTGGTTGGTCAGGAGCACGCAAAGGATAAATTAACGGTAGGGGTTCCTCCTTATAGGAATCACAATTTGCCTGGTTTGGCCCTCAGGTACGTTTTTATCTTTGGCTGTTTTGTTACCTGGGAGTTGAATTGGGTTATTGCCCATTATAAAAGTAGTCAGATTATTACTGATCCTACTGCTTTTGGGAGGGGGCCAAGTGATTCTGGTGTGGCGAGGACCTGGCATCAGATCAGGATTATTCTGATTTCAGGGCTGAATATAGATATTTTTTTATTGTAAATATTCAGTTCTGATTTTGGGATCCCCCCCATGTGTACATGTACTTGAACATGAACATGTACTTGTACTTGTACAGGTAATATATGCGATTTAGTACTAAGCCCATTGACCTGGCCTTAAATGACCTTAGCTGTTGATAGGCCATTAAACCCCAACAAACAAACAAATTAACCCATTATAGGCTGGATACAATTACAGCAGTATGAACATTTGGAGATTTTTTTCCCGCTAGCACAGGCTGGTCTGGATCTACACTGGTCGCAAAACCCATCAGCTCCGTTTCTCCAGTCACAACCACATATACAGTGCATTCTCCGTTTTTGTTCCACCGTATACAACACTTGCAAACTCAACGCGAACGCAACGCGAACGCAACGGTTTGCTGTAGCGTTGTATACGTTGTTTAAACGTATAATACGGTTCGTACACGTGTAATACACATTGTCAAACCGTTTAGTTTAAAAGCGTTGAATACGTTGTTTAAACGTATAATACGGTTCGTACACGTGTAATACACATTGTCAAACCGTTTAGTTTTACAGCGTGTAATACGTTTAGCTTCAAGGCTTATAACACGCTTTGACGTATACATATGTAGCGAGGTGAAAGAGTTGAAACGTGTACAACGCTTTACCTGAAAGCGTGTAGCTATATAAAAGCTTTGAAACGTGTACAACGGTTACACGTTTTAACGCGAATACCTGTTCGGCCCCGATCGCTTCGAGGCGTCCTTGTTTCGTCTCTTTTAAAATATCGCGAATACATACCCTCAGATCGAGTTCAAAGTACATCGGCGGTGTGATTTAGCACTTCAATTGATCCCTAATCCCTGATGCCTAATGAGTCACGCTTTTAACACGACAGATGTACCTTGTCGTTTATCAAAATGTTTGCGAATTGTAGATCACGTGAGCCGGCTCATCAGGATCTGCGGCATTCCTATGTACATTTTTATATACACAAAAATGACCCCTAATACAGCGTAATGTAACAGTTCCTAACTTAATATGGAATAGCCCGGGCCGATAGTCCGTGTCAGTTACTTGGGGTTAAATATTACGAACACAGATGAACACAGTGCATAGTTTCTTTATTTTATTTTAACATCATCAGAAATGGCGAGTCTAGGAACTCTCGTATCTTTACGCTGAAGCCAGTCTATTTCAGTCACTAATCCTCTATACACCTGTCCCACGCATGTGTTAAGATTAATCGATATTTGGAGAAACTGAATACACAGCAAGCTGCACACTGGTTTAACACGGATATGGCCCGCGGATATGTGTCATAAATTACTTGGTGGTCAAAACCGGTAAATTTACAAGGTTTATAGCGAAATAGCAGCCGACTTGCAATTTTTCTCGGACCGATTTTTAAGACTAGTTTTCAAATCTCAATCGGTCTGAGAGTTAAAAAATCGGTCCAGAACCAGAAAACTGAAACTTGTAGAAGCCCTGCAGTGAGTCTAGCATATATGGCCCAAAATCCGCACCTTTGGGTTAGGGTTACTATATAGTGGTTACAAATGGACATCTATGTGCACAGGTGCGGATTTTGGGACCTATCTAAAGTATATATACACACACGAAGAACGATCTGAGCATGCGCATTCTACGCGATACACGGTTGGCATACCAAAACGTGTAATGCGTTAAAACCCGTGGAAACGTGTTATACGTATAACACGGTTTCATCTGTACGGTGCTGTGTACATGTAGAAGCGTGTAACCGTTCGTCAAAGAAAGCGTTAACTCGTTTAAGCGGTTTACCTTAGCGTTGTATACGTTTACAATCGTTGTATACGTTTACAACCGTTGTACACGGATTACACGCTTTTGAAACTCAATGCGTTGTTTACAACCGTTGTATACGTTTACAACCGTTGTACATGGATTACACGCTTTTGAAACTCAATGCGTTGAACACGGTTTGTTCGACTTTCGCGCATGCGCAATAGTGGGGAAACGCAACGCATGGCCGAAAACGTATTACACGTAGACGACGCACGGTTTGAAACGCAACTAACGGAAACTCCACGGATACGCAACGCACAACACTTTGTACACGTATAAACCCGGAACATTTTGACAGAAACAACTGTAGTTCAGTGAATTTGGTTCTCGGCGACTAGTGGTTTAATCCATACAACTGTGATGGATGGATGGACAGAAGGGCAATATTATCTTGATACATTTTTCTATGCCAATTTGTATTTGAGAAATGAGACATTATGTAACACTGTTACCCATTCATCCATCAATATGCTGGTTAATGTTTTGCTTGTCTGGTTAGTGACAAGTTTCAGAAGACAGCCTTCAAAGCTTTATTATGCCACGGCAACTATGTCTGGGCATATAGTGTTTACCCTGTCCCTCTGTCTGCTCATCTGTAACTGTCTGTAAGTAATCTTTCCGCAATAATACAATATGTTCAACAATTCTGCAAAAACCAGGGGCCCGTTTCACTAAACTTCCTACGACTAAAATGTTCGTAAGTGCAAAATTATGATAGTCTGTAAATTTCACATTAACACTGTTTTCTTGTAAATAATTGTTGGATTTACATTTATTGAGCATAGGCTGCATATGCAGCCTATGCTCAATAAATGTAAATCCATCAATTCAAATTTGCAGACAATTCTAAATTTGCGCTTACGAACATTTTAGTCGCAAGAAGTTTAGTGAAACGGCCCCCAGGAATCCACTTTTCCGACGTTTCGGCACGAGGCCTTTATCAAGGAATTAGTTGCTACTGAACGCTAAATGGCTTCCATTTTAGATTTTCCAAAATCTAAAATGGATGCCACTTAGCGTTCATTAGAAACTAATTACTTGATAAATGCCTTGTGCCGAAACTTCGGAAAAGTGGGTCCCTGGTTTTTGCAGAAATGTCTGTAAGTAGACAATTTGTCTGTCAGTCAGTACAACGTTTCTGTTCATTAATTCATCTACCGTATATCCGACCGATTTTGCGATATTTTACATGTTCATTCTGATCAATCATAGAAACAATCATATTGTGTGGGCATATCTTCAATGTCAAGGTCATGGTAGAAACAAAATTGCTACCCTGCTCCATACCTCTCGCGAGGGTAGCAATTTAACCTCATCTCTTTAATGTAACGCATGGAAGAGTGATTTTTGCAATCGGTTATGCGGCGTATTTGATATGTTAGCAATATAAAACTGTTCAAGTTGTATCAATAAATTATGAATAAAGGACATACACATGCATACCGGTAGTTTGGTTATTTTACCGTGTCCAGGTGTTTATCTGACATTTACATGTATATCTTTTAAATTTGAAAGCTTCATTTCATTATGTTGAATGTTGAACAGCACCAAGAGAAAAGATGGCTTCCATGGGAAAATTATTTCCCTTTTCTATTATTTTTGACAATTGACTAGTTCTACATCAAAGATTATTCGTTTAAAGGAATAAAATATACAGTTTACTAAATTTTGACCTACCGGTACATGCAACAGTTGCTCACATCTTTTGAATGGGTCAAATTGTAGCCGTAGATAACATACAGTCGAACTTGTGCTTACGACCACTTGTAATAAACGACCACCTGCTGTAAGCGACCGGTCTGAATCTCGCCCGACGAATTTCCCATAATAACGTACTTGCAATGAACGACCACCTGCTGTCTGCGACCAGCGACCGTATAAATACGACCCATTCCGTCAAAATACGACGCGTTTAACGACCGTCGGCGACTGTCAGCGCCCATGAAAACACGGCTCGAAACACGGCTATAAGCGGTGGCTATAATCCATAAAACGTGTATTTAGCGTTCTATAAATAGACTGGTGTTTCAGCATTATCTGGGTCAGGGTATGGGATCACGTGGTCTATTGTTTACACTGCAGCCCAAGGCAATCTCGCTTAAATCGTAAATTTCATTCATCAATATGACTTGCAGCGTAAACAATAGATCACGTGACCCCACATCCTGAGATTATGCACGTAACCGCATGAATAGGCAGGACACGTGACCATAGGCATTATTTATTATCAATTAATCCGTTTAAGCATCTGTTGATCGCGAGTAGTATACATTGTAATAAGCGTCTGTCTATCGCGAGCACTATACAACGTAATAAGCATGATTTTATAAATAACTTTTAATAACGCTGTCGGATTCGATCGCGGTTTGAAATCTTGGACCCCGACTACCGCGTTATAATGGAGCTGCAGTGTATTCAAACTTATGTTTTCCATTGTACATGTTATTACTTTAATAAACATACATATATGTGTATACATGTTATTACTTGACTGTGTTGTCACTGTGTTGTTTTTTATATATCATCCGTGTACCCACTCCACATGGCTGTCCCTATTAAGAGACCACCTCTGTTAAGAGACCACTTTTGGCAGTTCCCTTGAGTGGTCTCTTAACACAAGTTTGACTGTATATGGGTTTCGTCTCTTCAATGTCAAGGTCACTGGTGCTAAAAATAGATTGTTTAAAGGTCACTGGTGCTAAAAATAGATTGTTTATTGTTCCTTCCTTTTGTTTCCGTGCGATGTGTACCATCATACGATCTTCATGATACTTTGCCAGCATATTCATACCATCTCTCTATTGAATGTGGGTTTCGTCTCTTCCATAGCAATGCCACGGGTGATAAAATAATTATTTATTGCTCATTTCTTTCGTTTTCGTATGATAAATTGACTCGCGATACTTTGTATGTACATGTACATTCATATCAAGCATGGAAAGAACCCTATTGAATTTGGGGTTTGTATTTTCAATGTCAAGGTCACGGGTGCTAAAACTAGATATTCTGATATCATACGTAGTACATGCCTCTATATGCTAAGCTTAACCCTTAGACCGCTATCTTATTCTTTTTGTCGTCTGCTGTTTATTTTCTATTTTCCATTTTTATCATCAAAAACATGCTTTGACATCACTTTAGAATAATTTACAACATGCTTTGACAGCACTTCAGAATTATTTCCGAAGTGCTGTCAAAGCATGTTTTTATTGAGAAATAAGGCAATATATGTAAACAACAGCAGACGACAATTGTTGTGAGTAGCGGTCTAAGGGTTAAATTGTTGCCAAAATACACATCCACCATTTTGACTAGCAGATTATTTTACTTGATGTCCTTTTGTTTTAACCCTTACACCGCTATCTTAATTTTTTGTCGTGTGCTGTTTATTTTCTATTTTACATTTTTATCATCAAAAACATGCTTTGACAGCACTTTCGAATAATTTACAACATGCTTTGACAGCACTTTAGAATCATTTCCATTGGAAATGATTCTGAAGTGCTCTCAAACCATGTTTTTATTGAGAAATAAGGCAAGATATAAAAAAAAAGCAACAGCAGACGACAATCATTGTGTGTAGCGGCATAATGGTTAACCCTTAGCCTGCTGATCGCGAAAACTGTCGTCTGCTGTCGCTTTATCAAAAATCAAAAATAAAACATAAACAGCAGACGACAACATTTCATTCAGCAGGCTAAGGGTTAAATGTAAATGTGTGTTTTTGTCTTTACATGCAAGAACAGATATAGTCTTGCCGGCTAATATTTTATTTTCGTGCATGTGAGACTGGAATAAGATTGGGTTACATTAGGCCCCGGGTCAGTAATGGTATCATGCACTGTATGATGATGTATGGTGTTTTGTAAACGTATGACAAGGCATTAGTTCTTGTATTTCTCAGCGCCAAGAAATGGCATGTTTTCCATCATTTTCGTTTGATAGAAATGTGGATGTTGATCTTTGCCTGAATCCACTTGATACGTGATTAACTGTCATCAACCATGGCATTATGAAACCACATAACCTCTACTATGGGACCTGGGGGCCGTTTCACTAAACTTTGTACGACTAAAATGTTCGTAAGTGCAAATTAGGATCGTCTGGAAATTTCAATTGATTTTTTTACATTTATTGAACATAGGCTGCATATGCAGCCTAAGCTGCATATGCAGCCTCTGTTCAATAAATGTAAATCAAATAATTGTTTACAAGAAAACGTTAATGTGAAATTTACAGACTCATAATTTTGCACTTACGAACATTTTAGTTGCACAAAGTTTAGTGAAACGCGCCTCTGTACCATATAAAAAGTGTGTAATGTGTATTACCGTAATAACCCTAAATATTTGGACACTATTTATTCCGGGGAAACACATATAAATATATCTGGGCAGTCCCCATCGTGTCCAGTTTAGAAAGGTTGTCACTTTAACTGTCAGCACTGAATTACGGGTTTGTTGTGCTTCGTGAACAGACACTATCACTACAAACTACAGTATCATGTATAAAAGGAGATAAGACGTACTTAGGCATTTAGAGATTTTCTACTGCACCATCTGTATATAAATATTTTATCACTGACTTGATTAGTGGGTGGCAGGTAGTAGCACGCGATGGGTAATTTAACGATCGGGGTTCATCCTTACCGAATCCCGATTGGAGACCTGGTTTGGCCCTCACATACGTCTTTGGCATTTTGTATGTGACTGTTGAATCTGGTTATACCCCTTATGTGAGTATTACGATATTCATAATCCTATTTTAGGGGAAGGGGCCAAGTGACTTTGGTGTGGTATGGACCTGGCACCAGGTCAGGTTATTCTAATTTCAAGGCTGAATATATTTGTTCTCGATGTAAATATTCTGTTCTGATTTTGGGATTTTCCCCCCAATGCAGCAGGTTAAAATGGGATCGAACCCGTTTGCCCGGCCTTACATGACCTTAGCTGTTGATAGGCCGTTAAACACTAATAAACAAACAAACAAACAAACAAAAAACACTGACTTGATTGTATTGCAGGGTGTGTCCATACTACATGGCCAGAGACCTCAAGTCTGATGCTGACATCATCTTTATGCCGTATAATTACCTGCTAGATCCAAAGGTAAGCGGTCCTCTAGGAGAGGAACTTTATAAGATAGTTATCTTTCCTTTCAATCCTCTTCACACTATTTATCTATGTAACAGTGAAATTCAATTCTCCATGAGTAAATGTGGTTTTGACAAATGTAGCTCCAGTAGCCTATTTCACCAACATTGCAATTCGATGTAAATATACCGTTCTGATTTTGGGATTTTCCCCCCAATGCAGCAGGTTAAAATGGGATCGAACCCGTTTGCCAGGCCGTTAAACACTAATAAACAAACAAAACCAACGTTGCAAAGTTATCTTACCTAGCAAAGTATACTTTGAGGGAGTAATCATTTATTTTTTTCCTGAAATGCATTATTGTATCCCCCGGACTCCGTCGGGGGATACTGTGGATTTGACAGCGGGCCGCGTCCTCGTCCGCGTCCGCCGCAGACACTTCTTGTCCGGAGCATAACTCGAACACCCTTTGGAATATTTTCATGAAACTTCACACATGCATAGACCACGACCCGAAGGTGTGTCGCGCACAAGAATGACAACTCTTGCATAGGTAATTTTTTAGTTATCTCCCTTTTTTGTTTCTCGCACTGATTTCGTGTCCGGAGCATAACTCCACCACCCTTTGGAATATTTTCATGAAACTTCACACTGCATAGACCAGACCCGAAGGTGTGTCGCGCACAAGAATGACAACTCTTGCATAGCTAATTTTTTAGTTATCTCCCTTTTTTGTTTCGCGCACTGATTGACCATAACTCGACCACCCTTTGGAATATTTTTATGAAACTTCACACATTCAATTAGACCACGAACCGAAGGTGTGTCGTGCACAAGAATGACAACTCTTGCATAGCTGATTTTTGAGTTATCTCCCTTTTTTGTTTTCGCGCACTGATTTCCTGTCCGGAGCATAACTCGACCACCCTTTGGAATATTTTCATGAAACTTCACACATGCATAGACCACGACCCGGAGGTGTGTCGCGCACAAGAATGACAACTCTTGCGTAGCTAATTTTTGAGTTATCTCCCTTTTTTGTTTTGCGCACTCTACAAACTGGACAATAATGCATGAAGACCCGTTTTCTCGTCTGCTCTGTACACCTTTTCTTGTGTGCTCTGTACACCTTACCTGTAGAGAGAACAATAGAGACTGGGAGAACCATTCACCTGTGCATGTGCTAGCATGTGCTAGCATGTGCAAATGTCCAGTCTTGACCACTCTTGACCACAGGTAATTTATACAGGTAAATTACTACATTGGATATTACATTTCCGTAAACTGTGTTGAAAATATTGTGGCATTATGTGGACCTGTGCAGATATATGTAGATAAATATAGGACTATTAAAAAAAAATTCTGGGCTCCAGTAGCAAGCATTATTATTTTTAATTTTTAAACTTTTTTTTTCCATTTTTTTTTTTCATTTTTTTTTCAAATTCTTTTTCAATTTTTGTCTAGTAGCATAAGGTCGTAAGTGCTATATACAGAATATTCACCTGTGCATGTGCTAGCATGTGCAACTGACCACTGACCACTTACAGGTAATTTATACAGGTAAATGATTATATTACATTTCCGTAAACTGTGTTGAAAATATTGTGGCAATATGTGGACCTGTGCATATATGATATGTAGATAAATATAGGACTATTAAAAAACATTCTGGGCTCCAGTAGGGAGCATTATTTTTTAATTTATTTTTAAATTTAATTTTTTTTTTCCCTTTTTTTGTTTACATTCTTTTTCAATTTTTTAACTGACCACTAACTTATTACAGGTAATTTATACAGGTACATTATTACATTTCCGTAAACTGTGTTGACAATATTGTGGCAGTATGTGGACCTGTGCAGATATATGTAGATAAATATAGGACTATTAACAAAAATTCTGGGCTCCAGTAGCGAGCATTATTTTTTTTATTTTTTTTTGTATATTACATTTCCGTAAACGGTGTTGAAAATATTGTGGCATTATGTGGACCTGTGCAGATATATGTAGAGAAATATAGGACTATTAAAAAAAATATTCTGGGCTCCAGTAGCAAGCATTATTATTTTTAATTTTTAAACTTTTTTTTTCCATTTCTTTTTTCATTTTTTTTTTCAAATTCTTTTTCAATTTTTGTCCAGTAGCATAAGGTCGTAAGTGCTATATACAGACTATTATCATATAATAAAACAATTATTGACTAGTGAGCCATAGAATATAATCTGATATTCTATGGCTCACTAGTCAATAATTGTATAATATGTTCGGGCCAGTGAAAATTGCTTTCGGGCCCAGGCTCGAGGTCAAGGCTGGACAAGGCGAGGCATTTGATTCTGCGGAATTCTTGTTTACTTATCACCCTTTGTTGTTTCGTGCTCTGATTTTGTATCCAGAGCATAACTCGAACACCCTTTGGAATATTTTTATGCCCCACCACGATAGTGGAGGGGGCATTTAGTGTTACCCTTGTCCGTCCGTCCGCACACACGAATGGGTACTTGTTGTAAGCATACGGGGATCTTATTGGGTAGGGTTAGGATAGTGTTGGGTACTCTTGTTGGGTATTTTTATAGAGTAAAAACCCAACAAGTATTCATTTGTAGGAACGTGCGTCCCGTCCTCCCGTCGTCCCGTCCATCTGTCCGTCACAAAACTTTAACACTCGGGTAAATGTCTCATAATTTCTTCATCCTTCGACCGATCTCCTTCATATTTCATATACACATTGCTCTAATGGTCCTCTACCGCCCTGTGCCAAATCCACGTTCGTCCTGCCCCCGCCAAACCCAGGGTTAAGATCACATACTTAGTGCTTCAAAAACTTTAACGCTCAAGTAAATATCTTATAATTTCTGTTTTCTTTCACGGATCAGCTTCATATTTCACATATGCATTGCTCTAATGGTCCTCTACCGCCCTGTGCCAAATCCACGTTCCTCCTGCCCCAGCCAAGCCCAGGGTCAAGGTCACATACTTGGTGCTTCAAAAACTTTAACGCTCAGGTAAAAGAAAATTTTGACTTGGAATTTGGCCTCATTTATTATCAAAGCGATATGTGGGACATCCGTGTTCTGTGAACACATTTTCTAGTTTATTAAACTTCACACATGCATAGAAGACGACCCAAAGGTGTGTCGCACGTAAGAATGACAACTCTTGCGTCGTTAATTTCTTAGTTATCTCCCTTTGTTGTTTCGTGCACTGATTTCGTGTCCGGAGCATAACTCGAACACCCTTTGGAATATTTTCATGAAACTTCACACATGCATAGACCACGACCCTAAAGGTGTGTCACGCAAGAATAACAACTCTTGCATCACTAATCTTTTAGTTATCTCCCTTTGTTTTTCCGTCACTGATTTTGTCTCCGGAGCATAACTCGAACACCCTTTTTTCAAACTACTTGTGTATCTGGGGAGGGGGATACACATGCGCTTGTCAACAAGCGTCCATTTCTAGTTTCATATAGAACTAACAACTACATATATTTGATGATTATGCATAATTATACCCCCCGCAACGAGTTGTGGGGGGGTATACTGGAGTCAGGTTGTCTGTCCGTGCGTCCGTCTGTCCATGCGTGCGTGTGTGCGTGCGTCCGTAAACTTAACATCAGAGAAATATTGTTATAACTTCTATTTCTTTCATCTAAAATGCTTAATATTTCACACATGCATTCCTGTAAGGCTCTACTACCATGCTGTGCCAAATCCACGACCGTCCAACCCCCGCTGATCCCAAGGTCAATGTCACATACTTAGTCTCTTTACAAAACTTAACATCAGAGAAATATGTTATAACTTCTATTTCCTTCATCTAAAATGCTTAATATTTCATACATGCATTCCTGTAAGGCTCTACTACCATGCGGTGCCAAATCCACGACCGTCCAACCCCCGCTGATCCCAAGGTCAAGGTCAAATACTTGGTCTCTTTACAAAACTTAACATCAGAGAAATAAGTTACAACTTCTATTTCCTTCATTGAAAATTCTTAATATTTCACTCATGCATTTCTCTATGGTTGTACTATCATGCTGTGACAAATCTATGACCATCCGACCCCCGCTGATCCCAAGGTCAAGGTAACATACTTAGTCTTTTTACAAAACTTAACATCAGAGAAATATGTTATAACTTCTATTTCTTTCATCGAAAATTCTTAATATTTCATGCATGCATTCATCTAAGGCTCTACTATCATGCTGTGACAAATTACCGCTGATCTCGAGGTCAAGGTCACATAGTTAGTCTCTTTACAAAACTTAACATCAGAGAAATCGGTTATAACTTGTATTTCTTTGCTCGGATCTGCTTCACATTTCACACGCGCATTGCTCCAATGTACCTCTACCATTGCTCCAATGGATCTCTACCACCCTGTGACAAATTCACATTCATGCTACTCCTGCTAAGCCCAGAGTGAAGGTCACATTACTTAGCCCACACACTTGGACATTTTTACATATTTTGGGGGTACCTGGGCCCACACGGGGGGTATTGAGTAAGCCTCGCTTACTGACCAATCTAGTTATTATACTGAATTTATTACATTATCACAGCCAAAATGGCTGTGATAATGTAATAAATTCAGTGTAATAAAAAATAATAAATTTATCCTTAAATTGAAAGTTTCTCCCTCAAAGTATACTTTGCTAGATAAGTATACTTCACAATGTTGGTGAAATAGGCTACTGATCATCTCGAGCAGTGTTGTAAACACGATCAACTGCTGGATAGGTGGGTTCACTTATATTAACACTTTCACCCCTAAATAACTGGAATGTTTAATTTCTAACCAATCCAATTGTCACAAAATAATTTTCAGACTAGTCTATTTTAATATGAGAATGGGGCGTTTTTTTCTTCGTCTGAAAAGTATAACAATTACTTGCAGAAAGTGCAGATCCTGATGAGACGGCTTGTCACGGGCCGGCTCCACTGGATCTACACTGTTTGCAAACACTGATGTAATTGATATGGTGTTGTATTTGTATTAGAATCTTCACTTATTTGATGTAGTTATTCATATCCCTCACGATATATGCTGGCTGTATTTCAGACCAGAAAATCACACGGCGTCGAGTTACAGGGCAACATCATCATATTTGATGAGGCACATAACTTGGTAGGTAGACACACACCTAGTAAGATGGTAGATAAATACATAGATAGCAGATAAATAGAGAAACTCCTAATATGGTAGACAATCTCCTATGATGGATAGTAGACAAATACCTTAGATGTACAACTTGGATGGTAGACACCTACCTTGGATGGTATATACATATCTTGGATGGTAGACAAATACCTTAGATGGTAGACACATATCTTGGATAGTAGACAGATATCTTGGATGGTAGACAAATATCTTGGATGGTAGATACATATCTTGGATGGTACATACATATCTTGGATAGTAGGCAGATATCTTGGATAGTAGACAAATATCTTGGATGATAGGCAAATATCTTGGATGGTAGGCAAATACCTTAGATGGTAGACAAATACCTTGGAGGGTAGATACATATATTGGATGGTAGACAAATATCTTGGATGGTAGACAAATACCTTGGATGGTAGACACATATCTTGGATGGTAGACAAATACCTTGAATGGTAGACAAATACCTTGTCTTAGGTGGTAGACAAATACCTTTGATGGTAGACAAATACCTTGGATGGTAGATAAATATCTTAGATGGTAGACAAATATCTTGGATGGTAGACAAATACCTTGGATGTAGACAAATACCTTGGATGGTAGACAAATACCTTGCCTTAGGTGGTAGACAAATACCTTGGATGGTAGATATATACCTTAGATTGACAAACATCTTGGATGGTAGATAAATACCTTGGATGGTAGACACATATCTTGGATGGTAGACAAATACATTGGATGGTAGACAAATACCTTGGATGGTAGAAAATATCTTGGATGGTAGACAAATACCTTCTTGGATGGTAGACAAATACTTGGATGTAGACAAATACCTTGGATGGTAGACAAATACCTTGATGGTAGACAAATACCTTGCCTTAGGTGGTAGACAAATACCTTGGATGGTAGATATATACCTTAGATTGACAAACATCTTGGATGGTAGATACATACCTTGGATATTAGAAATCTTGGATGGTAGACAAATACATTGGATGGTAGACAAATACCTTGATGGTAGACACATACCTTGTATGGTAGACAAATACCTTGATGGTAGACAAATACGTTGGATGATAGACAAATACCTTGGAGGGTAGACACATATCTTGGATGGGAGACAAATAACTTGGATTAGACAAATACCTTGGATGGTAGACAAATACCTTGGATGGTAGACAAATACCTTGCCTTAGGTGGTAGACAAATACCTTAGATGGTAGACATATACCTTAGATTGACAAATATCTTGGATGGTAGACAAATACCTTTTGGATGGTAGACAAATATCTTGGATGGTAGACAAATACCTTGGATGGTAGACAAATATCTTGGATGGTTGACAAATACCTTGGATGGTAGACAAATATATTGGATGGTAGACATGGTAGACAAATACCTTGCCTTAGGTGGAAGACAAATACCTTGGATGGTAAACATATACCTTAGATTGACAAATACCTTGGATGGTAGACAATCTAGCCTTAGGTGGAAGACAAATACCTTGGATGGTAAACATATACCTTAGATTGACACATACCTTGGATGGTAGACAAATACCTTGGAGGGTAGACAAATATCTTGGATGGTAGACAAATACCTTGGATTAGACACATACCTTAGGTGGTAGACAAATACCTTGGATGGTAGACAAATACCTTGCCTTAGGTGGTAGACAAATACCTTGGATGGTAGACATATACCTTAGATTGACAAATATCTTGGATGGTAGACAAATACCTTGGATGGTAGACAAATATCTTAGATGGTAGACAAATATCTTGGATGGTAGACAAATATCTTGGATGGTAGACATGGTAGACAAATACCTTGCCTTAGGTGGAAGACAAATACCTTGGATGGTAGACATATACCTTAGATTGACAAATACCTTGGATGGTAGATAACGTTGTTAGACAAGTTGTCTGACAGATTGACCATTTCGGTGCCAGACATTAACCTATACTAGTATCACTAGATGAAATCGCTAATTATGAACTGACCTACACCATTTGCAAATATTAGAATTATTATAATTATCAGGCCTGTTGTTTTGAAAGATTTAAATGCCAATCTCTCAATAATATGTCATTTAAAACAGTTATTCAAATTCCACACTCATTTGAAGTCTATGCATAAATCACAGGAGAAGATTTGTGAAGAGAGTTCATCGTTTGACCTGAAGCCGGGAGATTTGGCGACTGCTATCGAGGAGGTGAATCGGTTAGCAGAGATTATGGTGGAACGGATCAAAGGCGAGGGCCTCACGGAGATGGAAGAATCTTCCGGGGAAGGTAGGTGGGCTGTCGGTGGATAAACATTGCCACATCAGGCCTCGACAAATCCACTCATCCACTTGTATTGGTGAGTTTTCTCAATGAGTGGTAATATGAAGAGAGACAGTGCGGCATAAAAATTTACTCTGCATGCTAGCGTTGAAAATATCCGCCAAACGAATTAGTATATGTTTTATTTCTCTCTGTAAATATATCTTGAAATTTCATTAGAATTGAGTCCTCAGGACTCAATTCTAATGAAATTCCAAGACATATTCATGATATTTACGGGGAGAAACACAAGAAAAATATGAATTTTTGTCCGCTAGTTTTGAACTATTTATAGCCCACAAGTTTCCCAGCATGCAAAGAGTTAAAACATACAGGAATGTCTGAGTTGAAATCTGATCTGGATGAGTGGAAAATTAATAGTTTGTCAAGGCTTGCAAATGCGGACCTACCCTATGATTATAGACATACTGAGAATCGGTGCTGTATCTATAGCGCTTGTCAAGTGGACCTCTTCCCACATCGAAATAGCCATGTCCCCTAAAATATAAGAATTACCGTTCACTTACAATGGGTAAGGGGCCCAAACCTTGAAATTGTCCCCTTGGATCGGAGATCTAGACACAACCCTGGAGCATTTACTGCACATTTTAAATCTAACTTGAGTAGTTTTATTGCCAGACTTCGACTGAATTCAAATGTGGATGTGACTGGAGAAATGGGGCTCGTGGGTTATGAAACCAATGTAGCCCCAGATCAGCCTGATCAGTGTCTGCACTGTTTGCCATTCAGTCGATGGAACATCCATCTTGCTTCCGGCAAACATCACAGATCTTTATAAATCTGCAGGAGTGTGCTATTTGATAAGGAGCTACACTGGTCCCAAATATTATAAGCCCCATTTCTGCAGTCACAGCCACAAGTACACATCGATCTATGATTATTTGACAGAATCAAGGGAACACACATTTCAATGGTGTATTCGTCCTTGCCATTATTCAAGCCTCTATTGTGACTGACTGGAGAAATGGGGCTTATGGGATTTGTGACCAGTGTAGCTCCTTGATCAAATAGCACACCCCTGTAGCCGGATAACAATCTATATTTCACGGGTTTCATTGATGGAATGGCGAACATTGCAGATCCTGATCAGACTGTGCAGATGCACAGGCTGATCTGGATCTACACTGGTCGCAAAACCCGTAAGCCCTATTTCATCAGTCATAGCCAGAAATATGAATACCTGGTATCAGATAAGGATGTGTGATTGTGATTACTGAAAATCCAAGTAGAATACGTTATAAATAGAATACAGGGTTATTGATAGTAAGTTTAACTTTGTATATCAAGTTTGACTCGGTGAGCCTCAGAATTCCTACACATTTCCTTGCAGGTTTAATTTGATATTCAAAGACAGCTGTCATTCTGTATGTATTATAGGTTAGACCACACCAACTAGTTTTACTATATAATTTAACCGAATGCCATTCAATAAGGCCAGTCTCCTACTTACACTGTTCATATGGATGCTGTGGGACCTACTTGTACATGACCTGCAGCCAGTCTGTACTGGTTCTGCATGAATTAAACAATAGGTTTACTTACTCCTAAGAAAGAAAAATCCAGCCTCGTCATATAACCCAATATTGTTCACATTTTTTGGCCACGGAAACTCTGTTTACATCACGTGACCAACAGGTTCAGTGTTTTCTTTTAAATGCTACAAATATGCTGAAAACTGGTGTTAAAAGCACCCCAAAATGTTCCTCAAGTGAAACTGGGTAGTAATGGATCAAGATTTGCAAGCAAACTGTGTCTGTGACCTCAAAACGCCTGCACTATTTTTTTATACCGGACTACTTATGCATACCCCCTGGGCGATTTCGCGCCATTTGGTATAGTCTAACCTTATACTTAATTCAAACACATTTGATATTGGCTCACTTTCAGTTCCAGAATTTGATTTGGAAGACCTGCTCCGACTCAAATGTAAGTGCATGTAGCTTCATTTTGCCATAGATTCTGTGATAAAACATTAACTCCTTGCATTCTAGCGGCGAAAATATCCGCCAAACGAATTAGGAGTATATGTTTTATTTCTCTCTGTAAATATGTCTTGAAATTTCATTAGAATTGTGTCCTCTGGACACAATTCTAATGAAATTCCAAGACATATTCATGACATTTATAAGGAGAAATAAAAGAAAATTTAATGAATTGTCATCTGCTATTTTTGAACTATTTATAGCCCACAAATTTCCCAGCATGCAACGATATCGGGGAAACGGGTGGAAATTTTCAGAATATATTCAGGATTTGAGCTTCGTGATAATTTCAGAAAAATACAAATGTTTAAACATGGGAAGCACACTTTTACACATTTGTGGGTACAAAAATATGTTTATTCAGCCATTTTCAGGATTTGGCATTTGGAACTGTTCCCGCCCCTGAGGAAAGCTATCTCGCAGTTGCTTGTTACACTCTCATTTCTGATAGCAAACGTACATATTGCTTCGCTCTTGAGGTTTCATTCTTCTGTCTTTTGTTGTCATTTTATATTATTATTGTCGCGTCTACTTTAGCAGAAGGCCACTTTTTCCGTCATCGTCCGCGTCGTCGTCCGTGTCAACAATGTCAAAAGGTTTATACAAGTTTCTTTATCATGAGAAAATTTTAATATTTCTTATTACGGTCAAATGCCTTGGCAGGCGCGACATCGCTTCCATGGCAAAATTCTCGTTCTTAATAATTTTAATTCTTTTGATCGACTGTGTTTGATAATTGAAGAAGCAGTTATTTGTGCCCTTTGGAAACAAGAATGATGTGAAATAAGTAACTTAAGTACAGTAACCTAAGTTGTTGCTGTGCAAATCAGCTGAATCAGTAAGTTATTGGAAAACTGGTATAAGTGTACATGTTTTAAATATTGTTTATCCCTTACAATGCTGAATTAAATTATGTCGTCTGCTGTTTATATTATATTTTCTGTTTTGGTTATCCTTTGGAAATTATTCTAAAGTGCTGTCAAACCATGTTTTAAATGAGAAAGAAGACAAACTATAAAACAAAAGCAGACGACAATTTCTGTTTCCCGTATTCTAAGGGTTAATCATGAAGCTGTTTAGAATACAAATTCTACCCGGTTGTATCTATGGCCAGTCAGCTCATTGTGATTACTCCTGCTTTCAGCAACTTTGGGAGACTTTGAAAATGCAATAGATAAAGTCGAGGTGCCGAAAAATGGAAAAGGCCTCACGAAACCGGGCATGTAAGTGGAACTATGAACAAATCTATAGCATGTTTGAAAATCAAGTATTTTTATCTAATTTATAAGCACCGCAATGTCTCGGTGGTTGAGGTGTTAGACTCTGGACCTGATAATTTAGGTTTGATCCTCACTAGAGCCACATGTCAGTTTGCATTGCCCAACAAGAGTTTTTTGTCACGCCCGCTTATGGACACCGCGATATAGTCGGCACATGTTCGTGCGTACGCCAATTTGCCGACTATATCGTGCGTGCGTCTGGGTTAAAGTTTTTGGTTAAAGACTTTGGTTAAAGTTTTTCTGTATTCTATCAAAGCCTCGGCGGTTGTGACATGCTGGCCTCGGCCATCTATCTAGTCATTATAAACCAGTTTAAATAGTTTAACGTCTTGGAAAAGGGATTAACTTCCTTTATAACGACTATCGTGGTACCCTTCACATTATAATTGATGTAATTTGTCGTTTTGATGTCCCATATAAACTAAGCAACATGATGTCAAACGAACAAACTCCGCCCATTCTAATGCCGATGATGCCCCATAAGTAGTCCTAAGGTTAGAACACACCAAAGAGTTTTACTATATAATTTCACCGAATCCCATCCAGTAAGGCCAGTCTCCTACTTTCACTATTATTATACCCACTTTTTTTGTAAAAAAAAACGGGTATATTGTTTTCGTCACGGGTGTCCGTCCGTCCGTACGTCCGTCCGTCCGTCCGTCCGTCCGTACGTCCGTCACGTTTCTTGTAACTCGAAAAACTTTTTCACCTTCATACCTACGCGCCTGATATTTGGTATGTAGCTTCGTTATCATGTGCAGATGCGCAAAGTGAATTTGGATTTTTGATCCGACCCTCCATCATGGATTATCTCCCCCTTTCGGACTCAGAATTTCCCATTTTTTCCTCGTAACTCGAAAAACTTTTCACCTTCATACTACGCGCCTGATATTTGGTATGTAGCTTCGTTATCATGTGCAGATGCGCAAAGTGAATTTGATTTTTGATCCGACCCTCCATCATGGATTATCTCCCCCTTTCGGACTCAGAATTTCCCATTTTTTCCTCGTAACTCGAAAAACTTTTTCACCTTCATACCTACGCGCCTGATATTTGGTATGTAGCTTCGCTATATGTGCATGTGCAGTGAATGGATTTTTGATCGACTCCAAATCTGTATCTCCCGCAACTTTCAGAATTTCCCTTTTTTCCTGTAACTCGAAAAACTTTTTCCACTCATACCTACGCTATATTTGGTGAGCTTCGGTTACTGCAGATTTGCCAAATTGAATTCCCGGATTTTTGATCCGACCTCAGATATCTCGGATCAGAATTTCATTTTTCGTAACCTCGACTCACCTTAACCTGCGCCTGATATTTGGGATGTAGCTTCGTTATCATGTGCAGATGCGCAAATTGAATTCGGATTTTTGATCCGACCCTCCATCATGGATTATCTCCCCCTTTCGGACTCACAATTTCCCATTTTTTCCTTGTAACTCGAAAAACTTTTTCACCTTCATACCTACGCGCCTCATATTTGCTATGTAGCTTCGTTATCATGTGCAGATGCGCAAAGTGAATTCGGATTTTTGATCCGACCCTCCATCATGGATTATCTCCCCCTTTCGGACTCAGAATTTCCCATTTTTTCCTTGTAACTCGAAAAACTTTTTCACCTTCATACCTACGCGCCTCATATTGCTATGTAGCTTCGTTATCATGTCAGATGCGCAAAGTGAATTCGGATTTTTGATCAGACCCTCCATCATGGATTATCTAACCCCCTTTCGGATTCAGAATTTCCCATTTTTTCCTTGTAACTCGAAAAACTTTTTCACCTTCATACCTACGCGCCTCATAATTGCTATGTAGCTTCGTTATCATGTGCGATGCAAAGTGAATTCGGATTTTTCATCCGACCCTCCCATCTGGTTATCTCTTTCGGATCGAATTTCCCTTTTTCCTTGTAACTCGAAAAAAAAATTTCACCTTCATACTACGCGCCTCATATTTCTATGTAGCTTCGTTATCATGTGCAGATGCGCAAAGTGAATTCGGATTTTTCATCCGACCCTCCATCATGGATTATCTCCCCCTTTCGGACTCAGAATTTCCCATTTTTTCCTTGTAACTCGAAAAACTTTTTCACCTTCATACCTACGCGCCTCATATTTGCTATGTAGCTTCGTTATCATGTGCAGATGCGCAAAGTGAATTCGGATTTTTCATCCGACCCTCCATCATGGATTATCTCCCCCTTTCGGACTCAGAATTTCCCATTTTTTCCTTGTAACTCGAAATAACTTTTTCACCCCTTCATACCTATGCGCCTGATATTTAGTATGTACCTTCGTTATGTGCAGATGCGCAAAGTGAATTCCCATTTTTGATCCGACCCTCCATCATCGATTACCTCCCCCTTTCCGACTCAGAATTTCCCATTTTTTCCTTGTAACTCGAAAAACTTTTTCACCTTCATACCTACGCGCCTCATATTTGCTATGTAGCTTCGTTATCATGTGCACATGCGCAAAGTGAATTCGGATTTTTTATCCGACCCTCCATCATGGATTACTTCCCCCTTTCGGACTTGGCATTTGGGGAAAGTGGGTATATTGCGATGGCGCGCCATCGACTTTTTCTAGTTATTGATGCTGTAGGACCTACTTGTACATGACCTGCAGCCGGTCTGTACTGGATCTGCATGAATCACTTGCTCCTAAGAAAGAAAAATCCAACCTCGTCATGTCCTCCCAATATTGTTTATATTTTTTGATCACAGAAATGTTGTTTACATCACGTGACCAACATGTCTTTTAAATGCTACAAATATGCTGAAAACTTGTGTTAAAAACACCCGAAAATGTCCATTTCCTCCAGTGAACAAGATTTGCAAGAAAACTGTGTCTGACCTCAAAACACTATTTTTAGCCAGGTTTTTTGAAAAAAAATCCAGGCTATTGGATTGGCGAAAGCCGGGCGGGCGGGCGGCGGGCGGCGGGCGGCGGGCGGCGGGCGGCGGGCGCGTCCACAATCAATGTTAAGTTTTCGTGTTTGAGTCCATTTCTTTGTTACTGTACCACCTAGGACCACCAAACTTTCACAGCTTCATAATCAAGGGGTGCCCACCACATATCACTATCCAACATGTTACTTTTTTTTTAACTTGACCCATTTTTTCCGCGTAGTCGACTTAGCCATTTTCAATGTTAAGTTTTCGCGTTTACAATGTTAAGTTTTCGTGTTTAAGTCCATTTCTTTGGTACTGTACCACCTAGGACCACCAAACTTTCACAGCTTCATAATCAAGGGGTACCCACCACATATCACTATCCAACATGTTACTTTTTTTTTAACTTCACCAATTTTTTCCGCGCAGTCGACTTAGCCATTTTCAATGTTAAGTTTTCGCGTTTACAATGTTAAGTTTTCGTGTTTAAGTCCATTTCTTTGGTACTGTACCACCTAGGACCACCAAACTTTCACAGCTTCATAACCAAGGGGTGCCTACCACATACAACTATCCAACATGTGACCATTTTTTTACCTTCACCTATTATTTCTACGTAATTGACTTAGCCATTTTCAACGTTAACTTTTTAACGTACGTCTAGTTAAAGTTTTTTGGTTTTAAAATTTTAAAAAACTTTTTCGTTATACTATATCTCTGCAACTGCTTCGCCCATTACCTTGAAACTTCACATGGGTGTTTATCATCATCCATATTTTCATTCTAACCCCCAACCGTGCGGCCCCTGTGCCCAATGTCAAGGTCAAATTACTTTGAATTTTTTTGTTAAAGTTTTTTCGTGTACTATATCTCTGCAACTGCTTCACCCAATACCTTGATACTTCACATGGGTGTTTATCATCATTGTTGCACCTGCTTGCGGAAAGCGCGATCCTGTGCCCAATGTCAAGGTCAAATTACTTTGACTTTTTTTGTTAAAGTTTTTCGTGTACTATATCTCTGCAACTGCTTCACCCAATACCTTGATACTTCACATGGGTGTTTATCATCATTGTCGCACCTGCTTGCAGAAAGCGCGATCCTGTGCCCTATGTCAAGTTCAAATTACTTTGAATTTTTTTGTTAAAGTTTTTTCGTGTACTATATCTCTGCAACTGCTTCACCCAATACCTTGATACTTCACATGGGTGTTTATCATCATTGTCACACCTGCTTGCGGAAAGCGCGATATCGTCGGCATTTTGGCATACGTCCGTCCGTTCGTCCGTGTGTCCGGTTAAAGTTTTTTGGTTAAAGTTTTTCCATCTACTATATCTATTTTTTTTGTGTCCATGCCTCGCCCCAAGGCACGACATGCAGGCCACGGCCATCTAGTCTACAAAAAGTGGGTATAATTATGTTATCCAAGTGTCTATGCTTGGAAAAAACCTGGCCTTCGTGGCTTTGCCTCGTTTCTTGTTTTATATTATACTACTTTTGCATACCCTCTTGGCAATTTCGCACCATTTAGTATTCGCCAATCCTAAGGGAAGTTGCTTGTCATTTTACAAGTTTAGTGATCAATTTTAAGACTGGTATGTAGCATAATCTATTGAGACAGGGACTTAACTTGGTTGTTCTATGTTCTTAACGAAGGCTCTGGGCACAGGAAGGAACCAGTGATGTTATTTGTGTCATTAAATGAGAAAATGGACCTTGTGACACTTGCGACCAGTGTAGCCCCAGATCAGCCTGCGCATCCGCGCAGTCTGATCTGGGGCTACACTGTTCGCCATTCAATCAATACCGTAGTCTTGACCATTGTCAGCAAAACAACAAGATTATAATCCTACAATGTGACTGCAAGGCGATTCGGATCAACAAACATTGTAATTGTCGTAAGATCCTTTTTCTCGGCCGGCTACCCTTTTAACCCTTTCACCCCTAAGTAACTGGAAAGGATTTTGATATGTTAATTTTTCAACCAATCCAATGGTCACAAATTACTTTAAAAAAGTGCAGATCCTGATGATCGTAACGATCTGGATCTGCACTGTTTGCATAAAACCACTATAGCGGGCTTTCAGGTTCAAAGGGTTCCAAGATAAAGAGCTGGGCTAAATGTTGGTTGATTCCCAGCTCTATCCCAGCCTTAAATGACCTTAGCTGTTGATAGACCGTTAAACACCAATAAATCAAATCAATTCCCTGCTCTATCCCCGATTCCGTGACTCCCCATTCTCTACTCCTGTAGACGGCTTAAATTATCTGAGACGAGAACTTGCCTTTTGACAATGATTCATTACTCATTGAATGAGTCAATATTTTGTTTATATATTTGTTCAATTAACAATCAATCAGTCAATGGTATGAAAATAATGCAGTGCTTAGGTTTCACCTCAAAGAAGAAACTTTCAGAACCCATTCTATTATAAGTTATATGGAGATTCATATATGTGGCTCTGATTCTGGAGAAATGGGGATTATGGGATTTGTGACCAGTGTAGGTCCTGATCATTTAGCACACTACAGTAGGTAGCCTGGGGCCCGTTTCACTAAACTTTGTACGACTAAGAAGTTCGTAGGTGCAAAATTGAAAGTTACAACGACGTTTGCACTTACAGCCGACGGTGGCAAATCTTTTTTTTGATGTGTTCACTTGTAATGATATGTACATGTAGGAGGAATATCGTAGCTTACGTTAATGTGAGAAACCGATTCATAAAAATATTCATAAGAACGTTTTTATCATACAAAGTTTGATGAAACGGGCCCCTGATAACGATCTCTATTGCTTGTTAGAAGCATGATGGGTGTTTCATCGATGGAATTGCAAACAGTGCAGATCCTGATGTGGATGCACAGGCTGATCTGGATCTACACTGGTCGCAAAACCCGTAAGCCCCATTTCTCCAGTCACAGCCCACATATTAAGATGGGCAATTGTCCCCTGAGCTCACTCAAGGCACAATGATGTGTACATGTCTATCTATTCCTGTTTCTGTTGGCCAGGTTCCTGTTTGAGCTGTTGGCCGGTGCTGGTATTGTGTTTGAGAGCAAGAACATCATCATGGATCTACTTGACAAGCTTGTCGGCTACATTAACTCCGATCGTAAGTTTATATACTGTAATGACCCTGAATATTCGGACACAATTTGCTGTGGGAAACCCCTATTTAATAGGGGTTTCACACAGCAAATTGTGTCCGAAATCCAAATACAGTCGAGCACCAGTATCTTGAAGTTGAAGGGAGATCGTATTTTAGTTGAGATAGGACTAGGTTCGAGATAGCGATGAAGTGACATGGTCAAATATTTTCGCCAAAAAAAAAATCAAATAGTGTTACCCATCACATCATGAGTAAACAATATAGGAATAATGAAAAATTATTAATTAATTTACTGAAAAATTTTAATCACAAATTAACTAATGACCAAAGGTAGTAAACTACCCAACATTATAGGTGGCGTCACAACTCTTTTTCATTCATTCATTCGGCTCATATTTAAGGGTGGGAATTGGCTCGAACACCTTCCATACCCGGGATATATAGCCCAGTAAAGAAGCAGGCCGATGATCGTTGGTCTGGTTTATATTTCCGAATTTTGATAAATGTTGCATTTATAATTCAGGCTCCAAAAATGTGCGTCAAATATAGGAGAATCTATGCAGGTATGGTAACCAATAATTTGAGGCCTCCTATAGCACCCATCAGCTTATATGTGTGTGATATAGTATGGCTGGGTATCGATTATAGATGATTGAGGGGAACCCATACTAGTTTACGTGATTTGTGCGTTTTGAGTGGCATACGGACTGGTCAAATGAAATTAAGTGGCGAGTGTACTATCTGAGTCACTAATGTCTAGTAAGTGTGCTCTACGTAATTAACTTGTCACATTTAGTCCCAATCCTACCTAATCACCATCGAGAAGAGAAGAGAAGAGAAGAAGAAAGTGATTTCTGACGGTATGGTATTTGACGTGTCACCCTCACCCTATGTTAGTGTGCTGTATCAGAATGCTATATTAACCTATCATGATAACCGTGGTTGCTGATTTTGTGTTGTTAATTGGGTTTTATATATATATTTGTTTTCGTTATTTACTAGCATTTATTTTAATTTTAGTTTAGTTTTGAGTCACCTACCACACCGTCAGATTTTGGCCGAAATAGACTAATACACATTAAATCGTTTTATTTTTGTCTATATTGAAGTAATGCAGATTGTCAATTTCGACATAAAAAGCAATTACTCCTGGTGGAGGAAACCTCCAGTTTCCCCGGTAGCTCCGGAGTCCCTGTAGTAAAGCTAAAAAAAAAAACCTCAAAAGGAGGCGATTTTGCACAACTACTCTCAACCAGCTGACTACCTCACCCCACTGACTCACTCAATCACTTAGCCCAATTCCATTGAATTAGTGGATCACATCAACCCATCCATACACCCGCCAACCACACACCACATCACTTAGCCCAGCCCCCATTCAATCAATCAATCACACGCACGCACGCACACACGCACGCACGCACGCACGCACGCACGCACGCACACGCACACACTCACGCACGCACGCAGACACACATAGACGTACATACACATATACATATGTACACACACATATATACCCATACACACATATACACACATACATATATATATATATGCATACACACATCCACACACACACACACACACATACACACATATATATATATATATATACACACACCCACCCACACACACACACACACGCATATACATACATATATATACACATAATTATACATACACACATACATACACATACATACACACATACACATATATATACGTACCACCTCAAAGACCCCTCGGCATCACGGCGTTCCATTGTTCTGTAAAGTGACGGGAAATGGACATGCATGGTTAGTGACAAAATGGGTCCCCCCAGTCAGTATCGGGGGTCATTTGTAAGTTGTTACTGGTCATGTCGTTTACGTCTACGAGTCGTGTTGCCCTGTCAATATTGTCAGTGGTTGGCCACTGTTATTGGTCTTTATTATTAAAAGTAGATTTAGGAAGATGCAAATAATAAATATGGTAAATGATTTGTGCAGATTTGCATGTATGGTTATCCCCACCCGCTAAAATACCGGCCCCCGCATGTAAGCAGTCACTACTTTATAATTTAATAGATAGAGCACTGTGTGTCCGGTGGTGAGCAGACCGTATCGTTCGTTTCCCAGCGGGGGTCCCCGATTGGGCATTCCCTACCTGAAAGATCCCTTGGGTTAGTACCAGTCAAACCCACCCGCCCGGACATTTCATAACGCTATAGATTTCGTAACTGCTCTACTTTAGACCTGATCACGAGCAGACTGTAATGCGCAATGCTTTCAATCGACTGGACACTCAAGGTGAACGGACGTATTATAATATTTGCTCTGACCATAACAATATCACTGAGATTAGATATCATATTTCACTCCTACATCAAGTTAGTAAGTATTTGTGTAGTATTAGTAAGTATTTATGTTGTGTATTGTGAAGATACTGACAACGAGCTGAGTCTACCGGAGTCCACTGGAAAACCAGGTAAACATTTTGCTATATATCATCTAAAATAACTGAAATTTCTGCATTGTTTTTCGTTTTTTTCGTCGAAAATTAGGATTTCCATTGTTATGCAAGTGTTGCGTTACATTACATTTAAGCTAATATATCCTATATATTAGGTTGATAGCTTATCGCACTCTATACTACACTGTACTATAGTATTATTCCAGTTCCCATCAAAGAGAGACCAGACAGTGCAGATCAAAAGAAGTCAAAGTTGGAAAACAACTCTCTAAACTGGTGTAGAATACCATTAAACTCATTCTTATTAGCGACTTAATGTACTGTACAAACATTTGAATAGACGTATTATACAGAATTATCACACCTCCTGCAGAGTACAATACAAATAATTATTGGTCAGTCACGGGATGTATAGATTGATTCAACGAGTATATGTATTTGTGTAAAACATTCAATAAACTCGTACTCTCGACTAGTGTGTGTAGTGTTGTATGCTGTATTGAAAATAAACTTTACACAATATATCGCATCTTGACTTAGACTAGGGTCTGTTGTAAAAAAAAAAAAAAGTAAAAAGTAAAACAAAAAGTCTTCCTTCCAAAGCCTTCTAAACATAAATCACTTGGAAATCTTACACCGAAACCGGCTATATCATCTCATAATCAACCGATTTAAGATACAGTCGTAACAAACAATACTCTAAATTAAATTTATAACTTCATTACGTTACGTCACATGCCTTAAGTTAAGTTAAGTTAACCATTCAATCAGATCTCCATATACGGACATTTTCGTGATATTTTCGTGACAAACGGTAAAGAACGGTAAAGAACGGTGAAGCCAGCAGCATACAGCTACAGAACATAAAAGTTTTTGTTGACAATAACAAATCAGGTAATATTTAACACTTGATATAGCACTTAAAATAGAAAACGGAGATAAAACATAATAAAAATAAAAATAACAATAAGATATACTATATAAATATAATATTGTTGACTGTTTCTGTTTCCCTTCCTCAGTAAATATAAACTAAAAAAACCAAAACCAACAACAACAACAACTAAAACAAACCAACAACCAAAACAAAAACTTAAACATGGCTGAAATGTCTACTCCCATCTCCAAAAGCAGACGCGCCAGGGAAGACAACTCGACATTGACACCTGATAGCAAATCACCCGAAGCTAAATTAGCCAACAACAGACGAGCACATAATTCACCCACACCACCACCCCGGCAGACACAGCAATACACACAGAGCAGACAGGCAAACCAATTAGGAACCTGGACGGACACTCTACATTTCAAAATAGAGGGCCCCAGGCGTAGGTCAGTAACTATTCCACAATTTGTTCTGACTTTCCTGTCCTATGTAGGAGGCAATATAAGTCAAGCCAAAATCAGCTGTGGCATGGATGCACCAGACATCTTCAAAATTAAACTACCGAATCGCTACACTAACAAAGGAAAAAGCTTCACAACCCCAGTTGGCATGACCGGAGTTGAGTTCAGACACTTGTCGCACCAAAACACAAACAGACAACACCCATCCACTAAACAACAACCAAACCAAACAGTCACTCTGGGGATTGCAGATCATCCAGACTTCACGCGACTTAACAAAGAAGAACTAATGACAGCACTAAACGCTGGAAAAAACAAAATAACTGAAGCACATCACATAGGCAAAAACAAATCAACACTTCTAATTAAATTTAACTCACCCACTCTACCATTCACCATAACACCTGCTAGCTACATCAATTGCGGAAATGACATCAACATAGACATCACGATATCACGTCCCATTAGATGTAACAAATGCCAACAATTCGGTCATAAGCAAAACAATTGCAAAAACAATAAAACAGTATGTCCCATCTGTGGCTACTCACACACTTACACGGCGTGCACATACAAAAATACACGAGCTCAAGATTTTTACAACAACTGCTACGTGGCTCAACAACATGAATGTGGACATAGGGCTAGTGATCCGTACTGTCCTATGTTTCTCAGATACAAAGAACAACTCGCCCAAAAAAACAGCTCACTAGAAACGCACTAAAAGAACAACTTCAAACCCCAAATATTAACGTGAATCAGGAACAAATTAAGAATAAGTTTCCGCAAACAGACTATAACAAGCGAACGCCAGAGAAAACTCATATACCAGCTACACCTAAAACTAATAAACGAAAGAGAGCCCATGAAACATCTTACAAAGATTACCAAACTCCCAAAAAAAACATTAACAAACAATCAATGAAGGACTATATTACTAAACAGCAAGTTTTTGATCTCGTGACAGCAATCGAACTAGCACTCGAAAGACAATTAGGTATCCAAACAGATGGAATTATAGGTCAGATAACCAGCTCACATTTAAATACAGAGCCCTCCAACGTACATAATAATGTTGCCACCGTTACAGGTGATGACATAATCATTGAAACAGTAAGGAAGGATATATCTACCTACTACCCACCCACAAAAATAAGAAAGAATAGTTGTGACACAACAGCGGCGAAAAGCCTATTTAGCACTTACATATCAGATAACAACCACCCGCATCCAGCAATAGCAAACAGTAGTGGAAAATCAAATAAAATTATAGATAGTGTGGATGAGATAATAGACTTAGGCATAGGTATCTGTGAAGAAGAGATGCCTTCTAATCCTCCAAGTATGGACTCACTGCTGACAACCAAATCACCAAAATCGTCACAGCCCATGCCGGATACCCCCGACTCACCGGGTTCTGGGCTTGGACTGTCTGACATATCTAACAATAGTTCAAGCGATAACATTAACCCTAAAAATATGAGCGATGTTCAAAATTGCCAGACGATCACTGCTAAAAACAAAAATGAAACAAACAATAAGGTCACAACATCCACACCCAATGTTAGCCCAGCGGCAAGTCCAGTAAAAACAGTACACAAAATAACACTTAATAGACAAAAGTTAGCCCCTAACACTGTGAATCTTCCAAAGACCAATAAAGCGTCTAAAGGTAGAGACGAAGCAATAAAAATAAAAAAGGCAAACGTATGGCAACAAAAACATGTACCAATAATAAAGACAGGCAAAGACTCGCAGCAGAAACAAAACAAGAACAATATACCAAAAATAACTCTTATAAGACCAGACAAAATATCACCAAATAGGAGACCAGTGCAACTAAATGAGCCAGAAATGGAATCAAATATGACACCGCTAAGTGAAATAATAGCGACTAAGCGTCACGGACTAAGACTTCCTGATATACAATAAAACATAAACATATTTAATAAAAAAAAAGAATAGTATGGGTAGAAACAGAACTAAAACCAACCAGACCCTGACAGTCCTTCAGTGGAACTGCCGGGGATTTGTCAAAACAAAAAATGAGCTGGTGAATGCAATAGAAAACGACATCATGTCACCCGATGTATTATGTCTACAGGAAATGCCAAAACCTACAACATTGCCAGGGTATAATCTGAAATCTCACTCAACGAACTCAACCAAAGGAAGCGGTGTAGGCATATTCGTGAAAAATGGTATATCAAGCATAGAATTTAAAACAAGTCATCTTAAAGAAAATAATAATATCCTATACTCGGGAGTTAAGATATTAAGCAGTAAAGGCAACATAGACATTCTGAATATCTACATAAGTCCGAGTATTAATAAAACCGAAAACCTTCTACAAAACTTATACAAGGTAATAAAACAAGTTAGTAACAAAACACTGATATTGGGTGACTTTAACGGACATAATCCACTTTGGGACATTCATTATTTTAATAAAGTAAACAAAATAGGTGATGAAATTATAACATTCCTAGATAATACTAATTACGTTATACTAAATAATGGCTCAGAAACATACGACTCATCCCATCTACCAAGGGCTAAAAGTATAGGATCTGCACCAGACATCACATTAGCTACACCAGCTCTAGCTTCCTTGGCCTCGTGGACCATCCACAACTCAACACTAGGCAGCGATCACTATCCGATTATTACTAAAGTCTGTACCCATTATCACAAGAGAACTCCCGCAACAATTCCCAAATGGAAGTTAGGTCATGCAAACTGGGAACTCTTCCATCAACTATGCACCACTAGGTTACATATCGATGCGAATTTAGATACAAAAGACTATCACGATGAATTTGTGAGCACACTCTACGGAATAAGTAAAGAAAGCATACCACAGACAAGTGGTAAAGCACATAATCGCCCTACCAATCCCTGGTGGACACCCGCTTGTACAGAAGCCATTAAAAACAGGGAAAACTGTCTGCGAAGATGGAAACAAGCCTATAAATATCATGTACAACTAAAACAAAGAAGGCGAGAGGAATACTTGGAAGCCAAGAGCCTGGCGTCTGAAACCATTAAAACAGCAAAAGAGAAAGGTTGGGCGAATTTTATATCAGCAATTACGAAAGATAAAACAAGTAAAGAAGTCTGGAATTTATTTAATCGAGTAAGAGGTAAACCAACACAACAAATGCCCCCATTATCACATGATAATACATTAATATGTGATGAAAAACAAAAAGCAGAGGTGCTCACAGATCATTACAATAATATGTCTAGCAACAATAATTTAACATCAGAATTCAGAATGAGAAAAAGATAAAAGAGACCCGAAAATACAAGCTAAGATAGACAACCATACTCTGACACCAGACCTGAATACTGACTGCCTCAATAGGTCATTTATAATGTCGGAACTTAAAGCTGCCCTTAAAACTAAAAAAAGTACTGCACCAGGAGCAGATAAAATACATTATAATATACTTAAACAATTACCACATGAATCAATGGAACAACTGCTCCTGCTAATAAATAAATCCTGGGCCGAAGGCTCCCTGCCTGACGCTTGGAAAGAGGCTACCATTATCCCAATAATCAAACCAAACAAGGATGCAACTCTACCAGCCTCATACAGACCATTTCACTAACATCTGTAATATGTAAATTAATGGAAACTATGGTGGCCATCAGAATAAAACATCATTTTGAATCTAATCAGAAAATTGGCCCAACCCAGTCAGGATTTAGAAATCATAGATCCACGATGGATCAACTAGCTCGATTAGAAACAATCATTAAAACAGCACAAATGGAAAAAAAACTAGTCGTAGCTGTATTTCTAAAGACTTAGAAAAATAGCCCTTTGACCTAATGTGGACAAAGGGAGCAATAGAACAACTAATCGGGAAGGGCGTAAACAAACAGAATGTTGCTATGGTTAGATAACTTTCTGACGGGCAGAAAAATTAGAGTAAGAATAGGCACAGAGCATTCAGAATTTCAAAGTATTGATAATGGCAGCCCCCAGGGTAGTGTCATAAGCCCGACACTATTTAATGTCATGATAGATACATTATATACAGAATTAAACAGTATGAGTACAAACACAAAACCAGGCCTGTCACAATTTGCCGACGACGGCGCGATCTGGAAAGAGCATACAGATCTCAGAGTAGCCCTGGGGTAATACAGACAGCACTAGATAAAATAACAATTTGGCAAAACAAATGGGGCTTTAAAATCTCCCCGCTTAAAACTGAGGCAGTCATATTTCATGGCGGTGGATTACTCTGCTATAAAAATGAGGAGCAGCGGTATGCATACATAAGAGAACAAACTTATAAAATTAAAGATTTAATGGTAAACAATCAAGCAATACCATACACAAAATGTGTAAAATTCCTGGGTATGTATTTGGACGATCGACTTACCTGGAGAACACATATAAATAACATAGTTCAACGCTGTAGAAAAGATCTCAACTTAATGAAACTAGTATCGGGTACGTCATATGGAGCGGATAAACTATCCCTTGTATTGTTGTACAAAGCTCTATTATCATCAAAAATGGACTATGGCAGCATGCTGTATAAAGACGCTGCAGCGGAACACTTAGCTAAACTAGAACTAATTCAAAGAGCGGCCCTCAAAGTGGCAACAGGTGCATATAAATCAACTAGAGCCGCTGCAGTCGAGGTAGAAACCGTAGTAGAACCATTAGATCTGAGGCGTGAAGGAAATCTAATCAAATATTGGGCGCGCACCCAGCCACATGGTGTAAACCTGCCAGTTAACGAACAAATACGACCTAGGCGGGTATACAAATATAACAGAATAAGACTTAAAAAAGAAGCAACCATAAAAGAAAATAATCAAAAGTATAAAAACAAACATAACGATAAAGAAGCAAACAAAATTAAAAAAGCAAAATCCACAGGTAGGAAATTACAAACATGTTACGCTATGAATGCCCAAATACTAAACTCAAGAATATGGACTGAATGATTGTGAAATGCAGCCGTATCAGACCCATATACCTTACTATCCTTTCGAAATAACTGCTCAATCAGATCTAACAGAAATAATAAAAAATAAGACAATGGATCCAATTATTAACCTAAAACTAGCAACAGACCATATAAACAAAAAATGGAAAGATAGCCTGCAAATTTACACGGACGGTAGCAAAAATATCGAACAAGGCATCACATCCGCAGCTTTCGTGATACCACATTTAAATTACGTAGAACAATACAAGCTGACTTCCACACTAACAGTATTCACATCAGAATTAATAGCAATCGAGAAGGCCCTCATTTATAACCTAACATTAGATAATTATAAGGATACAGTCATCTTAACTGATTCACTAAGCTCCGTCCAAGCAATCAACTCAGGTACTTCTAAAACAAGACAAAATACATCTCATCAAAACATTAATAAGCAATACAATATCTAAAGGCAAGCTAATAAACATAGATTGGGTCCCTTCCCATATTGGAATACCCGGTAACGAAGACGCTGATAGGGCTGCAGGCACAGCGCATTTAATAGGAAACAATGAAGCAACATTACCAACACATCATGAAATATATTCTCTCATCAAACAAAAATGTAGGTCAAAGTGGCAAACAAAGTGGAATAATGAACACTTAGGCAAAAATGGTGGACATATTTTGCAAGCAATGTGCCCCACCATCCCTACAAAATGTAAATTGTATAGTAAAGATAGGAGAGCAGACATAATTATATCCAGACTAAGGCTAGGCAGAAATGGCATAAAATCTAATCTATACCATCATGATAATAGTAGTGAAGATAAAATGAATTGTTCAAATTGTGACGAGGACGAAATTGAAGATCCTTGGCATTATTTCTTCAATTGCCCCGCCCATAGCACATCGCGAGAAGATCTAAAAGCGTCTTGCCTTAAACACAACATTACACCTTCACATTATCATATAGTATTCCCTCCTAAGGAATGTGAAGCCGAAATGCATCTAGCTTTATTAGAGTACATAAAGGAAACAGGATATTGGGGTAAAATGTAAATACCGCTGCTCCAAAAACAACAGTATAGTTTTAAATTCAAACTGATAACCTAAAGACCAAGATATAGAGGTAGTAACTGAGGATGGCAGAGGGTATACAGTCAACGAAGTGGTCCAACTAAGTGACAGAGGTTACATTGGACCATGTAGGCTTCGTCCAGATATAATTAAGTAATATCACGATAGGTTGTACATATGTTGTATCGTAAATATATGTTTGCGTGTGAGCCATCGACTTACGGTGATTACATGGTGAACGGCGTATGGGGAGCAGTACCCCACACTGACTGACCATTACTAACAACATAATAAGATAAATATCAAATCATATCAAACATAATACAATCATAAAGTATATGCGGGGTGTGGCGAAATGCTGGCAATATATAACTTCAACGGGGAATGTCCGAATTACCCGAGTTCCAATATATTTGGCGGGTTCTTCTCCCGAGGCAGGCCCATAGTGCATCCTAACGAACATATTGCCAGCCCGTAGTCATATCCTAGCATATAAAAAATTGTATATACACAATTAAGCCTATAATCAGCTAACAACTATTAACGTCCGGCCTCCAATGATGAGCACTCATGAAGTCACAACTCTCAGTGAATTGCTTAAATGACCAGCGTGATATGCTTAATGAATCGTGCCAAACACTCAAACAAATCGAGGTGGGACCAATTAAGCAAACAACCCGAGGCAAGTGTGAATTTATTTTGTTTTGTTTGATAATAGGTTTTGAAAATTAGTGTTAACCAAATTGATCTTGGCAGCCAGGCACTTAGGTGATTTACCCAAGTGTTTATGTGATCGAGATAGCGAAGTGATTTTCAACGTATTTTTATAAGAAGGGGACAAAATGAACAGTCGAGATAGAGAACATATACGAGATTGGGCATGTTCGAGATAGCCGAGGAAATTTATATTAAACAAATAAGGATATAATTCGGGACTTTAGCGAATCATCGAGATAGGGGATATCATCGAGATACTGGTGTTCGAGGTACTGGTGCTCGACTGTACATTATTATTGTGATTAAACTAATTCTTCCATATTAACCATAAATATTGCCTGGTTTTGGGGCTGATATTCGGAGGCAGCAGGCCAATCCAGCTTCCTGATATTGAGTATGAGAACTGTGTACATATTCAAAACATTTTGCAATTGCAGGCCCAGCTATTTGGAATATTATGAAATATAATTTTTGCATGTAAGAAAGTTAACTCCTATACTACCGAATGAGGCTATCTGTGGGGTTATTTCCCATATTCTGACATACACTACCATTCATGTGTTCCAGTTACAGTTTATCCAAGCCTAGCAACTGAGTAGAAGATGTTGAAAACTTCCTTTCATTTTTGTCGGCACGACAAAAATGAAAGGAAGTTTTCAACATCTTCTGCAAAGGCGCAAAGGCGCAAAGGCGCAAAGGCGCAAAGGCGCAAAGGCGCAAAGGCGCAAAGGCGCAAAGGCGCAAAGGCGCAAAGGCGCAAAGGCGCAAAGGCGCTTGCGAACAGCGCGATATAGTTGGCAAATTGGCGTTCGTACGTCCGTTAATATTTTTTGCTGAAGTTTTTGGTTAAATTTTTTCGGTATACAGTCAAAGCCTCGGCGGGCGCGACATGTGGGATGCGGCCATCTAGTCACTCTCAAATCAACTGTATTCTAGTTGCACTTATTTCAACATATCGGGCCCGAAATGTTGGAATAAGAGCAAGTACGTTAATGTGTTAATATTCTTCTCTATTTGGAGAACATTTCAAGCAAAAAAGTATCAAACCATAGTTTATACGGTCATCTTTTCTTCCAGCGAGTGGATCAGGGGCAGGGATATCTAAAGGAGTTGGTCTAACCAAAGTCGCAGATATTCTTAAGGTAATATTTTTGTATCTTTTACATTTTACAGATTACACCAATAATTTAACCAGACAGGTTACCATTTGCAACTAATAGTTTATCCGGAAAGCAAGACACAGTGAACATAATGACATCCGTGTTCTCATGTGTTCATGAGTCTGCTGGTTTAGCTGTTCATCCGTCTGTCTGTCTTGTTAAATGAACGTAAACTCCATTCTACCTCTTATTCTGACATGTTGTGGATGTAGCCTTATATTTGTCTGTGACTGGAGAACTGGCACTTCTGAGTTCTGCGGCCAGTATAGATTCAGATCAGCCTGTGCATCCGCACAATCTCGTCGGGTTCTGCACTGTTCGCCATTCCATCAATGAAACACATGTCTTGCTCCTATAGAGCGTTATCAGGCTGCGGACAGGAATGTGCTATTTGATCAGGAGTTACACTGACCACAAACTCTATAAGCCCCAGTTCTCCAGTCACAGCCATATACATATAATTGCTGGACATTTGTGACTCGTTGCCAGCGGTAGCCGGATTAGCTCAGTAGGCTGCGGATCGGGAGTTCGGTGAGTCCTTGGGCAAGACAACTTCGTGCTAGCCTAGTCCTATCAGATGGGGACTTAAATAGTCGGTTCCGACATGCAAGGTCATCGAGCCAGTGCCATCGTTAAATGAAAGCATTTACATTTACTCATTGCCAGATGATATTCAGCCAGGTCACCCCGGGGCAGTAGACTGTGACCCAACAGGAAAACTTGTTGCTAAATGGACGTAAACTCAATCCAATCTCTCATTCTGCCATGTTACATGTTGTGGATGTACTACATGTATAATAATTGCTGGACATCTGTGACCCGTTGGCAGATAATATTCAGCCAGGAGGTGACCCTGGGCCAGTCGACTGAGCCAACTTGAAAACCTTTTGCTAAATGGACGTAAACTCTGGCATGTTACGTGTTGTGAATGTACTTTTATAATTGCTGGACATCTGTGACCCGTTGGCAGATAATATTCAGCCAGGAGGTGACCCTGGGCCAGTCAACCGTGAGCCGACTTGAAAACCTTTTGCTATAAAATGGACGTAAACTCTGCCATGTTACATGATGTGGATGTACTTTTATAATTTCTGGACATCTGTGACATCTCGTTGGCAGATAATATTCAGCCAGGAGGTGACCCCGGGCCAGTCGACCGTGAGCCACCAGGAGAACCTGGCTCAGTCCTACAAGGTGCACATACACCATGAGGATCCCGGCCGCGGGAAGAAACAGATGAACCTGTGGACAAACTCTTCTGCCGACGCCAAGTCTGGTACTGTACCGCCTCTCTTAGTCGGACTTAATGAGGGTTTTTTCGATATAGTGGAGAAGACAAAGAAGTACTGACTATCTTAGAACCCTAATTATATGTTGCTGTGACTGGAGAAATGGGACTTGTGCGTTTTGCGACCAGTGTAGATCCAGATCAGCCTGTGCATCCGCAGTCTGATCAGGATCTGCACTGCTCGTCGTTCCATCAATGAAACACCCTGCTTCTATTTGATCATGAGCTATGCTGGTTCCATAAGCCCCATTTCTCCAGTCGCAGCCACATATATATATATAGAAACATATGTTGGACATCTAGAAAACATTGGGTTTCCGTGTTATTTATCTTTGATGATGTTCCTGATTGCTAACAGAGAGCTTGATAGTCTTGTGTGTAGAGCATTGGATTTCAATACTGAATGTTGTGGGTTCAATCCTTTTAATCAAGACTTTCATTTTTTGGGACACAGTCAAAACTATTGCCCCTCGGTGCTGTGGATGACCCGATGCACTATTGCCCTCAGCTTTCGACCTCAGGGCAATAGTGCCTCGGGTTGTCCACAGCACCTCGGGGCAATAGTGTTGACTAATGTTATAGATTCAATGAGTATCCAGTTAAAGTGTCTACCCTGATGTAGGTGTACACTGGTTGTGCTCCATCCCCTGTATATCATCGCTTTCCTAAACAGTTGTCAACCCTTTCACCCCTGAGTAGCTGAAATGGATTTTGATATGTTACTTTTATAACCAATCTAATCGTCATAAAATGATTTTCAGACTAGTCCATTTATGAAAAGAGGGTGTTTTTGTTCTCAAAAATATGAAAATAGCAAAAAGTGCAGATCCTAATGAGACCACGAGCCGGCTGTGACGAGCCGGCTCATCTGGATCTACACTTTTTGCAAATACCACTATCAGGGTTCCCACTGGTCCTTAAATTCCTGGAAAGTCATTATACCCCCACAAACAAAGTTTGTTGGGGGTATATAGGAGTCAGCTTGGCGGTCGGTCGGTCGGTCGGTCGGTCGGTCGGTCGGTCTGTTGGAAATTCCCTTCCGCTCTTTATCTTCTACACCGATGCATGGATTATCAAATGGCTTGGCACAAATGTCTCTCATGATGAGAAGGTATGTCGCGATCAATAACCACGCACCTACGTCCAAGGTCAAGGTCACAGTTGAAGGTCAAAGGTCAAACCTATTGAAATTCCCTTCCGCTCTATATCTTCTACACCGATGCATGGATTATCAAATGGCTGGGCACAAATGTTTCTCATGATGAGAAGGTGTGTCGCAATCAATAACCACGCACCTACGTCCAAGGTCAAGGTCACAGTTGAAGGTCAAAGGTCAAACCTATCAAAATTCCCTTCCGCTCTATATCTTCTACACCGATGCATGGATTATCAAATGGCTGGGCACAAATGTTTCTCATGATGAGAAGGTGTGTCGCGATCAATAACCACGCACCTACATCGAAAGTCAAGGTCACAGTTGAAGGTCTAAGGTCAAACCTATTGAAATTCCCTTCCGCTCTATGTCTTCTACACCGATGCATGGATTATCACACTATGCCCAGGGTCAAGGTCACAGACTTGATGCGTAACGCTCGGCTAAATGGCTTATAATCAAAAATGCCTCGTTTTCTTTGGCTGCCAGTGGGGGTATTCGTGTGCCGACAGGCCACATTTCTAGTTGAATTTGGAAAAATGGATTCCAGGCCTGGAAAGTCATGGAATCTGCCTCTTTTTCTGAAAAGGTCATTGAAAGTCATGGAATTTGGATTCCAGTCCAATTATTGGTGTTGTTGAGCAAAGTTCAGAGCAATTTCGTGATTTCGAGCCAAATGATTTGATGTGGTAAGAGCACCTGTCACCAAATCTGGATTTTGTAAATTCAGAACTGAAGTACTACATGAAACGGTGTCGAGCCTGGAATACACTTGTGTTGGGGAGAGAAGTAACTTCAAGGACCTGTTTTCGAAATTCAAGGACCCATATTTGCATGGATGATGCTGATGAAACGGTGTCGAGCCTGGAATACACTTGTGTTGGGGAGAGAAGTTCGAGAAGTTCCTTCTCTCCCCAACACAAGTGTATTCCAGGCTCGACACCGTTTTCTTCTCTCCCCAACACAAGTGTATTCCAGGCTCGACACCGTTTCATCAGCATCATCCATGCAAATATGGGTCCTTGTATTTCGAAAACAGGTCCTTGAAAGTCATGGAAAAGTCATGGAATTTCGTCTTCCAAAAGAGTGGGAACCCTGCACTATACAGGTCTGTGATGTTGAAAGGGTTAAACCACATTTGTGACTGTGATAGGTGAATTATGTTTTATGGCCTTTACATCCAGTGTACACTTGGATCAGCCTGCACATTTGTGCAGTTCAGGGTTTGCACCACAGATGACGGAAAAAACAATTCAATGAGAGACTATAGATATTTTTCGCATTATCATACCCTGTGGTTTTCACTATTCACAGTTTTGTCAGTGTAGATCCTTGCTGGGCTGCAGGGGTGACACTAGTAGATCAGGATATAGACTGCAACATGTTTCCAGGGAAGGTGTTGAGCTACTGGTGTTTCAGCCCGGGCCACAGTATGCGAGACCTGACGGCCCACGGCATCAAGTGTATTGTCCTGACCAGTGGCACTCTCGCCCCGCTGTCCTCATTCACCACCGAGATGCAGATGTAAGTGCAAAAACCTGGGGAAAAATAGGCTTTAAAACAATTTTAATCTGTAGGAAATAGAAGTAAATATTTGGAAATATATAAAAGCCAGTAGAGTAGGAGTTTTACAAGTGTTTGCTTCGATAATTCTATGTAGGTAAGATGTCCTATATCAAATTGATAATGATACATTCTATTCTTGACACACACAGTATGCTTTATATATACAGTCGAACCTCCCCGAAAGTCCACCTCTCAACCACAATACCCTCTCTGTAACAGCCGCTAGTTTATATCCCAAATTGATGATTTCCTCAATATTTAACCCTTAGACTGCTGAGCATGAAAAGTGTTGTCTGCTGTTGCTTTTGCCTTCTTTCTCAATAAAAACATGTTTTGACAGCACTTTAGAATCATTTCCATTGGAAATGATTCTAAAATGCTGTCAAAGCATGTATTTGATGAGAATTATTGAAGAAAATAAATAAACAGCAGACGACAACATTTAATTCAGCATTAACCTCCCTACAACAGCCACCTCTCTACAACAGCCAGTTTTGCATCTTCCGATGGGTGGCTGTTGTAGAGATTGCACTGTACCTTGTGACATCATAAGTCCGTCCATATGTCTGTGCGACCATAGCATTTTCTAAAGACTTCTAAGACTATAACATTTTCTAAAACTTTATTTTCTCTGTTGATTTTGAAAAATTTCCGATGGTATACATGTTTATCACAGCAAGACGAAGAACCTTATTTATTTTCAAACATTTCCGATGACTTATCTCCCCTTGGCGGCCATTTTATTTTTCGCACTCTGTATCCTTGTCCACTCGATAACTCAAGTTCTACTTCACCGATCGTAACCAAATTCGGTATACATGTTTATCATGGCAAGATGAAGAAGCCTATTTATTTTAAAAAAATTTCAATTACTTATCTCCCTTTAGCGGCCATTTTTATTTTTCGCACTGTATCCTTGTCCATTCAATAACTCGAGTTTTACTTCACCGATCGTAACCAAATTCGGTATACATGTTTATCACAGCAAGACGAAGAAGTCTATTGATTTTGAAAAATTTCTGATGACTTATCTACCCTTGGCAGCCATTTTTAATTTTCGCACTCTGTATCCTTGTCCACGCAATAACTCAAGTTCTACTTCACCGATCGTAAACAAATTCGGTATACAATGTTTATCACGGCAAGACAAAGAAACCTATTTATTTTGACAGATCGTGACCAAATTCAATATACATGTTTATCCTGGCAAGAACCCTATTAATTGTCACTGAGTTATCTCCCCTTGTTAACTGGCCTTGCCTCGACGGGCGTATATTGTGACCTTCGGCACTCTTGTTTATTAATATTGTTCCACATTCAAAATTCTGGGTAAAAAAGTTACTTTTTGTTTTGGATTTGAATGAATCAGACAGTCTAATAACTGGCCTCGTCTCTCTATAACCTCACTGTAGAATGGACTTAAACATCAATTATTCAATCCATTAACCAACGGACCGATTCAATCAATTCTTATAATTGACAGCCCGTTCCCGGTAACGTTGGAGAACCCCCATGTGATAGAGAAGCACCAGGTGTGGATAGGGGCCATCCAGAAGGGGCCAGACGGGACCACCCTCAACTCGAACTTCGAGACGAGGTTCACCGCCAGCTACCAGTCGTCCCTCGGCAATGCCGTAGGTAATGTCTACAGATATTGTTGACTGATTGAAGGGGCCTTTCAAATGTGACTTAAAGGTACTGAGGCACTGTCTGCATATGTGTCTTACTGATGTGACCTTCTGTAGCCGATTTCATCAAAATTATCTATCCAAGTATACTTTGAGGGAGTAATCATTTATTTTTCCTGAAATGCATTATTCATATAGAACTAACGACTGCATATATTTGATGATTAAAAGTATGCAGAATTATTATACTGAATGTATTACATTATCACAGCCAAAATGGCTGTGATAATGTAATAAATTCAGTATACCGTATTCTTGCGATTATAAGTCGCAATCATGCATATGTCGCACCCCTATTTTCACTCCAAAATCTGGGGGAAAATGTCTACATGGTGCTATAAGACGCCTTCAATTTTCTAAAAAAAAAATGAAACAAAAACAAAAAAAATCGTAGTTGTTGTTGTTTATAAATACTACCAGGCGCTGTTTTTTTGGTCACTCACAAGCTTCGTACCCTTGATGTTTTGGACCAATACAATTAATCGCCAAGTTGTTGTTGTTGTTATTTAATACTAATTCCCCGCGCTGTTTTTTATTTATTTTTCATACCCTGGAAGTTTCGGACTAATTCATGTAATCAAGTAATACAAACAATATGGCAATAATTGTATAACCCTGAAAAGGGCTGTTTGTAGCCCTCAAAATAATTTTCGGTGGTATTTAACCCTACTGTCAGTTTGAGAACATCTTCTCAATGTCAACACCTAATCAGAATATGACTCGATTATCGCGACAAGTTCTCACTAAGAAAACAAATCTGACCACTTCACACAAGAAATGGCTTGTGCCGAAAATTTAGTAATTGACGTTTGACATGACTGAGATTAAAGGTGGCAATAAGGCAGTTCTCAGTTTCTCACCTTTCAAAATAACTGGCAAACACCGCAAATTACACATTGTCAACACATGGGAAACCCTTCTTGTCTATAATCGAAGCCCACTGTACATATTGTAGACACAGATCAGCTTGTAAATCAATGTGCATTCCCAATAATAAATGTATAGACCATTAACTCGGAAATTCAGTCAATTACGTGTTCCCGATACAGGGCCGTAACGAACATGGGGCGAACTGGTTAGGGTACGAACATGCCATTCTAAAAATAGGCTAAATCAGCAAATTTGGTATACTGGATCTGTTTTTGGTATACACTGTTCGCTTTCGGTATAGAAAATGTGTACTGAATGTGACACATGGCCGGAACGAGTAAGGTGCGAGTAATATGAATCTGTTTAGAATACAAATCCATTTTTCCAATACCGGATTTTTCCCCAAAGACTAACAACAACAACAAATTATGGGAACGCATTTTATTTTTTTGATTTTTGGCCGTTTATGTCAATATTTCGGGTGGACAAAAATGCTCATGTATCTACATGTATTTATAAGATGCAGGGGCTTTCTGAGATACAAATCTGAGTAAAAAAAAAGTGACTTATAATCGCAAGAATACGGTAATAAAAATTAATAAATTTATCCGTAAATTGAAAATTTCTCCCTCAAAGTATACTTTGCTAGATACGTATACTTTGAAATGTTGGTGAAATCGGCTACTGATGATATAGAGAATACCATGCTCGGCTTGGAAACCTAGCATTTCCAAGTCAAACTGATAAACTTGATATCAACATACACTGGTATGGTTCTATTTATCAGGTAACGTTTTATGCTACAGAATGAGCAAATGTGACATTGTTTAGATTGAAAATAACACAGGCTTGTTTACATTGCATCATTACTCTGAAGTCATTTGGTAATGTCACGTAATGTCATTCGACCAACGAAACATTCAAGAAAAGTAGTCAATGCAGGATAGTATGTATTAAGGCCAATATAAAGCTTGTTACCTGATCAATTTGAAGGTATTGTCTCGACATGTGGCTGTGACGGGATTAATATGCTTTATTGCATTTGTGCTCAGTCTAGCTTCTGTCTGCTATCTTCCTCGTGCAGTCTGATAAGGATCTACCAGTATGCCATTTATTAGTAGCTTAGTGGGTATTTCAGTGACAGAATCCCGACCAGTGCAGGCCCTGATCAGACAGCACAGATACGCAGGAATTGTTTAACAACACATTAATGGTCCAGCAAACAATATAATTACTATTCGGCAGCACACACATCTATGTTGTTGCACAATAACATGAGACATGCCATGCGATTTTGTACCTTCAGACATCTGCGTAATTTCATTAAATATGTTTACAAAATTTACAATATCTTAAATAAATTAAGTCTAAAGTTGACAAAACATTCAGAGTTAATGCAGAATATATAATTTAATATAAAATCTTGTCAATTTTTTACGCCAATTCCGGAAAATATTGTATTTCATGAAATTAAGCAGATGTCTGAAGGTACAAAATCCCATGCTGTGTCTTAAATGAACCTGATTTTGTCTGGTTCTGGCTCATTGACTTCTAGCAGTTTTAAAAAAATAGTATGTATATATAAATATTGCCAGGGCCATATCACAAGACTGGGCATGTCCAGAATTAAAAGTTACCATGATACGGCTATAATCTAGACCAATTTCCAAATCATTCAAAATATATACATGTAGGGAGGATGGAAAATGGCCAGTGATTTGGGACTGGGTCTGGATTGTATGATAGAACTGTAGCGGGGGTTCCTCTTGTTCACCAAATCATTTGTATGATGTTCTCCCTTGCAGTGAATTTTGCGCGGTTTGTGCCGAACGGCCTGCTGATATTCTACCCATCGTACACGGTGATGGAGAAATGTCTGGAGAATTGGAAGGTGATCTACATTTATTATATACCTACCCATGAAATACATAGTTATACGATGTAAATAAGTCGTATGTTCTCGTCGATGAAATAAACAACTTCCGGTGAAAATACGACTACTTCCGCTATCTATATTCATAACGCGCACCTGCAGTGCCAGACTGCAAATAGGCTGCAATGCAAATACACATTCATTACCGTATACAGTCTAAAAAAACTGCTAATTTCCATGGAGCGGTATATAATAAATAGAATATTCATATTTTTGCAACGAATATGTCATATATGTTCATCTCGTGGTGTGCATATGGACATTTCACACCACAAAATGAACATATATGTCATATTCGTTGCAAAAATATGAATATCCTCTATTTATTATTTGACCATGTGACAGTTCAAGCCAAGCAAACACCAAATATAAAACAAAAAATGTTATTTAGTAGCCAAGCAATTAACATAGACTCCCAACTTAGATGATTCTCTAAATGTGTTTATATTCATTTTGTGTTGTATATTTAGGTTGACTGAATTGCAAACAGTGTAGCCCAGATCAGAGGCTGATCTGGTGTTATGCTTGTTGCAGTGCTCCAAATAAGTTTTTTATTGACAGAGTGTTATACCCCCAGATTTCAAATTCAATGTGTATTTTTCTTTTACAAATGTATTATTGATTTTATTCCTTATTTATATTAAATAGGGAACAAATAATCAACTATTAAAGTAAATTTTTAACTTTATTACATTATTTTCACTACTCAATTTGATAATCAATGCGTATTTTCACATTGCTGTGAGTATTTTGTACTCCCACTTTTGATAATGCGCATTCTGCTAAAATAAGTGCGTAAAATACGCCAATACGCATCTTATCTGGAGCTCTATGGTTGCAAACACCACTTGGAAAAGTCGCGGGAATACTGAACGAAGGCCGGAAGGCCTCGTCCAGTATTCCCGCGACTTTTCCAAGTTTACATCCCCGATAAATTCCACAAAAAAGGCCATTCATTCCTTATAATTCCAGCATTTGAAATAAATTCATGAAGAAAATGTGTTTATATTCCGTTTTATTAAGAATTATTTTAACTTCGCCTCACGGTTACGGAAAGTAGTTCAGCGTGGGAGTTTACTGGGATATAAATTTTGGACAGAGACTTGCTACGGGCCAATCAAATGTTAGGGAAGTGTGTAAATATTTTTGTGCTGGAATTATTGCTATGTAACATTTCTATTGTTTACTCTTTCAGGAGGGCAATATATGGACGAGGATCGAGCAATACAAACAGATATTCGTGGAGCCAAGAAACAAGGGGATTCTTAATGATGTAGGTCAGCACTTCACAGTGGGGTCAGCGTGTAAGTGCACACACGAACGAACACGACAGGTTGGAACCAACCTGTCGTGTTCATTCGTGTGTGCACTTACATGCTGACCTCACTAGTAAATGGAATAGTCAAAAACATTTTTTGGAAGAGCCGATGTTGGATATTTATGGTGAAATTGTCAATACCTTATTTTTTTCTGCATGCGTATTGCACATTGATGTCAAACTTTACATCAGGGCTCCAGATAAGGAATAAGTAATTGAGTATTGTCACTCCATCATTTCTGAAGCAATTGGGTATTTCAAAAATTTAATTGTGTAAAATAGAATCACACTACTGTTTACACATCAGCAGACCAAACTTATTGAATAGTTTTCTTCTAAATGAAAACACATCTCGGTATTTCATTAGAATTGTCTCCTTGGAGACAATTCTAATGAAATACCAAGATGTGTTTTCATTGAAAAATAAGAAAATATGCTATATTTGTGGTATGTTTATTGTTTTCTGTAGCATAATAAAGATACCACAAATTTTTCATTGCTTTTTGATACTCACTACTTCTGATTTCAATTGGGTTTTTGGCAATTTTAATTGGGTATTTATGCAAATACGCAGCTTATCTGGAGCTCTGTTACATAGTTCTTTATTACTATGGAAATTTTTTCATTCCATACCCTGACAGAACATGGCGTCATTGAAGAGAAAACTAACATGTTGTGGTTGTTTTAGGTGATGGAGGATTTCTACACGAAGATCAATGACCAAACATTGAACGGAGCCATCTTTATTGCCGTCTGTCGGGGGAAGGTAGGCTGATAATGAAGTCTTCTTATCCAGTATTGTTTTCATGACTGCCGTTGTTTGACACCGCTCACAGCCGTGTTCAAACGTACAGCGCATGCTGTTTGACCATGGCTGTAGACAATTCTCATTACGGGGCCAAGCCAACACCTATGTAATGTATGTGTCTCATGATGTTACTGTAACGCGCCATTACGTCACCAAGACCAGTTCACAACGGGCTCGCTGAACTTTTGAAATTGATGCAGCTGCATCACGCGACGTGTACTGCAGCCCCGGAACATGCATGTGTAAATCAACTGTTTGAATGGAACACTTTATCAAAGTACCGAAATTACTGCACGAATATTTACTGCTCAAATTGCACGATATTTCCGACGGAAATGTAATAATAACGTTCGACCATGTCCAGTCATGGGTAAATGTTTGCCGTGGCACTCGGGAACTGTTTGAACCCACGGCCTACAGCCTTGGGGTTCAAACAGTTCCCTCGTGCCACGGCAAATGTTTACCCACGGCTGGACATGGTCAAACCTTATAATTACTGACTAATATGACCCTATCTACATACACCTCTGCTGAAATTGACCATTAACCAAAATTACATATATGATGCTGTAGACCAGTATTATATACCGTTTATTGAACTTGGGAAGCTGATTATCGTGAAATAATGCACAAGTGATTGTGTCCTGACGCAAAATAAACGAGTGAGTTTAGTGAATCGAGTTTGTTTAGCGGTAGGACCCAATCACGAGGGCATTATTTCAAGATAATCAGCTTACCTGGTTAAATAAACGTTTTCTTACATTTCACACACGATGTTTTATAAAAAAAAACAAAGCAAATCAAGCGTAAAATATGGCCAAGAGGTTTGCGAATTAATTTCTGTATGCGGGTCGTAGTGAAGGTGACTGTCTCGCGATTCAGGGGGTGTGTCTGAGAACAGCATTTGATTGGCCGAAGGCAACATGTCATTGCGACGTTACTGACGTCATTTCTCCATATATGTTAAGCACGAGAGTGGTGTAAACTACTGCAGAGTGGTGTAATTCACCATTATATTTCTGTAAACTACTGGCTAAAATGTAAGAAAAATATTTTATCTATCTTTGAAAATCACGAGTAACTTGCCTTAGAACTTCCCTCAGAATTTCACGCAAACTTTAAACAGACCAAATGTTTTTCAACCACAATAAACACCCAATCTGTGAACTATAACTTATTCTTACAGGTGAGTGAGGGGCTGGACTTCTCCGACAACAACGGGCGGGCGGTGATCATCACAGGGCTGCCCTACCCGCCCTACCTCGACCCCAAGATCATCCTCAAGATGCAGTACCTTGACGGCATCAGGGCCAAGCCAGGGATCAAGGTCATTCCACAAATTGGTTCTCTTCATTACTCATTGATGGACTATTCCACTAATCAAACTGGTGTATAAAGGGCAGTCGTCAGTGAAAAAGCTGGCCTTTGTTCACAGGCGGTCGTTGTTTGCAGGATAATTTGTGTAGGTATGCTCTTATGTGTTTGGTTAATATTTGGGATCTGTGCCGACGTTGTATGTTATAGAACTTGTACATTCCCATCTGTACATAACCTTGCTGTTGCATGGACATCAAATGCCAATCAATCAATCATCAGTCAAAAATGTAAAAATGCCGACGAGCACTGCAGATCATGACGAGACGGCTCATTATTATTGGATTTATAACCTGTCACGAAATGGCTAAATATTTCTATCTTTCTTGGGCAATTCGGCCTCTGGCATATGTATATGACCTTATTATTGATTGGTCCTAAAATCCCACTCAATCAATCAATCAATCAAACTGTTACAACAGGGCCTATCGGGGAAGGAGTGGTACAAGCAACAGGCATCGAGGGCCGTCAACCAAGCCATTGGTCGTGTTATCCGACACAAGCAGGATTTTGGTGCTATCATCCTCTGTGACACCAGGTACGTACAGGGATATTGATGCTTTATCTGGCATAGACTATTCCATTACTCAGAGAAAGGGATTACTTTAACCCTTTCACCCCTAAGTAACTGGAATGGATTTTGATATGTTAATTTTTCAAACCATCCAACCGTCACAAAATAATTTTCAGATTAGGTCATTTATGAAAAGGGGGTGATTTTGTTCTCAAAAATATGAAAATTATTTTCGAAAAGTGCAGCTCCTGATGAGACGGCTCGTTACGAGCCGGCTCATCTGGATCTGCACTGTTTGCATAAACCACTTTATCGGGCTTTCGGGTTCAAAGGGTTAACAAAAATTTCAGAAAATATCAGCCATTGCATAAATAAATGAGACTGATGGTTAAAAACATCACTCATATGTGTTTGTGACTGGAGATTTATTTTTCATTTCTGATCAGTGTAGTTGTAATGATCTATATTGCCTGTTCGAAGCAAGACTAGTGTTTCATTAATAGATTAGCAAACAGTGCAGATCCTGATCAGACTGTGCGGATGCACAGGCTGATCTGGATCTACACTGGTCGCAAAACCCATAAGCCCCATTTCTCCAGTCACAGCCACATATTTTTTTATTACCCATCTGTGTGCTGGTGTTACTTCACAGACCTGGTGAGGCAGTTACCATTGTGGATGACACCGTATCCTAATGATCTCAAGATGGTCACAATTGCCATAAACCCCATTTTGTCAGTAACACATCTTACCGAGTATGCAAGTTTTCCCCTGTGGAGCTGGTGTGTCCGTTACTAGCATGGGTGAGACCGTACAATTCTCCCGTCTCTTAATGATCTCAAATGGTCACAAAACCACATTAACCACATATTTTCCAGCAATTTTCCCATCTGTGCATTGAGCTTGGGAGTCGGTTACCAGGGTGGGTTGGGTGAGACCGTATATTTTTTCCATCTCTTTAAAGATCTGAAATGGTCACGGATATCATAAGACCCATTTTGGCCATCGACCAGTAGCCTATTTCACCAACATTGCAAAGTATACTTATCTAGCAAAGTATACTTTGAGGGAGAAATTTTCATTTTTATGATAAATTTATTAATTTTTATTATACTGAATTTATTACATTATCACAGCCATTTTGGCTGTGATAATGTAATAAATTCAGTATAATAATTCAGCATACTTTTAATCATCAAATATATGCAGTTGTTAGTTCTATATGAAATAATGCATTTCGGGAAAAATAAATGATTACTCCCTCAAAGTATACTTTGCTAGAAAAGTATACTTTGCAATGTTGGTGAAATCGGCTACAGATATGAGACGCACCATGTGATTTTGTACCTAAAAACATGTGCAATATTTACAAAATTTACGATATTTTCCGTAAATGATGTCGAAAATTGATATCACACATGTTCTTAGGTACACACTGCGTGTCATATATGCTGCAGCAATTTTTCCATCTGTGTTGGTTTTCCTCGCCGGAGCTGGTGAAACAGTTACCTGTGTGAGTGAGAGTCTCGTAATGATCTCAAATGGTCACAAATGCCATAAGCCCCATTTTGTCCATCAACCACATATTCCTCAACAATTTCCCCAGGTTTGCCTCTCCGGAGCTGGTGAAGCAGTTACCTGTGTGGGTGAGACCGTACGTGACCAAGTACCAGACATTCGGCCTTGCCGTCAAGGACGCCATGGTCTTCTTCAAGACGGCCGAGAAACTGGTAGGTACGGTCGTCTTACAGTAGTGCTCCAGATAAGCTTTGTGGATGAAGAGTATTGTACCCCCGATTTCAAATTCAATGCGTATTTTATTTTCACAAATGGATTGATTTTCTTCATTATTAAATAGGTAACAAATGATACAAAAAACATAAAACAAATTTAAACATTCACTCATTTGAGTGCATTAGTACTTATTCACTTATTTATACCGTAATAAAGTTGAAAATTTACTAGCTGCTAGCGTTTGCTTTTTGCAGCTCAACTAAGTACATTTTCAACTTTATTACAGTATTTCCACTATACAATTTGAAAATCAATGCATACTTTCACATTGCTGTGCGTATTTTGTCCTCCCACTGATAATCAATGTGTATTCAGCTAAAATAAATGTATAAAATACGCCAATACACACCTTATCTGGAGCTCTGTTGTAGTATAGACCAGTGTAAATAGGTTACCAAACTTGGAAAGTCAGAAGTAACTTCCGGCGCATCCTGGACATTATAATTGGCAGAATTTGTCTTGTCTGTTGGACAATAATTTGCTTAATAGTTTTCACCCCTCTTGCAGTTTGATAAAGGTGTCCTACACTGGTGGAAAATACCATATTAAAGCCCCATGTCCATACTGACAGCCACAATGTCGTATATAATACAGACACCTATTGTCTTTCTGTGTATCCGGGTATGGAAGGTCGTCCAGCCAATTACTACCCTTAACCCTTGGACTGCTACTCACAACAATTGTCGTCGGCTGTTGCTTTTATATCTTGCCTTATTTCTCAATAAAAACATGGTTTGACAGCACTTCAGAATCATTCCAATGGAAATGATTCTGAAGTGCTGTCAAAACGTGTTGTAAATTATTCTAAAGTGCTGTCAAAACATGTTTTTGATGATAAAAATGGAAAATAGAAAATAAACAGCAGACGAAAAAATAAAATAAGATAGCGGTCTAACGGTTAAATATAAGCTAATGTACATTTCTGTGTTGAGCCCTTACCTCATGTCTGTCAAACAAACAATCTTGAGCATGTCGGATCTCGCACTAAAAATACCAGTATTATTCTTTGTCAAATCAGGTATGGATTGTGGCCTAGAGGTTAGAACACCTGACTTCCAATCCGGAGGTTTTGGGTTCAAACCTCGCCTTAGGCATCAAAAATACTTTCATGGTACATGTATTTCCATCCCACTGGTATGTCGGATGAGACGTTAAAACTGTGGTCCCGTCTCTATATGACCTTAGCTGTTGGTGGGACGTTAAACCCATTCACTTCCACTTTTTCTTGGTCAAACCTGAGGAGAACTTGCTATTGGTTAAAACAACAAACGCTTGTCTCCGTCTAAGAAATCAACCACAAGCTTTAGAAAGTCTGCTCTATAAATTATTTATAATTGTCTAAATGCAGCTTAAAGGTCAGGTGGCTCGATTGCGTTTGCCTATATATAAACTACTTGTATTAAAAATCATAATGTCATGTTGTTTATAACCAGTGTATGGTGGTAGAGCCTGTAGCCGAATTCATCAAAATTGCAAAGTATACTTATCTACCAAATGTATGCAGATTTATTATACTGAATTTATTACATTATCACAGCCAAAATGGCTGTGATAATGTAATAATTTCAGTATAATAAAAATTAATAAATTTATCCGTAAATTGAAAATTTCTCCCTCAAAGTATACTTTGCTAGAAAAGTATACTTTGCAATGTTGGTGAAATATGCTACAGATCTGCATACGCACATGTGCAGTCTTATCCCACTTTATTTGTATTTAGTCAACATGCATTATCGCTGCAAACAAACCGTATAGATACTTGGACATCTGTTGTATGCCAGTGTATCAGCAACTAAGTTGGTCACTGATGTCATAATTCCTAGTTTACGAACACATCTGTCTCCCATATAAGTATACATGTAACATGTCCACAGATGCCAGTCGGTGTGCCCCGCCCCCGCCGCCCGGGCCCCGCCCAATACCAGTCCGCCCAGTTCCCGCCCACAGCCACCCGGGGAGGTGGTCGGCCCACAGAGATAGCACCCTCGTGCAAGGTTCTACAGCACATGCCCAGTCTTAAATACAGAGGTGGGTCGTTCAGTAAATATTTTATCTACAAATTGACAAGCTCTTATTTATCAACACACCTGTCTCCCGTATAAGTATACATGTAACATGGTATAGAGATAGAGCCCTCGTGTAAGTATACATGTAACATGATATAGAGATAGAGCCCTCGTGTAAGTATACATGTAACATGGTATAGAGATAGAGCCCTCGTGTAAGTATACATGTAACATGTATAGAGTAGAGCCCGTGTAGTATACATGTAACATGTAGAGATAGAGCCCTCGTGTAATGTATAGTACATGTATAGAGATAGAGCCCTCGTGTAAGTATACATGTAACATGGTATAGAGATAGAGCCCTCGTGTAAGTATACATGTAACATGATATAGAGATAGAGCCCTCGGTAAGTATCATGTAACATGTATAGAGATAAGCGCCCTCGTGTAAGTATACATGTAACAGTATAGAGATAGAGCCCTCGTGTAAGTATACATGTAACATGTATAGACGATAGACTCGTGTAAGTAATACATGTAACATGTATAGAGATAGAGCCCTCGTGTAAGTATACATGTAACATGGTATAGAGATAGAGCCCTCGTGTAAGTATACATGTAACATGGTATAGAGATAGAGCCCTCGTGTAAGTATACATGTAACATGGTATAGAGATAGAGCCCTCGTGTAAGTATACATGTAACATGGATATAGAGATAGAGCCCTCGTGTAAGTATACATGTAACATGGTATAGAGATAGAGCCCTCGTGTAAGTTACAATGTAACTGGTAATAGTGATAGGCGTGTAGTTACAGTAACATGGTATAGAGATGAGCCCTCGTGTAAGTATACATGTACATGGTTTTATAAGAGATAGAGCCCTGTGTAAGTATACATGTAACATGGTTATATGAGATAGAGCCCTCGTGTAAGTATACATGTAACATGGTATAGAGATAGAGCCCTCGTGTAAGTATACATGTAACATGGTATAGAGATAGAGCCCTCGTGTAAGTATACATGTAACATGGTATAGAGATAGAGCCCTCATGTAAGTATACAATGTAACATGGTATAGAGATAGAGCCCTCGTGTATACATGTAGCCCATGATATAGTAGATAGCACGTGTATATGACATGTAACAGGTATAGAGATAGAGCCCTCGTGTAAGTATACATGTAAGCATGGATATAGAGATAGAGCCCTCGTGTAAGTATACAGAACATGTATAGAGATAGAGCTCGGTAGACATGTAACATGGTATAGAGATAGAGCCCTCGTGTAAGTATACATGTAACATGATATAGAGATAGAGCCCTCGTGTAAGTATACATGTAACATGGTATAGAGAGAGCCCTGTGAGTATACTGGTACATATATAGAGATAGAGCCCTCGTGTAAGTATACATGTAACATGATATAGAGATAGAGCCCTCGTGCCCTCGTGTAAGTATACATGTAACATGGTATAGAGATAGAGCCCTCGTGTAAGTATACATGTAACATGATATAGAGATAGAGCCCTCGTGTAAGTATACATGTAACATGATATAGAGATAGAGCCCTCGTGTAAGCTTCTACAGCATGTACCCAGTCTTAAATACAGAGGTGTGTCGTTTACTTCAAATTATGTGAATTGCTTTAACACTTTCATCACTAAATAACTGGAATGGAGTGTGATACATATGTTATTAAATAATAATTTATTTCAATTTTGGGTATACAAGCTGTGGAAGAGGATTGTAATGAAAGATTGCTATCTTATAGAGTTCCTCTCGTATACGGTATGTTAATTTAAGGACCAATCCAATCATCACAAAATGATTTTCAGGCTAGCAACATTAATAAAATCTTTTTCTTCTCTAAATATATGAAAATGACTTGCAAAAAATGCAGATCCTGATGAGACGGCTCGTTAAGAGCCAGCTAATCTGGATTACACTGTTTGGAAACGCTGCTAGAGGTCTGTCGTGTTGAAAGGGTTAGCGGCTTTAACACACATTCAAGTGACAATATTAGCAAACTGTGCAGATCCAGATGAGACCACTCATAGTGAGCCATCTCTTCTGGATCTACACAGTTTGTGAAAATATCTTGATTTTGAGACAATTCCTTTTTTTCTCGTAAATGGAACAAGTATAAAAGCTTGTTTTCTAATCATGTTGTCCATTTTATGTACCAATGTATATCTGACACTTGTACTTCATGAAATATATATAGAATATACATAGTGTGTAGAAAATATAAAGTTTATCCCTTGAGTGTGTATATTTTTTTTGCGTTGGCAAACGAGACTTGCAGAAATTATAATGAAGTGTCAAATAAATACATATTGTGTTTGTGATTACAGAGGAGGGGGTGAGCACCGACAAGTTGAGGCAGCAATATCATTGTCAGAGTAGTCTCCCCTCATCATCAGCTGCATCAGCATCACAGAAAAGCTTGTTTGAGGTTCTGGATCGCAGGACAGAGGTTTGTTTGCTAGCCCACACTGCTGGGAATTGTTGCTGAGGGCAATTCCAGAATTTATTGTATGGGGGTGGAGATAGGGGGGGGGGGGGTTGTAGTGGAACGACCTGAATTATTTTATTTATGTGTGGTTGGGTCGAAAAAAAATTGAAGTCCTTAAAACTTCATCAGAATGTTAATTTAATTACGTGATTAGTTGTTGTTTTCAAAGTGCCTTCCACTACCCCCATACAATTAATTCTGGAATTGCCCTAATTAGGGCCCCGGTGCTACCGTATAAATTCCCATTGTGTCTGGTCCTACAATGTTTAGCCTTAGAATGCCGGAAACAAAAATTGTCGTCTGCTGTTGTTTCTTATTTTGTCATCTTTTAAATCAAAACATGGTTTGACAGCACTTTAGAATCATTTCCATTGGAAATGATTCTCAAGTGCTGTCAAACTATGTTTGTGATGAGAAAAATTGAAAATAAAAACTAAACAGGAGACGACAAAATTGAATTCAGCATTGTAAGGGTTAATCAGGTTTAATTGAAACTTCCTATAATCGCCATCATGTTGACCAGGCAGAGGCGTCGGAAGTGGGGCGGCAATTGGACCAAACATAAAATTCTCTTAAATGTAGCAGAATGCAGGAAATGGCATCTAGAATTCAAAAAAAAAATCTGAGTATGTCCCCGGACCCCGCTAGCACTTCGTTTCGCTCGGGTCGACGGCATTCGCCTCCCCAATATTAATTTGCTTCTGACGCAGTTTTGCAGTTCTGTCATTTATAGTTATCTACAGTTGTTGCTAGAATAGTCAAATCAAATCATTCATTTCTGGGTAACTAATCTTGCAGTCAACGACCACTGTAGTCCCTGATTTGCCAATGTAGCCGATCCGTCTGATCATGGATACATTATTTGCCATTTTTCCACTGTCTGCTTCCACCTTATAAAAATGTAGTTGCAATGCGTGTATCAATCCTAGTAATCCTTTCAACCATACTGACCATGAGACCAGCATATGCAAGCACTGTAGATCCAGATGAGATGGCTCTTCTTAACGAGCCATCTCCACAGGATCTACCGTCTGTTCCACGTTTTTCTGCCGACAAACCTTTTGCTATTAAACAAATTAAATCTAAAAAATATTTAAATTTAAGTACTTTTTCACCAATAACAAAAAAGTCACCCAGCCCAAAAAATTATTTTTGATGAAATTCTTGCAATTATTGATTTTAAAGCGAAAAACGATTTTCCTATGGGATTTTAACATGGGGGAAAAGAGGTGGAAGTAAAAAAACGAAACATTTGGAAATTGACTCCGAAACCTGGCTAGATAGCTTGGAAATGATGTAACACAATATACTACAGTGTTTGTCACAATTTTTTCTTAATTAAAAAAAACCTTCCTGATTAATGGAATAGTCCTGTAATTAACAGTCCCTGTCGGATATTTAGGGGTGAATCAGCTGTCTCACCACTTTGTTCCATCCTTTGTTTTAGGACGTATATGCAGACAGACTGACTGAATCACAGGTATGTATAACAAACAGCTTGTGCAACGAGAGCAACTATATAAGATAGCAATATTTCGTTCCAATCTTCTTACACTGCTTGTATACCCAAACTTTGTGTAAATTATTTTTGAATAAAATATGTTTATACCAAGTAGTTTGTGTATGTTGGGGGTTTGTATATGTGGGTGTGTGGCAGATAGATCAGTAGCCGATTTCATCAAAATTGCAAAGTATACTTGTCTAGCAAAGTATACTTTGAGGGAGTAATCATTTATTTTTACCAAAATGTAGTACCTATATCATATAAAATTTGATGATTAAAAGTATGCAGAATTATTATACTGACTTTATTTCATTATCACAGCCAAAATGGCTGTGATAATGTAATAAATTCAGTATAATAAAAATGAATAAATTTATCCTCAAATTGAAAATTTCTACCTCAAAGTATACTTTGCAATGTTGGTGAAATAGGCTACTGGATCTACTCTGGCTACAAGGGTCCCAAACTCCTTAATACAGACCTTGGGACTCTTCTAGCTTGGCTAGATAATTATCGGTATTAACCCTTACACCGCTACTCACAACAATTGTCGTCCCCTGTTACTTTTATATTTTGCCTTATTTCTGAATAAAAACATGTTTTGACAGCACTTCAGATTCATTTCCAATGGAAATGATTCTGAAGTGCTGTCAAAGCGTGTTGTAAATTATTTTAAAGTGCTGTCAAAGCATGTTGTTGATGATAAAAATGGCATTTCAGACAACAACACAATCTCTAATTCTCTAATCAGTCGGTGTGAATGTGATATAGACTGCTTTGGTGGTACATGTATACTGTTTGAAAATGCATAATCAGGCACATTTTCCTTTCAGCTGGCATAATTTAAGTCGTATCAATCTGAAAATCAGTTTGTATGTGATATTGGCAGTAAATGATGTTGATATTTAGCGAAATTCAGAAAAAAACGTGAGCAATTTATGTCGGATGTACAGCTGTTTTTGTGACAATTTCATCTATTTCTAGGTTTGCACAATACAATTATGAAAGTTACAGTTAAAATTTCCTTCTATAAAAGACACAGTTACCATGTAGTGTGTCGGTACTACCTGTTTGATATGTAATGTCCTTGATATTTTAGATACCATCATACCAGCAAGGGCCAGCCGCCACAAGACGGCCGGCACAGAAGAAAAAAATAGTTATCAAGGTGACGATTACTTATTGCTGCACTGCTGTTGCCTCTGACAGGTTTTCTGCCAGTTTTAGGCTTTAACCCTTTCACCCCTAAGTAACTAGAATGGATTTTGATGTTAATTTTGCAACCAATCCAACAGTCACAAAATGGTTTTCAGACTAGTCCATTAATGAAACGGGGAGTATTTTTTGTACTAAAAAATGAAAATTACTTTCAAAAAGTGCAGATCCTGATGAGACGGCTCGTTACGAGCCGGCTCATCTGGATCTGCACTGTTTGCATAAACCGCTTTCGGGTTCAAAAGGTTAAAGAAATTAAAGATGAAAATGCCATCATTATGTTGTCAACAAAATAAAAGATGTTTTGCCAGCATATAGATGATTCTCACTTATTTTTGTTGGGAAAATTTGGGTAAAAAAATGCAGACACATTTAATTTATCATTTTAACCCTTACTACGCGGAAACGTGAATTATCGTCTGCTGTTGTTTTATATTGTGCCTTCTTTCTCGGTAAAACCCTGGTTTGACAGCACTTTAGAATCATTTCCAATGGAAATGATTCTAATGTGTTGTCGGACCTGTTTTTGACAAGAAAAATGAAAATAAATAGTAAACAGCAGACGACAAAATTTAATTCATCTTTGTAAGGGTTAAAATTTCAAATAAACAAAATAGAACATGCTATTATCGGACTACATCAGGCAGATTTAATTCTGTGTTGCATTCTCCTATTTATTATCAATATTACAGAAGCGAGGCTGGGAGGGCGGGGCTACGACAGACGTGGTGACAGAAGTACCACAGCAGGTGGAGATATCACACGTCAACACGGCCGAACATTACCTCGCCGAGGTACACAGTAATTCATTTACAATAAGCCCTACTTAACCCTTTCAACCCTAAATAACTGGGATGGATTTTGATATGTTAATTTTCCAAACTTATCCAATCGTCACAACATGATTATTCCATGTATGAAAAGGGGGTGTTTTTGTTCTTTGTTAATGTTTGCAAAAAGTGCCGGTCCAGTAGCCTATTTCATCAACATTGCAAAGTATACTTTAGTAGCAAAGTATACTTTAGTAGCAAAGTATACTTTGAGGGAGACATTTTCATTTTTTTTTTAAATTTATTAATTTTTATTATACGGAATTTATTACATTATCACAGCCATTTAATGGCTGTGATAATGTAATAAATTCAGTATAATAATTCTGCATACTTTTAATCATGAAATATATGCATTTGTTAGTTCTATGTGAAATTATGTATTTCAGGAAAAATAAATGATTACTCCCTCAAAGTATACTTTGGTAGTAAAGTATACTTTGCAATGTTGATGAAATAGGCGACTGATGAGATGGCTTGTCACTAGCCGGCTCATCTGGGGCCCGTTTCACTAAACTTCGTACGACTAAAATGTTCGTAAGTGCAAAAGTATGATAGTCTGTAAATTTCACATTAACAATGTTTTCTTGTAAACAATTATTGGATTTACATTTATTGAGCCATCAATTGACATTTCCAGACGATCCGAAATTTGCACTTACGAACATTTTAGTCTTACGAAGCTTAGTGAAACGGGCCCCTGGATCTTACAAACATTTATCTTACAAAGTTGATTGAAACTGGTGTATTCCCATATTCAGAAAAGTGGAAACGAGTTATAAAAGCCATCTGTAATGTTTCAGGTGAAGAGTACATTGAGCGCGGACTCGTACAAGATGTTCTCCCAGGCCTTGGTCCAGTACAAGAAGTCGGGCAACATTGGTGATGTCGTCTCCACCCTCGCCTCTCTGTTCACCGAGGACACTAACAAGTGCCACCTCTTCGCAAGTAAGGATCCACATTTGGTGAATGGTTTCACATTTAAGATGTGTATTTCAACTACTTGAGGATCTAGGTCATAGACAGATCATTAGTTTCAAGGATAATTGCTGTATTGTCAGTTTCACCACTTTTACCATTTCAGACATACAGCAAATAATCTGAAAGAAAAACTACTAAAATTTGGAGCAACTAATCCCAGACATATATGGCTACATTGTGCTATAAATATTCCAGCAGACCATGACCTGCTAGATATATGAGAATATATCCCTCCAATGTCAAACTATTTTCAATGAGTATAATTTCAAACTGATGTAGTCTTATTATTATATCAGGGCCGTACAAATTGATTTTTTAGCCACTTGTCCCGGACAAGTGACTTGAAAAAAGTGACTTGCCCTGACTTGTCCTGAAAAATATAATTTTCAGAGCAAGTAATTTTGAAAAAGTGACTTGTCCTCGTAAGATTTCTTATACGAAACTGTCCCAAAACAAAAACTATTATCATAGTTGTTAAATATAATACAATTGAGCACTTGGCACATATACATATTATATTAAATATCTATAATAATAAACATTGTATAGTACATATTTCTTCTTGTGGTCTTTTGTCACTGTGCCACCGCGGACATAACGTTGCGACGAGTGCATACTCAAAACACATTTATCGACAATAATAAAACATAACAAGAGTGCCGCAAGTCACAAAATACGCCCATGGAATATGGGCCAGACAGAGAAGATGCAGAAATGTGAAGCTGTCACCAAGGCAAGAAACATTAATGAGAATTTGAAAGTCTATAGCATTATTTCTTCATCTCGTTGTGCTAAACATGTATACTAATTTAGGCAGAGATAGAAAAGTAGTGTGTAAAGTAGAAATGATAGGGAATAGGATACATTAATGTAGAAAAAATGGCTATTAAGTTAAAAAGGTGATATTTTTGTTAAAAAATATGTTTTCGGCATAAAAACACCAAGGTGCACATTTTCAATATGTGTAGAAGACGTGTGTATAGTTTCAGAACGATCGACTGAACGGTTTCGGAGGAGTTGTGTACACAAACTTCTGTACCCTATATAGAATTGTATAGAAAAATGTAGAAAAAATGGTCAAGTTAAAAAGGTCATATTAGGACGTGTGTATAGTTTCAGAACGATCGACTGAACGGTTTCGGAGGAGTTGTGTACACAAACTCCGTACCGTATATAGAATTGTATAGAAAAATGTAGAAACAATGGCTAAGTTAAAAAGGTGATATTTTTGTTAAAAAATATGTTTTCGGCATAAAAACACTAAGGTGCACATCTTCAATATGTGTAGAAGACGTGTGTATAGTTTCAAATCGATCGACTGAACGGTTTCGGAGGAGTTGTTTACACGAACTATGCACTTTTTCTGTCAGCCGCTCGCCCGCCCAGCGGTAAATAACAAACAAAACTTCCAAAAAAAGATGCTGCTTGACAGTTCGAAACTCCAGACGGACTTGTTATGCCACCGGGTTTCGAAGAAACGGGTGGCATATAGTGTTTGGACCGTCCATCTGTCCGTCCGTCCGTCCGTCCGTCCGTCCGTCCGTCCGTCACACTTTTCGGTTAACCACTTTGTCACAGTTTCTCAAATATGCTGCAGGTGGCATCCGCGTTCGACAGACGCATATCTTGTTTGCCTAGGTTTCAGGGGATTACAGTCAAAACGGCCCATGGTCAAAACGGCCCCAGGTCTTAACGGCCAGGATTTAGTCAAAACAGCCCCCCTGAATTGGTCAAAACGGCCCCCCGTCCAAAATAAATTGTCAAAACGGCCCATATTTGGTCAAAACGGCCCCAAAAAAAATCAGGTATAATTTTTATTTTATATATTGATAAGAGTTTTTGATAGTATATAGTTTGTATAATGTAGTATAATGAATAATAATGATAATTAATATAATTTAATAAAACAAAACAAAAATTGTATTATATTATCGTATTTTATTCGTTACAAAATATTTTCATATTTTTTGTGAAAATCGCTATGCTATGTCACTAGCATGATGGTCAATTATTGTTTATTGATTGCATAGCAGGATTAATCCAATTATCGAATGGTGGGATAGTATTGCAACATAGACCCTGATCAGTGGATGTACAGGCTGATATGGGGCTATACTGAATCAGTGTATCAGCCTGGCCCTTGTACATATGGAAAACTATTGACACATAATTATACTGGGTTTATACAATTGTCTAACGGAACAATTCTGCTTGTAGTCGGTGACATAAATAATAACCCACATGCAGATAATAACTTAACAAATCGCGAAGGAATGTAACCAGTAAATAATTACTGCATTTCAAGCAATTAAATAATTTTCCCAAAAATCTAAATGCCCTAAATGTTAAGAAAGTGACAAAGCAAACAAAAACGTTTCAGTCAAAAAAGAGGCCTTCATGTGAAATCAAAATAACTGGTTTTCTGTCTGGTTTTCATAATGGTCGACACTAATTTTAAATTATTTAGATAAATACTACTGTATTTCAGACAATGACCAATCATGGACAAGTTCGGAACACGCTGTTATGGAGTAAAAAGTGAAATTGCCAATTGTGGGTTCGTGTGTGGTACATGTAATGTGTCTCTTTGAAATTCTTTATAAGTGCCATCCACGAATTTGTAATTGGCAATTACAACTACATATAATGTGTCTCTTTGAAATTACTATTGTAATAACAACAGATAAACACCACACCTGAACTCGAATAATAGCATCTCGTATACAACGATAAGCCGCGAAACATATTACATCATACTTTGCCCAATAACGATCATTCCCTGGCACGATATGTTTTTCCCTGACCAACCGTCAAACATCATTATCATATAGGATAACATTGTTATGGCTGAGTCTCCATAGATCACATGCACTCACACTCAGCCCTTTTCACGGTCTTACATACTGGCTTCATGCTAGAGGAGAATGAACTAGCTAGGTTAAATTAACCGCCTATTGCCTCCTTCATTTAATGCACATATTTCGACTGTATGGCAGATATTAGTAAATTCGGAAACAAACGGGCCAACGGTCATTGGCCTGCATTTTTGGGCTCAAATACCCGGGTTTGGAAGGTCCTCGAGCCAATTCCTACCCTTAAATATAAGATAATAATAAATAATAATAATAAATATAAAAACAATATATTGCATGCATATTAAAGTACATAGTATACATACCCATTCAGCAGGCACAACATGTACTTTATAGGAATTAAATAAGTGTATAAGTGTGTCACTATTCCACCAATTCTAAAAATTACCAGCGCTATACAGATATAATCATTTAATAATGTTCATAATACAAGGTCATTTATTATTGTTATTTTAGATGAATATTAAGAATATATATTTATCCCGTCAACACAGTGCGTATGTGCCGTGAAACACGGTGCCGTGAAACATTTTTGATATCCAGTCAATACTATTTTTGCATTTTACAGCCATTTGTAGGTGTTGACGGGATAAATAGAATAAAAACAGTATTAGACAAATTAATAAATGGGGACCAAACAGGATTTATTTCAGGAAGATACATGGGGGAAAACACTAGACAGGTATACGACATGCAATATATTGAAAAAAACAATATCCCAGGACTTCTTCTTCTTATAGACTTTGAGAAAGCATTTGACTCTATATCGTGGAACTTTATTCATAAAGTACTTCGCTACTTTAAATTCGGACAAAATATTAGGCAATGGATTACATTATTCTACAAAAATGCTCAACTATCAGTTAATCAACATTGTAACCTCTCACTTTTTTTTTCTCAATACATCGAGGCTGTCGTCAGGGGGACCCACTCTCACCGTACATATTTATCTTATGCGCAGAAATACTTGCAATCAGAATACGCAAAAATCATAAAATTAAAGGAATTAAAATAAATGGAACAGAATATAAACTAACACAGTTTGCAGATGACACTAGTGCCTTCTTGGATGGATCAAGTGAATCACTAAATGAAACACTTAATGAACTGGAAATGTATGCCCATATGTCAGGACTTAAAGTTAATTTTGATAAAACACAAGTTATTTGGATTGGGGCAAAAAAATTTAGCCAAGACTCAATTAAAACAAAATGGAAACTAAAGTGGGGAAGTAACAGATTTAAATTGCTTGGAATTACTTTTGATACAGATTTAGAAAAAATTGTGGACATAAATTTCTCGGAAAAAATGAAGATCATAAAAGAAAAAATCAACAGCTGGAACAAAAGGTACTTAACACCATTAGGCCGAATCACAGTCATAAAGTCTCTTCTTCTCTCATCTTTAAATCACCTGTTTATATCCCTTCCTAACCCCAGTCAAAGATGTATAAAGATATTAGCAGCATTATGTATAATTTTTTATGGCAAGGTAAATCACGAGTAAAAGGCACTATCACATGCCAAAAATATGAGGATGGCGAATTAAAAATGCCAAATATTGAGGACTATATATCATCTTTAAAAACAACATGGGTAAGAAGAATAGTGTGCAACAAATATAAATTTATAAACATTTTAAATACAGAAATTGATACAGATAATATTTTTAAATTGGGAGATATGTACATCGAACAAAAAATAGGAAAAATTTCAAACCTTTTTTGGCGGGATGTTCTAAAAGCTCATCTAAAATTACAAAATAAGCTTAAGCCAATAAACATGGATGCATTTCTTTCTAGCCCATTATTTTTTAATAGGACATATGTGGGCAATAAAAAATGTAACCTTCTTCAATAAGGCATGGTTTGATAAGGGAATATGTTTTATAAATGACATTATCAAAACTGATGGAACATTTGCCTCTCAAAATCAACTTAAAAACAATTTCAACATAAATATAAACTTTCTTCAATATTATGGCCTTGTCAAAGCAATAAAAGATTGGGGTAAAAGCTTGAAACTTAACAATATCGAAAAAAAAGTTAGAAATGCCATTTACTCCATACAAACTAAAAATATACCTAAACAACAAAACCGGGACAAAAGACATGTATCTCTCATTAAACTCCAATTCTGAAACTCCAGCTGGTAAAATTAAATGGAACTCCACCTATAATTTTAACAATGAAACATGGAAGAAAATATAGTTATGGCCGCATATCATAACAAAAGACACAACTCGAAAATGGTTCCAGTACCGAATAAACCACAATATTCTGGCCACAAATGATTTCCTAAATAAGATTAAAATTGCAAGTAGTCCATTATGTACATTCTGTAAAAAGTTTTCGGAAACAATAAAACATTTGTTTTGGGATTGTGAGGCTACACAGATGTTTAGGGAACTTCAAGAATGGTTAGCGACAAAAGATATAACTATTACAATTAACAAAAAATCATTCATCTTTGGGATTTACGAAAAAACAATAAGTATCTTCAAACAATTAATACTATTAGAAACTAAATACTATCTCTATTATTGCCGATGTTCAAAAGTAGTTCCAAGTCTCAGCGTACTGAAGCATCGAATTCAACTAATGTATGAAACATCCAGGAAGGCAGCAATAATGGACAACAAATTTGAAAAATTTACAACAATTTGGGAAGAATTTATCATTTCACAAGCTTAATTTATATCACAAAAATACCAAAATAAGATTTCATCTTCAGTTGAGCTAGTTGCGGGTGCTATAATAAATCTCTGCTTTTGTGCTTATTTTTCTTTCTTCGTTTTAACGCCTTCCCCACCCCCACACCACCCCCCATTCCATCTCATATAGGTTTGGGAAATAAAGCAATTATAATATGAATCTAGTAGAAGAATATAATGTACACAGAGATATACATGTTCAAGCAAAGACCATGACCGACGGAACCAGTCGTGTTTTTGTTTTGATAACCAGTGTGGTGATCGAAACAGATTGTTTATTGGCTTGTCAATATATAATGTTAACAACAACTTTAACAGTGAACCCTTTCAGCCGTAAAGAACATTTTCGGTCAAGTCCATTCATCACAAAATACTTTTCAAATAATCGATTATAAAATGTTTTTTGTTTTTTTAACAAATATGAAAATTACTTGCAAACAGTGCAGATCCTGATGATACAGTTCATCATGAGCCGGCTTGTCTTAGTCTACACTGTTTAAAAACACCTAAATGGCTGTAGTGTTGAAAGGGTTAACACATGGTTTAAGCATGTAGATGCGCAGTAGGATTGAACTTCACTTTTTGAAGAATGGGGCTGGTTCAGTCGGATCATGGGTAATATGAATGATAACATAAAAAAAATTATAATCAATTACATGCATTACATATGCTAAATCAAACTTTGGCTCTTGCAGTGCTGGAGAGTGACATTGTCATCTGCGGGTATATTATAAGTATTACTGTTTTATTTTAATAACATGGGCAAGTTTTTATCGAAAATTCAGGTCTCACATTAGTGACGATTCTAATGTACCACTCAACCATGAAGTCTTTAAAAAATACTAGAACACTGATTTCTACCCAGTACTGCAAGAGTAAAAGAGGGTGAATATCTGTAATTGTATATTTTGTAGTTGTACCTGATTATTGCATGTATATTATGTACGGTTTGTGGGGGATGGCCCCGACCCACCACAAACCTATTACGGGGAAAATAAATATTTAAAAAAAAAATAGAATAGTAGGTTAGTGCCGTGAATGGGAAAAAAATATCTGGCACGGAAACGGGATGTGCTCGGCAGAGCCTCGCCCATCCCGTTTCCTGAGCCTTGCCAGATATTTTTTCCCATTCACGGCACTAACCTACTATTCTCTATATGTGTGTAGAAAAAAAAATATATATAATAGGGGGCCATTGTAGTAGGGGCCGTTTTGACCAAAACTGGGCCGTTGTGACCTGCAGCCCATTTCATCAACATTGCAAAGTATACTTTACTAGCAAAGTATACTTTGAGGGAGAAATTTTCAATTTTATGATAAATTTATTAATTTTTAGCCAGGTTTTTTTGAGAAAAAAATCCAGGCTATTGGATTGGCGAAAGCCGGGCGGGCGGGCGGGCGGGCGGGCGGCGGGCGCGGCGGCGGCGGCGTCCACAATCAATGTTAAGTTTTCATGTTTGAGTCCATTTCTTTGTTACTGTACCACCTAGGACCACCAAACTTTCACAGCTTCATAATCAAGAGGTGCCCACCACATATCACTATCCAACATGTTACTTTTTTTTAACTTGACCCATTTTTTCCGCGTAGTCGACTTAGCCATTTTCAATGTTAAGTTTTCGCGTTTACAATGTTAAGTTTTCGTGTTTAAGTCCATTTCTTTGGTACTGTACCACCTAGGACCACCAAACTTTCACAGCTTCATAATCAAGGGGTACCCACCACCTATCACTATCCAACATGTTACTTTTTTTTTTAACTTCACCCATTTTTTCCTTGCAGTCGACTTAGCCATTTTCAATGTTAAGTTTTCGCGTTTACAATGTTAAGTTTTCGTGTTTAAGTCCATTTCTTTGGTACTGTACCACCTAGGACCACCACCAAACTTTCACAGCTTCATAACCAAAGGGAGGGTGCCTACCACATACAACTATCCAACATGGACCATTTTTTTACCTTCACCTATTACTTCTACGTAATTGACTTTTGACCATTTTAAACGTTAACTTTTTAACGTACGTCTGGTTAAAGTTTTTTGGTTAAAACTTTTACGTTATACTATATCTCTGCAACTGCTTCGCCCATTACCTTGAAACTTCACATGGGTGTTTATCATCATCCATATTTTCATTCTAACCCCCAGCTGTGCGGCCCCTGTGCTCAATGTCAAGGTCAAATTACTTTGAATTTTTTTGTTAAAGTTTTTTCATGTATTATATCTCTGCAACTGCTTCACCCATTACCTTGATACTTCACATGGGTGTTTATCATCATTGTCGCACCTGCTTGCGGAATACGCGATCCTGTGCCCAATTCAAGCGGTCATATTTACTTTGAATTTTTTTGTTAATATTTTTCGTTACTATATCTCTGCAACTGCTTCATCACCCAATACCTTGATACTTCACATGGGTGTTTTATCAACATTGTTGCACCTGCTTGCGGAAAGCGTCGATCCTGGCCCAAATGTCAAGGTTCAAAATTACTTTGAATTTTTTTGTTAAATTTATTTATCGTGAACTATATCTCTGCAACTGCTTTCACTCCAATACCTGATACTATCACATGGGTGTTTAATCTCATGTCTGCACCTGCTTGCTGAAAGCGGCGATCCTGTGCCCAATGTCAAGGTCAAATTACTTTTAATTTTTTTTGTTAAAGTTTTTTCGTGTACTATATCTCTGCAACTGCTTCACCCAATACCTTGATACTTCACATGGGAGTTTATCATCATTGTCGCACCTGCTTGCGGAAAGCGCGATCCTGTGCCCAATGTCAAGTTCAAATTACTTTGAATTTTTTGTTAAAGTTTTTTCGTGTACTATATCTCTGCAACTGCTTCACCCCAATACCTTGATACTTCACATGGGTGTTTTATCATCATTGTCACACCTGCTTGCGGAAAGCGCGATATCGTCGGCATTTTGGCATACTCCGTCCTCCGTTCGTCCGTGTGTCCGGTTAAAGTTTTTTGGTTAAAGTTTTTCCATCTACTATATCTATTTTTTTAGTGTCCATGCCTCGCCCCAAGGCGCGACATGCAGGCCACGGCCATCTAGTCTACAAAAAGTGGGTGTAATTATGTTATCCAAGTGTCTATGCTTGGAAAAAACCTGGCCTTCGTGGCTTTGCCTCGTTTCTTGTTATTATACTGAATTTATTACATTATCACAGCCAATTCAGTATAATAATTCTGCATACTTTTAATCATGAAATATATGCATTTGTTAGTTCTATATGAAATAATGAATTTCTGGAAAAATAAATGATTACTCCCTCAAAGTATACTTTGCTAGTAAAGTATACTTTGCAATGTTGGTGAAATCGGTTACAGGGGCCGTTTTGACGAGGGGCCCTTTTGACTTGCTTCCGGTTTCAGGTATGATAATGGAGCAGGCCTCTGTATTTCGTACCCAAACCAAAACGTACCCATTTTAAACAGTAGGATCAATGCTACCATCGAACATGATAATTTAGTGAGTGAATTTAACATTCTGTGTAGGTCTAGTTCGTTCATTTTTTTTTGCTGGACAGTTTAAATCTATTATCAACAATGCAAACCGCACGGCATTATGATATTCTGATGTAATTTTGACCGGGTCCCGATAAATGAACCAAACTAAATCATAACAATCAAGTCCGGAGTAAAGCTAATTTACATAAGAAGTAGAACGATCTACGATTGGTTGATGGTGCTTCATTCAACAAATAACAATATTTATTGGAAGCTGTCAGAAATATACTCAAACAGTGAGTACCGTACGTATTGATCATAAAATTATCTTGAAAAAAAAAAGAAGTGAATTCTCATTGCGCCGATCATGTAACCGGCCTGTGACTCGGCCAATCACACACAGTGGATCAAATGTGTCAAACAACTTGTCCAAAAAGCATTTTTATTGGCTGAGTCATGCTGCTGAGCATGTGATTTTACTATTAACATCCACAGCGCTTATAAATCTTGTGCCCTGATATGAGCATAGTGAAAATGAGTTCAACTGATATGGAACATTATAAGTCATTTATAATTCTTGTTTTGTTGTGCTGGGAGGCAGAATCAGTGGAAATTATAATTTGCCATGTAATGAATCATTATTCATATTGATCTCACACCTTAGATAAAATGAATTTAATCGTCACCAATTGAAAAAAAAACTCGAAATGTTCAAACCGGAAGTGCCTGCTGCTGACGTTTTTTAGCTTCTTTTCAGCAATGATGTGAATGTTAGCTGCATTCTAGAAACTTCCATGATTAATTTGTGTAGTTATAGGTTTATTATTACTCTTTCAGAAATAAACAACTGGTTTCTTGAACGTTAAACCTTCCAACGATACAATTACATTGTTGCATAACCAATAGTCGACATAAGCAGTAGTTGGACACGCTCATTACATTCAAACACATACCTGTATCATCACGATCACTATGTTAGCCGATTTGAAAATGACTTAGCACTGTGTATGAGGTGGGTCAACTCAACTGGCCCAACTTTATACATTCCTGGAATGCACACTGAATAGGTTTCAAAACTGTCCGCTTCCAGATTTCATAATTGATTACCATTGACATATGCTTTATATGCACATACATGTAGTACCAAACAATCAATACAATCGTGTCCTAGTTCCTGCAAGTACAATGTAACGTTAGTTGATAATAACTATACATGTATAAGTTAATAAAAACTTAGATACATTCATACAAGTGATGCTTCACTAGGTCAGGTCTAGTACAAATTAGGTCAGGGCTAGTAGTTTCTAAAAGTACTAGCCCGACTGGTCTAGTGAAAAAAAGAGTTAACGTTGAGCCCTGTATTTCGATACGTGTTATTGGTTAGGCTACTGCATCGCATCGCCGACCTATACACAAGATCGTGAAAACGCGAGACCAAATCGTGAGGCAAAAACGTGAGATTCTATTGTATTCATTCTCGCGTTTTCGCCTGGCTATCTCGCGTTTTCGAGACCACGATGTCGCGTTTTCGCCTCGGCCTTTTCACGATGTCGCCTTCCGCTTTTGGAAATACGTTTGTTCATGTCATTATGTGTGTAGAATGCATGCGTGTTGAAATTGAGTTTTGCACATACATTACATGTACGTACGTACATAGAATGCAATTCGAACTAGCATGCTTTATATACATGTACGTATATAGAATCAAATCCAACACGCATGCTGTCTTGTCTACACATGCATGGGCAAATCGTATTTCCAAAAGCGGAAGGCGAGATCGAGATCGCAAAAACGCGAGATTGTAACATAAAAAAAAATATGGCCGTACCCACCCATCCCCAATTAGCACATTTGCGACATATCATTTTCGGTCTAGCTGCACACCTGATGGTGTTTACAATCATCAGTAGGTAATCCAGTTTCACATGCAAAGTTTGATTGACCTTTAGAATTCGGTGGAAACAAACATACCAAAACCACGCTATGTAGTCGCTCACGTCATCGCATCGCCGATGAATTGATAATTACGTATTAGCTTGTGCATTTTCACATTTGTTTGATTTATTGATAAAACCAAGATTTGGCAGCACATGAGAATCGTTTCCTAAGACGATTCTCAAATTTTGTTAAAATATGTTTTTGTACAGAAATATCAATGTATTCGGGGTTTTTTCTTCACATTTGTCCGATGTCTTAATAAAACATGTTTTGACAACACATGAGAATTGTCTCCTTAGACGATTCTAATATTTTGTGAAAAGAATTGTCACATTTGTTTGATTTCTTAGACCGTACAAACAATTGACAAATTCAGAAATCCACAACTTAATTTGTGTTTCTCGAGTCGGGTTTCATATGGTGGCGAGGAAATACGATCGATTACACACCATGACAATCTTGTTGGAACGTAAATGTCAATTGTCACGTAGGCCATTTCAGTTTACCGCGTGTTACGTCAACTGTTATTCTAAGTACGTATGGTCGCTCGTTAGGAGCATTTCTTTCCTTCGTTTATAAGGTATGGATTGTGGCCTAGGGCTTAGAACACCGACTTCCAATCTGGAGGTTGTGGAACCGTTCAAACATCGCCTTGGGAATCAAACATACCTTCATAGTATGTCCATCCCATTCAATTTCACTTTTTCCTTCGTTTATATGCCGCGTAGAAACGATAATTAAGAACCTTAAATTCCATTTCCACCCCGTGAAGGAACATGCGTTTATTTCTTTAAAGTTAGGTGTCTTGGCCTGTCGACGCAGTGAGACGAAAACGTTAACATACATAAAATAAATCAATAACCATCGATTGCCGCAGAATATTTTCGCTAATTCGCTAATTACTTTCAAATTCGATTAAATTAATATAATCAGGGTTGCTGTAGATTGCTATATCACTTTATTGCTTGATACACAGGAACTGTGGTAACACATGTAGCTGGCGAATCGCACGGTGCCCGCGGCGTTATCGATCGATAAAGTGGTCAGTTTTGGGATTAAGTTTATGACAGCCCGGTTCCAAAAAACGGGCTTGTGGCGGGACGTTCTAACAGAAAATAGTGACTTGCCCGGGACTAAATTCCAGCATAGAGGCACTTGCCCGAGATTAAAACCGACTTATCCCGGGCGTCGGGCGTGCCAATTCGTACAGCCCTGTATATGTTTAAATTCACTATACTACATGTATATCATAGATACATGTGAACCGTATTTACTTTCATAGAAGGTACGTTAATGTGAGTGAAATAAACACAGATTGCTACACTCAAGTCACTGGATTTAACACTTGTGAAATAAAATAACAAATTGCCACTTACAAAAAAACAAACAAATTGCCATCAATTTCAAAGCTGTTCCGATTAATTTACTCGGGCAACATGATGGTGTCTATAACTAGGCATTTACACTAGCTTAACCCTTAGACCGCTACTCACAATAATTGTCGACTGTTGTTGCTTTTATATCTTGCCTTATTTCTCAATAAAAACATGGTTTGACAGCACTTCAGAATCATTTCCAATGGAAATGATTCTGAAGTGCTGTCAAAGAATGTTAAATTATTCTAAAGTGCTGTCAAAGCATGTTTTTGATGATAAAAATGGAAAATAAAACAGCAGACGACACAAAATATAAGATGGCGGTCTAAGGGTTAATATATGTCTTAATATCAAGTTTCTGAAGCTTGGCTCAAAACGGAAGGAATTATTTGGCGAGCCTCCAAATTCATGTGTTTCGTAACCTTGCTGGATAAACTTGATATCAAAAGACACATGTAACCAGTAGCCTATTTCACCAACATTATCTAACAAAGTATACTTTGAGGGAGAAATTTTAAATTTAAAGATAAATTTATTTATTTTTATTATACTGAATTGATTACATTATCACAGCCATTTTGGCTGTGATAATGTAATAAATTCAGTATAATAATTCTGCATACTTTTAATCATCAAATCTATGCAGTCGGTAGTTCTATATGAAATAATGCATTTCGGGAAAAATAAATGATTACTCCCTCATGGTAGGAGTTCTTTGCCAAGCCTTCAAATTCCTAGCCTTGTCTGAAAAGCTTGACAACAAAGGACATTACCATGGTATTCTCTATTACAGAGTTTTACCGGTTTGTGCGGCCGCAGCACAAGAAGCAGTTTGATGAAACCTGCGCCAACCTGACGGGCCTGTCGACCGGCTATAGACCCCAGGACTGTGTCAGCAAGAAACGACTCCGGGAGGAAACACGCGCTACCTCAACAGGTTATCCCTTCTCTATATGACCTCAACTGTTGCTGGGACAGTAAACCCTTTCACTATCACTTTTGTAGCAGGTTGTTGATTCCCAGTAGTGATATCAGAAACTACTGTCTGTTCCACATTATTCTGCCGACGAATTTTATTCGTCGGCAGAAAAATGTGGAACAGACAGTAAACTAATGTACTACTAGTAAATGCTTTTGTGACTTGCCCTTGAAGAATGGGGCCTTATCTAGAAAGTCATTCACCATTATAGTAACGGTGCCTGACACCGGATCAGCACACTGTCTATTAGTGCTGAAAGTTTGTATTATAACTTCAGTGCTGCATGTGCAGTTCTCCATCCCCGACCCCATACATCCCATCTCCATATTACCTTGCTGTTGAATGGAAATAAATCCTCAATCAGTTGATCAACAAATCCATCACTGACTCGTCTTTATATGATCCTGGTAAGCCCCACTGAACTATCATTGAATGAATTAAGTTTCAACATTCAAAAAAAGTGAATGTGCATTGACTGTTGTTATAGATAGTGTATCTAGTTACCGGTATGATCTGCCGTACTAATATTTTTGTCTGATTTGCAGATGCCGACTCAAAGAAAGTGAAGACAGGCAGTACCTCATCAGACTGTGTACGTATAACTGTCGACAGCTTGTGTCATTTCTCCCAGCTATTTTATTTGTATGTTCATTTTCAGACCAACATCCAGTCATCACAAAATGATTTCTAGACTTCCACTTATAATAAGGAGTTGTTTTTTTTTCGAACAGAAAACTAATTGCAAAAAGTGCAGATCCTGATGAGCAGGCTCATCTGGATCTACACTGTTTGCAAACACCACTATAGAGATCTGTAGTGTTGAAAGAGTTAATGAAAAATGAATCGATCACATCTAAATAGCAGTTCATGCATTATAGTACGACCCATGTTCTATTGATTCTATTTAGAAGTGTTTTCAAGAACCAGAGTTTGAGATTAGCAGAGCTCCAGTTAAGGTGCGTAATTTGATCAACTTTGGGGGCAATTTTGTTATTTCTTCACCAAAAATGGCAAGTTGGGAGTTCTTTAGAATCGTCTCATTGAGACGATTCTAAAGAACTCCCAACTTACCATTTTTGGTGAAGAACTAAGAAAAATACCTTGAATATTTGGTCAAATTACGCATCTTAACTGGAGCTCTGAGATAATGCATTTGGTATTAAAGAGCATGATCATAGATGACCTGGATGTGCTGGTATTGGATAAGACTGACTAGACAGAATTATTTGCAATACACGAAAGTTAGTCGAGACAGTTTAACAAACTACCTCCATTGTTTCATTTCAGGTAAACACAAAGAGCACAAGTAAAACAAAGACTTCACATATTTAGACCTTGTATAAATGCACATGTGCTACAACATTGACTCCCATCCATAGACCTGATTAGATACTTTCATACTATTTCCATCCCACTGGCGTTTTGGTCCAATATATGGATGAGACTTGAAACCGGGTCCCGTTCTCTACAGTATACAGTGGGGTGAGTGTGTAAGTGCACACACGAACGAACACGACAGGTTGGTTCGCTACCCACCAAAAGTGTATGTTGTTACCACTCAGTTGAACCGTCTCGCCGAGACGGTTCAACTGAGTGGTAACAACATACACTTTTGATGCGAAATGAGAAAAAATGCAAAAATATATTTACATTTTTGTTTATAGATGAAATACAGTGGGGTCAGCGTTCCAACCTGTCGTGTTCGTTCGTGTGTGCACTTACACGCTGACTCCACTGTATGTGGCTCTGACTTGGATAAATGCAGCTTATGGGGTTTTGCGACCCATTGTAGATCCAGATCAGCCTGTGCATCCGCATTTGATCAGGAGCTGCACTGCTCACAAATCCCATAACCCCATTTCTCCAGTAACAGCCACAAATGACACTATATGTTGCTGGGACATTAAACCCTTTCACTTTTCATTCTTGTCATTACAGAAAAACACAAAGAACACAAGTAAAACAACGAATGCACATATCCGGACCTTACCAAAATGTACACTAGGTACTACATCAAGCCCCAGCTCAGATAAAGATACCTCACCTAGCCAGACTGGCTTGCCTTGTACAGATATATCCAACATGACAGATATACGGCCACCCTTGCTGACCGGTACCGGACATAGGACCTGTAACAATGGTGCGGAGAATGTGAGAAGCTGTGATAGAGTAATCAATGATGACCCGGCTGGTACAGAAAGTAAAACTGATGTGTCTGGTTGTAATGGGTCGCAAGATAAGAATTCATGTGCAGACTGGAAACCAGTATCGATGCCAAAAGTGGTTCATAACAATAAATCTGGTAAGTCATATTTCACCCTTATGTAACCAAAATGGACTACTCTGCATACTTTTTTTCTGTTCCCATATACTAGTAGTTTTGAATTAAATGTATAGCTATGACCACCATTTGAACCGTGTCGTCGAGACAGTTCAAATGAGTGGTTACAACATATATTTTCGTAGAGATATAAGAAAAATAGAATATTTAAAATTTTGTATTAATCTAAATATGTATTCCAAATACAATGTGTTGAGTCATGAACATTTTCAAGTTACGAATGCTGTACCGAGACGGTTCTAATGAGTGGTGACAATACATATACTTACACTGAGAAATAGGATATTTTTTTTAAATACACCTAAAAGCATTTTTCGAAATACAATTTTCAGGTTACGAGTGCTGTGCATGTAGGAAGGACGCGGCTGTACCATTCCGGGCCCTATGTGGCCACGTGTGCTGTATGTTGTGCTGGCGTGATGTGTTCCAAGGGGACAAACTCTGCCCCGACTGTGGCCAGCGGACACGACGCCGCCATCTCACACAGCTCGTGTTTCCCAATCCTGAGGATAGTGGCGATATACAACCTAGTGACAGCCCTGTGACATAGCACTTCATAGAAGTTAGTTTCTTCAAGTGTAACAACGAAATCAAGACAAGTGACTCGTTTTTATGCCATCTCGCTTTGTTTTGAACAGAGAAAAGTATTTTTTGTATACAATATGTAGGTAATATACACACAGTAAATGCATTTTTCGGTACATGTATAGCAGCCCGTATGCAGAGGGGGTGCCACCCCCTTAACCCGTTCAACACCCACAGGCCTGTATAGTGGTATTGGCAAAAAGTGTAGATCCAGATGAGCCGGCTTGTGACGAGCCGTCTCGTCAGGATCTGCACTTTTTGCAAGTAATGTTTATAATTTTGAGAACAAAAACACCTCATGTTCATAAATGGATTGGTCTGAAAATCATTTTGTGATGATTGGAATGGGTTGCAAAATTAACATATCAAAATCCATTCCAGTTATTTAGGGGTGAAATGGTTAATCTGCCGAGGTCTGTCCGTGGATGTGCAAAAAAACAATGTTTAGCCCTTCGCGCCGTCGATAACGCACCCCCCTAAATTAATTACTGCGTACGGGCCTGTATAGGGGATATTTAGTGAGTGATGCTATAAGTTTAGTATTGGTAATTACTTTACTAAGTAGCATACATGCTAATTTCTATTTATTGCATATCCACAGAATTGAATCTGTGATTATACACCATGTTTTTGTTTTACACATTTATTATACCAGTGTATTAAGATTTTTATTATGCCATGTTATTACACTGTCAAATCCCACATTTACTAAAACTTCAGTGTACATGGTATGCTGGAGAGTGTGAAATGTTCATCATTTTGTCTGGGTGTTTGTGCAATTTTTGTTGGTCTGCTTATAGTCGTCACATTGGCGTACATGCGTCCGAGTTAAAAGTTTTTGGTTAAAGTTTTTCGGTATACTATCAAAGCATTGCCGAGCGCGACATGCGGGCTGCAGCTGCACTTCCTTCTATCCATGAAAGTAAATTATATTTATGCAGCTGTTAGTCAGATTAATGTGACACTTCATAACGGATACAATTTTATGCTACACCACGAAGAAATGACATGGTTTTCATTGAAAAGAATAAAGCTCACTACCTAATAAATGTTTGTTTATCATCAGCCATGTTTCGGTTCTATCACCTTACTGATGTGGCACGAGTGGTCAAGGTCAAGCCTTAGAAATTTTTGAGACACCCAGGTGAGACGCACCATGTGATTTTGTACCTTAGAACATGTGCGATATCTTACATTTGCTATGAAATTATTTTCATCTTTTGACGTCATTTACAAAAAATATCACAGTTTCTTTAAATATTTTTTTTTTCAAATCGCATGGTGGGTCTCACTGAATTATGTGATATCAAATGTTCTTCGCCTTTTGGCATCATACTTTTCATAATGCCTGACCCAATTACATTTTTAGAATAAACACAAAAATGTAAAGAAGCCCTTGTTGTGTTTTGTTTTCAACATCTTGTGTAAGTGTTATTTTATAATGCAAGGTCCACATGTGTCCAGTTAAGTTTCTGATCGATGTATATTGCAGCTCCATGTTGAAACATTAGCTGAATGCATCTGTTGCAAGGATGCTATTGGGTCCACAAATCTGCAGATCACTTGTATACCACTAAAGAAACATGTTGCCTGTTTTCTACACCACAAGACTGAAGACGTGATGGTAGTATACCAGTACACACCATCTCACAGGTAATGTGTTCTCTCTGTGTTCTCTCTGTGTTCTCTGTACCAATGGGGTGGGTGGAAGGTGGGTGCAAGCGATGGGTAATTTAACGATGGGTAATTTAACGATCGGGGTTCATCCTTACCGGAATTCCGACTGGAGACCTGGTTTGGCCCTCACATACGTCTTTGGCATTTTGTATGCGACAGTTGAATCTGGTTATACCCCTTATGTGAGTATTACGATTATTCGTAATCCTATTTTAGGGGAAGGGGCCAAGTGACTGGTGTGGTATGGACCTGCCACCAGGTCAGGTTATTCTAATTTCAGGGCTGAATATATTGTTTCTCGATGTAAATATTAAGTTCTGATTTTGGAATTTCCCCCCCAATGCAGCAGGTTAAAACGGGATCGAACCCGTTTGCCCGGCCTTACATGACCATAGCTGTTGATAGGCCGTTAAACACCAATAAACAAACAAACAAACAAACTGTACCAATGGGAAACGGCACCCACAAGATGGTAAAAAGTGACTATTTTTTAGTTTAATGTAAGGATATTATATACAGTCGAACCTGTGAACAACGACCGGCAAAGGGAAGTGGCCAAAGTGGTCGTTGTTGACAGGTGGTCGTTGTTCCAAGGGTCGAACATTTACCCAGTTTCACAACAAAGTCGGCCATGTTTTTAGCATTCTATTGTAATATATATGCATGCTTTTCATCAATTAAAAATTGCACGAAAATGGCTAAAATAGTCAATTTATTTTGTTTTCTCATCTTGTTGTTAGTGTTCTGAACCCAGCCTCGCTTTGGAAATTATATACAAAGGGGAGTAATTATCTTCACGATAAGTATATCTCGCGTGTGTTTAACTTGTATACCCCATTAAAATATTGTTTTCTTCTGTTTTCAAGACGCTGTATGGTGGCCGTCTTGGATTTTCAGGCCTTGCTAGCATCTAGCCGAACACAAAACCCTTCTAGCATGGTGGTCTGCTATACTTGTGAAAAATAAATAACACCATGCGTACATTCAGCTTTTGTCCCCCTACAAATATTATGGTTTATGATTTCCAAGATGGCGGATGGTGGCCATTTTGAATTTGAAGTGCACAATGACTTCCAAGCTAAGACACACTCATTCCAGCAGGTGTGGCCTGCTAAACTGATGAAACAATCGATCGCACCATGTGTACATTTAACCAAGAATTTAAGGTAGACAACCTCTGTCTGATTTCGCGCACTCTGTCGCTGGAGGTTTCTATCAAGTAAGGGAAATAACAACAGCGAGACTGTCATAAGACGTGAATAAGGGTTATTTCCCTTGAGTAATTTCCGATGGGAGGAGAGATGGATGGATATAATGTCGCTGTTTAGTCCGTTTGTTCGGCGGACCCCGCATGACTGTAGCTCTTGATATGCCATTAAACACCCATAAATCAGGGGCCCCGGGCCGAATTGTTCACTTTGTGATACAAGCATGAAATTGGTGGAATTGTAGATCACCACAAACTGATTGTTTTCTGTGATACTAGCATTATACTATTATCTAGCAGCGCGGCGGGTAATTCACTGACTGAATGGTGAACAGTGCAGACCATGATCAGACTGCGCGGATGCGCTGGCTGATCTTAGTCTACACTGGTGACAAAGACTGTAAGCTCCATTTCTCGATTCACAGCCAAATTTACGTCAACAAGTTTGTGTGCGAAAAGCCAGTTCTTCCATATAACTAAACTTCAAGGATTACTTCAATACGTGGTACATGCGACACGTGCACGTTACCATTATCATGCATTTGTGTCTGTTTGGAAACCTATATGGTCAAACCTGTGAATAATGTAAAGGCCAGCCATGGGAACAGCAAAAATAGCCGTTGTTTACTGAACGTCTTTATTCGCAGGGTCATTTATGTGTAATTGCGCAATTAGGACAAAAACTGTGGCTGCTATAGACAGGGAATTGCTATTGCAATGTGGTATTTAGCACAGGTTCAACTGTATTCTATGAAAGGCCTGAAACATTTTTAGATATCTATGTCGGGTATTGATCAATCTGGAGTATCGAACTCGGAACGTTGGACCATGCACGGTCGTGCTTCAAAGATTATTTCAGTATTCTGGTAATCCATATACACTCATGTCGCCATCATGCATGTCCGTCCGTCCGTCCGCCCGTGAGTACATATACACATGATGTGCTTATAAAATGTGTAATATTCCATTCCTTGTTTTTGTGGGAGTGGGTGAGGGGGTGGCTGATATAGCTCATATGCAGTCTATAAAGTGAACACCATATATTGGGTATACATGTATGATATGATGATTATATGAGACTCGGATCATTCAACAACATAACGCCTCCATCCAAAATGATTAAGTGTTGAGGGCTATTGTCACGGGTACTTCAGACCTGAATGTCACGGGCACCGGACACACGCATATTGCCAGGGAGTGTCTGTACGTGACTGCATTGGACACCGAGTGCGTATTTCAATGATGTCCGCAATGAATCGGCCCATGGTGCAATTATTGGTACATCTGTCTGAGTTTAATTTTGTGATAAATTGTCACCTGCATATATGCGTGCATCGGATGGTAAAAAGTGCTTCAATATGTATGAGACGGCTATGCAATTTTGTGCCTAAGATGTGCGATATTTCATGAAAATATTTACACAAACTGTGATGATTTCTGCCGAAACAGTTGCCGAAACGTTCATAACAAATGCTGAATTCGGAATTATATTCCTCGTCTGCCCATTTTGTAAATTCTTTTCATGAAATACACATCTACTTTGGTACATGGCTTGTCTGGTATGCGTCCAGCGCTGAATCATTTCAACCCCACAAGTCCGAGACTCGGACCGACTTATGAAAATGTTTCCCCACCCACCCATTTCGATACATAATACATTATCGAAGTTGGTAGGTGTGGTAACATTTTTAATGAGCCAGTTTCTGAGCGCTAGGTCCCGGCGAATATATGACATGTGTCCAAGCATAAGGCTAAAATAACTGGAATGGATTTTGATATATTTTAATTTGCCGACGTATCCAATCGTCACAAAATGAATGTCCGATTAGTCCATGTATGAAAATGGTGTATATTTTTCTAAAAAATATGAAAATTACTTTCAAAAAGTGCAGATCCTGATGAGACGGCTCATCTGGATCTACACTGTTTTCAAATACCGCTATAGAGGGTTGTATTGTTGAAACGCTAAATATGAAGAAACAAATATTTTCAAAAAACGGTCTGGAATGCGATGAGCGTGCTTTTATCATAGCCAGGTCATGAATTAACTTCATTAAAGCTGGACATGTGAAGCATTTTAGTGACCAGGGGTAATATGGACAAACATGGCGGCCAATTATCGCCGTTATTAACGTTAATACCGGTAATGATGCTCCATCATGCCGCGCATGCCCCGTCATGCGCAGTGAAGAGCCGGTCATTGTGCCTTTGAGGCAAGTGTAGCTCTACACCGATTTGTGAGGCGTTTTACGTCGAAAACACACTTTGAATTATGATGTGCGGACATGCTTATGCATGTACAGTAGACGCTTCTTTAATTATACAACCAGTGGGTCTCAGATGTTTGATGTCGGTGCGTTTTACTGTAATGTATGTCCAATGATGATTGCTAATCACACAAACATGCAATACAACGCTCATAATACTATAGTCTGTTTCACGAAAGCTGCCCAAATTTTACGGCCATATAAACAATTCAAAAACCATATTTTTTTGGATAATATTAAATTAAAGGAAAATTTAAGAATGAGCCTTCTTTTTATTTCGTGAAATATGGTCAAATATTGATTTTATTGCGAAAACAAAATTTCCCCATGTCTGTGAAGATGTCTATGGGGATTTAACATGGGGAAACGTTTTAGAATTTCAGAAATACTGGACCGATTTTTAAAATTTAACTTTTGTTTTCTTAGTTCGATCATTTGCAAGCTATCTAGCTAGGTTTCGGAGTCAATTTCCAAAAAAAAATGTTTTTTGACTCGTCCCACAAGTCCTCTACCTCTTTTCCCCCATGTTAAATTCCCATAGAGAAATCAATTTTTCGTAATAAAACTAATATTTGACCAAATTTCACGAAATAAAAAGAAGGCTCTTTCTTAAATTTTGCTTTAATTTAATATTATCGAAAAAAATATTGTTTTTGCATTGTTTATATAGCCGTAAAATTTGGGTAGGTTTCGTGAAACAGACTATAGTACAGATGAACCTCTCTAAACCGGACACCCTGGGCTGAATATGTTTTTTCTGGATGTAAATAGTCCGTTCTGATTTTGGGATCCCCCCAATACAGCATGTTAACACGGGATTGAACCCGTTTGCCCTGCCTTGCATGACCTTAGCAGTTGATATGCCGTTAAACACCAATACACAAACAAATAAGGATACCCAGACTGCATGCGTGTCCGGTTTAGAGAGGTTCTACTTAGTCGTGTTTATTTCTGCATTTTGGAGTTAAACGTTTACTGTAAGATGTATTATTACTAGTACCAACAGAGAATACATTTGCCATGACGCAGGCCAGGCTGCGTTTGTATTGCCAATATTATAAGTTTAAAGTTACAAGATAAAGTCAAAAGCCCGACTCCACCTACCAGTATACCTACCAACAATATACATTACAGTAACGGTTGAATTGCAGCTGTTTGTTCATCTGTGCCACAAGCTGTGTCATTATTTAACAATCATGGCATGACACAACAGCTTTTAGTACCGGCTTAAGCGAAGTTTTAATAAATGGGACACCAGGAATACCAAAATAGGTGAATTGTGTGAGACTGTCGAAACGATAGTCATGCTCAACGACCACCTATGATCGAGGAACTAGCCATAGGGCACTAGCCATATACATGTACGTACATACTGCATGGTTATAACCATATACAGTAGAGCCCATCTAAACTGTAACCCATATAATCGATGTCTACTTAATTGTATGTGTTTATTGTCATCTCTCATCGTTGATAACGTTGTTCATGATCACAAACCACATATATCTGGTTTGCGGTGCCAATATGCCTGATTTACAGTGGAGCCTCTCTAAACCGGACACCCTGGGGACCTCCCAGGGTGTCCGGTTTAGAGAGGTTCCACTGTATATGCTGTAGAGTTAATGTGAACACGCACCTCACTTGGCATTGGACACGTTTCTATGAGAAACCTGGTGCATGTTTCACTAAACTTCTTACAACTAAAATGTTCGTAAGTGCAAATTTAGGATCGTCTGGAAATTTCAATGTATGGATTTACATTTAATGAGCATAGGCTGCTAGAGAGGTTCCACTGTATATGCTGTAGAGTTAATGTGAACACGCACCTCACTTGGCATTGGAAACGTTTCTATGAGAAACCTGGTGCATGTTTCACTAAACTTCTTACAACTAAAATGTTCGTAAGTGCAAATTTAGGATCATGTGAAATATACAGACTGTCATATGCAGCCTATGCTCAATAAATGTAAATCCAATAAAAAATGTTTACAGACTGTCATAATTTTGCACTTACGAACATTTTTGTCGTACGATGTTTAGTGAAACGGCCCCCTGGTACGTTTGCAATTAGCGTAGCCGTTGTTCAACATGCGTAACGACGTAGTCTGATCATGTTCAGCACCGTTCACTGTTCAATCAGTGAAACAGTTGTTGGTGTCTCACAAACAGTATAGATCGCTGGGGGAGTTGTCTGACATGTACCAGCTGATCAGGTAGCTCGTGTAGCCACAGATGACCACAGGTGGAAGACTCGGACATGTGACACAAAAATGCCCATTAAACAATTCCATTAACCCGCCCAGTTTCTTATATATACTAGAGCACAGTACTGTACGATTTGTCTATACATTATAATAATACTGTGTTGTGTTGTGCAGTTCCACTGTGTAAAACATATATACGTCGTTTTCGTCAGGACCTAGACATGCAGAGCTAATGAAATGCTAACGAAATGTATTAATTCCAGCTACTGCACAGAATTTCCAAGATGGTGACAAATATTTATAAAATAATTCAATAATATCGAGACCTGCTTATCATGCCAATTTACCCCATAACTGCGGAGAATGTTCATTAGTTGGATTCTACAGATAATCGCATTAACCCTTTCACCCCTTAGTCACTGAAATGGATTTTGATATGTTAATTTCCCAACCAATCCAATCGTCACAAAATGATTTTCAGACTAGTCCATCCATGAAAAGGGGGTGTCTTTGCTTTCAAAAATATGTAAATTCCTTGCAAAAAGTGCAGATCCTGATGAGACGGCTCGTCACAAGCCGGCTCATCTGGATCTACACTGTTTGCCAATACCACTATACAGGCCTGTGGTGTTGAAAGGGTTAAGTAGCCCCACCAACCCCTAATATCTAGCACTGGTCGTTTCATGATACTTTCAGACTACAGATATTCCATTAATCAGGAAACGGATGTTTATATAGTTTTCCCGATTACCGGTCAAATTCACGACTTTAACATGTTACGCAATGCTTGATATCAGTGGATAACCATGTGAAAACACGACGTTTCAAGAAAGTAATTGTTGGGAAAATCAAAAACACGAAACTATATGACGAAACGTGAAAATAATTAAAATTTTCGCGAATTCCTATCGACGTGGCGACAACGAGAATGTGGTATTGTTAGCATAGCGAAAATGCGAATGTGAGTCTCGCATTTTCGCGTTTCAATCACGCTTATAATATTGTACTTGTTCGTTGGCAGCATGCGATTGGTAATTTAACGATCGGGATTCATCCTTACCGGAATCCCGACCGGGTACCTTGTTTGGTACTCGGGTATGTATTTGACATTTTTGTATGTGAGAGTTGAATCAGGTTATCTCCCTTATATGAGTAATATGATAATTCCTAATCCTATTACTTTTAGGGGAAGTGGCTTTGGTGTGGTATGGACCTGGCACCAGGTCAGGCAATTCTAATTTCAAGGATGCATACATATTTATTCGATGTAAATATTTAGTTTTGGGATACCCGCCCTCCCCCCACCCCCCCCCCCCCCCCCCCCCCCCCCCTCTAGCAGGTTAAATACGGAATCAAGCCTGTTGGCCCGGCCTTATAAATAAAATCACGCTTATAGCTCGCTCAGTAATCGCGTACTTCTGTTTTAAATTTTGTCTGAAACTTGAAATGTCCGTATCGAGCCACCATAGCCACGAGCAGTGCGTGCCAACCACTTAGTGCCACTTATTATGAAGATCTGCATCATCAGACGCTTGCTGCAATTCATCTCACTTCTGTGTCACATATGATAATAACGAGCCGTCGACTGACAAAGATGATCCCAGGGTGTCCGGTTTAGAGAGATTTCTCTGTAGTTATTAATTATTGATTTGGTCGCAAAACGACAGCAATAAAGCTGCAATGAATACATTGCGAACAGCGTAGTCTCTGATCAGAATGCGCGGATGCGCAGGCTGATCTGGGGCTACACTGGTCGCATACGTCATACCGGCAAGTTCATCAACATCGTTCGAGTAATAAGCTTGATTGTGATGTAGCAATCACGCTTACATCAAGGGTTTTTGTTGTTAATAACGCTGCAATGTTGTTCAATGTTGTTCTTCCCGTAGGAATAGCTTCGGTAATTATTATTGTTCTAATGATGCAATTTACTAAATTGTTGTTTACTTGTGGTTGTGTTCCAAAACATCTAATCGTAAATAGCTTGCACTATGTGTGTACATCATTTACAGTAATCGTTCTGTTCTTCTATTCTGCTAATGCCAGGTTTCTTTCAGCATGTTCGTCCTGGCTGTCGCAACATGCACTTTTTGTCACGCCTGCTTCAGCAGAAGGCGCGATAATAGTCGCCGCTTTTTTTGCATCGTCGTCGTCGTCGTCGTCGTCGTTCGCGTCGTCGTCATCTGAAATGTCAAAAAGTTTGCACAAGCTTCTTCATCATGGTATAACTTTAATATTACTTGACGGATTGCTTCAATATTTGGACACTATATATATGTGAACATTTGGAACACACTGATGCCGCCATTACCATGACCTTGGGCTTTTTTACCTTCCCATTTTTGCAGAAACAATTAGCCATTTTTGATTGCGTCAAAAAGATTGTAAACGTTTCTTCATCATGATATAACATTAATATTATGTAATGGATTGCTTCAATATTTGGACACTTGATACATGTGATCATTTGGAACGCCCTCATGTCGCCATTAACACGACCTTGACCTTTTTTTATCTTCACATGTTTGCGAAAACACTTTGTAAAAGTTTCTTCATCATCGTATAACATTAATGTTACTTGATGGAATGCTTTGGACACTTGATACATGGGAGCATCTGGAACACACTCTTGCCACCATTAACATGACCTTGGTCCTTTTTATACGCCCGTTTGGAAAAACGGGACGTATTATGTATTCATCTTGTACGGGCGGGCTGGCGGGCACAGCTTGTCCACGCACTAACTAGAGTTCTACTTCACCGCTCGTAACCAAATTCGGTATACATGTTTATCACGGCAAGACGAAGAAGCCTATTGATTTTGAAAAATTTCCGATGACTTATCTCCCCTTGGCGGCCATTTTTAATTTTGGCACTCTGTATCCTTGTCCACGCAATAACTCAAGTTCAACTTCACCGATCGAAACCAAATTCGGTATACATGTTTATCATGGCAAGACAAAGAAGCCTATTGATTTTGAAAAATGTCCGATACTTATCTCCCCTTGGCAGCCATTTTTAATTTTCGCACTCTGTATCATTGTCCACGCAATAACTCAAGTTCTACTTGACCGATCATAACCATGTATTCATCTTGTACGGGCGGGCGGGCTGGCACAGCTTGTCCACGCAATAACTAGAGTTCTACTTCACCGCTCGTAACCAAGTTCGGTATACATGTTTATCACGGCAAGGTGAAGAAGGCTATTGATTTTGAAAAACCTCCAATGACCTAACTCCCCTTGGCGGCCATTTTTAGCTCGACTATTCGAAGAATAAGTAGAGCTTATGTTGTCACCCCGGCGTCGGCGACGCGGCGTCGGCGTCGGCGTCACCGTCACGCCTTGGTTAAGGTTTTTAGTCAAGCTTGTATATGGAATACTACTGGCCCTACACCCACCATACTTGGAAAACTTCATCTCCTAGTGATGTACATCAATAACCCCTCATCTACATTTGACCTTGACCTACATTTCCTCTTGAATTACTTGGTTAATTCCCCTTGGTTAAGGTTTTTAGTCAACCTTGGTTAAGGTTTTTAGTCAAGCTTGTATATGCAATACTACTGGCCCTACACCCACCATACTGGGACAACTTCATCTCCTAGTGATGCACATCAATAACCCCTCATCCATATTTGACCTTGACCTACATTTCCTCTTCAATTACTTACTTAATTCCCCTTGGTTAAGGTTTTTAGTCAACCTTGGTTATTTTTTTTTCTCAAGCTTGTACATTGAATACTATTGTGCATTCAGACACCATACTTCGACAACCTTTTCTCATAGGTATGTACATCAATAACCCCTGATCTATATTTGACCTTCACCTACATTTCCTCTTCAATTACTTACTTAATTAATTTTGGTTAAGGTTTTTAGTCAACCTTCTATATGGAATACTACTGGCCCTACACCCACCATACTTGGACAACTTCATCTCCTAGTGATGTACATCAACAACCCCTGACCTATATTTGACCTTGACCTACATTTAACCTTGAATTACTTACTTAATTCCCCTTGGTTAACGTTTTTACTCGACCTTGGTCAAGCTTTTTACTCAAGCTTGTACATGGAATACTATTGTGCATACAGACACCATACTTGGACAACCTTTTGTCATAGTGATGCACATCAATAACCCCTGATCTATATTTGACCTTGACCTACATTTCCTCTTCAATTACTTACTTAATTCTCTTTGGTTAAGGTTTTTAGTCAAGCTTGTAGTTGCAATACTCATGGCCCTACACCAACCATACTTGGACAACTTCATCTCCTAGTGATGTACATCAATAATCCCTGACCTATATTTTACCTTCACCTACTTTTAACCTTGAATTACTTACTTATTTCCCCTTGGGTAAGGTTTTTATTCAAGCTTGTATATGGAATACTCCTGACCCTACACCAACCATACTTGGACAACTTCGTCTCCTAGTGATGTACATCAACAACGGCTGACCTATATTTGACCTTCACCTACATTAAACCTTGAATTACTTAATTAATTCCCCTTGGTTAAGGTTTTTGTCGCGTCCGCTTGCGGAAAGCGCGATATAGTCGGCACTTTGGCGTACGTACGTGCGTACGTACGTATCTTCGTACGTACGTACGTACGTGTGTCCGGTTAAAGTTTTTGGTTAAGTTGTTCGGTTAAGTTTTTTGGTTAAACTACTTGGTTAAAGTTTTTGGTTAAGTTCTTTGGTTAAAGTTTTTGGTTAAGTGTTTTGGTTAAAGTTTTTGCTTAAAAGTTTTCGTTATACTATATCTCTGCAACTGCTTTGCCCATTACCTTGAAACTTCACATGGGTGTTTATCATCGTCTATATTTTCATTCTACCCCCCTCCCGTGCGGCCCCTGTGCCCAATGTCAAGGTCAAATTACTTTGAAGTTTTTGGTTAAGTTTTTTTGGTTAAAGTTTTTGGTTAATTTTTTTGGTTAAGTTTTTTCGGTTAAACTTTTTCGTTATACTATATCTCTGCAACTGCTTTGCCCATTACCTTGAAACTTCATATGGGTGTTTATCATCATCTATATTTTCTTATCTCCCGTGCGGCCCCTGTGCCCAATGTCAAGGTCAAATTACTTTGAAGTTTTTGGTTAAGTTCTTTGGTTAAAGTTTTTGGTTATTTTTTTTGGTTAAGTTTTTTGGTTAAAGTTTTTGGTTAAGTGTTTTGGTTAAAGTTTTTCGTTATACTATATCTCTGCAACTGCTTTGCCCATTACCTTGAAACTTCACATGGGTGTTTATCATCATCTATATTTTCATTCTACCCCCCTCCCATGCGGCCCCTGTGCTCAAGGTCAAGGTCAATTTACTTTGAAGTTTTTGGTTAAAGTTTTTGGTTAAGTTTTTTGGTTAAAGTTTTTCGTTATGCTATATCTCTGCAACTGCTTTGCCCATTACCTTGAAAATTCACATGGGTGTTTATCATCATCTATATTTTCATTCTACCCTCTTCCCGTGCGGCCCCTGTGCCCAATGTCAAGGTCAAATTACTTTGAAGTATTTGGTTAAGTTTTTTGGTTAAAGTTTTTGGTTAAGTTTTTTGGTTAAACTTTTTCGTTATACTATATCTCTGCAACTGCTTTGCCCATTACCTTGAAAATTTCACATGGGTGTTTATCATCATCTATATTTTCATTCTACCCCCCTCCCGTGCGGCCCCTGTGCCCAATGTCAAGGTCAAATTACTTTGAAGTTTTTGGTTAAGTTTTTTGGTTAAAAGTTTTTGGTTAAGTTTTTTGGTTAAGTTTTTTGTTTAATGTTTTTGGTTAAGTTTTTGGTTAAAGTTTTTCGTTATACTATATCTCTGCAACTGCTTTGCCCATTACCTTGAAAACTTCACATGGGTGTTTATCATCATCTATATATTTTCATTCTATCCCCCTCCCGTGCGGCCCCTGTGCCCAATGTCAAGGTCAAATTACTTTGAAGTTTTTGGTTAAGTTTTTTAAGTTTTTTGGTTAAAAGTTTTTGCTTAAGTTTTTTGGTTAAGTTTTTTGGTTAAAGTTTTTGGTTAAGTTTTTTGGTTAAATTTTTTCGTTATACTATATCTCTGCAACTGCTTTGCCCATTACCTTGAAACTTCACATGGGTATTTATCATCATCTATATTTTCATTCTACCCCCCTCCCGTGCGACCCCTGTGCCCAATGTCAAGGTCAAATTACTTTGAAGTTTTTGGTTAAAGTTTTTTTCGCGCCCGCTTGCGGAAAGCGCGATATAGTCGGCACTTTGTACGTACGTGTGTCCGGTTAAAGTTTTTGCTTAAGTTTTTTGGTTAACGTTTTTCGTTATACTATATATACTATTTTTTAGTGTCCATGCCTCGCCAAGGCGCGACATGCAGGCCGCGGCCATCTAGTTACTCAACCTTGGTTAAGGTTTTTAGTCAAGCTTGTAGATGGAATACTATTGTGCATACAGACACCATACTTGGATAACTTGTTCTCATAGGGATGTACATCAATAACCCCTGACCTTTATTTTACCTTCACCTACATTTAACCTTGAATTACTTGGTTAATGTTTATAGTCAAGCTTGTATATTGAATACTTCTGGGCCTACATCAACCATACTTGGACAAGTTCATCTCCTAATGATGTACATCAATAATCCCTGACCTATATTTGACCTTGACCTACTTTTATCCTTTGATTACTTAGTTATCTCCCCTTGGTTACGGTTTTTAGTCAAGCTTGTATATGGAATACTCCTGGGCCTACAGCAACCATACTTGGATAACTTTATCTCCTAGTGACGTACATCAATAATCCCTTGGTTAATGTTTTTAGTCAACCTTGGTTAAGGTTTTTATGCAGGCCTCAGCCACCTTCTTTATCAAGCTATGTGTACATCGACAACCCTCGTAGTCGAGCTATGCTGTTCTCCTACAGCTCTTGTTAATTTTCGCACTCTGTATCTTTGTCCACGCAATAACTCAAGTGCTACTTGACCGATCATAACCAAATTCGGTATACATGTTTATCACGGCAAGACGAAGAAACCTATTTATGTGTACATGTTTATCACTTCAAGATGAGTTATCTCCCCTTGTTGACTGGCCTTGCATCGACGGGCGTATATTGTGACCTTCGGCACTCTTGTTTGCCTTCACATGGTTGTGGAAACAGTTAGCCATTTTTGTCTCGCCCGCGAAGCGAGACATAGGTTTTGCTTTTCCGGAGTCGTCGGCGTCGGCGGCGGCGTCATCATTCAATGTTAAGTCCATTTTGTTTGTCTCGCCCGCGAAGCGTAAAGCGAGACATAGGTTTTGCTTTTCCGGAGTCTGCGGCGGCGGCGGCGGCGGCCGGCGGCGGCCGGCGGCGGCGGCGGCGGCGGCGGCGGCGGCGCATAATTCAATGTTAAGTTTTCGTGTTACGGTCATTACTTCAACACCTTATCAGCTACAGTCATCAAACTTTATACATACCTTTACTATGATATGTAGATGAACATAGGACTATTAATCAAAATTCTGGGCTCCAATAGTGAGCATTATTTTTGTTAATATTTAAACTTTTTATTTTAATTTCTTTTTCCATTTTTTTTTTTCAAATTCTTTTTCCATTTTTGTCTAGTAGCATAAGGTCGTAAGTGCTATATATAGTCCTGGAGCTCAGGGGGTTTCTGTGTGCGTGAAAGCGACAGAATGTTTCTCTTCGGATTCTTACTCTGCAACACCTCACGAGCAAGAATCGCAAGGGTGGACATGCAAAAACAGGTAGACGAATGTTGTGGCCGCCATTTTCCAAGATGGCCGCCATAGATTTGGAAATTATATTTAAATTAGATTTATTTTATCAAAAGTAGATTTGCGTGAAGACTAAAACGCGATATATGTCATTGGTAAACACATAATTAAATATGCATCATATTCTTTTACATTCGGCTCAAACTTATTTTGAAGAACACAAAATGGCCGCCAAAAATGATTGAAAACCTACCATATCCGTTCATATTCACAATCCCTAATTGTTTATGTTACTGTGCGTATGTTGAACTATGAATATTAACATATATATTGACTTATTAACATATTACGCGATGTCAGACGTATACACATGTTTACTTTTAACTAATGGACGACTTATTTCCTGTGTAATGGGTTTTCGTGGTTTTGGGTGTTTTTTTGTGTGTGAAGCGACAGAAGATTGCTCTTCAGATTCTTAATCTTATCTACCTCCTAAACCAGAATCGCGAGGGTGAACATGCTAAAAGTGTAGCCGTGGGCTGTAGCGGCCAATTTTCAAAATAGCCGCTATATTTTGGATACTATATGCAAATAAGATTTATTGATTCACAAATATATTTGAACAGCGCCTAACTGAATGAATGCAAATGCCTTGTTACATACATACTTTGCATAGAACGCTGTATCCAGAAGTTACTATGACATTATTACAAAATGGCTGCCAAACCCTCAACAAACTAAAAGTACCGTTTGGTAGTTTACTTGGCCCCCGGGTGAGAAAAGGAATCTTACGATATATGCGACCGGCAAAGTACCAGATCAGGCTGCACATCCACGTAGTCTGATCAAGGCATACGATGTTCGCCATTCAATCAGCAACGTAGTCTTACCGCCAAGCTCAAAACGATTAAAATCAATAACTCCGTGGAAGATTATGACATTAATGCTATCTAGAAGTGTTGCAAATGTTGTAAGGTGCTTTTTTTCTCAACTGGCGGCTCATATATATGCAATATCAATTGACCTCAATGTGTTACAAAATGTATGCCATAATGTGTAATTATAAGTGAAGATTTGCATTCATGATACCAATTGCTACCAAATGTTACCGATTTTCATTAATATTACATTACATATCAAATGCGGTATGCATTATGCGAGATAGTTTATTGTTTATTTTCTGTTCTTCTGAATAAGGTTTTGGCATTTGGTAGGCACAGTCTTTTGGCATTTACAAAACCGGCAACATGAAACTTCAGCTTCACGACAGGGACATGTCGATCGAGCACACTTTCCGCATGTGCACGTAGTGGTTATGCTATCAGGTAAATTGTTTGCCTTTCTGACTGGTAACAGAAGACCGTCTTCAATGTAGAAGCAAAACTCCTGTGGATCTGGATCTTGCCTCGTACTGTCCAGGAGATGGGTCATGTGGTAGGTTGCCAGCGATGCTCGAAGCATGTGGGGTAGTATGCCAGTACTTGTCGGTGGTATCAGTTCCATAGTTTGCCCTTTATTGTGGTTGTACATTTCCTTCCTCAACGCTGTGAATTTTTGCAGGATGTTCCACGTTTGATGACGTGTACCAAGTATTCTTCAGCACAGACTAACGAGTGATTTTGTGTGTGTCCCAGCTTTCCGAAGTCTGTCAGGAGAGAAACTGCACCACATTTCACTGCTGCAGGTTTTGTTCCGACCTTGCTCGTACTGTCACAGCCAGTGAGGCAATGTATTGCTGGCAATACTGCACTTACAACAGGCCCAATTCGTTCGGACATTACGTGAAGTGGGATATAGCGAATTGTGTCTGATAACCCTGCTCTAACCCACAACTGCTCCAATCCATGTGTACGAAACTTTCCCATGTAGTACAGGATGCCAACTATGACGTCTGTGTCATTTGATAGTACTAAAACATTCGATAATCCATTGGCTATTGCATCCATGATATGAGGAATAATTCGCCCGTCTGCTTCGTCTATATTCGATTCAAGTTGTGGCAGTTCTCGTTTCACACCTTGCTGCACTTCATGACAAGGATAGTTATTACTACCATATATCTGACTGACCACCGTCTGGACGTCTGATGGATGAGCTATTGCTGACGCTGATATGTGTTCATACAGCAGTCTTTCAAGAGCCAATTTGTTCTTACCGGATGGCCAAAATGTATCCATGTCTACAGGCATGTCAGTCCGTTTGCAGTCCGAGAATCATAGCTGTAGTCGTCCTTGTCCATGTGTTTTTCCAGCTCCCTAAGTAGCATATGCTTCTCCGTATTGGTCATCAGTCTGTTATCATCAAATAACATTTTGGACGGAACGATGTCATACAAAGCAATTTGTCGGCCGTGAGCCCACGAGCTGTAGTTATGGCGATCTTGCGTTCTGTCATTCCTTCTTTCTGCTGGAGCTTCTTCTTTGAAGGTCCCTGTTTTGGTTTGTCATGAATCGATTTCATCGTCTTAATATTGGATATATGTATAGTACCACTCAGGCGAATATATTTTTCAATGAACCGCTCTTTTCTGAAGTGTGAGTACTTCTTTTGACCGATTTCTATGCATTGTAACATGTCTGTCCTGATTTCGTTGGTCATGATTTATTTTGTTACGATGTTCTGCAATGGGTTCCCACAACTCTCTGTGAAAGGGTTACAGTTCTCCCTAATGAAACGTAACATGGCTTGAGCGTGTTTCTCGTTGCGGCTCGTCGCGGCGTTGCTGAGCTCGTGATTAATTATTGACTCGTGTACATTGGTTTCTGTACCGCATAGCCGGCGATGTGTGTTGCTAACCGCTAACATTTCATGGTATATGATCTCCCACTGTGCTACAAAGGCTTTCTGTCGTGTATTGCCAATAATGCCCGACGAACTTTTCTGGGAGCGGTTAATCGTCTGCTCGAGTAGCTGATCTCCACCAACGGACTTGAAGTTTCCTGCTGTTTGTTTATGGGAAAACGCTCCTTTGATGAATTTCCTGTGGACGGCTGGCGCAGTATGTGGTAATTTCCTCATATCTTCCAGATATAGTGAGCACCAGAGGAGATAGTTTACGGAGTCAAATGCGGCGAACAGAGATAGGGCGCGCTGCACACCATCAATGTGAAGATCACAGTTTCCCTCCCTATCTGCTCGGAGGACGTCGTGTATGAGCGACACTATTTGAATGAATTGAGTCCAAAACTTGAAATTGTAATTTTCCCAACTCTGTGTTTCAATGAATATCTTCAGGTCGTCTCGTCTATCATCTGTGTTGATTGCTCTACAAATGATTGTAGATCATCCTTACTCTTGTATATGTCCTTTGTAGCAACAGCCTCTTTGAGTTTGGCTACTGTAGCTAGCTGAGGGCCGTATTTCTGAACGCCGTTCTGGTTGAAAAACTCCAAATACAACAATCTCTGCATTGCTTCTGAGAGTAATTGCATACCGACTAAAGACCGTACATAGTGTGTTCCACTGAAAACCGAGTTTTCAATGATCGTTGGACCGAACACCCCGCTTTCAAGCCATATAATTTTAGCTCCACTACCTTTCAGGTATTTTCCGGCACACTTTAGAAGAACCTTAACCATTTGGAATTATCCAAGTATTGGAACTATGTTACGAAATTCATCTGGGCGGATGAGCTGGATTTCTTTCACTATGCAATATACTTTCTCGTCACAATATAGTGGTATTTCAGATTGGACAAGTTGACATAGTATGTCCTGCATATTCTGCATGGCGGTATACACACTGTCATATTGTGTTATTGGTGATGGAAGAACTGGGACGAATACTACTGACTTCACAGGTAGCTCTTCGCGCGTCCAAATTGCGTTGCTGGCATTCCATGATGGCATAGATTGTGATGATGGAAGTGCGGTAGGTTTTCGAAATCGTCGAATGGGAACGTTTTATGGTGGCTTTTATACGACGTTAGGTCAAAGTAACAGTGTGTATACGTCTGATATTACGTAATATTGTTGATATGTATGTTAATATACATAAATCCGCACAAGTACAGTAAAATAAGCTATTAGCGCCAGTGGATATGGTGGGATATGGTAGTTTTTCAATCATTTTTGACGGCCATTTTGTATTTTTCAATATGATTGTGCGCTGAATTTCAAGGAATATGATGCATATTTAATCATGTGTTTATCAATTACATATATCGCTTTTTATTGCTCACATAAATCTACTTATGATCAAATAAATCGTATTTAAAAACAATTTCCAAATCTATGGCGGCCATCTTGGAAAATGGCGGCCACAGCATTCGTCTACCTGTTTTGGCATGTCCACCCTCGCGATTCTTGCTCGTGAGGTGTTGCAGAGTAAGAATCCGAAGAGAAATCTTCTGTCGCTTTCACGCACACAGAATCCATCTGAGCTCCTAGACTAATACGGACTATTATCACATGAGCCGCGTCGCGAGAAAACCTGTCTTCGGGAGTCTGGCGACGTCACAAGATATGACGTCGTGAACTTTGCACTCTGACTTCGAAGTTCAGTTGCTTGTTTCAGAACAATAGGCTACGATACTCGCTCACTGCAAGGCGAGTTGACTCTCCAAAAGACAAAATGCTACCGTAACACTTCCAAAACGAACACCAGGCGGTGTAACAAGCTGTGCAAACATGTTTGAACGGGGTCGGGTCTGACCCTCCGTCGGCATTGACCGCCCCCCCCCCACCGTCATTAAGCACGTGTAAACCTAAATTTGCGACAAACAGTGCAGAGAGTATTGTCAATACGAATTAAATCGTTGTCTACAGAACATCTGTAAACCAAGACTTGCATAAATATGATGCAATATGTACATGTACGTAACACATTGTTGTATACATGAATGTACGTAACACATTGTTGTATACATTGATGAATGCAGATTTATCTGAGTGTGTCTACCTATTGGAACACCGATATTGTAAGTTGAGGCTTGTCACATTCAAATGAATGTTAGCGTGACATAGACAGCAAACATACTAGGTGGCCGAGTATAGCCGACATGAAAAATACCTAGTCGGCTGTATTCGGCCGACAAACCCAACCCATATTTTCTTTTAATTTGAATAAGCGTGATGTCAGATCAACGGTTTTCCAGAGAAAAACAATATTTGCCGATTCGTCTTACATATTACATTCAATTACATTCTCTGGCGCGCCATCGACTGTGTACTAATTGTAATGCAATTGAAAGGTACATGCCCACTCAGTAGGCACAAACTATTCTTTATAGAAATTAAACAAGTGTATAATTGCGTCACCATTCCACTAGTTCTAAAAAATTGGGAGTGCCCGCTATACAGATATAATCATTTAGTAATATTTATTTTACTCATAGTGACTCGCGGTGGTATTAGGCTATTTTCATATGCAAATGAGGCATGATATATTTTAATTATTTATACTAATTAAATGCGTCACCTGAAACAATAATATTTCGACAGATTATAACGTATGATAATTATATATACACATCAAAAAATAAATACAGAGAATAAATAGTAATGTCCGTTAACATTTTAAGGAAACACTAGTATCGCCCCTGATATCAGTGTGGAAATACTACGTCTGATATAAATTGTATGTACGTAGGGTTTATGGTGACATGAATGTTTATTTTGCCTGAAAATGTCATAGCTACAGAATATACAAACCTATCTATAAAGAACAGTGTGAGTGGGCATGTACATTACATTTTAATGTTGAACGTATTGTCCTCCCCATTTACAGGTGTATTCCCATCTGTATTTGCTGATCTGTCGTATAACCCAATGAACCAACCAAATAATCAATACAGAAATGACATACCTGGACAGTAAATATTACTGTCGGTTTCATATACTTATGTGGTTTTCTACAATTATACATTATTAAAACGCTCAGTAAACAGGACGTAAAAAAGAAGAAATCCGTATACCGAACCCGCCGTGCACGCGCACACGTTTATACTTGCTGGTACATGAACTTGCCGGTTTGTCTTTGTCGCTTTTCACTTTCATGTATTACCAAAACAATCAAGCTCATCTGTGTGTACATTCATTATTCAATGCTAAACATGCTTCTAGTTTGTCAACTTGCAAACTGTTGTAAATGTTGGCGTATACTCTATGTGTCACGGTAGATACGTAGATACTGTAACGTCGTATTGACGTAGTTTGATGTCGCTTTTTTATGATACGTCTCATTTGCTCAAACGACCTGAATAGTGGTGTTGTATAACATATAATATCTTAATGAATATTGCAGATATCATGATCAAATAAAAAACATTCAATTCATCATACAAATACCATTGTCATAGTAACAAAATGTTAATTTGACCAAGAATTTCCCGAAGACAGGTTTTCTCGCGACGCGGCTTATATAATAAAACAATTATTGACTAGTAAGCCATATAATCTGATATTCTATTGCTCACTAGTCAATAATTATGTCTCCACCATGAATGGGGAGACATATTGGTTTTGGCTTGGTTGTCCGTCCGTCCGTCCGTCTGTCCGTCCGGACAAACGAGAGGGCACTTGTTGGGTACAAAAGTTCCAAATAAATTCTCTCTCATTTGCTGGGCAAGCTTTTTAGGGGTCTTATTGGGTAGGGTTAGGGTTAGTGTTGTGTATTTTGGGGTATTTTTTTGTACAGTAAAAACCCAACAAGTATCCATTCGTAGGAACTCCATCCGTCCGTCTGTGTCCGTCTGTCTGTTCGTCACAAAATTTGTGTCGTGCATATCTCCAAAAAAAATTGAGTTACGGTCGTGAAACTTTACAGGAATACTTGTCATAGTGTGAAGTTGCGCACCTGGGGTTTTATATGCGGATTCATCCTGTATTTACGGAGTCATGGCCCTTGACTTAGCGAAAATTGAGGATTTTTAACTTGTGTCGCGCTTTTTTGTACAGTAAAAACCCAACAAGTATCCATTCGTAGGAACTCCATCCGTCCGTCAGTTAGAGTCGTGAAACTTTACAGGAATACTGGTCATCGTGTGAAGTTGCACACCTGGGGTTTTAGATGCGGATTCATCCAGTATTCACGGAGTTATGGCTCTTGACTTAGTGAAAAGTGGCGATTTTCAACTTGTGTCGCGCGTATCTCCAAAAGTATTTCAGTTATAGTCGCGAAACTTTACAGGAATACTGGTCACCATGTGAAGTTGCGCACCTGGGGTTTTAGATGTGGATTCATCCTGTATTTACGGAGTTACGGCCCTTGACTTAACGAAAATTGGGGATTTTCAACTTGTGTCGCGCTATCTCCAAATGTATTTCAGTTAGAGTCGTGAAACTTTACAGGAATACTGGCCATCGTGTGAAGTTGCGCACCTGGGGTTTTACATGCGGATCCATCCAGTATTCACGGAGTTATGGCCCTTGACTTAGTGAAAAGTGGGGATTTTCAACTTGTGTCGCGTGTATCTCCAAAAGGATTTCAGTTAGAGTCGCGAAACCTTACAGGAATACTGGTCATTGTGTGAAGTTGCGCACCTGGGGTTTTATATGTGGATTCATCCTGTATTCACGGAGTTATGGCCCTTGACTTAGTGAAAAGTGGGGATATTCAACTTGTGTCGCGCGTATCTTCAAAAGTATGCAGGAAATACAAGGAAGCTACATATATGTTGTTGCTGCCTTTTCCAAATCCGGATAACATGCAGTGGTGGTATTGGGGAAGACATATGCTTTTGTCTGAAAAACAATCCTCTAGTTGTATAATATGTTCGGGCCAGTGAAAATTGCTTTCTGGCCCAGGCTCGAGGTCAAGGCGGCGGGACAAGGCGAGACATTTGATTCCGCGGAATTCTTGTTTATGTCATAACGTTTCTTCAACCTTTACCTGTTTCATGTTGTAAGCACGCACTTCTCTGACGGTTTTTGTGATGCTTACTTTAGCACATGCCCATGATCATGTTGCTGTCAAATACCTCGGCAGGCGCAACACCGCTTCCGTGGCGGAATTCTTGTAATTCTAACTTGCTTGCCCTTGCGGCTGGTGTTCTATATCGTCGATATGTGAGGTTTATTATGTGCAAAATGGACACATAGGAGGTCAAACATACATTTCAGGTCCGGAACAAGATACACATAGTTATACTTGTTTCATGCAAACAGCGACGACTGATGAACCCACAGGTTCATATTTCGGTGTTTTATGATTATTTCTGTATCTCTGGTGGTGTGTGTGCTTTGTTACTGTCAAAACTCGTGTGCTTATACGTGTAATTCGCGGGAGTTGACGTAAATTGTATACAATTTACGTCAACTCCCGCGAATTACACGTATAAGCACACGAGTTTTGACAGTATAAAATGGGTCCGAATGTTCGGAACGGTGAATGTGTAGATAATTGACGATCTCGTTCGTGTGTAATGATTGAGATTTAGTAGTTGCACGAAACTACATGTATGTAAATCACCAAAAAACCAACGAAATCCACCCAAATCACCCAAAATACCCACATGGCACCGACACGATTACCATATGTTCACACACATGTGGATGAACCTAGATAAACCAAAACTTTACATCAACATTAAGCAGAACTAACCTTTCTATGTGTTCGGTTTAGAGAGGTCCGACTAATTAAGATACCCTTTAATACCATATTCTGACCAGGCATTTTCATTTCTTATTAAGAAAATACAGCTTAAAATATCTATTTATCTAAAATAAAATATCTATTTGTCATTACCATTTGAATTTCGATCTTATTGTGCTCGTTTTCCCAATTTTCTTCGTTAATACATGCACTCGCATATCTACTGACCACATCGTTCTTTTATTGGAACTGCAACGACAATTGCACTCGGTCAGTCGAACTGACCAGTGGATGGACAGATGGCCGGAGTCATTAGGGGCGTCGGATGATACCGTATAATGAGAGGGAAAACATATTCCATCGCGCAAATTAAACCAAAGCTCATTAACGCACCAGGAGAAATACCCGTGTGTGAAGGTACACGTACATACACGGACAAGACCAGCGGTAATACAGTGGAACTTATCTAAACCAGACACCCAGTGTGTCCGGTTTAGAGAGGTTCCACTGTAATTCCGATGTAAGTGAACTGAAACACATGCCTGTACAGTGAAGTCAGCGTGTAAGTGCACACACGAACGAACACGACAGGTTGGAACCAACCTGTCGTGTTCGTTCGTGTGTGCACTTACACGCTGACCCCACTGCATGTATTTCAATCATGAACGCTGATCAACATTAGCGATATTTAACAGTGAAATGGGTCAAACTTTAATACATAGATGTCGCAAGGTTGTTCGGCTTAGAGAGGTTCCACTGTGCGACAGAACAGAACGGAATATATACAGGTAATATGAAAGTCCCCTTGTCCGGAGTTTTCATATTAGATGTATAGCATACAAATTGCACATGGAATTACTACGCCACGTTGTGTGTGGCTCTAGTTCAAATATGTGGATGTGGCCTGAGAAATAGGGCTTATGGGCTTATGTATGTGAAAACTGTTCCAACTATAAGTAGTCATTAGAAGCCAATGTCGGATATTTTTCGCGAATTTAGAAACAGCGACAGCATGACTATATCGAGGTCCCGAAGGTGTCTGGTTTAGAGATGTTCCACTGTAAATCAGGCATATGCCCACTTAAAGACACGTGTTTATTCTTTGCGATCAAGGACAGATATTACCATCCAGCGAAGTGACACGAGCTAAGCTAAGAAACCCAGCAAGACGGCGATTTCACTGTGTCCGGTTTAGAGAGGTTTCACTGTATCTACGAATATTATCCCGGTTATATTACAACACAAGACCAATTTTCATGTGCAAAATGGCGGAATATGTTCCAATCAATGGCAATTAGGAGAGTTTCTGTGAAAGCTGAGGGTCACCGCGTGATGACTTGGGGCATCTTCATACTCATTATAACTCGCCCGTAAGGAGGACATGACTGATGAATTTAGTGCAGGCATGACTGCGCATGAACTCTACGTGCTCGATTCCAGCAGTTTCTGGACAATACGAACTGGACAATACAGATGGTGGTCACTTTAGAATGTAGCGCAATGGAGCCTCACTAAACCGGACACCCTGGGGAATCGCCAGGGTGTCCGGTTTAGAGAGGTTCCATTGGAAATCCGGTATTTGCGCATTCGAAGACCGCTTTGTGTAATTTTCCATCACGAATTGGCATTATCCTTTAGAGAAAATAGCTAAACGCATCAAAAGAGGACACTGAAGTTGGCTGTTGTTGTCTTTAGAAGGGGTGTACTGTTCACGGGCCATGGTACATGCAGATGTTCATTAATTTATCGATCTCGCCATGACAAAACGGAACATTGTAATAAGCGTAGACACATATCAGCCTGTAGATCCGCGTAGTTTGATTAGTGCACACGCTAGTCTCAATTGAGTTGTGAAAAAAATGGTACTTAAATGATAATTATAACTACCAAGGAAAAACAGTAACATCAGTTTTGCGGCTCGTGTTCCTTAGATCACCCGCATGCAGTCGCACATATGGTAAATAAATGTACTTTATATACATGCACAGTCGTTAAGATTGCAACCTCTCTAAAACGAACACCATAGACGGTCACATGGTGTCTGGGGCCGTTTCACTAAACTTCGTACCGACTAAAATGTTCGTAAGTGCAAAATTATGATAGTCTGTAAATTTCACATTAACAAACGTTTTCTTGTCAACAATTATTGGATTTACATTATATGCAGCCTATGTTCAATAAATGTAAGTTCAAAAATTGATATTTCCAGACGATCCTAAATTTGCACTTACGAACATTTTAGTCGTACGACGTTTAGTGAAACGGCCACCTGGTGTCTAGAGAATCCACTGTCATTCCCTCATACAGCACGCAAAGACAAGGCCTGTATTGTGCAAGTACAGTGGGGTCAGCGTGTAAGTGCACACACGAACGAACACGACAGGTTGGAACCAACCTGTCGTGTTCGTTCGTGTTTGCACTTACACGCCGACCCCACTGTATGCACATATAACTTCATCGGAGAAACGGGACAGTGCATCCCATTGAAATTGAAGGGGGTTAGTGGAATAACGGACTAACATCTCCATGAGTTAGCCCCATTTTCCAATGACCCCTTCGATTATCCCCCGGTGTATTGTCTTAATCAACTCTTGATTATCACTGTGTTACGCCCCGTAACTGATTCATTGCCGATTTCATTGGGACAAATGGGACGACACCGATGACCCCTGGGTGTCATTACCCGGGGCGGCATTCTACACCATTGACGGCCATTTTGCCGAGAAATACAGTATATGTTTTGTGTGGAATTGAGTCCCTGTTGATTGATTGATGATAGAGGTAGACCATGATCAGATTGCGCGGATCTGGGACTTCGCTGGTTAAAAAAACTCGTAACATTTTTTTTCCAGACGGATGCAGAAGACGGTATTAGCATAAGACGTCACGAACTATTTGTATAGTTTGCTTCCAATCCTAATTCCTTTCATATGTGTGGTTGTTTGTAAAACCGTTTTATAAACTACGTTTAAGCGTCTTTGTCAGTGGGTGGATTTGTAATGTACATGCACGTGCTTTTAATATCATTTAATACGGATACAATTTTTTATGTTCATTGATGAGTTTGTATCGTAATTCCTAACGGGATTACGGCAGCTTAAAGGGACATACAGTACGCAATCTTTCTTCTATCTCATTCCCACGACATAGCATCTCCTTTCCACGACACTATGTCGTGGGAACGATCTATTATGTCGTTGGAACGAGTAATATATCTCGTGGGAACAAGGGAACGAGATGTTATGTAGCGGGAACGAGGTAGAAATAAATTTGCACAGGCCCCATTTTAAGCTGCCGTATTAGGTTTCCTATTTGATTTGTGTTTGTTGATAACTGAAAAAATACAGTGGAACGCCCATCAACGGCCATGTGTCTACAACAACTACCACTCTGTAACAGGGCACAGGACCACAATTATTACAATGTTTCCCATCTCCCGGCCTTGACATAGCATTTTCAAGTTGGGCAGGTAGATAGGAAAATATTTTTGTCACAGATGACGCTAGTCATAGGCTTAAACATGGACCGTGGGTAGACACCGCGACGAATCTAAAATAAGTATAATTTTAAAAAAGACGACAATTTTATTATTTGAGTCGGGTCGGTCGGGTGATGAAAAACAGACTCGTATTTGATGATGGCACAGTCATTACTTTATATCCACATTAGATACATTTATACGGAGCCGCGCATGGGACGTAGAATTATTTTTTTTATTAATTCGTTTCCACGAAATAACAATTCGTTCCCTCAATTTAACAATTCGTTCCCACGAATTAACAATTCGTTCCCACGAAATAATTATTCGTTGCCACGGGAACGAATTGTTAATTCGAGGGAACGAATTGTTAAATTGAGGGAACGAATTAATAAAAAAAATCCATGTCCCCTACGGGGCTCCGTACATTTACATTGAATCTCAATATACGTTAGAATCAATATACGTTAGAATCTACAATTAAATAGCCAATGTTGTTCTTTCCCAGTTAAATTGTTTATTTACGTCTCATCAACTGTACATCATAAAATAAATAGCAATAAAACAATACAGGTACATGTACAATTGCCATTCTATAACAATTATAAGAGACGGCGCATTTAATGAACATCTATGCTTACATTTCAGCATATACATGAAAGACATTACTTTAAGAATACATGAATGTTTCTATTTAAACCTTAAAAGGACTGCACACCAATAAGCAAAACATAAACAAAATAAATCATTGCAACCACCGCTCTTATCCTGGTTATAGAGAATAGTAGGTTAGTGCCGTGAATGGGAAAAAATATCTGGCAAGGCTCAGAAAACGGGATGGGCGAGGCTCTGCCGAGCACATCCCGTTTCCGTGCCGCGCCAGATATTTTTTCCCATTCACGGCACTAACCTACTATTCTATTTATCCCGTCAACACCTTTAAATGGCTGTAAAATGCAAAAATTGTATTGACTGGCTATCAAAAATGTTTCACGGCACCGTGTTTCACGGCACATACGCACTGTGTTGACGGGATAAAAACCAATCAGACGGCAACGATAACCACCACGTGTAGCTGTTTTAGAGAGGCAGAACTGTAATTATAGTTATTTTCATCCAAGCTCTAACCGTTTTATTTAAAACTAAATCTGCGAAAAAACAACAACACAAACTAGCCTTATTGCAGCCCTGTATTTCCCTGCGGGCAGTTGCGGGTTTCACGCGGATTGATTTTACATTGTGTTCGTGACATGTGTTCGTGCAGCTTTCCGCTTTAAAAAATAATGAAAACCTATAAAATGAACTGCCGCTTAAGTTGTCTGCTGAGTTGGCGCATTAATTATCTCAGATTGCCTCTAAATCCGGAATCAGGCCTTTATTCATATTGCAACATATCGTGATGGCTGCGAGATGCGAGAGATGTTAAATTGATTTTTTACGTTCGCCATAGTCAGATAGCGCTTGCGAAAATGTGAGAAAATGTATGAGGCCCAAAGCATTCAAAACGATCACAGCCGGAAACCGACATATCCGCTTTGTTCGCTCAGTAGCTAAATTTGTTTGCTTAGTAAAATGGTTTTGGAATGGTATCTATAGCAAACAGTGTGGACACAGATCAGCTTGCACGTTCGTGCAAGCTGATCTGTGTCTACACTGCTTGCAAATACATTTGCGAACGCTTTGCCATGTAGCTAGACGTAATCTGCGTGCATGTATTGTGTAAAACATTCTCGGTACGGGAAAGGTATTATAGTATAATATAACACTAAGGTAGCAGTGACAGTTAGCCGTTAGTTTTGTGCAATGGCACCGTGAAAATAAATATTACGCACACTTTCTTCCGATTAAAATTCACTCTGATTGTCTAATTACTATTATCTACTTGATTTTTTTTAATTCATATTTTACACTATATTAATTGAAGAATGCTCATTCCAGGGCCACCTGACCTGTCCCCAGTGGTCAGAAATGGGAAAATGTGAATTGAGGGTACTATATAGTATGTTATATATGAAAAAAATAATTATAAACAACCCCAGATGTTTCTGGGAGTTTCAAACAGTAATTTATTCCAGAGAAATCGTATGGATGGGAACGGGTTTGCACCATGACCGTATGTTTGCTGATGCAGTGTAGCCAGTGTTGTTGTTGTTGTATATGTTCTGCCAATACCGGTTCACCTCTTGTTCAGAACACGGTTCTACGGAGACCCGCTGGGGACGTATACTTTTTTTTTTTTATTAATTCGTTCCAACGAGTTAACAATTCGTTCCCACGAATTAACAATTCGTTCCTGCGAAATAACAATTCGTTCCCTCAATTTAACGAATTGTTAATTCGTGGGAACGAATTGTTATATCGAGGGAACGAATTGTTAAATTGAGGGAACGAATTGTCATTTCGTGGGAACGAATTGTTAATTCGAAGGAACGTTAAACAGACCAAATGTATTATTCACCCCAGTAAACGCAACAGCCCATGATTTTATTCCTTACGTATTTACAATGTACACTTCATTAAAACGTTCGGTCTACATAATATTTATAGGCTAAAACGAAGCTCGGGTGCTGACGTGTGCCCTACGTTTTACTTTCTTCATGGTTTGTCGCAATTGGACAAATGAATTAATAATTGTAACTGTCATTAGCTATTTTTATCGTTGTACTACATGATGAATACACACTAGCTATGATAAACACGAACACGGACAGTTGACGAATTTTTTCCAACTTCATGTAATAGATACAGTGTGTTCCAACATGTCGTGTTCGTTCGTGTGTGCATGCACTTACACGCTGACCCCACTGTAATTAATGTATAAAAAAATGTAAATATTTTTCTGCATTTTTTCTCATTTCGCATCAAAAGTGTATGTTGTTACCATTCAGTTGAACCGTCTCGGCGAGACGGTTCAACTGAGTGGTAACAACATACACTTTGGGTGGGTAGCGAACCAATCTGTCGTGTTCGTTCGTGTGTGCACTTACACGCTGACCCCATTGTAAGTACTGGAATAAAGTCTAATAGGATATAACGTTTTTATAAATACCAAATAATTATTAAATTAAAAATGTCACAATAAGCTGATTAATAATTCACTAACAAGGTAAGAAAGATACAAAACCGTAAACCAGACTATCGAAACAAGACCGGAAGCAGTATGGAAGCAAACCGAACTTTATTTTCAGTATTCTAGGTAACAGTTTTAGAGCAAAAGAATCCAAATTTCTGGGTAAAATGGACAGCCTTTTATATATCTCTGTATGTTGCTCTTCCATCGTTTGTTTCATTTTTGCCGTTGCTTCGCCATTGTCTGTCTTCCGCCGGTCTATAGGGACTTGTAACCCAGGGTTTACACATAAATATAATAAAAGTCGCACGTGACAGCATAGAAGGAAATTGTCTTCGATTCTTAATAGTTCCAATAAATATTAAATGATGCTGTCATTTAACACGCGGTTCTCAAATTAACATTTATCTAGAACCCAGAGTAAAACAATAGTTCTGTGTATGTATGTTAATATCCGAGATATACGTGCATGTTTTCGTTAATGTGGCTGTGACTGGAGACATGGGGTATATTGGCTTTGTGACCAGTGTAGTTCCTGATTAAATAACAAACTCCTATAGCCTGATAACAATCTATATCACGTGTTACAACGATGACGGGCGCACAGTGCAGGTCCTGATCAGACTGTGCGGATGCACAGGCTGATCTGGATCTACACTGGTCGCAAAACCCATAGGTCACATTTCTCCGGTCACAACCACAACTATCTAGTTCGATGGCACTGTCTTGATAGGAATAGCTGTGCGCAGTAACAGCAACAATTAAACTTTATTAATTATACAATGATTACCAACAAGCGAATTGGGTTCCGAAAAACGATACAAATTTACAATTAAACTGCTTTTTTGTTCTATTCTGTTTCATCACTTTCAAGGCATATCTAAAACCACACGTGTCTTTCATGGTCAACACTCTGTCTAAACATTGTGTCCCAGATCAGATAATGGTATACAACTATCAGTTAGTTAGCTGATATTTAAGGGTGGGGAATAACTCTACAACCTAACATACCCGGAACATGTCGAATAATGTAAATGTACATGTACTAGTATATTCTTTAACTACGAATATGTGGAGAACTACACGTATATACGTAAACTACCTGGATGATTGTGAATGCACGTGCATTGATAAGCCGATATAACAGTTCGTTCTCACCATATAACAATTACTTCCCTCGAATTAACAATTCGTTCCCACGATATATATCGTGGGAACGAATGGTTAATTCGTGGGAACGAATTGTTATTTCGTGGGAACGAATTTTTAATTCGAGGAAACGAATTGTTAATTCGTGGAAACGAATTGTTATATCGTTGGAACGAATTGATATTACGTGGGAACGAATTAATAAAAAACAATCCATGTCCCCTGCGGTGTCCGTTGTTAAGCAATGGCGACCTACGATTCGAGACATTTGATGTACACTCGAGTCTTAGTTTATATACTTTCTAGCGTGCGAATGCAAAGATATGATCGTTTCCAAAGAGAGCGTTCATTGCCTGCATGTCACAAAGGGATACGTTCGGTATTCGATAACTATAAACACGCACTGTAGTCTTTGCTACGATGGTTTGCCGCAAAGATCAAAAGTGCACTTATAGGCACGGTCTTGTGGGATAGTAACATGCCAAATCCTACCATACAAAAGTCTGTCTCTCGTGTGTTGCATACATATACATATACATACTAGAAACATGTGTATGTGTTCAAGCTCACATCTTCATAGTGCACTATATTTCCATCGCGATTCAACCTATCATCCATGTATGGTTATTGTTTTAGTTTTAGTGATATCCTTGTCATTTCTTTCTGTCATTTCTTTCTGCCATTTCACCATTTTATGAAGGATAACAAAGCGAATACGTTTACTTAATTTATATATATTCAGCCATCTATATAGTTTTGGAGGTCTGCAAGTTCAAAACTTCCAGACAAAACACCCTCCAAAACTATCTATACACATGCATTGGCCAACATGGAATAACGTTAATTATTCATGAAAGATTCATGGTCAGTTTGTGTGGTATATTTGCATGCGGCAATTGGCGTCGACAAATATGGGCCACGTGATTTCCCAGATGGCCAATCAAATGACCCGTCAGCGCTCGTCAATATCCGGGATACATGGCGCATACGGAAAAAGCATATTTCGACTCGCGACTCAGTGTTTTCAACAAGCATAGACGCAACCAGATGACATTGTATTGGTATCAGAACTAGCATTATTGACACGAACTATATATACATTCAAGAATGTCATTACTACGTCATATACCTTAACACTGAAATGAGTTTTCGCGAGTTGCAAACGCTTTTTGAAAGCGTTTGCAACTCGCGAAAACCCATTTCATCGTATGGGGCATCGTTTGGTGTGTTTTCACAATCTTAGAGCCACGTATAGCCGGAGCTGGGATTTGATTCCGTTTAAGTGCAAAAGGGGGTTAAGGGAGAATTAAATCAGGCAATAATGTCTGAATTTATTTACATTAAATGACTCGTAATTGGAAGAAGGACATCGATGTGTCGTTTTATGGTCATTTTTGCGAATTGTCGCGCGATCTGCCATCGATTAATCGATACTTTGTAAAGTACGGCGTCCGATACACGGCTCTCACATGCACAGTTGTGGGTGTACTGTTAACACGTTTGCATTTGCTACGAATCTAATAGAAATACATACATGTATTTCATTTGCATATTTATCAAAATAGTGTATTATGAGTTTTAATACAGTTGTGGAATTAATCAATGTTATGCAATAAATATCGTTTAAAGTAACTACTCAAGTTAATCTTAACTAACGTTCCCTCTCAGAAAATATATTACGACTTAGTGAGCTGATATTCCCGGCGCAGTGTCCCTATTTATGCGTTGTAATTTTACACAATGTCAGAGTGCTTAATTAGTTATCCCGGTTGCCTTCCAATGCGACATGCGGGCATTGCAAAAGTGATTGTGATTGAATACCCAACCCCGACCGTTCGGTTATATGTTACTCATTGGGATGCTGTGCGTATGTAGTGAACATGCGTAGTGTATGAGCTGGCTGACCTGTGGAGTGTATTTGCATTGCCTAGTCAACGGAGCCCCGCGACATGGATTTTGTTTATTAATTCGTTCCAACGAAATAACAATTCGTTCCATCAATTTAACAATTCGTTCCCACGATATAACAATTCGTTCTCACGAATTAACAATTCGTTCCCGTGGGAACGAATTGTTATTTCGTGGGAACGAATTGTTAAATTGAGGGAACGAATAAAATTGAGGGAACGAATTGTTTTCTCGTGCGAACGAATTAATGCAAACAAAAAATTATATAATTATATATCCCCTGCGGGTCTCCGTACTAGTCATTCTTGATGTCATTAAGATTCATGGTACAACAGACGAAAGTGAAAGTGAATGGGTTTAACGTCCCAGCAACAAACAGCTAAGGTCATATAGAGACGGTTCCACAGTTAAAAGTCTCATCCGACAGACCAGTGGGATGCGAATACTATGTATTATCTTTCACGCCCATAGGGTGAGGATTGAACTCACAGCCTTGAGTTTTGAAGTCCAATGCCAAATCCCCTAGGCCATAGCTCGTTATTAATTTAGGAATTATTGTCTACTATCCGCTAAGTGGCATCCATGGATAGTAGACACTAATTAATTGATAAAAGGCATTGTGCCGAAATGGTGGAAGGGTGGCTGCGTTGTTACTGAACTATTATTCAGCTTATGTTGATAACAAACAAAGCTAACCACCTTCACAAACGTACATCAACACTGGTGACCACAGAGGATATATCTAAAGTGGTTAAACATGGCGTGAAATAGTGACAAAATAGTCTGCGATCTTCTGTATAAACCCCACAGAACTCCAGAGAGATAACACTGTTGACCTCCCGTCTGGAACAAATCGTGTTTTATAATATCCCTGCGTATTTAATCACAATTTCCAAGACTTAAAAGTCCTTACACTCAATGCCTACGAAAGAAAATCAAATTAATAAACGGGACTAATTTCCCTCCTCAGTTTTCTAGGAAATCGATTTAATAAAATCCGACCAATTAATGTAATTCCGCTACTCTCCGTGCCCTGTGGCTATCGCGTAACGAAGTTTTACGCATCTGCTGACATTTCTACAGCTATATACTGGCATGTTTGAAAATTGTAATGGTTTTAATTAGCAAAATTACGTGATTTCGCGAAACGCACACGATAGCCCCGGGTCCTAGGCCTGGCTCCATACTGCAGAACCACGACGTTGAAGATGGACGTGATAATGTTCGTGAGAAACTTACCGAGCTCAAACATCCAGCGATGGAAGACAGAACAGAGAAAGCAAAAACTGAACCGCATGACACACGGGGCGAATTGCCGCAGGCTGACTCAGTTTCCTGAGCATATGTCTGAACAGAGGCATAATACCGACCAACATATAATCTAAATTCCTAGTCTGAATTACAGTGGACTCGCTCTGTTGCTGAGCATCTATACCACGGACATATTCGCAGCTATCAGCAATCAGCTGATAGCTGCGAATATGTCCGCGGAGATATTCGCGTGAACCTGGGTCATAAGAATACAATCTTCAGACCCAGCGTGACCGTAAGACTCGAATATATCCGTAAGTGCACAGCTGCCTGCGGTAATCTTGTCCCGATGATCAACGTACATGTATTTGCTAATTTATTGGCAATACCAGCTCGTAATCAAGCAATTTGATTGTCTGCACACCTCAGATGTAGCGCCTCTCAGGCTCGGCCAATCAAGCTGCTTGGTTTCAAGCACACTATTCAAGAGCTTTGAAATAAAACACTTAAAATTAAAATTAGCTCAGGCGGTAGTGTAACGCTAATGCGTTCATCGGCGTGTTTTCGCGTTTCGACTTTTTAGCTGGTTAATAGTCTATGGACGCAATCACGCACTATATTATACGGTGTATCGTTCGTAACTAAATAGACAACATAAAGCGCGAATGTCTCCGCAAGTAAAGAATATGCCTTCATCGCGACGTCGCCGTTCAGCCGTGTATACAAAGTCGCGATCTCAGTGCTATAACTTCACAGACATAGTCGACTTTGTAACATACATATTGGCTATGGACGCAACCATAATATACGATACATCGTTACAAAATAAATAAACTACAGCGAAAAGTAACAAGATACTATTTCAATTTATATGTTCCGTAGGTAAATACTATGTGACATATGACACAAATATGTAAAGTGGTAGGTGTTACATTTCCCGGTCACATTAGGTGATGGACTCAAACACAACTCGGGGTACTTTATAACTGATATGCATGTTAATGCTGTTTAAACCTGCATTCCTACATCACAGGTTGTAATATGGGGAGACGTATAGTTAGTCCATTCATTAGATAGGACATTTTTTTTCGGCAAAATAAACATCCATTTACCATTATCGGACCATTATTAGACGTATGCATTGGCATTATTATGCATTTCATTTCAAACGTTCATTGCCACTCATGAGATTAGGGTCCAATTTCATCTTACGAGAATAACGGAAACAAAAAACTAGTCTATATTTAATATAGGAATGAATGGCCTTTTTGTGGAATTTATCGGGGTATAAACTTGGAACAATCGCGGGAATACAGGACAAAGCGATACAAAATTACAATTTTCGAAAAAAATAAATAATAAAAGATATTTTTTTTTTGATTATTTTTCGAAAATTGTAATTTTTTAAGGACTCGTCCAGTATTTCCGCGACTTTTCCAAGTTTATATCCCCGAAAAATTCCAAAAAAAGGCCATTCATTCCTTATAATTCCAGCATTTGAAATAAATTCATCAAGAAAATATGTTTATTTTCCGTTTTCTTAAAATAATTATTTTAACTGCGCCTCATGGTTACGGAAAGTAGTTCGGCGTGGGAGTTTACTGGGATATAAATTTTGGACAGAGACTTGCTACGGGCCAATCAAATGTTAGGGAATTGTGTAAATATTGTTGTGCTGGAATTATTGTTTGATGTGCAATGATCATACTTTATAATATGTCCATACAAAATATATATTACACTACATTTTCTTCCTAACAAACGGACGGATTGTGATGCTATCTTAAACGACGAATAGCGTGTTTTATGATTGCACTAAACTTTCTTTACAATACCTTACAACTTTCACAGCCGGGATGAAAGTATATAATGTATGTTATTTTGACCTCTGACACGACTGTGCATATCCATCCGGAAGGCAATGCAACGATAACGATAGTACGATACTAGTACGATACCACGATGCTACGATAACGATTGCTACCGTTGGACAAGTGTATTGCATTGAACAGCATCGGTATGCAAGGGTGTGGGTGATGAATGGAAGCATTGAATACCGCCGGGCGAGTTCGCTGAATGGCTGTGTGTGTGATCAAGCGAGGCGAGTCGGATAGTAACGTCGTACCGGTTTATTGAATAGAACAGCCATGGCTCCGGATTCAAACAATTAAATAATTGCTGAAATTATACGATTGTAAGTGACAGAAAATGATATGATGTCACTGAAGCGTATGTAAAGCGGTAAGCTCGTAATTTTCGTAATCCTCAATACAGCAAAATGTCATTTGACATATCAAATCTTCTGACGTTCGTCAATTGGAAAACGCCACGTGGCTTCGTCAACTTTCAGAATATTATTCATTTTGAGGGAACTTCGCTGGAGAAATGGATTTATGGTATATGTGACCTGTGTTGTCACGGATGCGCATGATCAGGGTCTGCACTATCCGTCTATCAATCATTTAAACACCGGTCTTCCTGCTAACAAACAATGTACAGTGACACCTCTCTAAACCGGACACCCTGGGAGGCCCCAGGGTGTCCGGCTTAGAGAGGTCTCACTGTAACTCAGGCATTTGGTCATTCTGAACCACAGTTGTGTGCTATGCGATCACGAACAGACACTATCACCCGAGATAAATAACCAAGAAACTCATAAAAAATAAGATCGCAGGTGTTTTTTGATGTCCGGTTTAGAGAGGTTCCACTGTGGATCCATACGAGGCTACAATAGTATGCCGTCAGGTCAGGGACTAGACTGGTCACACATGACATATGTCCCATGTCACCATTCACGACCGCATATGGAAACTTGGCATTTAAACCATTTCCGTGTTTGAATAATGAGGTTGTAATGCTGTTAGACAACATGACTTCTTGAGAATGTCATCATACCAGTGTAATTCTGGACCTGAGGCTCGTTTCACGAAACTTCGTACGACTAAAATGTTCGTAAGTGCAAACTTATGATAGTCTTTAAATTTCACAAAGTTTTCTTGTAAACAATTATTTGATTTACATTTAGTAAGCATAGGCTGCATATGCAGCCTTAGAAACAAAATTGCTACCCCGTTCCATATCTCTCGCGAAGGTAGCAATTTAACCCCATCTCTTTAATGTAACACACGGAAGTGTGATTTTTACAATCGGTTATCCGGCGTGATTGATATGTTAGCGATATAAAACTGTCAAAGCTGTATCAATAGTTGGGTTGCATCACTTGTTTTATACATGCCATAACCTGTTCACTGTAAATATGTAAATATGTGTTTGTGTTTGAGAGGGCCATATGGAAGATTGGTGCACGCCAACTGGGTTACCCTCTTTAAATAAAGAATTTACTTACTTACTTACTTACTTACTTACTTACTTACTTACTAATACATTATTAATAAATAACATACACATGCAGAAATTGGTTATTTTTCCATGTCAAAGTGTTCATCTGACATTTACATGTATATCTTGTAAATTTGAAAGCTTCATTTCGTTATGTTGAATGTTGAACAACAACTGGAGAAAAGATGGCTTCCATGGGAAAATAATTTACCTGTTCTATTATTTTTGGCAATTTACTAGTTCTACATCAAAGATTATTTGTTTAAAGGTATAACATATACAGCTTACACAATGTTGACACACATGCAACAGGTTTGGGTATGCACTTCGGTTTGCTCACATCTTTTGAATGGGTCAAATTGTAGCCGTACATAACATATCGGAGTCGAATTATTGTAGATAATGCAGCATATGCTCAATAAATGCAAATCCATCAATTGAAATGACCAGACTCTCCTAAGTGTGCACTTACGCACATTTTAGTCGTACGAAGTTTAGTGAAACGGCCACCAGCTTACGGATCAAAATATGTTATGTTCATCTGACCAATCTTTGGTATTTAAACGTTGAGACTAGTATGAACCAAACACATACAGTTGACATCGGTGTCTGGTTTGAAATAACATATATAATATACTTATAAAAACATTCTTGTGTTTTTGAAGGCGATCAATTTCGAAATCTGGAAAACTGTGAGTTACTGTGAGGCACTAAACTACTGTTATATATTTTGAAATACTCACCAACTACATGGTCAGCTAGTCGTTATACTTATACATTTGAATAGTAATTTATCTTGAGTAGCCATTGTGTCATTTCATAACGTTGTATTGTACATGTATTTAATAATAATAATAATAAAACAAAATAAGGCGATATCAAACATATTGTTTCTACTAAGTATTTTCAATAATAATCACATATATAACGGTACTTATATCATACGCTGGAAGAAACTTAAAGACGAAAAAAACTGCACTAGGAACTTGCTGCGTCATAAAATAAAATTTAAAGCACCAAAAGATCACAGACTCGACGTAATGTAAATCACAAATGTACAAATGAGTCCTCATTACCATATGCAGCACAAAAAGATCTTACAAACTATCAGAGATCTGACGGCAAAAGGAGAAAGTAAAAAACATGTTGAAGCGGAGAACGTTCATGTTGCACAGAGACGTCTCATTATCATGCACAATGCACACTATTTAAAAGATATTTAAATGACATCAGCCGGAAACAACAGCAAAAAATAAGTGAACATATGCTTCCTCGTGATCATGGCCGTTTTGTTTTAAAATGTACCCGTATGATGTTTGCGATCAGAGTAGCTCCTGATCAAACTGCGCATCCACATTAGTGGTTGTAAGTACGCACGTGAGTTAGTAACACCTTTCATTTCTCAATAACATTTTATTAACCACTTCACCGAGTATAGCACTACAGTGGAACCTCTCTAAACCGGACACCCTGGGAGGTCCCCAGGGTGTCCGCTTTAGAGATGTTCCACTGTAAAACAGGCAAATAAGCACTACAATATGTAAGTATGTGCTTTGCGAACAGGAACACATACTATCATAATAGACAAATCACCATAATGAATTTATCGGTGTCCGGTTTAGAGAGGTTCGACTGTATTTGACTTATGGACGATACTTTGTTTTGCATACACCCCGCGTCTGAAAACCCAAGGTCAAGTTCACTGAGGACTTATATTCACCTTGTTTGAAAATTAAATGCGTTTTTACGATTGTTTGTTTTCTTAATATCTATTTAACCCTTTCTCCGAAAGTAATAATAGTTGACCGCACTGTGTGCCTAGGGATGGTGATGTGTTGTTACATGTGTCTATGCACCCCATGTTTGAACACCAAGGTCAATGTCACTGAGGACTTAAGTTCACATTTTCTGTAAGACAACTGCGTTAACGTTTATTTTATTTTCTCAATAACTTCTTAACCCTTTCACCGAGTTTTATGCCATTTGCCATGATTTGGCCACATTGTGTGGCCAGGGATGTTGCTTTGTTTCGCATAGACTATACGTCTGAACACCAAAGATGAAGGTCACTGAGGACTTACATTCACCTACTTTGTAAGGCAAATGCGTTAACGATTTGTTTTTGTTTTCTCAATAACTGCTTATAATGGGGGTGTGGGGGGGGTGGGGGAGGGGGGGGGGGGGGGGGGGGGGGAGGGGGGGGGGGGGGGGGGGGGGGGGGGCTTGCATGGGTATTTTTTTTCTTTTAATTTCAAATTGATGCAAAAGTTTTGTTTTCAGTACCAATTTGAAGGTAAGGGTCTATAGAACAATTTTGGAATACAAAAATTCAAAATTGTCCTATGGAACCTAGAAGAGTGATTTCGGTGTCTATACCTAGGTTTTCATGTATGAGTAATTGAATAAAAATAAAATAAACATGATTGGAATATATCTTATATGGTATTTCACACCAATGAGACAATAAATACAAAATGTGATGATACAAATGGGGTATTTTTTATCTCTTTCCTGTGGAACCTTTTCCATTTTTTTTATTATGGCCATGTCGACGAGCTGGGGATGGTCTGTCTTTTGTCAAAATCAAACCGAAGAAAACCCTTCATTATGCTGATCACTTTCTCTTTCCACCGTTAAGATATCATGGATGGCTGAGAAGCTGAAATGGGAGTTTTCACTGCAGTGCAGATAATTTAAGAATAACACTGTACAACCAAAACGTCTCCATCTGGACAAGTGTATCCATTTCAAGTGTTGTAAATGGAGACGTTTTCCCACCTGAGAAAAAAGATCAATAAAATGGTGACACACCACTTGACAAGGAGACGAACATGGATACATAATTGTGTTCTTCAGTTACCATTGTATTGATCACTAAACAGCGAAAAGACACAAAACGTTCGTATTGTATTGTCAAGCAGTCGAATTTACTAGAGGTCCCTCCCGCCGAAAACCGAAAATAAATAATAAAGTCTACATCCAACTTCATGTATTCTAGTGACATTAAATAACACGGGACTTTTGTTACCCACTGTGCAATTGCATTGCATGCATTTAAACACACATCTGGCCAAATCCGCTCCACCTCCCTTCCCCGCCCCACTTCCTAGATACGCCACTGCCATATTAGTCTATGCCAGAGTTTGCCGGAAAGACACAACGTGTTATTGATACTTGAAATCATGCGACAAAAGCCTAGCGTTGTTAATAACTATAAGCCATTGAAGAACGCACGTATGTGTATTGGCGCGCGGCTGCTTGCGGAACAATTGTGTATAGTCATTTAATACAACTGGTAAAACTATCTCTTTTCTCAGGTGGTAAAACGTCTCCATTTGCATATCCAATTGTATATCCAGTTGTATATCCATCCAAGGTGTCTTTCCAGGCTGTTTCTGAGATGGCTGGGGCAAGGATATGGCAGTTGTGTATTTTGTGCCAAAAGCAAACTGAGGAAGTGCTTGTTTGTCCTCTTGCGAATCCAGTCGCCAGTCGTAGAGAGGGAACCTACACAGAAATCACCAGCCTCGCAAGACAGTTCAGAGCAATTGGTGCTGCTCCCCCACCCAGACGTAGAACTTCCAGATGAAGAATCCATGCAGAAGAATTATGCATCCTGGCATAAATCTTGTCGTCAGCTTTACAGGGCATCAGCACTTGACCATGCAAAAAATCATAATGAAGGATTGCCTCCTGTAAGAAAAATATCCCGGCGGAGTGATGCAGCTGTTAATCGTTGTCTGTGTATCTTCTGTGGTGATGAAACAAATGCAGCAGACCATTCTTTCCAGAGGGTTAAACTCACCCAACAGATACATGACAAGGCATTCGCGCTGGGGGAAGAGCGTATCGTGGCACTCATTGCCGAAGGCGATCTGGGCGCCATTGAAGCCAAGTACCATCGGAATTGCTACATTGGGTTCAATCGCCGTTACGATGCGATTTGTAAACAAGACACAGCTAGTGAACATCTTGAGGCCACAGCAGAAAATGAATTGCTCCAATTTATAAAGGAACAAGCCACTGGAGGTCGTAGAATTTTTGCATTGCAATATCAAATATCATTGCAATATCAAGAATCCAGAAGACCGTGAACTGGACACGCCTAAAGGAAATCATTCTGGAACACTTCCCGAATTTGACAGAGGAGAAAGGTAACCGAGACCGAATTTTCATCATTTGTTCGAAGACGGCTAGAAAGATCATATCAGATGCAACTCAAACACCAGATGAAGAAGCACATACATTACTAATGGCAGCATCGATTCTCCGTAAAGCTGTGTTTGATCATGACACTGCATTCAGGTTTGATGGTTCATTTCCCAATAGTTGCGAATAATCATCTGTTCCACAACATATAAAGTATTTCATCCGTCAACTCCTCGCAGGACCCAAATCATCGCCAGAACAAGATAATTCCAGTAAGATCCTCTCTTTAGTTGGCCATGCTAAATATGATTTCTCTTAATGCGAACTTGAATTGTGAGCCTCCACTTGCAGTGTTCCTGGCCCTCAAATTGCATTCCCAAACAAGAAGCAAGAAGCTTGTAGAACTACTACACACATATGCTCTGAGCGTGTCATATAAGAAAGTCCTCAGCATTGAATCGAGATTTGCACAGGCTATTGCAGATCAGACAAGGAACAACGCTGATACAGTCTGTCCTACAAATTTGCATCAGCACATTTTCACAGTTGCAGCCCTGGACAACTTAGATCACAATCCCACATCACGCACTGCAAGCTCATCCTTCCATGAAACTGGTATTTCAATATTTCAGATTCCTTCATCACAGACGCCTGTGTTGTACCAAGCATGTCTACGAATCAACTCACAGAAAACATGAGCACGCAGCAGTGAACCCATGCTGCCTCGTTCGTATACGTTTGTACCACCTGTAGGCCGAAATCTTGTAACCCAACCTCCGGTAAAAGATGTGCAATCAGTGGCAACAAGTTCATTCGATGAGGAGAAACAGCACGAACAGGCATGGATTACTGCAGTACATGACACCCTATATGTGGATTCTGATACAGAAAAACGCACTCCAGCGATGTGGTATTCCTACCATGCTGCTGCTGGATCAGATACTGTTGGACAACCGGAAAAAAGGCATTGAAGCCCTCCTGCCACTTTTCCATGAAAAAGCCGCCACTCCAGAAATGATTCGACATGGAATGGAACTGGTGAAAGAGACAACTGAGCACCTCAACCCACACCAAGTCCCTGTGTTGGTAGTAGACCAACAACTCTATCAAAAAAATGCAGTGGACCTTCCCTGACGTCTTCGGGGAAGACAAGTTTGTGGTTATGCTAGGTGGGCTCCACATTGAAATGGCTTTGTGGAACACCATGGGAGATCTTCTTCATGGGTCTGGATGGCATGAAACCCTGAAAAAAGCTGGGCTAGTGAAGACAGAAACAGCAGCCACAGCTTTTCTGAAAGCATCCAATGCAATGAGAACAAGATATGCCCATCAAGTTACTGTTATGGTACTCGACAGCCTTCTGAAGCGAGCCTACGAAGACAGTGGAACCGAGATGGCTCTTGAGGATTGGGTCGTGGTAGCTTCTCAACAGAGCCCAATGTTAAAATTCTGGCTACTCGTACACAAGTACCAACATATCATATTCATGTTCATCCGAGCACATCGGGAACGGAAGTTAGAACTCATGGTCACTAACCTGCGGAAGCTTGTGCCTCTGTTCTTTGCTCTCGATCACCAGAATTATGCCAGGTGGATTCCAATCTTTATCCGAGACCTGGAAGTTCTACCAGATAGCATCCAGGTAGAGTTTGAGAAGGGACACTGGACAATAACTCGAAGCAATCGCCGTTTCTCATCCTTACCCATTGATCAAGCACACCAGCAAGCCAACAAAAGGGTGAAAGGAGTTGGTGGCATTATCGGTCTCACAGAGAACCCTGGCATGCTGGAACGCTGGATCGTGAACGGCCCGGAAATCATCCGTGTCGTTGAGGAGTTTACTGGTGCAAACGATAACGATGATGATGAAGAACTACCTCATCATGAGGAATGATATGCATCTCAGCACCGATTTCTACGCCATGCCAAAGACCTGATGGAGGTGTTGCTGAGCAATGGGAATCCTTTTGAGGAGCACAGTGGAGACCTGGTTACATTAGACAACAAGGTTTGTGAGTCTGCGGCTGCTGCGTATCTGTCCATAACGTCGAGTATATGGGACAAGAGCAGTACAACAACTTCAGACAGAGTGTGCTTGACTCAAATGACACACTTCTGACAGCACCGATCAAGCGAAACAACTTACTGTTCTTCCATGAGAAGAAAACACAAAAGAAGTCAGCAATTAAGCTGAAAATGTAGCACTTGAAACGTAATGCAGAGCTTTATGGGCAAGCTTTTCTTGTACTAGACAGCCGCGGGGGCGGGGGGGGGGATTTGGAGGAGTTTTTTCATCACGAATCTTTCCCATACCCACCTGCATTGTCATCCGAAGGGTCCCTCAACTCTTGTACCAAGTCAGATTTGTTGGTATATATCATGGAAGCCAGTACAAGTAGCACCATTTCTGTCGACGAGGAGCTAGTTGCGCCAGATGTTTACGACTTCATTATTATTGACGGTGGAGTACTGATACACTCACTTCCTGGTGCAACTGTCCAAGGCAAGACCTTTGATTCATATGTCGACAAGGTATTCTGCCCAAGAATTCGCCACGACTTGGAGCGATCGACAAGAGTAGATATTGTCTGGGACCAGTATCGTGCACTGACAATCAAAGGAGGCACAAGGGAAAAACGAGGAACAGGCATCCGACAACGCATATGTGGTACTGCCAAAATCCCAGGAAATTGGCAGAATTTTCTGGCGAACGTTGATAACAAGAAGGAACTGTTCTCATGCCTGTCAAGAAAGATAACAGAAGAACATTTCCCAGATGACAAGAATGTCTACATCACTGCAGGTGATCAAGTCCACCATGTTGGAAACAGTCCACCAATGGATCAATGCAACCATGAGGAAGCTGACACGCGTGTCTTAGTACATCTTCTCCTTGCCCTCCAATCATCGTCACTTGGGATGGTGTATACTGGAGACACAGATGTTGTCGTAATTCTTCTAAGTAATTTCCATCACATCAAGGCTCTGAATCTGGATCTCCTTCAAAGCGGGAAAGACAACCAGAATGATCTCCCTGAACACTATCGCCACAAACCTGGGCACGATAACGTGCAAAGCCATGCCCCTCTTCCACGCATTCACTGGATCAGACAGTACTTCTTCCTTCAAGTGCAAGGGTAAGCGATCCTGCTGCACGTTGATGCACGAAGTGCCATCCCTTATGGAACAATTTTCAACTATTGTCGACATTCCATTCCAAACATCGCCAAGGTTGAAAGAGGTTGTTCTCACAGAAGACTAGGGACGTGGAGAGAATTCCCCAAACCAGTGATGCTTTGGATCAACATCTCAAAAGGAGTGTCTTCCAAGCGAGCATCTGGACAAAAGCCCACATGACCATGATGCCTGTCAACAACCCAACTAACCATGGGTGGAAGGAAGAGGACGGCACGCTGCTTCCCATTTGGACCTCGTTGCCCCTCGCCAAGGATGTGTTCCACCTGGATGTGAAGTGCACTTGCCCAATTACCTGCTCTCGGTGCAAATTCGTGATGACAAAGTTGAAGTGCACACGTCAGTGCAAGTGCACATGCGAGAAGTAGCTGAACTAGAACAATTTCCAATACTAACATGTATATAGGTTAATTTGGTTAATTTGTTAGCCATTTTCTTATTAAATGTATTGTTCAAGGAGTTTTTCATGCAATTGTCTAAGCAGTTACTCGGAAGTAGGACTCAATATAAGAGAAGATATGCTCCAATCATGCCGTTTATTTTATTTTTATCCAATTACTCATACATGCAAACCTAGGTATAGAGACCAAAATAACCATTCTAGGTTCAATAGTACAAAGGTTATGAGGCATAATGCGAAAAAAAGCTTGAAATTGGCAGCCATCTTGGATTTTGGTGGCCATTTTAATTTTTATACTCGAACCAAAATTGTTCTATAGACCCTTACCTTCAAATTGGTACTGAAAACGAAACTTGCATCAATTTGAAATGACTGTGTGCCCCGGAACCCCACTATTAACCTATTCACCGATTTTAATAATTTGAAGAAATTTTCATAGCCAATTCAAATCCGCATTTGCTATGAACAATTCGCCATATTTCGACGTCATTTACATACACAGCGATATGAACGTGCAACAGTCTTCAGATATATACATGTTGCAGCTGCAGCAAAAAGTCGGTGGCCCAATACGAACATCACGAATAGTGTTATATATAGCAACACGTGACATGCTACATACTGCTCCTCTTATTTCTAAGTATGGACACATCTTATTATTCTTGCAAGTGTATATATTCAGATTAAATTGCGTCACGGATTGACAAAAGCACAACCATTATGAGCATATCTTACTCATATATCTCTACGTGTTCGTCGATTGAGAAAGAAGGCCCTGTGGCCTTTGCAAAACGATAAACGGGGCTTATGGCCAATGCGAGCAGTGTAGACCCAGACCAGCATCGCGCAGTCTGGTCTGGGCCTGCACTGTTCGATATTCAGCCATTGAAACAATTTTCATACGCTTACCAAACAGAAGAGCGCCTTATTAGGCTACAGGATTTCGCGTGAGAGCTGGCTGCCCAGAAAACACATATTTCTCCAGTCACAGCCACATATACTCACGGTACATATCAAAAATGTTTCACGACACCATGTTTCACGGTACATATATGTACCGTGAAACATGGTGCCGTGAAACATTTTTGATATCCTGTCAATACGACCTAATCACTGCGTATGCAAATGTGCGGTTGTCATACTAGTCGATTCTCAGATTTTGAGGATGCGGCTGGGGTTAATTATTTTTGCATTTTAAAGCTATGTGTATATGTTGACGGGATAAATAGAATATTATAGGTTGGTGCCGTGAATGGGAAAAACTATCTGGCGCGGCAAGGAAACGGGATGGGCTCGTTTCCTAAGCATGGCCAGATATGTTTTCCCATTCACGGCACTAACCTACTACAGTGCAACCTCTCTACAACAGCCACCCATGGGAAGACGCAAAACTGGCTGTTGTAGAGAGGTGGCTGTTGTAGGGAGGTTAATGCTGAATTAAATTATGTTGTCCGCTGTTTATTTATTTTCTTTGATAATTTGCATCAAAATCATGTTTTGGCAACATTTTAGAATCATTTACAATGGAAATGATTCGAAAATGCTATCAAAACATGTTTTTATTGAGAATGAATGCAAAGCAACAGCAGATGACAATTTTCGTGCTCAGCAGTCTAAAGGTTAAATATAGTGTAAATCATCCATTTGGGATATAAAATAGCGACTGTTACAGAGAGGGTGTTGTTGTAGAGAGGTGGCCGTTCGGGGAGGTTCGACTGTATTCTCTATCCTGATTGGCCGACACAGTTCCACCGTCGGAGTGTGTTCGAAAGGCTAGTGCTACTATACAGACACTCAATGACGAACACTATAACAATTCATGCCCACGAATTAACAATTCGTTCCCGTGGGAACGAATTGTTATTTCGTGGGAACGAATTGTTAAATCATGTATATGCAAATCAGACTGCGCCGATGTACGTGTAAACTGTTGATATTGAGGTAATGTGATCGTAAATTGCGTCAAGAGCCTTTTATCCATCGGATACGCACATGCAAATTATATTGTTTTTTATGGATATGTGTATCGTGTGACATGGGTTTTCATGCGTTTGTAACGAGTCTAGATAGCTCCCGATCTGTGAGTGAACTCTTGTACTATGAGAATGAACGATGTAGTTTGTTTGATGCATGGCTGACGTTTCGTTGAAGGAATATCGAATAGTGTAGGCGCTTGCCAGTGTGCGCGGACCTGAGTCAACACGAGGCCATATTTCGGGCTAGATCCGCATCGGTCCCATATACAGTATAGATACTGGTGAATACTGGTTCTATCCAGTCATCTACCTGCACATGTCGATGGTTTTTTCACTTCAACCAACTTCCGTATCTCGTTACTGACGCCCTGGTAAAGCGCCAGAAGGAAAACACGCCAATTTCTGGACTCAAAATAATAACATACGAGGAAAATTGTTGTATACAAAAATATTGTATTTTATTTATTATAAAAATATCACAGAAGAATGCAGTTCAATATAATCATCATTCCACTTGAAAACCGACTAGGAAAATGTGTAGTTACCAGAAACCCTGATAATTCTTACCACCAGTACAGCCAAGTATCATTCAACACAGTCTATTTAGGGTCTACTCTGACCGTAATTCAATAAACATACCCAATATTTAGGGTATGTTTATTGACTTCGGAACAATTTCTACCAACTGCAGAATACATAGCAATACTGTGAAAACTCACGAAATACGTGTTCTTGGACAATGATACTATAGTATATATATAATCCCAGAGCAGTATGTGCATATGCGCAGGCTGATCAGGAACTACTTAGGCCCCGAAGTTAATTCTGAATTCCCGCCAGTTCTCTCGTGGAATAATTACCATATATAACTGAGGTGCTCCACGGGATAATGAAGTCTATTCAATACAATTGTTCAACATCGCGGTTCTAAACTGCGCCAAACATAATTACAATTTACACGGCTGGTTCCGTGATGAATCGGAATATGGCGACCAGTTCCGAATAATAACGAAATGTAAATTCCGGTTTGTTCGGGTTCCGAATAAAGACGAATTTCAAATTTCGGATTTGTTCGGGTGCCGAATAAAGACGGAATTCGAATGCCGGATTTGTTGTGATTTACGTGGTAAATTGACAGAAACAGATATTGTGACTGGATCAGTCGCTAGACTGAGCACAAATGCCATAAGCATCAGCAGTATGTTTCTGTCAACCAACCGGTTTAATGCGATCGAGCATACAGTGAATCTGACATTACCTTGTATGTCAACTAGTTTTGTGATACTAAATGTATTCCGATTACGGTAACCTACAATACACAGTAAAGCAACAAATGTGGAGCAAGTGGATAACGTGACTGACTAGTACCTGAACGTTGCCATGACCACGTGATTAGTGACGCATGTTACACGAACGTAGCATTTACATGTAACCCATTTCGTACAAGATACATGTATACATAGTATATGCATGCGCAGTGTATTGTACAGTGTTGTTTTCCGAAAAGTATGACGTTTTGCTACCATTCTATACATGCGCAGTATACAAAGTAACAAAGTAATACGCTTTACTACACCACAGCCTGCGTTCATCTTTCCCAAATGTCAGTCAACGTTTCTGAACATCTATGCCATTTATTCAAGATGTTTTCTTGAAGTTTCAAGTTCTTTTCTTGAAAATTCAAGAAAAGAACTTGAAAATTCAAGAAAACATCTTGAAAATTCAAGAAAAGATCTCGAAAATTCAAGAAAGTATCTTGAAAAATCAAGAAAAGATCTCGAAAATTCAAGAAAAGATAAAAAAAAAAGTGAAGTGGCCCTAATGGGCTTCCGTAGTTATATATGCAACTATGCATTTTTGTTTATTATTTGATAGCTTAGTCCTCAGCGTAATATGAACACATCAGGGGCGGATCCAGGATTCCGGTGTAGTGGGGGTGTGGATTCTCAATTGCCAATGAGGCACATCATTATGATCGTCAATGTTCATAAAATTAAGATAATCGCTTTCTGCATGTTTCTTATTTCTCATCAAAAGTATCTGCGAGACGGTTCAACTGAATGGTAACAACATACACTTTGGGTAAGAAATGAGGATATAATCAGATCTTTCCACATAAAAAATGGGTTAAAATCTAAAGTCGATCAATTTTAGAGGGGGTGTGCGCCGGACACGCCCCCGTCTTGATCCGCACCTGCACATCCATGGAATTGGCGTTCATGCCATGACCAATGTACATGTAAGTTGTATAAGGTTAAATACAGAATTAATGTCGATGTGTGTATGCTCAGTGCAACAGTCAGGTATCAATGTATGCATGTAAGTAATAAATAATATCAATGGGCATAGCAATAGCGATAATTTACATTTGATTGAGTAATATGTTGTTATATTGTTCATGTTTAGCTTGCAAGGGAAAATGAATCGAAACTATATAATGTACATGATTATCATATTCTTAGCATTAATGACACGCATAGTATACTTTTTTAATAACCATGAGTGTGCATATTAGCTATATGTATGTGATATATCATTACTTTATATGCAAAGTCGATAAGCAAAGTCAGAAAAGCACAGGTGTGATTATATAAAGACGTCTAACTCCGAGAGGCAGTTAGACTACGTTTTTCACCATTCATGCACGGATCATTCCATAACGGGTTCGATCAAGCATTTAACACACACGATGATGGAATAACCTTATAATAATCACTACAATCTACATGAACCATGGCATGTTCTCATGTTTACCGTAGCAGTATAAGAACTGGTATTATTCAAGCGAACTACTTAATTAGCTGGCAAGATAGATATGAACACAAATTTTAAAAGAAGTAAATACGTGCCTGGAAACACGTACGCACCAGGAAAAGAGAAGTGTATTATCATGAATAGTATCAAAGCAATGTACAGATAACATGAGCTGGAATAAAACTTGTGTTAATCAAATTATGGATACAATAAAATAATATGAACAAGATGATGTGTTGGGTTTTCAAGCAGAGAACAGCCATTATCAGCACATCTGCACCAAAATTTGAATACATGTGGCTGTGACTGGAGAAATGGGGCTTATGGGTTTTGCGACCAGTGCAGATCCAGATCAGCCTGTGCATCCGCACAGTCTGATCAGGATCTGCACTGTTCACCATTCCTGGAATGGTCCCAAAGATTAGTATGAAAAAGCCAACTTAGGATATCCAGTGTTGAAAGGGTTAACACTGAGCAACGGGACCCTGGTATTCTCTATATACCCGGTCAATATGGAGCGGTTATATGCAGTTTTGAATAGAACACAAGCATTGGAGATCCCGAAAAATCATAGAGGAGAAAGGTGTCGATTTCACATGCGGGTAACCGCATGTGAAATCGACACCTTTCTCCTCTATAACCGCATGTGAAATCGACACGTAACTGCATGTGAAATCGACACCTTTCTCCTCTATAACCGCATGTGAAATCGACAAGTAACCGCATGTGAAATCGACACGTAACCGCATGTGAAATCGACACGTAACCGCATGTGAAATCGACACGTAACCGCATGTGAAATCGACACGTAACCGCATGTGAAATCGACAAGTAACCGCATGTGAAATCGACACCTTTCTCCTCTATGATCTTTCGGATGAGACTTGAAACCGAGGTCGCATCGATACATTGTACTGAAATGAACATACTCTGGTTGGTTTTGAATTGTTTACACATTGTATACACCCTGAATACCGACATGCGTTGTACCATATACATGTAATATCATACAATGGCTACATGTACATTCATTATTAACCCTTTCAACCATATACTTTTAGACTATTCCATTAATAAATAAATGTGGTATTGTTTCAAAATTTAAAAAATAAAGACAATCACTGCAGATACTGAAGAGACCGCTCGCTACGAGCCGGCTTATCTGGATATACAATGTTTGCAAATGTTTACTTTATGGCATGTAGAGTTGAAGGATTAACCCTTAAAGGCAAGAAATGAATAGTGTCGTTTGCTAGATTCATTAGTTGTTTTTTAAATCACATTTTAATAACATATTAGATGACAAACTAGCAATTCAACAGTGTAAGGATTAATTATGAAACGCAAATGTATGTGATCAAGTAACTAAATTCTGATAACATAACCCGAATTTTCTGGCCGTCACGCAGGGCGAATTTTAAGTCGCCCTGCGTGATAGCAATGAAATTCAGGTTACTGATAACATAATTGATAGTGGTGATGACTGTCTGGAAATGTCCTTGGTTTGTAAAATATTATCCAGAAATGCGGAATAAAATTTACAAACAATCGACATTACTTATAATCAGTCCAATATTCACAATGATTCAGATGTGTGTGAAAAACTATGGTAACCAAATGAACACATGGCAATAGCATATATTTCGTACATTGCATTCATGTCGGCGTTATGCATGTCTACACGGCATGTCGATTTAAGATCCTTTCGTTGGTAGTTAGTACGATGTATGACTATCGTATATGCTATTTGATTGTTTCGGTAATAAATATACAAATATAGCAATTTCTGCACAGATCAGTTGATATATATTGTTAATAAAACATGTGTCTCGAAAGAACCAGTCACGCAAAAGTACGTATCGTTATACATTTTACACTAGTGTTCAGGTCATCAAAAACAGAAAATTGTCGTCTGCTGTTTTTTTTATATGTATCTTATTCCTGGGTGAAAACATATTTTTGGCAGCGCATGAGAATCGTCTCCATTGGAGACGATTTTCATGCGCGGTCAAAATATGTTTTCAGCAGGAAAAACGGAAAATAAATTATAATCAGCAGACGACAATATTTAATTCAGCGCTCAGTATCCGAATACAAAACAAAATTTTGACAGTGGGATTGAATTGGCAAGAAGTCGACTGAACATGCACAGGTTTGTCATATTACATTAACCCATTAAAGACGGGATACACTTATAGTAGTATGAAACTTTTAAGGGGGGAAAATCCTATTTTCTTCATTTCATCTCGAAAGTATATGTTGTTACCACTCATTTGAACCGTCTCGACGAGACGGTTCAAATGAGTGGTAACAACATATACCTTTATGAAGAAATAAACAAAAGAATGAGATTTTTCCAATAAAAATTATTGTATCCTTAGACTGAAATGGGTTAAACAATAAACAAATAATTCAAAAACAATAACAATGTACATTGAAGTGTTCTTTAAAGGAGGCAGGCAGTTCATGTGTTAACAGTGAGTATTTGAAACTACAGGTGAGTATTACTAGTATTGCCAGGCTGTTACTATATTAAGAACTTAACGAGTCGCAACAAAGTAGTGTTTTAGATTGGCAATAGTTACGCAACCGTCAGCGTTAATCTTGCCAAGGCGTCAACGTTTCTGAACATATAGTGGCAATCTCAGCTCGCAATCAATCAGCTTGATTGACTGAGCCTGAGCTGTAGTACAGCTCAGGCTCAGTCAATCAAGCTGCTTGTCTCCAGACACAATAGTCGAGTATTTTGAAATACAAATAAATTAAAATATTGGCAACATTAGCGTAGGCGGTGGTGTATAATTATAATAAATTACAAAAAACACCTTAAAATGAACATTCACTAACTGTTATATGGTGTAGTATTTCCCCCCGAAGAACACTTCATTGGACAATGACAAATAACAAATTATGTGAGCATTTTAGTCAGTTACCATTGCACATGCATTGACTTCAATAGTTGGCTAATCTACTTGGAAATATTGTCCAGTTCTCCAATAACCTTGTATAATAATTACATTTATTGTGCAACCTATAAATAGAGGCTCGTTCATTTGTCTATTTGTTATATTCTTATAGTAAATAACAGGTCCATATCAGAGCATATTGTGTAGGTCATATGTCTCAATTTAGAAGGTCATGTCATAAAACAAATATGGACTTTTTAGCTGGTGTATTTGACGTGATATCATATCATATACGCCAGCTAAATTACCAAAGAGTAATTGTATTGCAGAAATAAAAGGTCACTGACATGCACATGAACCACTGGAATAAATTTAAAATAATTATATTATGCTTCTATTGGAGATTCTTTCTGCAGTATGGCTTTGATAGAACTGATAAATATACATGCAATACTTTAGTGACCGACCTATCAACGGCATATGAGACACGTCATGTGACTTTGTACCTAAGAACAGGCGCGATTGTTCATAAAATACGTTTACAGAAACAGGTGTTTTCTGTAAATGACGTCGGAAGATGGCGAGATTTCCATAGCTATGTACATTTTGTCATCTTTCGATGTCATTTAAGGAAATTATTGTAAATTGTGTACATATTTCTCACGTGATCAAATGTTCTTAGGTACAAAATCACATGGTGTGTATCAACTGGAATAACATTCCAATGTTGAATTGTGTAACATATTCGATTCCTATTTCACAACCAATGAAACAGTGGTTGTACAAACTATATACAGTACAGGAATATCCAGTGCATTATATGTGGCTGTGACTGGAAAACTGAGGAGTATGGGTTTTGCGACCACTGTAGATCCAGGGCAACCTGTGCATCCGCACAGTCTGCTCAGGATATGCACTGTTCGGCGTTCCATCAATACAACAGCCATCATGATTCTAACATGCAATATAGATCGTTAGCATTCTACGGGAATGTGCTATTCGATCAGGAGCGACACTGGTAACAAATCCCATAAGCCGCATTTCTTCAGTCACAGCCACATATGAGACACGCCATGCGATTTTGTACCTGCGGACATCTGCGTAATTTCATTAAATACGTTTACAAAATTTACAATATTTTTCATAAGTTATGTCAAAAGTTGACATAATTTTCAGAGTACATGCGGAATATGATTCCGCATGTACTCTGAAGATTTTGTCAACTTATAACGTCATTTACGGAAAATATTGTAAATTTCGTAAACGTATTTCATGAAATTACGCAGATGTCCGAAGGTACAAAATGGCGTGGCGTGTCTCCAGTAACAACACCCTCTACGAATCATAACAACGTATATTGGCAGCTTTCATCCAATACACAACGATCCTCCCATTGACGTCGTATCTCTGTGTCACAACGATCTTCCCATTGACGTCGTATCTTTGTGATCCATCTTCTAGCACGACCGAGTATTTCTACTATAATCCCTTTAGAACACAATATATGAATTCCACGGTTTAACAATTATCTTAAATACTTTATAAATTAACATACACCATACTATCCTTAATATATACACGTGTCTCATCTATGCCGGAACACAATATATGCCAGTATCGCACTGATTATAAGAAATACGCAGTATGAAGTTCTACAACATCCACTTTTGGCGTAATTGTCTTTCGTGAATATGTCCTTATTCGTAAGTCCCACTGGGGTACCACCTCCCACATTTTGATCCGCTTGGTACTCTCTGTCAAAACACGGCTCTGGAAATAATAACATAAAAACATGTTACACGACGGATTATATCATTTAATTTACATTAATATTGTATTCAAGTAAATACATATATGTGGCTGCGACTTGAGAAATGGGCCATATGGGTTTTGTGACCAGTGTAGCTCCTGATCAAATGGTTCGCCTGATAGCGATCTATATTGTTTGTTATACGCATTACGGGTGTTTCCTTAATGTCTATTCCAGTTATTTAGGGTTGAAAGGATTAACACTCGTTGAACGTTTCAAAACAGTATTGTCCGTAACACGAATATTTTGTCCGTAACGCAGGGGGACTTACTTAACCCACTTCAGCCTAAGGACACAATGATTTGAGTTGAGACGGTTCAAATGAGTGGTAACAACATATACTTCTGAGATGAAATATAGAAAATAGGGATTTGTTCCACAAAAGTTTCATACTACTATAATTGTATTCCGTCAATAATGGGTTAAGTCGCCCTGCGTCACAGACAGACAATTCGGGTTATAATGTCCGTTACATACCTGGCGGATTATAAAGTAAATAGTTGATATTTCTACTGGTGACAGTCCATCTATCGCTCTGGCAACTGTCATCTGATTGTAGTTCTATCCCAATTTCGGTATCAACAAACATCTGTAAAGAAAATACGATGGATGGTTAATATCTGGCCGTGATCGAAAAGCACAAACACGTGTCTTTGAATGGTCATATGCCTGATTTACAGCGGAACCTCTCTAAAGCGAACACCATGGGGACCTCCCAGGGTGTCCGCTTTAGAGAGGTTCCACTGTACATGAATCATAGCGAGCGCATAAATATACATCTTAATAACTGTCACATAGGGATTATCTATGTGGCTGCGACTGGAGAAATGGGGCTTATGGGATTTGTGACCAGTGTAGCTCTTGATCAAATGGCACACTCAGGTAGCCTGATAGCGATCAATATTGCTTGGTAGAAGCATACTGGGTGTTTCATTGATGGAATGGCGAACAGTGCAGATCCTGATCAGATTGTGCGGATGCACAATCTGATCTGGATCTACACTGGTCGCAAAACCAATTTATCCAGTCACAGCCACAAATCCACAATGCCATCATGGTGATCGTAAACAAGAATCAGGGTTATTAGATGCACTGTATATCATAATAGCCACATCAACTAATGTACCATAAATAAGACTTACCAAACATTTCGCCGCCTGTCCAGGCTTTTGTATAATTATGTATGTCTTGTCGTCTGTGGTCCAGCTGTGAACGCAGTTTAAAATATCCACTGAAACAGAATAAATTGTTGTTGAATAAGTGGTTTGTGATTGATTTCTAAAAATAAGTTAATTGCATAATCTTACCAACCCGAAGCCACGGAAAACGCCAGTGTGTGTATGTAATTGAGAGCGGCTTCAGTGTGCGCTACCGCTGTTTCAGAGACATAAATACTATGCAATCCTCATGGAATGCCGAATCTACATAAACTCAAATAATTAATGTTAGCTCTAAATAAATAGGGTGTCCGGTTTAGAGACGGTCCACTTCACGTACGGTGTCTCTATGTATACGTTAGATCACGGTTCGTCCGCATGTACGAGGAGATAATCGGCGAGCTTTAACGAGCGGATTATCGCTCGTACTTGCGGACACACGTGATCAAAGTAATTTATCACATCCTCATGCACATACCTTGCAAACGAGCTGTGTTAATACAGAAACAACACCCGGAAATGTGTCAAAGATGTGATAAACCATAGTGTACTTTTATGTTTTATTGATCTGGCATTTGTATTTTTCTGTTACTGTGGTACGGGACAGTAGCAGGTGCGGTTTGTCCATCCATAGCTCTACGTATACATCGTAAAAGACAATCAGTTAGCCCCGCTACACTGTCACAACCCCCATAATCCCCATTTCTCGATATAAGAATACGCTGATGTTCGTGAAATGATCATTAAAAGTAATGAGGCGTCTTTCAAGGATTCCTTCGTTGGGTTCTGTCTTATGTCATGCTATATCATCCTTAATGTGTTCATAGGTTATAGGCGGGATGTACTTGTAGAACTTTGCCTGTACTTGTAGAATGGTTAACCCTTACAATGCTGAATTAATTTGTGTCGTCTGCGGAATCCTTTTTTATTTTTCCATTTTTCTCATCAAAAACTTGGTTTGGCAGTACTTTAGAATCATTTCCAATGGAAATGCTTCTAAAATGCTGCCAAACCATGTTTTTACTGAGAGAAAAGACAAAATATGAATTATCAGCAGACGACTATTTTCGGTTCCCGCATTCTAAGGGTTAATGTACATGTACGGTGAAACCTCTCTAAACCGGACACCAAGAAAACACCTGTGATCTTATTTTTGACGAGTTTCTTGGTCATTTATCTCAGGTGATAATGTCTGTTCGTGATCGCATAGCACACAACTATGGCTCAGAATGATCAAATGCTTGATTTACAGCGAAACCTCTATAAACCGGACACCATGGGATCTCCCAGGGTGTCCGGCTTAGAGAGGTTTCACTGTATAGTGATATTTAACAAACACTTAAGATCAGATATCGATGTCATGTCTGGAAAGAATGCCGACCGTTTGCCAATTTTTTTTGACTTCTCTACACTATGCTAACGTATGCAATCTTTCAAATGTAATAACCACTGCTAACTACAACCGGGTGTATTGTGTCTTGTTTAATCACTTAATACAGTAAATTGTGCAGATCTTGATGAGCCGGCTCATTATGAGCCGGCTCATCATGATCTACACTGTTTTCAAATATTAAGAAATACGCCTCTTGTGTTGAAAGAGGTACATTGTATATGGTATGGTACCAGTTCAGTTACTGGCGCATTGGACCGCGTCTTATTACCTTTCTTTAACTTTGCCGACTCGTTAGGACACGTGGTTTCGATGATGATTTCGTTGGGCGTTTTACAGCCGATGTTCACCTTGCCCGTACAGGATGATGCCTTGTCCTGGTACGTATATATGCCTTTCCTGGTCACGCTGCATAGGCCCGCGTCGTTGACGTCAGCTGTCAATGGAAACAAACCGCATTGTGAGGCAAGAACATTGCCATGGTCGTGATTTAGTTTTGTACAATATTTTATTCACATCTTGCATGCAAATGCATGCAAGTAAGGCCATAACAAATAAGTACAGTGAAACCTCTCTAAACCGGACACCCTGGGAGGTCCCCATGGTGTCCGGCTTAGAGAGGTTTCACTGTGAATCAGGCATTTGATCACTCTGAGCCATAGTTGTGTGCTATGCGATCACGGACACACATTATCACCTGAGATAAATGACCAAGAAATTCATCAAAAATAGGATCAGAGGTGTTTTCTTGGTGTCAGGTTTAGAAAAGTTCCACTGGTTCTCAGACACGGGGTTTGCGGACTGTGAAGCGAGAGGGTGAATAGTTTTAATATATTTTATTGTTTTTTTTGTTTGAGACGTTCGTCTCTTATTTCTTTTCAAGTTGCCATATAGCTTTATGCATCCGACAACCTGAAAGAAATCAGAGACGAACATCTCAAACAAAAAAATATTTTCCATAAAGTTACTATAAACTCTTTAGACGTGAACAATCACACGATTCTCGTCAGACATGATTGGATTTAACATATGTTTGCATGGTAGTGTTTTTTATTGAACATGTTGAGAATGTACAGTTCACTTTTATTCCTCCATGACGATAAAATGCTCGACGCGCAGGGATTTTTCTGACACTACATTTTTCTGGCAATATCTGACAACCAAAATACGATTTTATGGACCAATACAAATAACGAATAATAAAAATTGGCATGGTCGTGCCTAGTTCAGCCCTGTCACCACTAAGTAAAGGGAATGAAATATGTAACTTTGAATCTATGCCATTCATTATAAAAAGGGGAAATTTCTACAAAAAAAAACCACCATAAAGTAGACAATATCCACAAATAGTGCAGATCCTGGTGAGACGGCTCGTTATGTGCCGGCTCATCTGGATCTACACCGTTGGCAACCATATGTTACATTGTTATACTTACGAATCAGTATGTGTTTAGTGGCGGAGTCAAAGTGATGTTCTTTGCATTTAACATCTGTCGATTCAACGGTGTCACCTGAAACAAAATAATTCAGATACAAATACTGATAATGATTCCCATTAACCAATTTCATGCGGAGGATATGCCATTTTGTTTGTGGAAAATCCTAAATATTTTCTTTATTTGTTTTTAGAAGTATATGTCGTGACCACCATTTGAACCGTCTCATCGAGACGGTTCAAATGAGTGGTCACAGCATATACTTTCATTGAGAAATAAAAAAGATAAAAATAAAAGTATTTAAATAGTTCATACCCGTAAATGTGTATTCCGAATGTAATGGGATAATGTAAGATGCATGCAATAGGTGCCCCACACCAAATTCATACATTGAACGGTTTAAGCAGAACAGCGATACCAAAACGATATAATATGGAAATTATTCATAGTTATGCGAATCGTTATCTCAAGCACGTATGATTGGTTGATCGTATTTAGTTACGTTGATATATGTATTACAATGAAAAGACAACGACTTAACCCATTGTATGCTGATGATACGCCATTAGGTTTGCGGAAAATCCTAAATGCATGTAGTTCCCTTCTATACGCTCAGAAGTATATGTCGCGACCACCATTTGAACCGTCTCGGTTCAAATGAGTGGTCACAACATATACTTTCATTGATAAATAACAAAAATAAAATATTTAAAAGAATTCACACCCGTAAAGGTGTATTCCGAATGTAATGGGTTGATTTAGCTGGTTGATTTAGCTTAAGTTGTAATCCAAGCAAATATAATTCCAGCACAAAAATATTTACACAATTCCCTAACATTTGATTGGCCCGTAGCAAGTCTCTGTCCAAAATTTATATCCCAGTAAACTCCCACGCTGAACTACTTTCCGTAACCGTGAGGCACAGTTAAAATAATTCTTAAGAAAACGGAAAATAAACACATTTTCTTGATGAATTTATTTCAAATGCTGGAATTATAAGGAATGATGGCCTTTTTGTGGAATTTATCGGGGATATAAACTTGGAAAAGTCGCGGGAATACTGGACGAGGCCTTAAAAATTTACAATTTTCGAAAAAAAATCAAAAAAAAAAAAAGATTTTTTTTCGAAAATTGTAATTTTTTATCGCTTCGTCCAGTATTCCCGCGACTTTTCCAAGTTTATACCCCGATGAATTCCGCAAAAAGGCCATTCATTCCTATAATAGACGCAAACGTCTCACAGACACAATGCTACATTTACACTCACCCAAAAACATCTCCAAGACATTTTCGTCACGCTTGATTAACCGTACGCACTGGTACCCGGAATCACTGGAATATAATGTACATGCTCAAATACGAGATCAACATAGTTTTGCGTACATAACTATAATTAAATTACATTATATTGCATTACATATATACATGTAGGTACGACATCACATGACTTGTCTCAATTGTTCCATTAGATGCAATCGATGGCGATCGCTGTGTATTCGGTGACAACCATATAATACAGCATAAACGTGATTGCAATCAGGATAATGAAAACGAATTTCCGGTCCGGGTTATATTAAAATAAAAGTTTCTAATACTTATTGTGTTTAATGCTTTCTAGCAATGTATACGTACATCTTTGTTGTATTGATAGAAAGATGAACGTACTTTATTCAGAACGCTTTAAGCCACATGGTAACACATATTCGTGTATATAAATGTGTATAAACACACTATATACTACTAATATAAACTATATTGAACAATTCTGCAAAAACCAGTGGTCCGTTTCACTAAACTTTGTACGACTAAAATGTCTATTAATGTTATTATAGTCTGTAAATTTCACATTAACAATATTTTCTTGTAAACAATTATTGGATTTACATTTATTGAGCATAGGCTGCTTATGCAGCCTATGCTCAATAAATGTAAATCCATCAAAAGAAATTTCTACACGATCATAAATTTGCATTTACGAACATTTTAGTCATACGAAGTTTAGTGAAACGGCCCCCAGGAACCCACTCTGCCAACGGTTCGACATATAAGTCCTTTATCAAGGAATTGGCTTCTACTAAACGTAAGTGGCATCCATTTCAGATTTCACAAACAGCTCTAAAATAGTCATAAAACAACCAAAATGTCCACCTACCAGGTGTCATTAGTGACGTATGTGAGGTATTCCGTCTGCAGAATGTCCGAGCCGAACGATTCCGCCTGGTACGTCCTTTCCACGCAGTGTATCACCAGTTTCGTTGCCGGTCTGTCCATCCCGGACGCGTCCCTGTATCGTATGACGTCATGTGATATCCTCTCCTTCAATCGCAGCGTCTGTAGACCAGCCTCGACCTCGAGTTGCCACTTCCCGCTCCAATCTCGCCACTTGTTCTGGTTGACGAGAACATCCGGGAACTGGCACGAGCCACGTGGTTCATTCAAGTCTGCAACAGAAAATGAATGCAATGCATGATATGACAATACACAGTGTTCATCAGCTGGGGCTGGCTATTACACAACCGCTGTTTATCTTGCCAAGACGTCAACGTTTCTGAACATATCGATGGTCTAGTAACATAAGGTCGTAAGTGCTATGCTGAAGCATAGCACTTACGACCTTATGTTACTGGACCATCGATATATTGACAATGCTAACTCGCAATCAATCTGCTTGATTTAAAACACAATATGCCAGTATTTTGAAATGATGACACATATTGGCAACATTAGCGCAGGCGGCAGTATACGGGGCAGTCAATGTCAGCCTATTAGTGTAAGAGGGCAGAGCTCTAGATAAGCTGCGTATGTGCGTAAATACCCAATTAAAATTGCCAAAAAGCCAATTGAAATCAGAAGTATCGAGTATCAAAACGCAATAACAAATTTAAGGTACCTTTATCATGCTGCAGAAAACAATAAATAAACCACAACTTTAGCATATTTTTATTATTTTCCATGAAAACATATCTTGGTATTTCATTAGAATTGTCTCCAAGGAGACAATTCTAATGAAATGCCAAGACATGTTTTGATTTCGAAGCAAACTATTCAACAATTGCTGTCTGTTGATGTGTAAACAGTAGTGTGGTTTTAATTTACCTAATTAAAATTTTGAAATACCCAATTGCTTCAGAAATGATGGAGTGACAATACACAATTACTAATTCCTTATCTGGAGCCCTGAAGAGGGTGAAACGGTTCACACATTCCTATGAAACCACAATGAAGCGGAACAACTGCTGAAACTACCAAAAAGGAACAGGCTGCACTCGATTTGGCAACGATTTCCCATAACAGATAATCAACGGTTTGAGCTTTGGAATTTGAACGTTAATGTACTTGTACAGACATTTCGGCACCCAATTTTAAAGGGAATGCCGTACCGTTTTCCACCAGTATAATACCGACAAATTCACCGTTTACCAGTACATGTAATATACATAGTTGTCAACAAAGTTGGTGACATATTAAACAAGTTCAATCTTGATCTGATTGAAACTGCGCAGGTTGACCTGATCTAATGAATGTTGACACTTTTCCGAGGCGATCTGTAAAAATCATTCCAGTATGCATGGTATTTTCGATTGAATTAGTGAAATTAGTGCATTTTTTATGTCTGATTTCACTAATTCGATCTAAATTTAAACTATAACAATGAACGAATTAGTGCATTTGAAATTATGTCTGATCCATCAGACATAATTTCAAATGCACTAATTGGTTCATTGTTATAGTTTAAATTAAATACGCATGTCGTGCAATCCGGTGCAACGCTGTGTTAAACTAATCACGGGTACTGCCTGTAATTAATTTAGCACGGGAATGATATACACTCCACCTCCAAGTTGGCTCACGGTGTAATAACGGAATAGTTTTTTCTCTGTAGCGTATATTAACCACTTGTGTAAGTAAAAGCATAAGGGCGTTGGTAAGAGAACGGCTGCACACCATGACATTTGTAACCACGGTAGGATTCCAGATACAAATAAAAGCCAGTCATGTTATCGCTTTTAAGAGGAAACTTCTATACACTGATAAGGACTGCATACACTTTGAACAATACCTAGTTACGTAAGCACATACTGCTCTCAAGGATGCTGGATATACACCTCCGCAAGTATTAAGCCGTGTGTTTTCTTATACCTTGATTCCGTTAAGAGGCGTTAACTAACACATTACATGATTCCTTTAACCGTGTAATAGATGTTTAGCTCCGCAAGTGTTTCAATCTTCGTTAAAACGTATTTTGTTTACGCTTGCCGCCTCTTTGGTTTGACGTTGATTGTAATCGCAGACCGTCGGGACGAACATTGCGCATGCGCGAACATGGCGATTTCTATTTCAAAGTGCAAAGACCCAGGTCAGATTGTACAATCCGCTGCTAGTAAAATGCATATTATATATCATTATTGAGTAGTAGTTCGACAAAAATTGTGAACTTAAACTTCAAGGAGCTAGATATATTGTTGGAAAAGGATACAGCGTCTCTTTTTCCATGTGTTGGCTCGAGATTAACACGCTGTGTGGTTAATCTATCTACAACAACGTATTGAACACAGTCGGGAAACGCAAACAACGAAGAATCACTTGTTTTCTATGTTTTGCTGATAAAGCCATTCGCAGAAATATTCCACCTATTGTTTGTTTGTTGTTTTGTTGTTGTTTTTGTGTTCTCTTGTTTTTGGTTTTTAACACTACAAATATGTGAGTAGGACGCGAACTATAATACCACATGGCATCTATGATAAATATATTCCAAATCGGTATCACCATTTGTTTCCGCGGAGCAACTCCGAATTACATGGAGTTAAATGCATCAAGAAATAGGGTCGCAATAACGTAAATAAACTGACTCTCATATGATTCGTAAACCGCACGAATATAAGACATACTGTCGTTCAACAGAGAAAACAATAGTCTGTTTCACGAAACCTGCCCAAATTTTACGGCTATATAAACAATGCAAAAACAATATTTTTTTCGATAATATTAAATTAAAGGAAAATTTAAGAATGAGCCTTCTTTTTATTTCGTGAAATTTTGTCAAATATTGGTTTTATTACGAAAAATTGATTTCTCTATGGGAATTTAACATGGGGGGAAAAGAGGTAGAGGACTTGTGGGAGGAGTCAAAAAACATTTTTATTTTTTTTAATTGACTCCGAAACCTAGCTAGATAGCTTGGAAATGATCTAACTAAGAAAACAAAAGTTAAATTTTAAAAATCGGTCCAGTATTTCTGAAATTCTGAAAAATTTCCCCATGTTAAATCCCCATAGACATCTTCACCTATGAGGATTTAACATGGGGAAATTTTGTTTTCGCAATAAAATCAATATTTGACAAAATTTCACGAAATAAAAAGAAGGCTCATTCTTAAATTTTCCTTTAATTTAATATTATCAAAAGAAATCTTGTTTTTGAATTGTTTATATAGCCGTAAAATTTGGGCAGCTTTCGTGAAACAGACAGTAGTACAATATAATACAACGAACCTTTGACTTTAAATCGAACATTTGCATAAAGCATGAGGCGTTGTATTTAGATGAAACATTTACATGAAGCATGAGGCGTGAGATTTAAATCGAACATTCACATGAGGCGTGGGAAATAAATCGAACTTTTGAAAAAAATGCATGAGGCGTGGGATTTAAATCGAATATTTGAATGAAGCATGAGGAGTGAGATTTAAATCGTACATTTGCCTGAAGCATGAGGCGTCACGCCTCATGCTTCAGGCAAATGTATGATTTAATTCGAAGTACATGTAGTTAAACATTTCTCTTCAGATTCTATGCAATATTACATGCTAACATGGCTGAACAAATTTAACTAAATTAGCCTTCCAGGAACTTAACTTCAATTTGTTCACTGGGCAGGATTTTAGTTCTGTCTCGGGGTCGTGACATGATATGTTTAAGACATAGGTTACAGTTTAATGGCTTGAAAAAATGCGAACAGAGGATTTCATTGCAGATATCCTCTCGTATCTGTCCTTGTTTTGCAATTGCATTACCGTTCATTTTATGGCGCCAATTCGGGGAGAGACCAGGCATACACGGGGAGGTACTGTAGTGCATTTAATACTTTGTAGATTCTTATCTAAATACTCTAATGTTTAATGTTATGACATCCCACTGACGATCTTCAGTTATGTTCAACCAACAATTCTGCAAAAACCAGGAACCCACTTTTTCGACGTTTCGGCACAAGGCATTTATCAAGGAATTAGTTTGTACTGAAACTAGTTTGCACAAGGCATTTATCAAGGAATTAGTTTCTAGTTTCAGTAGAAACTAATTCCTTGATAAAGACCTTGTGCCGAAGCGTCGGAAAAGCAGGTTCCTGGTTTTTGCAGAATTGTTGAACATATTAATTTTATTATTGCGGAAAGATCTTCAGTTAGCCGTTGTAAAGGTTGTCTAGATTATGAACGTTTCCGGAAATCTGTTGAAAATGTCAACTCAAAATCAAGCAATTTGATTGCCTGAACATGAGCTGTACCACAGCTCAGGTTCAGCCAATCAAGCTGCTTGACTTCAGGCACAATGTTCAAGTATTTTTAAATAATGAAATAGATAAGTATTGGCAAGATTAACACAGGCTGTATAGTGTACCATATATTGGAGGGCAAACTATGGGGTCACGGTGTAGGGTATGGCCATACCTTTATGGAAGTTCATTGAGATGACCCCGAGGGTGGGGCTCTGGAGGCCCTGACACGTGGGGTCGGCCGACATGGACATATCGCCGCTCGTCCCGTAGAAGCTGTGCATCTGAAATCATACAAAGGTACAGTTAATATAGTATTTGAGTTACCGAGAGTTATTATGCAGAAACAAAATTACTCGAGACGAATAATTTGACTTTGAGCATACATCCACATTATTATAATGGTGCCCATTCTTTGGAATGACTGTATATTCTTTAGGGTTGGCAAGTTACAAATAAGCTTTGTAGATGTTGGATTATGTGTTTTATGGGTGAACACGTACGTGCCAGAATGTGACCGTGTAGCATTGTTCAATGAGAGGAACACTATAATATATATGTATGTAGTTCTTGATACAAACTTAGTACGCTGTGCGTTGATCTCACATTGATGTAAATTGTCATTTAATAAAATATGTTTATATGTGAAAGATAATTTGATTTGAAAATTCATACGTATTGGTCGATAGATGCATACATGTATAGCAAAAACAACCAACAGGACAAAAACAAGACCTGTCATTGATCTGTCAGAAACAGATGTTGTACACACCGTCTGTGTTTATTACACAGAACTTGAATACTGTTTTTGAAAGTAAGCAGCTTGATTGGCTGAGCCTGAGCTGTGCTACAGCTCAGGCACAGCCAAGCAAACTGCTTGATTGCTAGTTGATATTGCCAATTGCCAATAGATGTTCAGACATCTAGGCGAGATTAACGCAGGCGGTGTAGTATCCGACCAAGTATACATGAATGTAGAATATTACTGAGCGTGTGAACGGCGTCTATACGTCAGCAGTGATCGACACATGTTGTATAACGTGTAGCCATCAATACCATCTGGACCTAGTTACATAAAATAGTTCCCAAATTACAGGGCGTATATCGCATATTTTACCGTCACAACCAGCCGCTGTAACTCACTGCCATAAATAGGGGTTGCTTCACGAGAAATATGACCGTCGTTGATCAGCAACAACCAACATAGACCCTGATCAGCCTGCACGTGTGCAGGCTGATCAGGGTATATGCTGGTTGTCATTAGAATGTAAGCTACACAATTAATTTTCACCCAGTAATTCAAACTTTCAACATGAATCAATGACGTCATTGATGTCGTAAACACATGGTACGTTGCTTGATTTGCCATGATTGGGGACAATTACATAGTTAATATGCTCGCAATATAAACATAGCATGGAGCTATGGAACTAAGCTGCTAATTGTTATAGTACATTCTTCAAAGTCGTACGCAATTTTGTAATTTCAATAACTATTTTTCCGCCATTATACGCACATAAAATTAGTCGACAATACGCCACTGTCGGCTTTAGATCAGTTTGATTTGATTCTGGGCGGGTTTTAGTCAGCGAAATCAGGAGATTTTGTGCTTTGCATGTACAACCAGCGTAGAGCCTGATGAGCATGATCGGTCTTGCAGATCAGGGTATACACTGTTTGTCAAATAATGTGTATGATATATTGGAATACACCCTGATCAGCGCGATTCTGTCGCTATATGAATGGCTAATTGGGTATTACAAAATATAAGTTTGATATATTTTCGCTAGTACTGGTTGACATATGTCACTGTGACTGGAATAATGGGGCTTATATGATTTGTGACCAGTGTATCTCCTGATAAAACACATGTAACACACTCCTGTAGCCTGATAACGATCTATATTGTTTGTTAGAAGCATGATGGGCGATTCATTATTGGAATGGCGAACAGTGCAGATCCGGATCAGACTATGCGGATGCACAGGCTGATCTGGATCTACACTGGTCGCAAACGCAAAAACACTACAGCCCCATTTCCCCAGTCACAGCCACACATAAGCTGTTTAATGATAAGCATGGCGCTAGAAATAATCTGCATTTAACAACCATAGTTTAACACTTTTGAGCCCTATTTATCTCGCAAATGCACTCGATTTGATGTATTAAATTATCCTACTTTTTGTACATAAGCATATAGTTTATAGGTTCTAATTGATGTATGTTTCAGACGGCTACATGCAAAAAGATGCAATCTATAACCAATATCTGATATATCAGCCATGTTTATTATCTTCATTTTTGTTGTTGTGAAAATAACATCTAAAATATATGATGTATGTTAAGTAGTTCTCAACGAAAACCGGCTTTAATAATAATTTGAAGGTTCGATTGTGTTTGTAAATGACGTAGATATTTATAAATATTTCAGAGAAAACACGATAGCTATTAAATCTACAAATGTACACAAATACGATTATCCCCTCGCCGATAGCAAGAGCGGATATAACGTTAGTCCATGTACGTACGTGCGTGCGTGTGTACATGCGTATGTGCGTATGTGTGTGCGTACGTACGGTAGTAACACCTTTCATTTTTCAATAATTTATTAACCAATTTACCAATTTTGATAATATGTGCGTATCTAGGGAGTGTGCTTTGTTTTGCATACGACCCACAGTCGTCCGTCCACGGTCAAGGTCACTGAGGACTTAAGTTCATTTTGTGTGTAAGGCAAATGCGTTAATGTTTTGTTTTCCTTATTATCAAGGCTGTCAGCGAAGGGATTAGCTTAGCGATAACGATGCCCTTGTTCTGTTTGATTTCAATAATTTTCAGAATAGAATGTGACGTACAGTGAACTATAGTTGTCGCAAACGTGAGCATTACTATCCGACTGAACAATAAGCGGTTGCAACCAATGTAGACACAGGTCGGTATGATCATAAGCGCCTTATGAACTGTGTATACTTATACTGTTCGCGGTCCAGTCACTAAAGCACCGGCTATGCTTCTACAAATAAATATTGAACATGATACATGAGATGCCTACGGTAGCTGATCTCCGATACGGGACACAAACGTCCTAATCCTAAAGTCACAAGTCACAATCACATATGTGGATGCGAATCTACACAGTTTGATGCGGATCTACACTATATCTACACTGTTAGCCATAATACTGGACACCCATTTCCTATAACACGTCATGAAGTATTAAATGACAGCCGTGTCAAAATTACGCTATCTCAAATAGCGAGAACGAAGACGCGGGTAATTCTGGATATGAAATCTTAGCATTTAATATATCTTCTTATCACGCCGTAAATCAATTACTTTCCATTTGGCTGAGGGGAGGTAAGCATGTTTATGGCTTCATTGAAAATGTCGAGATAATCGTTGGAAGCTGTAGAAGTGAATTCCATAAGTTGTCACTATTGGTGAAAATGGGGCTTTTAACATTTGCTCCCAACGCAGTTGTATTAATATTTCTGTCGCTGCATGGTGCGTATTCGTGTTGATGAAGAATTTGGATTTTAATTTAATACCTGGCTATGTCCGATGGTTTAGAGGTTCACCGGCGAACAGTGTAGCTCCTGATCAGACTGCGCGAGCCCGCACAGTCTGATCAGGAGCTACACTCGTCGCAAACCCATAACTTACATTTTGTTACCCAACACCCGAAACTGTCGTCCAGATGTTGAGCGAATATTTACCGTGACAAAACACACCAATAATCTCTCCACACGTCACTTATAGTTATTAATTAAGGCATTTGTGGCCTTCATGAGACACACTGTATGTTAGAATGTGCCAAAATAATTGTCAGTATAAACGCGTAATGGTGACTTATTGCCGAAAAGGCACCATGTGTAATTGTAATGGTGCGAAACGCATCACCTTTAAACCAGCATACATAACTATGTTCAAATACATTATACTATTTTTTTGCATAGATTGTAAAGGCGAAGATGTAGGTTATATATAAAATATAAGAATTTATATACACAAATACGCGGTGCTATGCTTTCTAACACTGTCTCGAGTAGCAATTATTTAAAGAAAATTAAATGAAGACATACACTTTCAATAAATGATATCCGACGGTGGTGATTTCTGGATAGTTTGTCAATTTCGACGTCATTTGCGGAAAATATCACTGATAAACCATGTACATGTACATAACATGATCATAGCGAAATAATTATAGTGGCAATTATCCCAAACAGTGCAGATCCAGATGAGCCGGCTTGGAACGAGCCATCTCATCAGGATCAACACTGTTTGGAAATATGTCCTTATTTTGACGGAAAATACCACTTTCGGGATAATGGAATACTCTGAAAATTCTCCATGAAGAGTCTACGTGAGTTACCCACACATTTGAAATAGTTAATTCCACATTGACCTTGAATGACCTTAAATGAAATTGACCGTAAGTTTGGAAAAACCATCTGAAATGCGATGTACAATGGGATCGTAGTTAGTTATTTCCCTTTGTAAATCTATTTATAGAAATCCGGTCCTATGGTTTAGTTCAGCGTTTATTTATTATTAAATAGTACAAAAAATAAGACTGCGAACAGAGTAGACCCAGATCAGACGTCACACCTGTGCAGTCTGATCTGAGTCTACACTGTTTGCAATAAAATTAATCAGTGTTAACATATGAATCTGGCCAATCATGCAGTTCCGGATCAGATATGTAGGATAACCTGGATAGACACTAGTCGAACACACTATAATTGATCCTTAACACAGCAAATCGTGCGACAGTCGCCTTTTTTACAAGCAAATAATTCCAGCACAAAAATATTTACACAATTCCCTAACATTTGATTGGCCCGTAGCAAGTCTCTGTCCAAAATTTATATCCCAGTAAACTCCCATGCCGAACTACTTTCCGTAACCGTCAGGTGCAGTTAAAATAATTCTTAAGAAAACGGAAAATAAACAAAGTTTCTTGATGAATTTATTTCAAATGCTGGAATTATAAGGAATGAATGGCCTTTTTTTTTAATTTATCGGGGATATAAACTTGGAAAAGTCGCGGGAATACTGGACGAGGCCTTCCGACCTTCGTCCAGTATTCCCGCGACTTTTCCAAGTTTATACCCCGATAAATTCTACAAAAAAAGGCCATTCATTCCTATATAAGACCATAAAATATACAATTTGGACCGGATTTCTATAAATAAATTCAAAGGGAAATAACTAGCTGCGATCCCTCATTGATGAGACGTAAATAAACAATTTAACCTCTAACCTGCGATATGGACAATTTTCACACGAACTTTTACAGTTATCTACCGAAACAAAAGCAGATGTCAGATGCCGTTTACGTTTCCACTAATAGTTGAGACATTAGTGTGTTTTGTGAAGACAGTTAAGACTATGTTTTGGATGTACGAATGTGTCAAAACATTATTCAGTATGCTAATTTGTAACACATTGCTCTGAAAGCAACATGCGTACATTTTTATCCCCAGCTGTGGCGTTTTCATTTGCATGTAGCGTACGCCCGGAGATGTATGTTTGCCATGTTGCAGAAAATCTATTGATTGTGTATTGAAAATGCATTGCCATTTACAGTCAACCATTACAACCCTACAGAATAGTTAAACATTAACGTTAACAGACAAATATACATATTACTCCATATACGTCACTGCGTGTATTATATATACAGTCGAACCTCCCCGAATGGCCACCTCTCTACAACAACACCCTCTCTGTAACAGCCACCATTTTATATCCCAAATGGATGAATTCCTCTATGTCTAACCCTTAGACTGCTGAGCATGAAAATTGTCATCTTATGTTGCTTTTGCATTCTTTCTCAATAAAAACATGTTTTGACAGCACTTTAGAATCATTTCCATTGGAAATGATTCTAAAATGTTGCAAAATCATGTTTTTGTTGAGAATTATAGAAGAAAATAAATAAACATCGGACGACAAAATTTAATTCCGCATTAACCTCCCTACAACAGCCACCTCTCTACAACAGCCAGCTTTGCGTCTTCCCATGGGTGGCTGTTGTAGAGAGGTTGCACTGTATATATATGAAGTACATGTAATACTTCGAGCACGGTTCGTCCGCATATACGAGGAGACAATCGATCGTATATGCGGACAGCCGTGTTCTAAGTAATGTATCCCACCTCCATACCCTTACTATATCTGGATTTCCAAATAGCCCCGCGACGAAATTCGGGAATATAGGTGAAGTGCGATAAGATAATATGTATGCCACTTTTCATATGTCTTAAAGTGGCACTAGTATGTTAATTGTCCAATAAAATAGGTCTCAAAAGGCAGTTCCCGGCTAAACGAAACAAGGTGTGAGTATGAAGATTTATATTAATCAAACACACGGACACACGATCATAAATATAAGAAAAACTGCAATAAAACACGTTTAACTATTTCCAAGAAATAGCCTCACAATGCGTCTTGCAACCAGCATAACGACTGACCAGCTAAACATGGTAGATTCTGATTGTTAGACCGTCAACATCGCTGAAACGTACATCAGGTGATCAGTGTAGGTCCAGCTCAGACTGCATATATATATATGTATATACATACTGATATGGGCCTATACTGGTTGGTTGCCATTGCGAATTCCCTTTTTATTCATATACAGAAACAATATCTTATAGCTTAACACCCACTACCTGGCCAGAATAGTCGGCGCCAAGTAGAATCAGATAATACTTTATAATTTTCCACATAAAAAATCCGTGTTTTACGACTACCGTAAACCGTTCATGTACGACACCGCATGCGTTTAAAACTGCCAATAAAGACTAATATAAAAAGAAACAAACCATATTTTACAGTTGCTCTTTTATAGCCTAATTTCCGACCACTTATTGGGCCATATATTGCGCAATTGCACGCCATTAACATCAATTGCAAAACTGGCACGAAAACGTATTGGTATACGATGCATCCCATAGTATTTATATAGTCAAATCAAATGCCTATAGGCATTTGATTTGACTATATAAATACTATGGGATGCATCGTAGATAGTAATACATAAACATGATTTCCATTGGAGCTGATTTTAAAGTGTTGTCAAATCATATTTTATGAGAAAAATTGAAAATAAAAATATACACAAATGACGACAACATTTAAATCAGCATTTACGGTTTAACCATCAGATTCGTACGACTATTGGGATTTTCGTCAACTTATACGAGTTGTATTGTAAACGGTTACCATTTTTAACACATAATTATGAAATGACCGATGTTCACATGACTGGGGTCGAATATAACGTCTTTATAAATGCACTTACAAAGCATCTGTATCTATGTTCATCTGCTGACGTCATCCATGGTTTCGAAAAGCTGCCATATAGATACTTGTCGCCGTTTTCCCAGGTCGCCAGGCACTGGAAATCCATTTCTGAAACCGTACGACGGTGAAATAGAAACGGTTCAAGCTTCAGCAAATCATTTAGAGCGGGAGAAAAGGAAGAACTTGAAAATCAAAATGTGATATACGGGAAATATGATATTTTTTTTCCAAATTACTATCGGCGAAAAACAGTGATACGATAAGAATGGAAATACCAGAGCAAGGCTAAAATGTGGTTGTGACTGAAGAAATGGGGCCTATGGGATTTGTGACCAGTGTAGCTCCTGATCAAGTGACACACTCCTGTAGCCAGATAACGATCTATATTGTTTGTTAGAAGCATGACCGGTGTTTCATTGAGGGAATGACGAACAGTGCAGATCATGATCAGACTGTGCGGATGCACAGGCTGGTCTGGATCTACACTGGTCGCAAAACCCATAAGCCCTATTTCTCCAGTCACAGCCACAAATCAGATTGCTGAGATGCAGTCACGGTGCAGACCGAATGTTCACTGGTTTTAATCTTCATAAAGCCATCAAGTCGGAAGTCCATATTAATGTTTTGATATTTCATACGATCTGACATTGTTTTTCATTAAGAAATACAAATCGGTCGAGGCAGACATTTGCGGTCAATGTAGCTCAAATGCATTTAGTGAATATAGGTCACCTGATCAGGAACTACCATTCGCCATTATGTGACTGGAAAAACGGGGCTTTTACATTTGTGGGCAGTTTAGCTATTGATCTCCTGGGGCACTCCACCAGCCCTGCGACGATCTATATATAGTTTTCTAAATTTGGGCCTGGTTCTTCACCGTCTGAATGGTGAACAGTGCAGACCCTGACCAGACTGCGCGGACGCGCAGGCTGGTCTGGGTCTACACTGGTCGCTAATGCCATAAACCCCATTTTCCAGTACGCATTATCTTCGTATTTGCCTTAGTGATATTCCAGACTGATCAGGGTATACGCTGATTCATATCCGCTATACGTCATAGTGGGCGGTTGTCCATAGCAGTCATAAATGCGAAGTTGGCAAAAACACAGACTGACGTCCGTTCCCCTTGCACCAGCTCATCTCGTTAATGCGTTTAGACTTCTGTGTAAGCAACCGAGTCGATATTTCGCGGTTTTGATTTCTTGAAACAAATGAATTTTGAATTCTCTTGGAAACACGACCCTTATCGAGCAAATCTGAATCACGTATGATCGGTGTAGTGAGACGCTTACAGAAATTGAGCTGACGTAATGGGTGCATCTTTCCGGTTTGATGATGGGAGGGTAAAGCGCTTACATAACCGCGATTGATGTCCTATTTTGCCAATGGGTGTCTGATGTTGGAAGCTATCAGGACAATTATTGGGCTAACTCTGAAACGAGTTAGCACACTTATTATCGCCTCTCCGATTCCGCATGTACTCTGAATTTTTGACGCAATTTACGGAAAATATTGTAAACGTATTTCATGAAATTACGAAGATGTCCGTAGGTGTAGATCCTAATAACACTGTGCGGATGTACATGCTGGTCTGGATCACATGATGAGTCTCATATTAGAAATATGAGTTTATGCCACCGGCTTACAGACACATGTATGCTGCTTTTGAATATAATGTTTCGAGAAATTGGCGAACACGCATGCTTAAACAAATTAATAATACAGACTTTAAGTGGTATCAACTTACCGTTGTCATATGTTCCCGGTATCCCTGGGCAACGCTTGAATATAAATTTGAATTTGGATTCGTCTGCGCATGCGCGAACTTCTGAGATTGGCGAATCACATTGCATGTTACTCATGGTACCGTTGGTGTAGGAAAACGTGTAGGAGCCTTGGAATGGGCACGGCTGTGGGATACTGGGCACTGGAATAATAATAATAATAATAATAACAGTGAATATAGAATTGTGTCCGGAGGACACAATTCTAATGAAATTTCAAGACATATTTACAAGTTTAGGCCCTGTTCAGATTGCGCGAACTAAGCTGTTCGCAAGCGATGCAATCAAGTATTCAACAATGTGAACCGATTTATTTTTACTTATCTACACTTATAACTATATACAAAATCACAATATTGCAAGTCACGTGAATATAAATACACGAATGCTATTTTAACTTATACATGTACTTTCTTTAAGTTGAAGGCAAGCTATACATTTGTATATCATTAAACGGCACGTTATTGCCGGAATCACACATAACTGTGAAAAATGGCGAAAGAAAACAAGCCATAAAACGAAAATGTGGGTCGGCAAAGTGCTAAAGGAGCAGTAAAACTTCTATAAAAATGCTTGGTGGTGGCAAATGTTAACAATATTGGTAGATGTTATCACATGTATATTATATCTTACCACAACTGCTAACAACATGCAGCCTACATACATCAGACAAACTACTAGTAAACCGATGATGGGCCGAAGTATATAACCGCTTACATTGCATGTAGATTTTGTCCAGATTGATAAATTACCGAAGATTGCGTTGGAAGTGGGTGCATATTGTTCTGAAATACTTAAACAAAACTTCCGGATAGATAATAATATCCCTAATTGATTATACAATCGACATGAGTGACTCGTTCGAAAATCAATAGCGACGTCGAACAGCATTTCCCCACCAATGACACAGAAAGTTGGAAATTTATTTCCTAGTGTTTGTATCGTATCCGCCCTTGCATGCTGTACTCAATCAACGATTTTAAATTTAGTGCAAGAATGTAATTAAAACCCGCGAATGCGCAATGAAACCAAATACACAAAAGTTGAATTTAATCATTAGACATAAAGACCATTAACATGCAGTTAATGCGTCGGTTACCGTGCTGGTAGCCACTAACAATATAACGTGTTGTTTATATTTTACCCAATTTCCAACAAACCCAGTAAAATCCGCGTATTCGCGGATTTGACCGGGTTTGTTGGGAATTGGTACCGCCAGGTATATATATATATACACGCCATCATTGAATTTCAATGCTGTAGAATTATAATATACCGAGACAATTTGGAATTGGTATAAATTATTCTTTGCAAATATGGATATTTTGGAATATGTAAAGCGGACTGTTTTCAAGCATGAGTAAATCGGTTTGTTTGGATACATTACGGTATTCATTCGCCGGTTGAAATTGAAGTCATCACGCAAGCACTCGAGTATTTTATTACATCATGAAACATGAGGCATGATTTCACGACATTAGTAATGATACACTTAATGGTTCGCTGGAAATGCACCTAATTATCGTTTTAGGCCATTGTTAAAGTGAACTTGTTGTATGGGTGTCCTCGACTTGCAAATGAGTCATATTGAAAACATATGACATTTTTTAAGTAATCTCATTTCTTCATGTTCAAGGTGGTCCATTGAATTGACTGATTTTGTTACTTTTTTCTACATTGAATGTTTCATATTCCGTAAATCATGGCACTGAATGTCAATGTTATATATTGCCTCATGACAAGCGAGGTTGTGAAAATACGAAACATCGGGTATTCGCGTTTTCAAATTTTCACTCCGTGAATGGCGCCCAGAAATGTTCGATTACAATTTATGAAACGAAATTGTCACGTTCAAGCCAACATCCAAATGCAGCCCCCAGATGCCAGATGTATCAAGTGTTTTTTTCTCAGGCGTTTATAGTGATTCTGAAAAGCTGACAATAAATGGAAATCAAATCAAGCATTTTAAATACACCTGCTCTGCTTCCTGCGATATATCGATATTTATGACGATTTTATCACGATTGGGCTAATTATATCGCTGTCAGTATCGATTTTTGTAATATATCGGATTTCAATTCACACATGCAACCACTATGTGACTGCAATTGGAGAAATGGGGCTCATGGCCTTTACGACCAGTGTAGACCCGGATCAGACTGCGCATCATCTGCGCAGTCTGATCAGGGTCTGTGCTGGTCGCAATTCAGTCATTGAAACACCCTGTCATGATTGTAGTGAGCAGTATATATACATCCTCACCAGGCATCTGCGTAATTTCATGAAATACGTTCACACAATTTACAGTATTTTTCGTAAATGGCGTCAACATTTTCAGAGTACATGCGGAATTATATTCCACATGTACTCTTAAAATATTGTCAACTTTTGACTTTATTTATGAAAAATATTGTAAATTTTATAAACGTATTTAATGAAATTACGCAGATGTCCGAAGGTACAAAATCACGTGGAGTGTCTGAAATGTCAGCACCAATTCATTAGCCATTAGCAAGTATGCTTATAAACATAGTTGATTGTTTTAGAGAATATTCCCAAGCAGTTTTTGATGTCGAAATTATTCGAAGATGGCTGCCAAGCTCCGATTATGATCTGGAACGTGATGTTATTTTTAATCACACATGTACATGTCATACATGCATACATCACTCTTTAATGAATTACATGTGAACCCTGCTCGTTGTCAGCCGGAATGTCTCGCCGTGACGGGAACAGTGAAGAGTTATTTATATGAAACACGTCTTTGATTATCTGACACATCAAGATGAAGATGTACCCATAGATAACGCGCCGCGCAATGGTGTGAGATCGCCGTGGGGCGAAAGAGTGTGTTCGTATACCTTCGTGGTTTCGTCCCCGAGAGTAATTGTAGCAATTGTACTGTGGTTGCATGATGCATAGACACAAACTCGCTTTGGAATTTACTGTTTAATAGTGTATATATAATATCTGATGTTGAATACGAACGGTTTAACACTCTCAGCCCCAAGGACCATGAAGCCAACATTTGCAAACACTGTAGATCCAGATGAGCTGGCTCGCAACGAGCCAGCTCATCAGGATCTGCAGAGTTTGTCATTATTTTTAATATTTTGAAAAATAACCTTTTTTTACTCGTGAGACAACACATAACTTATGATATGCAACCATACTCGTCCTAAACATCACGGAAATTATTTGTGTTTATATGGTTTGCTTATTGTAGATGCACCTATTAAATCGGTGATTGCGGTGTGTCATTAATATTGAATGGGCCTATATGTTACTGTGACTGGGTTTGGGTTTGGCGACCAGTATAGATCCAGATCAGACTGTGCATGCGCACAGTCTGATCAGGATCTGCACTGTTCACCATTACGTCAATGGAATACACGTCAAGCAATGTAGATGAGTATCAGGCTACATGAGTGTGCTATTTGGTCAGGATCTACACTGGTCACATATCCCATAAGCCCTATTTCTCCAGTCAAAGCCACATATAAACATTGTGCAATTCTCAGTCACACACAACGTTGTCAATACTGGCCTCTTAGAACTAACTCCAGATATCAGTTCGCCAAGTGGTTGAGTTACAAACGTCCGCGCCAATTGAAATCGATCTGATTGAGCGAGTCTTATATGGCAATTTTGAATTTGTTGAGTCGTCATGAATATCAGAGAACCAGTTAAGCTGAAAATAGTTCCACTGTATCAGCTCCTAGTTATGGTATAACTGAGACACGATTTGAGACGTATACTCGTTTCACTGAGAGTATTCTAAATTCTGTCAAAACAGCATGGTTTTGTTGTAGGTTGAAAACATATTTCGAACCGTTGGTCAAATGAGAATTCACTTATCTGAAGCGAGGAATGTGTCCATTGAAACTCTCCTTAATTGGAAGGCATTCTGTACGGCAGATAAATTGCTTTCAAATTGACTGCTAATATTCTGTGAGATCCATTTCTTATCATTGTACACAGGCAGTGGAAACACTCGTCTCACATGGAGACGTTGAGCATGACTCACTAGACACTGCCAGTCTTTGTGGCTGTGATTGCAGAAATGGGGATTATGATATTCGTGAACAGTTTTCAGTTCCTGATCAAATAACTCGCTCCTGTAGCCTGGTATCGATCTATATTAGTTGTTAGAACAATGACGGGTACTTCATTGATGGAATTGCGAACAGTGTAGATCCTGATCAGGATCTGGATCTACACTGGTCGCAAAAACCTATGAGCCCCATTTATCCAGCCACATCCACATTTGATGCGCTTATTGGAGGAATGCGGTCTTCAATTTCGAATCAATGCATGCGGGTACTTAGTATTGTATTTTTTATCCGAGGAGCAGTCGTGAGATGACTTTTGTGATCACATGTATGAGAGTATAGCAGTGGATGTCAAGCGAACAAAAAATCCAATTGACGTTGTGTGGGAAGAAAGAGAGAAAAGCAACAGATACAATCGTGTAACGTAAAATCGAATATTGCTGTGATTTGGTAGGTACACATACCAATATCGCACAACGACAGTGAAGTCGAAAAATGTGTTACGTATTTATGTGTTATACTTAACCCACTTACAGAAGCAAGAACAAGATGCACCTATAATGAAATTGGCGAAAAACACCCCGAACATTTTGCAGACTTATATAGTTGCTATTCTGCATTTACCAAACGCGTACATATACAATCGCATAAAACATGTTTGCTATTGAATTCCATATTACAATTTCTGAATCCTTCATTCAACGACCAGCAGCAGATTAGAAAATAATAATTCTGAAGCTAGTAATAATATACGGGGGTGGGGAGATACTATTCACACATTGCATTCGGAAAGCAATATTGTGAGTATGCAAGTTTGAAATATTTTCTTTTTCTATTTTCCTTATTTCTGAATGAAAGTAAAAAGTTATTTGAAATTTTCCGTAAATTGTGTATGAAATGGTTTATTAAATAAAATAAACTGAAATGAAGTCATGACTGGAGCACAAGTGGTTATACTGTACTTATAACAAGGAAGTCATTAATTTAGTTTAAACATATGTTCTTGTTTTCAATGTACAACATGTTTGGGCCACACGTTATACCACCTTCGTTACGGCCTTCATTAAAACTACTGTACCACAAAACACACATAGCCTAACTATGATGGTTATGCAAATTGTCCTTTATCTCCAGATTGCGAAAACGACACATAAGGCGATATCAATATGAACAATATCTGTGCGCATGATCCCTTATGCATAAACCGTCATCGTATCTATAAACATGCTAATTGTTGCATTGCTATCAGCCAATTTCTTTCATACGTATATCGGTTACGGGAGACATGACACATTGATATGCAGAACGGCTAAGGGAGACATGGATGACGCTTTGATATGTATATCGGTTGTGGGAGACGCGAAATAGACGTAATAGGTTTCTTTTGAAATATATGCGAATCAGAGATGAATATATCTGACTCCATAGATCGGACAGTATGACTAATATGCTCCGGCGTCAAGAAAAAAATGGAGTTCATTGTGTTTCAATCAGTGTAGTTCCTGTTCAGCTATCACACTGGTACAACCTGGCAATGAAGACATTAATATCCATGGCAACCACGGACAATATAGAGAACAGTGTAGGTCAAGATAAGACTGCGCTGTAGCGCAGTCTTATCTTGACATACACTGGTCGCCAGCACACTGTGTCCACTTCTCATTTGGCGAGTTCGATGCGAGATCAATACGTTACCAAGTGAAACTGACATATCTATCAGCGGCGAGATGAAATGATTTCTGGATTTGTATACAAATACCCGCCTGTCCATGATTTCCCATGAAGACATAGCATCATACCAGACAGCTTAATTGACATTCGCCTCAACATAATATGATACCATACACGTATGTATAAATCGTAGCATCTTGTCGAACAGCTGGTTGAATTTCAAACATACAGTCAAGCAACTTGAGCTCGTTTTCCACATTTAGAGTACAAATGGACATGCAAATTCAATTCATCTGATACTTAATACACAACCAATCAAATGTTATCGCTCATCTTTTCGAACATATCAATCAACTACATTGTATATGCTGTATTGCTTATTTGTGTAGCTGGTGGTCAATGGAATTTAAGTTTTCTAGAAATAACTTCTGAACGAGTAAAGTTACGAGGATGTCGTTACAAACGTGTGATACTAGTAATATGAAATAAACTGGGGTATTTGCATCTTACCTCATCAAAATCGCTACAGAGACATTTACGAATATATATTTGAAAACTGGCGAATTAGCAGCTGGGCCGCGGAAAGTACAAATCCAACCATGTATTTGTCCACGGACATCGTACGTCGTTGGTAACAGATATGTCTTCAAAACAGACAACCTCAGAAGCTTGTTGTTTCATCTCGAAGCTACACTGGTCACAAATCCCATTCGCCCCATTTAGTATAGGAATGAATGGCCTTTTTGTCGAATTTATCGGGGCATAAACTTGGAAAAGTCGCGGGAATACTGGACGAAGCGATAAAAAATTACAATTTTCGAAAATTGTAATTTGTTAAGGCCTCGTCCAGTATTCCCGCGACTCTTCCAAGTTTATATCCCCGATAAATTCAACAAAAAGGCCATTCATTCCTTATAATTCCAGCATTTTAAATAAATTCATCAAGAAAATGTGTTTATTTTCCGTTTTCTTAATACTTATTTTAACTGCGCATCACGGTTACGGAAAGTAGTTCGGCGTGGGAGTTTACTGGGATATACATTTTGGACAGAGACTTGCCACGGGCCAATCAAATGTTCGGGAATTGTGTAAATATTTTTGTGCTGGAATTATAGCCGCATATGATACTGTCTGCTTGATACAATAGCGTTGTAGTGGACTAATTATTTGCAAAGATGAAGCAAAGTGATGTGAATTGGTAATCATTGTGTTGTAACTCTACCAGACGGCTTTGTATTATAATTAATGAAATAACAGTCTAAAAACTAATCGTAATTCTAGCTAATGGATAAACTCGTTTATTTTGCAATTTTCGCCACAGTTGCAATAGTATTACTGTTTCCGTGGCACACCTGATCTTAATTAGAAAGCTAATACCAAGTCACCTTTCAGTCAGCAATTCCTAAATTGGCCGCAATGAACTCAAATTGCGCCTAGCAGGTGTAATTACGCGAATTGAAAGGCAGAAAATCGGAATCGTGTTCTGTTATCGCCGAGTTGGATTTCATATAATCAAATGAAGATAGTGATTTTCTTGATGTTATTAATTGCGTATTCATATGGATCGAGATAATTTCATTTGTATATACTGATGTGCGCTGGGTGACATATCGATGAACTATACTGCACCTGCACACCGAAAACACTGGTTTAACCCAGTTCAGTCTAAGGATACGATAATTTTTGTTGAAAAAATCTAATTATTCTGTTTATTTCTCCATAAAGGTATATGTTGTCACCACTCATTTGAACCGTCTCGTCGAGACGGTTCAAATGAGTGGTAACAATATGTACTTTCGAGAGGAAATAAGGAAAATAGGATTTGTTCCCTTAAAAAGTTTCATAATATATATACTGTAAGTGTATCCCGTCTTTAATGGGTTAAGCAAATTTGAGCATATACCATATACAGTACAGTGTGACCTCTCTATATCAGACACCCTGGTAACCCCCAAAATATTTTTCGTATCTTTCAGTGTCATTAAATGTATACATCAGCGCAAAGCACATACACGTGTTTTAGATTATTCAAATAACTGCAATACCATGGAAGCTCTCTAAACCGGTCGCCCTGGGGACTTCTCAGGGTGTCCGGTTTAGAGAGGTTTCACTGTATATCTTATATTATGTAGCTAGCAAAACCTATCTAAAACGGACACCAGTACCACCACATTTTGTCAATTTGGATCGATATGTTTCATTGTAAACTTCATATAACGTGTATGTTCACGATTACAAACTACACATACATATATTGGAGTGCTCACATGTCTGAATCACAGTGAAACCTCTGTAAACCTGACACCACGGGGACCTGATTTAGAGAGGTAACACTGAAACTAGTTTTCAGGAAAACAGTGAAATAAAAGACGAAGGGAACATACCTCTGACTAGCGTATGCAGCGTGGCGTCGCCGTTTATAAGGCTGCACACGTGATGGAATGATTCTTCATACCAGCAAGGACCTGGAAAATAATCACGGCAAATATATAATAACATGAAATGAAGTTGCACGAGCACGAGCAACGTGTTGCAGATTTGCAGCATCTTGTGTACAAAACAAGCCATGCCATCACAATTAAACGTTTTGACTACATGTACATTTTTATGTTACCCGAATCTCTTGTCTGTAACGCATGTTTATGATATCTTCAGTTGCTTTGAAATGTCGATGTCGAAACTCTATATTGTTAGATCGAACTTTGATATGCAAAACTCGGCAAGCTCGTATTTTTCTTGTAGATTCAGCCTCAGTCAGTATGCTGTGTAAGTGAGTATGTCTGCTGGTAAAGGAATTACTTGAAACAGAAACCAATTTTGCTCCAAATGAATACACCCATTAAAAGACGAACGTTTTCCATACAATCTTCAGGAAAGTTTTTAAAATTCTTAAATGCGAACAATGCAGACCCTGTTCAGACTGCGCAGTCTGATCTGGGTCTACACTGTTCGCAAATACAGATACACCATATTGTAATAGTAATATTCAACGCGTAAAATATGACAAATCTACACGGCAGGCTACGCGTCTGAATTAAGGTAATAGACGTTGGAAGGTAAGACACGATACAGTATTCTGCTAATGGCTGCTTTCATATTCAATTTCCAATCTACATCTACTCGGTGTCCAAGGCGGTGCCATATGCTGGGAAACCTTATAAAGGGACAAGGGAAATCTGTTGGAGAACTGTATTATGTTTTCCATACGGAAAGTACATGCAAACTCATCAGTGTCTGTTGCTAGGCAATGCGTATATGGATACATGTTTTTGAACGACAGAACAAATTGGACGTGTGGCGTTTTGATTGCCCAGCGTACTTGTAATAAGCTAACACACATCTGCGATTTAATACGGACCTCACGTATTTCTTTACACACATCGAACATGTTTCACTGATCAACATGGCGAACAGTGTAGACCCTGAGAAAACTGTCAGTCTAGCCCGTTATTACACTGGTTATTACACTGGTCGAACGAAATGCGACACCATGACCACGTTTTCTCATGGTGTATCGACTAGCGCTATTTTTATCAACGGTATACAAACATCATGTAACATGAATGCAATTCGATCGTTTTTGTATCATTTGTAACATTCTAAAACTAATTTGTTGCATGCTGTCATACATCTTGAATTGTCATTAAATGACACAATTTGACACACACAATCGCCGGCGCTAATCTTGCACAAATGTGAACGTTTCTGAACATCTACTGACAATGTCAACTCGCAATCAATCAGCTTGATTGGCTGTGCCTGAGCTGTAGCACAGCTCAGGCACAGCCAATCAAGCTGTTTGATTGCGAGTTCAATATTCAGGTATTTTGTAATAATTGTCATAATGAAGTTGACAAATATTGGCAACATGGCACTAGTTGATAAAATCGACCTTAAGACGTTTGTGACATGTGTGCTGTAAATACATTGTGTCTCGTGTGGCGTCTTATATATTCAATATGTGATTTCGCTACAGAGACTGAACAGGATATATATATCAACCAAATTCGCCATTTTGTTTAATCAAATTCCTATGAGTTTGTGCTTTATTCTATTAAATAGTATCACACACACTGATGAACAGATACACTCATGTAGTCTGTACAGGTGTGAAGTATTTGCTGGAGTCGACATAAAGTGTTTCGGGAACTAAATAGCGAGCAGTATAGCACATGAAGACATATACATATGTATCTATGACTAGCTTATGGGAGTTGTGAACAGTCTATCTCCTGATCAAATATCAGACCGCATGAAGTCAAGGGTGTTTAACTGTTGGAATGGCGAGCAGCGCAGATCATGATCAGACTGTGCGGATGCACAGGCTGATCTGGATCTACACTGGTCGCAAAATCAATTAGCCCCATTTCTCCAGTCACAGCCACATATATAATGCACGTGAATTAGGGGTTGTTTCGTAAGAGGATAATATGGGTCTACTGGGAATAAAGTTATACCACGTTTTATCCTGCAATGTCTGGGCTATATCTAGCCACCAGTTCCGCGATCCTTGCGTGAAAGCTGACAATTTCCAGATGCCATATGCGCAGCAGAAATCAGTTTTATAACATAATTAAGAAATAAGCAACCTACAAACTGTATATCATATTAGTTGAGCTCATGAAATTGAGGTTACAATGTTTGCGACCAGTGTAGGCGATGAGTCTGATCAGCGCCTACACTGTTCGCTGTTTGATCCGTAAAGTAAATACACGCCCGTCTGAACAATTCAAACTTAATGATACCTTGACAATGCATAGGGTGATCCTAATTTACACCAACGTCTTTTTTTTCAAGGTGGCTTTTGACAGCCGCTTGCCGCAACATTACATCATATTGCTTCTATCTTTATGATCTTCCGACGCATAAAACACATCTCATTCTGGATAACAGACATAACTGTTTAGCAAACATTGGCGGGAACATTGTTGCTTAATTAAAACGCAAAACGCTCAAGTGGATACGTATACGGAACTACGGGTTGCTGACGTACGTTTCCAGTAGTACTGTATATGTTTTAAACAGCATTCAGTAATGTTTAGTTGTAATACGGCAATGTATTTAATATGATATTTATTAAACGAGTTTACCGATTTCATAAGAAACTCGGCGCAGCCTCGTTTCTTATAAAAGCAGTAAAATCGTTTACTAAATATCATATTCCACCAATGTCCTCCATGTACATGCAAGACCCCCTCTATGTAATGCATTGTGGAATGTCTTAAGATTAATTGCTGTCGCAGTCTTACCCAAGAGTTCAAATTCGTACAAATTGACTATAGTAGGTGATCGATCGTGAGGTGTGTGTCTTATCCCTTTGAACCCTATCGCGGTTTATGCAAACAGTGCAGATCCAGATGAGTCGGCTCGTACCGAGCCGTCTCATCAGGATCTGCACTTTTTGAAAGTAACTCATATTTTTAGAACCAAAAAAATACCCCTTTTTCATGAATGGACTAGTCTGGAAACCATTTTATAACGGTTGGATTGGTTGCAAAATTAACATATACAAATCCATTCCAGTTACTTAGGGGTGAAGGGTGTAGGATAGAGATGCGTCTTTTAATCAAGTATGTTGTTAAACAGGCGTTAAACCGCGATCGGAAAATCAGTCAATCAGCTGTTCCAGCGGCACCAGTCTCTCATAATGAGCATTTGTGTTTTCCCCTCCATTCACTGTTGTTGCAGTCAATATCGTTTACTCGTATTTTACGAGTAATAACCTTGCTGCCGAACTAACCGTTTATTGTGGCATGTGCACACTCAATCACCGGGGGTGTAAAACTACAATAAACGGGGAAACACAGCAAATACAAAGGCCGCCACACGTGTCGTGGCCGTAAATGTGTGTGCTGATATCGGTGATGCTTCGATATGACCAGTTGGGAACAGTAACTCTTGAAATATATTCCCGTACCGTCCATTACGAACAGTAACTCTTGCAATCTACTCCCGTACCGTCCGTAGCAGATGCTACGGACGGTACGGGCGTAGATTGCAAGAGTTACTGTTCGCCACTACGATAGGACGTGCACAGATAGGACTAGTTGCGAACAGTAACTCTTGAAATATACGCCTGTAACGTCCGTAGCATCGATTGCAAAAATTTCTGTTCGCAACTACGATAGATAAGATAAGACGGTAAGAGCAGATCCATCGATAGAAAGTACATTCAGTCTGAAATCCGTAGGGAACTCAACTGAGAAAACCTTCACCGTCGTCGAAACTTGAACGTGTCCTACGTTCGTTTCAACTTTAGACAACATGGACAACGGCACTTACGACTGCACTTACAAAAGTCATGGCAAATGCAATTTTATATGCACACAATGATCATCTAACGGTGGATCGTGTGATAACACAATCGTTAGTTATACAACGGACATGACATAATAGCAGAACATGCATAAATACGTATACAGTATTAATACATTGCCTCGGCAGCCTTCACTTAGCGAAACTTTCATTTTTCGTAGCTGGTGAGTAATACAATTACATAAACTCTTCGATTTCCAACGAATACGTACGGTTTACGCAAGACAGCATAGCCAGTTGATGCCATAAATTTACATCAAATATGATATATGGAAAGGACAAAGACCGACCGCACCTGCTTTACGTTGCGTATTACCTCCCGGCGGGATAATCAAGTCGGACAAGTGACGCGATACCATGTAATGGGAGGTGATAATTATGTTATTACCCACACAAGTCTGAATCCGATAAATGATAATTATTCCGCGGAGGAATATACGCAACCCGGCGTTTGCAAGCAGAGTAGACCCAGACCAGCCTGCACGTCGTGCAGGCTGGTCTGGGTCAACTCTGCTTGCAGCAACGCCATGGCACCATAGACATACTATGATCGGAAAGGGCACTCAAGAAACGCGGCTCTAATCGCAATACCTGAGTGTTTTGGTAAAAGTGGTCGGCGGTAATGTAACTGTAACCATATAGATTTACGCAGTACACAAGTACATTACATACGTATAATCACACGTTTGTGATTACAAAACGTATGCGTAATACACATATGTTATACACGTGTCATACTTGCAATAGAAGGACTATTTTCTTGTCGGAACAATTCAGTTCTATGAAATGTAATGCTTTCCAGCAACAGCTGCGGGTCTGGCACATTTAGTTTAGTGATATAACTGCAACGGTATATGATTTGTATCATATCTAATACTAAATCACATTTTCTATTGAAACTTATGACATGTTCAATATCCGTCCACGTTATATGTACAAAGCAGTATCATAATCATAATGTACCTTAAAGACAACAATATTCAATAAGCATTTACTATAAAACATACAAAAACCTTATCATCTGGTTCTGTAAATTTCACGCAAAATGTCTAATATATTATACTTTATACTTGTTTCGGCAGACACTTTACGTGTCACTGGGCAGTGACCGATGAACATATCATATTATAATAAGTAATGTATTAACATATATTCCATTTCCTGCAGCTATCCTTTCAACATGATTGACAGGAACTGACCACTTCTCTGTCAATTTCTTACTTTAACTTCTAAAGGTTGCGGACACTTTCAATTATCCCGGGATGCAGTTTATGCATAAGTACAAAACCATCTGACTCGGTCATCGGTCATTTGAAAAGTCCCCACGTGTGCTAAGGGATCAATTTGTACGCAGCATGTGATGTCTAATAAGAAAACTGGGCTTAAAACGTCCTCATACCCAGCTGTTTACAGAATGAAACATTTGCTATTTGTTCGTATTCTTAGAAAGGTGAAAGAAGCATAATATACAAGCCGTTAGAAAAAATATCACACCGTCTAGTCTAGATATGTTCTCCCATGAACCACTGTGAAAAGAATGCATATTTGCGCCAAATTTTGCTCCTACGGATTGACAAACCAATTCTGATTTTAACGGCGCTCATCATATTTCAAACGGTCAATTTGCCGCATGTACAACATGAAAGAGATCGGTATGTGGTTAAGCGTTTCCAGTTGTTGATTTTCCAATGTAAGAATGTGGTGTTCGCGCTTGTTTGAGAACAACTACAACTTATGTCCGTTGACCTAAGGAAACCCACTACGTTTGAATGCAAAAAGCGTAGATCCAGATCAGATTGCACGACCGTGCAATCTGATCAGGATCTACGATTTTTTGCTGCAGATATAGATACGAAGAAGCGCCTTCATGAATGTTTGAAACGTGTCCAACACTTCAAATGCTGGTCATGCTATTTATTTGCCTTACCCATTTTGTTTGAAAAGGATCTTAATATACTTTCTGGTGTACGATGAATAGCGAGGAATACCAGCAGAGGGATTCATAAGGTCTAAGGGACCATGACAACTGATACAAGTTGGTCCTATTTGTATGACATTATATGAATGAATGGCCTTTTTGTGGAATTTATCCGGGTATAAACTTGGAAAAGCCGCGGGAATACTGGACGAAGGCCGGAAGGCCTCGTCCAGTATTCCCGCGACTTTTCCAAGTTTATATCCCCGATAAATTCCACAAAAAGGCCATTCATTCCTTATAATTCCAGCATTTGAAATAAATTCATCAAGAAAATGAGTTTATTTTCCGTTTTCTTAAGAATTATTTTAACTGCGCCTGACGGTTACGGAAAGTAGCTCGGCATGGAGTTTACTGGGATATAAAGTTTGGACGGAGACTTCCAACGGACCAATCAAATGTTATGGAATTGTGTAAATATTTTTGTGCTGGAATTATTTGGACATAATATGCATCGACACAATTGTTTATGAGAACTAAAAAAGGATAAGAATCGTTAGACGCGAACAGTAACTCTTGCAATCTACTGCCATACCGTCCGTAGCCAGACACGGTATATGAGTAGATTGTAAGAGTTATTGTTCACAACTAAAGAATCGTCAAAACGAAGAAACAAACTGAAGTAACAGCCGAAATAAATAAACATTTCAAAACATAAATTGTACTGTGGAAAATAATAATTTCATGTTGATGACAGATACACATTATGCTGTTAATGATTTTTCAGAATAGTAACACTATACTTTAGCTGGTCACATATGTTTGCTGGCTCAATAAATATGAAATTGCTACCGACTAGGAACAATTCGTTTGAAATAATGAGCACTGGTTTCAAAATGTATACTTTACGACTTTCCGTAATGACATGTACATGTACACAATATACACTGTATATAATTATACGTGTGTTCGTTTTGGTTAACTATTTGTCTTGATAAAACAGTATTGTGCTGAAAGAGCCTATTGCGAACATAGGCATTAAGACCGAAGTCATGGCAATAGAAGAGGGGTACTAAACATGATTCTGAGATACTAAACATGAAACCAAGTATCGTTCATTTCAGGAAGACGGTGACACCGGGTGGTGCGGTCATCCAAGTTCATTTGCTGCTATCAACTAGACTAACATGCCAGGTCTCTATATCGTTGTTTATTTTATTTTTTATTAATTTTATTTTTCTGTTATCACGGGAGAGTAGCTAGAGATAGGTGACCATAGCTCTATGTCTAGGTATGAACGCGCTGAATCGCTTCAAAATTTCTTCAATTGTCGCTGAGATTTGACGGAAAATGTAGCTTGAAGCTAGCTTAAAAAGATGGTGCACGTCGTGTGCACCATCTTTTTAAGCTCGCTTCAAGCTACATTTTCCGTCAAATCTGTATCTATCTATCTATCTATCGTAGTTTCTCTAGTGTAACATGTTACATCACGGACCCGTCCACTGGCGTACAGGATTTCACAAGAGTATGAGTTATTATTTTCTGATTATTAAAGTATCATTACACCGACATATTGATCTGGTAATTATTATTGACTCTCTGGGAAAGCATGTCTCATTGTCACTGTGGTCTGTCGCGATGTCAGATCAGGCGTTTCGTTGTACGTTGTTGGTAACACCTACATGTATACACGTTTATATGAGACTGAACATAAATATTGGATGCATCTATGCATAGATGCATCCAATATTTATGTTCTGTCTCATATATGATGTGACGGTGTGGGCATTTATGCTGGTTAGGGCTATATTGGTAGTAAATGCAACGGGTTATTTCGTTCCAGAATGAAGCTTTATTGATCAAGGTAGTTGTAATTTACAGTCAAGCCTCTCGATGAATCAGATGATCCGTCGGTGATGACGTTCATCCGGATCATCAAAGGCGGTGTAGATGTGAATTGCTTACGTCGAAACAATATCACGTGATTGGTCACGTGTGCATCGCAAGGGAGCGCACATTGTCCGTTACAAGGCAGAGGCATTCAAATATTTGCAAACGAATCTTATTTTGAATGGTGGTGGTTATCGCCGTTTTTCATGGATTTGGTGATGCGGGTTTTGCATATATTGCTGAATTTTAAGATTGCTTTGCATCAATGTATGCAACTCGATACTAGAAACACGAGTATTCGTGTTTCTGGTATCGGGCTGCATATAATGTAGCATGGCAATACGTGAAAATGATAGTATGTAAGTATGTTGTAAAACAGTATAACGTCAACAGTGAAAGTATTTCGAATGTTTATGATTCCTCAATGTACGCACCAAATAGTTTCGCTTTGCAATATACCGTGTCTGTTTGGAGAAAACGGTGTTCCAGTAAAATGAGTTTACATGTACACGTACATGCACGGATGTATACTTGCCATTAATTATGCCTCTAATTGCCAAAAACAGGCAGCATCCGGTAGGGACATTATAGCAACGGCAGGGGGGCAATCCATTCAAGTGTTTGGGCATTATATTGGAATTTGTTGTAGAGTGCTGTTTTATACACACACTTTATCAACGTTGGTGGTAGGTTTAGCTATTAAATTATATTCGGGTTGTACGAGTACGAGTTTATTGCCAGACTATAGTAGAATGAATGCTATGTGTCCACTGATAAGGGTACACACCTTTCCTGATAAAATTACACATATTTGTTTTTATTTCTACACAAACGTATATGTTTTGACCACCCATTCGAACCGTCTCGTCGAGACGGTTCGAATGAGTGGTGGCAACACATACTTCAAGAAATTAAGAATATGAAAACAACTGTTTGTAAATGGTGCTACCTGTGAATCGGTAAGGAATGGGTTAATCCAATCAAACGTAATTTAACGTGACTACGTTACCTATAGTTACCTAAATCAGGCGCGGATCCAGGATTTCGGGTTAGGGGGGGGGCGTAACTATTTTGCAATACTTGACTATATTATCGAACGAGCTAAGCTCGTTCGATAATATAGTCAAGTATAGCAAAATAGTCGACCGAGCGGAGAGGAGCGAAAAAATGCATGGAATACATGGCATTTGATTTTAGAGGGGGGGGGGGGGAGGGGGCCGGGTCCACCCCCCCCCCCCCCTGAATCCGCCCATGTTCACCTGGCTAATAGGTTCATTGACCTTGTTTATACAACATCATTACACTTACTTTCTTTATACTGTAATAAGTTCGGATGCCACTGTGTAAACACTAAACATTTGAAGCATTCCGGTTGCTGGAATCTCTGAAACGAGAAAACACGAGAAGTGGTACAAACAGTCAGTAGCCTATTTCATCAACATTGCAAAGTATACTTTAGTAGCAAAGTATACTTTGAGGGAGAAATTTTCATTTTTTTTTTAAATTTATTAATTTTTATTATACTGAATTTATTACATTATCACAGCCATTTAATGGCTGTGATAATGTAATACATTCAGTATAATAATTCTGCATACTTTTAATCATGAAATATATGCATTTGTTAGTTCTATATGAAATAGTGCATTTCAGGAAAAATAAATGATTACTCCCTCAAAGTATACTTTGCTAGTAAAGTATACTTTGCAATGTTGATGAAATAGGCTACTGGTATCCGGTATCAAATCATTGATCCTTTAGTAAAAGTAGGTTAATTTGATTTGAGAAGTTAGTTTACTATCATTAAATCGTAAGGTACAGTGGATATACATGTATTGAAATAAAACAAAATGCACATTCTTCGGCTTGCTAGATTCTGAGAAATCGCCAAATAATATACATTGTGCACAATGGTATTGAACAGACAAGTGTGTTACCAATGTGAAGCCATAAAACCATTATTTTCGCTTGTGATATGTGAATATCACAATACTATATGTATCCATTTGAAAAAGTGTCTTAATTACAACTCAATTACATAGTATCCAAGGTATATGCTCACGTGGTACTAACAACAACAACAAGTACTGAAACTTCCAGAATCCACCCGATTCAAAGTACGTATTCTTTTATATTGTCCTTATTACGTAACGGATTTTGATGAAATATGGCGCATCAAACGCGTCTTGCATTTGGTGGTCTCTGTACTTTGGCCCAAACTTCTGTCATTTTTACGAAGAATCGATTTCCGTGTCGGTAGATAGACACGGAAATCGATTCTTCGCAAAAACGACATAAGTCTGTGCCGAACTCCCTGGACAACCAACTGCAGCTCATGAAGACGCGTTTGCTGCGCCATATCAAAATCCGTTTCATATTAAGGAAAATATCAAATAATACTTACTTTTGGAGTGGGCAAGATTTCAACACTTTCAGCCACTGTTGTTGTTGTTGTTATAACCACGTGATCATGCACCTTGTTATCGAAAACAACAAAACCATAATAATAGCAAGTCTAGCACGTACCATTGTCCATTGCCAATTAATGTGATAGCTTTGCCAAATCCATTAATACGTTTCAATAGTAAAGGTCTCATTATAAGCATCATCCATTATACGTGTGACAGTACTTACTTGTTCAACATAAAGTATTTGTTGCCATGTTTCTGCACACAGGTGCCCTTCCGGGAGATGCTATTTATAGAGATCTCTGTCCGGCGACCTTGGTGCCACCTTCCCCGCCATTCTACCGGGAAGTGACATCCGGAACCTGGAAATACAGGAAATAAACAATATTAACCTCTAGAATGAGGGAAACGAAAATTCTCGTCTGCTGTTGTTTTATATTTTGTCTTCATTCTCAATAAAACATGGTATGGCAGTACTTTAGAATCATTTCCATTGAATATGATACTAAAGTTCTGCCAAAGCATGTTTTTGCAGAGAAAAATATAAAATAAACAGCAGACGATACAATTTAATTCAGTATTTTAACGCGTAACCCTGTTATCCCTAAATAACTGGCATGGCATATACTGGCTCATGTTCATTGATATTATACGAAATATATATATTTAAAAACATCTGAAAAATACTGCGAGTTTGGCCCAGACTCAGACTAAGTGTAGGATTCGAGTATACAATTCGACCAGCAAATATCCACAGAAATTGCTATCATCGTGTTAACAAACGCACAATATAGTGAATGGAAGCAGTATGTAATATACATGTATACCAGCAACTAGTCATAATGAAGCAAACGTCCACCGAACATCAAAGGCGATAGTATCACCGTAGCATACAGACCTTGGACGGAAAATGGACGTTCAATTTATCGGTAGAACGCGCACTTTGAACCTAAGAATCAATGTTCAGTACTTGATACAACGACTCTTATCCCCTTTCCTGAACGCCATCGAAACATACACACAGACAATATAAAGTGTGGTATATTCGAGAATGATGTAAACAAATTCGAAAAAATAAAGTATTCTGCGATGCATTGAATATGCGCAAATTTGAGAAAATATGGAAAGTGCGTGCTGGTTTAACTCTTTGCATGCTGGGAAACTTGTGGTTTATAATATTCTAAGAATAGCAGACGACAATTAACTGTACTTTCTGTTATTTGACCCCGTAAATATCGTGAATATGTCTTGGAATTTCATTAGAATTGAGTCCTGCGGACTCAATTCTAATGAAAGTCCAATACATATTTACATAGAGAAATACTAAAAATACTCCTAATTTGTTGGCTGTTATTTTCACCGCAAGCATGCAAAAAAGTTAATAACGAAACACTAAAACTTATAAAAGAAAGTAACATTGTAACAGATTGTAGTCTACAAAATACACCCGTGGAAATATAGTTCCACATAACCAGAACTATTCACAGAAACTCATTAGACAGGAGTATATATATGTTATAATTGGACAGGTTGCAATAAGCCAACAATCAGATGTGATCGTCAGTATTTTGCCCCAGTTTTTATTTTCCCATCGGTATTCCAAGTCTGAGATATAGGCTACTTTTGAATAGAAACCTTCATTTACTAGAGGAAGGTATACTGTGTAAGTGGCTTTGACTGGAGTAATGCTTATCGAATTGTATACTCTTATCCAGATCAGCCTCTGCATATACACAGTATGATTAGTATCTGCACATCGTTCCATAAATGAAGCACCATTGTGCTTTTAACAAGCAAAACATATCGTTATCCGGCTACAGGCGTGTGCCATTTGATCAGGAGCTACACTGGTCAGAAATGCCACAATCCCCATTTTAGGTGATCATTTCAGCTTCAATAAACAGCTGTATGATTCTGTGAGTATGCAATAAATGTAACTTTTCTGATGACGTAATACATTTATTAAACTCGTTCAATGATTGCATAAGAAACTCGGCTTAATGGTATTTGTGATGACTTATTACTCTATTAAATTCGTTGACTGACTTCATAAACTCGTTGACTGATTTCACAAGAAACTCGGCATACGCCGAGTTTCTTATGAAATCAGTCAACGAGTTTAATAAATATCATATTCAATCATCACTCATGTAAGAACAGATATGCGTACTATACGCTTGCATGCGCGCAGGGACATAATGTGTATTTATATCGCTTCATACACGTGTAAGTACGTACATCAGTCGAGTGTTGCGTCGGCAAGATTAGTCCATGGGCACAGACATATAATTGGTAGACAGCGGAATGACCCGAACATCAATCAAAGCTACACTATCATATCCGGCAGTTCTATGAGGGTTATCGAATCGACAGGCGCAGTGCATGTAAAGCAGGCAATTGAAGTGCGCAGCGGCTGTAGAAGATTCAATTGAAAACAAACAAGCGCACTTACAACAGACAAGCCAAATTGGTGCCTGCACAAGTAACGGTTCAGAAGGCTATACATAATAATGTCTGTTGCAGTATATAGATATGCCATTTGAGACCGATATGAAACAGTGCGTACCTGTACGTTTCATATTCCAATTACTTGGTAGCTATAAATACATGAATTAGTTTATGCGCAGTATAAATACAAAGTAATGTATATATCATAGCAGTACATGTAGGTGTTTTATTAATATAAGAACGCCGGTTTTTCTATCTTCCTTGCCCATTGATGACCACTATGCCAAAATAAACGGTATATCATTTACATATACCTGCACGGCCATACTGTATCATACTCATTGTCTACAAATTAAGTTGGATCCTCATACGGGCCGCAACTAAGCTGGAGCGTGAATCGCACGTTATTGCATGAAACGGCTTTCGCAATGTATTAACACATTCTATTAAGCGGCATAATACGCTCGTATCATACATACTATACATGCGATCGCTACATAAAACGCGTTAGGTGACCGACCAGTACGGCTTCAATGCATGATGTTATGCTTATGAAATAAACTCATATGGTACCTATTAAACACGTTGACTGATTTGAAATCAGAAAACTCGTTTAATAAATACCATATTAAACCATTAATCATGTAAGAACCTACGTGTGAAAAGACGGTATTTGACGTCCGGCTGTTCATCCAACGTCCAAATTTTCTCCCGCTCCATTCCATTTACTTATTAACCCTTTGACATCTATCTTAATGTTTTGTCGACTGCTGTTTATTTTCTATTTTCCATTTGTATTATCAAAAACATGCTTTGACAGCACTTTAGAATGATTAACAACATGTTTTGACAGCACTTCAGAATCATTTCCAATGGAAATGATTCTGAAGTGCTGTCAAAGCATGTTTTTATTGAGAAATAAGGCAAGATATAAAAGCGACAGCAGACGACAATTGTTGTGTGTAGCGGTCTAAGGGTTAATGGTTTACCGCGACTGTGATTGCTTCTGACCAGACCATAACAACGTTATTGACTCCATTTACATCGCGGTTGAATCAAGCATGGCATTGCCGTGCCATACCATAAAAGGCGATAACAAGTGAACTGTGGGATACCTATCCCCGCTGCTCGAGAACAAATGGCGGGAAACGGTAGCTGCAAATCTGTTCATGGTCCGCTAGACGTTTATGAAGCGGCTGTGATACTTCGTGTAAAGCGTCTTTCATGCCGAGGTCAAACAAAACGCTTTATCATCCGGCAGACGACACGACTGTCAATACCAATAACGTCGATATTTTCAAGGGAGCTAGATTATTTATTCTGCGATTCAAAAGAGTAATTAATTTCGGAAAATAATCCAGAATCGGATTTACCGGTCAAGTGGATCTAGCCATATGTGTCTGTGACTGGAGAAATGGGGATTATCTCACTTGTGACCAGTGTAGCTCATGCACAAATATCACGTTCCTGTATCACGATAACGATCTACATGTATAGTGTTTGTTAGAAGCAGGACGGGTGTTTCATTGATGGAATGGCGAACATTGCAGATCCTGATCAGACTGTGCGGATGCACAGTCTGATCTGGATCTACAATGGTCGCAAACAAAGAAAGAAAGCCATTTCACCAGCCACAGTCACATACCACGGCAATAACGGTGACTATAAGCGGGTACCACGATAATCAGTGTCAGCATTTTGACTGTTAGAGTCGCGGTCGGTATTCATGCAAGTCGGGTTTCCGTTACTTATAACAGAACGCCAAGAAGCCAAATGAGCATACATGACGTACCAGTCCATACATTGTATTAGTTCTTATGAACTGTCTCGGTTACATGCCCCGTGTTGAGGAGTAACAACCGGGAACCATAATCAACCGGAAGTGGACAATAGAAGAAACGCCTTCGTGATCTTGATCAATGTGTAGTGTGTGCGAAAACGTTAACAGTACGTGTTCATATATCCATGAACAACTTACAATACGTCAGTGTGGGTTTGGTCGTTCAACGTGACGTCATTGCCGCAAATTGAAATCGCATCAATACATGTTATACTCTATTGTTCAGAAACCAAGCTGCGACGTGTGAAACGGGAGTGCGCAGGTATTGATGCGCATTGAAATATAATCCAACGTAGGTGTCCGGCAATCAATCAATAAAAACGTTCTTGTTTATACTAAAATCAATCAGACGATTAATCCGATCAGTGGCATGCTAACATGTCAATATATCCGCTCTATTCATGGAATGCTGAATTTTTCATGGCAAAACTCCACTGGGCTCGGGAGCGACTTCGATTGATGTTTAATCTACTCACTGGGGCATGGTGACATTAGTTAATTACTGCATATTGCCCGGGTATACATTTGACTGTTTACTGATTGTATGCGCAAACGATAGCATAGTGATGTAAACAAACGTGGCAGCGAAATTGGTAAAACCCGACTTCGACGTTTTACAACCAAGTTAGAAGATAACGTGACCTGCATGTTTAATATCCATGTAATTTGGTCTCGATATTTACCATTTGCCATATAATTGGTATATATGCAATGCACCAGTCACCGGACACTACTTAACCATTTCACAACACTGCCTTTTCCATGGCTATTCATTTGGAATATTCAATTAATGAGTTGTTTTATAGTTGAATACTGCTGACAAATGCCGCAGGTCCTGATGAGACGGCTCGGTACGAGTCGGCTCATCTGTATCTACAGTGTATTCACATGCTGACTGTATGGTATGTAGTGTTGACAAGTTTACAGTTAATAACTGTTGTTAGTATGTGCCCGTTCCAAGATGGGTTCCCAATTCACAAATATGCACATTGCAACGATTGCACCAGATTTGTGCTAATACATGTATATTCAACGCAGAAAACGTGTTGAAAATATGAGACAAGCCACGTGATTTGGTACCTTAGAAGATGTGCGATATCTCATGAAATACAGAATTTATTGTATTTTGATATAATGACGTCAAAAGTTGACGAAATATGCAGAGCAAATGCGGAATAGAACAGAAATTGTGATATTTTCTGTAAATTAAGTCGTATATTAACGAAATTGTTATAGCAAATGCGGAATTATATTCCGCATTTGCTATAACAATTTCGTTAACATACGACTTAATTTACAGAAAATATCACAATTTATGTAAATAGTTTTCATGACAACACATCTTCTTAGGCACAAAATAACATGGCTTGTCTCATATTCATGCCTTCTAATGATCTGTGGCTAGTGGCTAATTTACCCTGGCAAGCGGAGAAAGAATCCACACAATGCCGCAAAATCAACATAGATCCATGGAATTGAGATATAGTATGTATGCAAACACAACATACGTTATGATTAGTACATACGAAGCGTGCTAGCAATGAAAAATGGAGGTATGCCTTCTGTGGAAACATGCACATGGTATCGTGTTGTTACTGGGGTTGCTGTTAATTTCCAAATTAATGAATGTTAGTCACATCGTAACGTGCTTACAGAAAGCACGCGGACTTATTTCTGGACAGAGTTATATGCCTGGGAAATTGGCTGTGACATGTCTAGATAAATCGCTCCGCGTTTTGATAGCATGGGCGTACAGCGGGTAGGGACTCGTTTATCTCGCGCAAAGATAAAACATCCATACTATCATGGATATGAGTGGATTATAGGAGGAAGAGAATAGCTGTAGTTTCGAATTAGGCCATACTTGTAAAACATGCGCCAGTCGATTCGATTACATGGCAGAGCGAGCCATGTAATCGAAACAACTGGCGTATGTTTGCACACATTTATTATACGCCATATCTATAACATCACACACAGCAGTAGATTCCGACAAAAAAGTAACGCTGTTTTAAGATATCTGTTGATTTCGAGAATGGAGTCTACAACAAACGGTAGGATATCAGTAGATTCAAGACGGTATGTCTAGAATCGTCAGAAGTTGCATACACCCGGACAAAATACTGGCACATCTGGACACCATATCTCTATATTCCAACAAAACATTTGTAGATGTTAAAATGATACCAGAAAACTTGAAAGGATACCGGCATGGTATATATTGATTATGTCAGACAATCTGTGGTTCATGGTATGCTATTAGTAGATGTTGGCAATGCGATCCAAGAAAAGAATATCCTTTTGGTTGCTACAGTTAAACGAACTATTTATTTGCGAGTAGGTTTGTTCACATGATGTTCGTAATTCGCCGTCCGTTTATGTTAAATTGTGCGGTGCATATTTGCACGGTTCCACTCATGTAACCAGAATGTAGACATTTAGACTATTCCAACTATTAGCACTTGAATATGACACGTAATGTGAATGCTGTTTGACATGTTAAACCGATGAAAGCATTCGTCATTTGCCAGTTGCTACAAAACAACAATAGTATTACCAAACGCCACGAAAACACAAAATATCGTTTCGTATGTCGCCTTCCTTCTCAATAAAAACATGGTTCAGCAGCACTTTAGAATCATTTCCATTGGAAATGATTCTAAAGTGCTGCCGATCCATGACGTTGTTGAGAAAACTAAACATATAACATAAACAGCAGACGATAAAATTTAATTCAGCATAGTCAGGGTTTAACCCTTTGAACCCGAAATCCCGTTATAGCGGTTTATGGAAAAATGCCGTCTCATCAGGATCTGCACTTTTTGAAAGTCATTTTAATATTTCTTAGAACAAAAACACCCCCTTTTCATAAATGGACGAATCCGAAAATCATTTTGCGACCATTAGCATATCACAGTCCATTCCAGTTCCTTAGGGTTGAAAGGGTTAATACTCTTGACGTGTTCAGAAATTTCAATACAGAATCAGTTGGCAAACAAATGTTGTCAGAATCTATGCACTTTTAGTCAGTCGTTACCTGACCTTTATTTTGTCGCGGAAGGTGATGGTGTCAATTTTCGTAGATCACGATCTATATGTGTCGGTATTCATACGATGGGGGATCACTCACCGCTGCCATTGCACGCAGATTACACCTGATAATTGACAGGTTTATTAATAATCGTTCAACTGCGCAGTTTGAATATAATAACATGCTGGCATGTTTTGAAATACTTGATTTATAAAAATGCCTTTTCCGTTCCGGCTGATATGTATCGTCTACTGATGATAATTATGTTCTTCCGCAGTGATTGGTTTTTTGAAGTATTTATTCCATTAATAGCGGTAATGATCCGAATGAGTCTGAAAACTAAGTTCAGAAATAGGAAAATGAAGTGCATTTCCCCCTTGAGACAATGTGTGTGTATCATCAGCACTATAGTAAAGCACAATTATCAGCAATCAGTACACATAGCTGCAACATACAACACGTATATATACGCCAATTACATTCGAATGATACACAATTTTGCAGATGAAAAACAATTTTTTTGTTTCATTGAAAGTGTATGTCGTGACCACCATTTGAACCGTCTCGTCGAGACGGTTCAAATGGTGGTCACAACATACACATTTGATTAGAAACAAGAAACAAGAATTTCTATCAGAAAAAAACGGTGAACCCACAGCATGTAATTTGTCAATACAGCAGCTGTTCATGAGCAAGGAGAACAAATAAACGTTGATCATATATCAATCTAAAAGGCATGAATTTAAAAGCAGAAATTGAAGCAAATCTCACTGCGCACAGTGACAAATATCATAAGACGTCAGAAATAGAAATCGCCGCATGTTCATGCATGAACATGAATTATTCATAAGGAATTGATAAACTATGCACTGACAAAACAACTAAAATAAAACATTCCCGGGAAAAAGTTTTAGCAATCAATTAATTAAATGCCAATGAATATTTGAAGAGAAAATAAATAAGGCTCTGTGTGTGCCGTATTATTGTACATGTATTGTATTGGTGCTGCCCACACAAAACAATACTCAACCGAATGAGCATGAACATATTGCTTAAAATGAGCGTTCGCAGTTCTCATTCTTAAATTTTGCTAAAATGTAATATTATCGAAACAAATATTGTTTTTGCATTGTTTATATGGCAGCAAAATTTGTGCAGGTTTCGTGAAAAAGACAGTAACTCGACATTTGTGTGGTGAGTCAAGACACGGTGAAACGTGGGTTGTCAAATTGGTTACTTGGCTGGTGATTTTGTAATCTTCACATACAAGAAAACTAACATTCAAGACATAACGTCATTCCAGTACCATATTGTTACATTCGTCGTATACGTGTTCACTGTAATCGCCGTTTATCGGAGGTTAGAACGTAAGCAATGAAGGAAATAGATACGTTAATTTGCTATAATTCAAGATCTACCAGAAACAAAAACTTGGCTGGTGTGTAACCATTGTTTCTTATCAACAGGTGTGCTGTTTGGATAAATGTTCATAAATGTTCATTCGTGAGATAATGTTTACAGTCCACAGATGCTAAAATTCGATAATACATTTGAAATTCGCACTGAAATCCTCTCCAACGTTTCACTTTCAACTTTATTTCCGATATTTTCCCCCGATTCTGTCAATTATCGTCGTTTAAAATTTCAAGTCAGTGACAAGGCACTGTATCTGCTGTATGCTTATTTTGTCAGACGTTTTCGTCTTGTCAGCGTCATGCCCTTTGTCGAAGATGGTGTTAAGTTTTAAATATTTCAAGACGGCTAGACACATTGCACGTAACCCGTCAAACTAATATCCATTTGTCCGTCAATTGGTAATGTCCGATTACTGGTCTGACACAGAAAAGTGTCATGGCGACAGGAATCTTGTTGAGACAAAAATAGCCTACGTTGACGAAAACGCCAATGTCGATTGGAAATGCATAGTATGAAAACATCTGTGCGACCACATATAGTATATAATCTGCAGACAATCTCAGATAATCTCTTACTTTCGCTAATTCAGTATGCGTCATTGCAACGTACAGAACCATGTGAAATTCGCTTCCACCTGCGTGCCAGAAAAGCTTACACTTTGTACAGTAATGAACTGACATCCGATTTATAAAGTTTGCTAGGATCTTTAAATGTTGTCAAATGTCGAACAGTGCAGACACTAATCAGACAGATTAATGTCTACACTGGTCGTAAACCAAATATCCCTAATTTACCCGCGGAAGCACATTTACCGCCATGCGATAATAGCTTTATGGTCGGGTTGACATAAGCTTCCGACTAATTCAATAACAAAGTTATTGTGCTCAGGTGCGGGTTGCCAGCTCCAGTAGAAAATAGTTCGCCACATGGAACCATTTACCACATATCTTATAATGCGCTTAAAAAATAGTGCAGTGGTTACAAGAGGCATGTTTTGTATTATTGATAAGAACTTACAGAGTCGCATAACAAACTCAGAGTTTCTCTTGGAACTATCAAAACTCTCTTCAGCTATTTGACGTCCATGAAATATGGCTATCACATCGGTTAGTTTTGACGATTTAGTTTTCAAAAATTCGAAAAAGAAATATCAATAACGGACTTCAAAGCTGCTACATCTATTCATACCATTATGACCAATACACACATCTATATCACATTAGAGGTTAGAAATCTCCAAATAGTTTTACTTTTTCACTTAACCCTTTCACCCCTAGGTAACTGGAATGGATTTTGATATGGTAATATTGCAACCAATCCAACCGTCACAAAATGATTTTCAGACTAGTCCATTTATGAAACGGGGCTGTTTTTATTCTCAAAAATATGCAAATTACTTTCAAAGAGTGCAGATCCTGATGAGACGGCTCGCACTATTTGCATAAACCACTATAGCGGGCTTTCGGGTTCAAAGGGTTAACATAATCCCCCAAATATTGCCAGTCTCTCATACTTTCACTATCCGTTTGGATGCTGTATGGATGCTGTGGGACCTACTTGTACATTACCTGCAACAGGTATGTACTGGTTCTGCATGAATTAAACAATAGGTTCACTTACTCATAAGAAAGAAAAATCCAACCTTGTCATGTCCCCCAATATTGTTTACATTATGTCGCCACGGAAACTCTGTTTACATCACGTGACCAACAGGTTCAGTGTTCTCGTTTAAATGCTACAGTTATGCTGAAAACTAGTGTTAAAAACACCCCAAAATGCTGCTCAAGTGAAACTGGGTAGTATGGATCACGATTTACAAGCAAACTGTGTCTGTGACCTCAAAACACTCGAATTATTTGTTTTACACTGGACTACTTTTGTATATCCCCTGCGCGAGTTTGCACCATTTATAGTGTTTCCTTACCTTATAAACTGATCAATTTAATGATCGCACTGACATATGTCGTTTTTGCGAAGAATCGATTTCCGTGTTGGAGACACGGAAATCGATTCTTCGCAAAAACGACAGAAGTCTGTGTGTATAATACAGCTACAACAACAATCAACAAACCCCTCCTATGCTGTGGTATACGGCAGATAATTATGTGGCTGTGTATGGGGAAGTTCGGAATTTTCAGCAAGCAAGTTAACATTCTCGCCCCGTCGTCGCTAATTCACAATGTACCATAACGGCAGCGTCCCGTAGTTTTATTGCTCATTGTGGCAATGTCAATAAATTCTCAGCTAAACGATAGCTGTCGTCGTCGGGAGTGCAGACAGGGGATACCCCACCAGGGCTTGTGCTTATAAAACTATCTGAGCATGTACTCGAAATCAAGAAGTTTGATTGGCCGAGGCTGAGGTCGCTACGCTCAGTCTCGACCAATCAAACTGCTTGATGACGACAACGTGGAGAACGTGCCCAAACAAACACGAGTCACGAAACCGTGACTATAAACCGTACTAAGCATGTACTCCTGCGTGAAATCTAGAAGTTTGATTGGCCGAGGCTGAGCTGTACTCAGTTTTGGCCAATCAAAATGACTGATTTCGCGAACGTGTTCAGAAAGTATGGTAATCATGGCAAGAGGTTATGAACAGCTCGATATGACTAGACAAAACATGCCAAAAACTATGACACGGAATTTCGTCACCTCTAAAGTCACAAAAGGTTTAAAGTGACCATTCTTACACACATGTGGCGTATGTCTTTGGAAAACGAAAACATATGATACATTGTTGTTTCTTGGATTTAAGGGTCGGAATTGCCCATAAGGGCTTCTGCACCCATTGATGTCCCCATCAGAAGCTTAGCGATTTCCATGGGTGAATAAGGAAATAGATATTTGCGGTGATTGTATTGTCTCACGCTTACACGAGTACATGAATACGTTTACCGGACACCCAAGCACCTTTGATATTTCATACAGTGTATTCCTACGCGCGTAGTAATACACATGCTGCGTTTGGCACGTGTGAATGTCGGACCAAATTACGCGTCTATCAGTGGAAGCTTATTAAACTATATTTAATCACAGATGAAACGTTTCCGTTAAGATAAAATATCTCCTCATGGGTTTTTGATCATTGAATTTACGAGTTCATGAGCGCTGACATCTTCGCCAATAAATTAACAATAAACAATCCCCATGGTTAGTTAAGCCACGGCGTCACCAACTGCTGTTTTATGTAAATTTTGGCGCCATGACACTCTGTCCATGGAAGGGCATATGGACAAAACATGCACAAATATACATACATGTACATGTAATTGTTTCTGTTGCTGAATACTCGACATTTGCGTTTGAAACAGTGAGGTTTTATTAAACATTTTTTATTAAAATAAAACCGAGAATGTTTGATGTTTGGAGTTCAGTATTAACCAAACAAAACGCTAGACTGCTTGACATCGGAGTAGCCGCGGGTAGTAACTCTGCAAAACTCCCGTACCGTCCACGGACGGTACGGGAGTTTTGCAGAGTTACTAGCCGTAACTAACATCGGAGTTGATCCTTGTTTTCATCATAGTAACAGATACATACAATACTTCATTGACTTAGGTCTTGAAATAACATGGATTGGCAGAATGGGAATTTACATTACAGAGGCATACAGACACACGAATAACTGTATAAGATATCCTTAATCCACGTTTTTTTAAAAAAAATAATGGTTTTATGATGATAGTATTCCATGGTAACATAATAATAATAACAACAAAAACTGTAACAATAATAATAATAAAAATAATAATAATAATTATAACAATACGTGTTAATTTATTGGTTACGAGAATAATCTTACAAATCTCTAATGCTGAAACCACAAACGGTATGTACAAAACCGCCCAAAGACAATCAACACATATACAAGCCATAAAACATCACCTACTGATCTAACTCCAGCCATAAATCATCGGATAAAACAGTTATTACCCGAAAAAAACATAAACATCTTCATTATCCACTTATTCCAGATACTAGTACGATACATAAGAAAACAAACAGCTTAATTGTTACTTACAACCAGCGAAGACGTAACGTATTTCGCTAAACATACAGTGAAACCTCTCAAAACCGGACACCCTGGGGGTCCCCAGGGTGTCCGGTTTTGAGAGGTTGCACAGTACACTGTTGAGGAGCCTAAGGATAAATGTGTTGTAATATGTAATGATTGCATTCTGATGTTTAACTACGATTCATGAACAAATTACCATGCTCGAATATCAAGTGGGGAAGTTATGCTGATGCTCTGTGTAAGATATGAAAGACAATTGAAATGATACGATCTGAATAAAGCGATAGCATGCATTAATGCACGGTTGGTGCTGCAAAACATGATTATTATAAACAAAAAGCAATACATACGAGATGTAATTGATGGTGAAAGTTCGCGGAAATCCAGGACAATCGCATATGCTACACAATGTGGTACATATAAATCAGCAGATATAGCTTTATATCATGAATTCAGAAATTATTATACAAATATTCCCTTCTTAATTATGATTGAACAGATAGGAAACATATCGTATGCATATATATGCAACATCACTGTCGTTATATTAAAGAATAATTCCAGCACAAAAATATTTACACAATTCCCTAACAAGTCTCTGTCCAAAATTTATATCCCAGTAAACTCCCACGCCGAACTACTTTCCGAACCGTGAGGCGCAGTTAAAATAATTCTTAAGAAAACGGAAAATAAACACATTTTCTTGATGAATTTATTTCAAATGCTGGAATTATAAGGAATGAATGGCCTTTTTGTTGAATTTATCGGGGATATAAACTTGGAAAAGTCGCGGGAATACTGGACGAGGCCTTCCGGCCTTCGTCCAGTATTCCCGCGACTTTTCCAAGTTTATACCCCGATAAATTCCACAAAAAGGCCATTCATTCCTATATTAAATACATACTGGTGAAGCTTTAAAATGAGCCCGTATTCATACAGTCGCGAAAATGCAACACTTCAAATATTACAGTAACGTCCGTGCTACGGACTGTACGCGAGTATCTGTAGAGTTACGTGTCTGCAAGTAATGATCCTATATATGCTATACCACAGGTATTTGAACAGATGGTCAGTATGTTGGTGTCATGTATGGGTATTTGGGTTGATTTTGGCTAGATTTGGGTGGACTTCGCAGGTTTTCATATTTCACATAATTTTGTGCAACTACTAATGCTCAATCATTACACATGATATAAATCGTCAATTATCTACACATTAACCGTTCCGACCTTTCGGGCCCTTTTCTTAATGTCAAAATACCCATGCTTATACGAGTAATTCGTGGGAGCTGACGTAAATTGTATGTTGGTAACAATGCACCCAAACCACCAGAGATACCGAAATATCCCATAAAGCACCGAAATATTAACCATTCTTCAAGAACCTGTGTGCTATACCTGCCTAAACAGCATACGCTGGCATCGCTTTCCCATACACTCTATGCTTACGTAGGATACTTGCCGAAATATGTTTTACGACATTGAATTACGAACAGCTGACATAATACTGTAGCTGACGTCTAACCTGGTGCATGCAGCTGATTTTGGTTCTTCCAAAGAATCCAAAAGATTTTGACAGCTTCATTACACACGGAGTCGTTAACTTTTTTGCTGTGAAGTGGCTCCAGAAAACACTGGTGTGTTTATCTAGATAAACGGGGTGTAGATAGACGAGGCCTCGTTACACCACCGCCTGCGTTAATCTTGCCAATATTAGTAAACGTGTTTATTACAAAATTGGTTTGAATGTAAGCAGCCTGATTTGGCTGTGCCTGAGTTGTAGCAGCTTGATTGGCTGTGCCTGAGCTGTGAAACAGCTCAGGCACAGCCAATCAAACTGCTTGATTGACAGTTGATATTCCCAATAGATGTTCAGATACGTTGACATCTTGGCAACATTAGCGCAGGCGGTATTGCGCTATTAAACGAGTATTCACCACACGGCCTTTATGTTAGCGAATGAAATAAAAATGTATCATTGAGGTTAAGTGTTAAAATATATATAAGCACGCGATTTCGAACAAACCATACCCAACTGCTATATCAAAATAATTGCTGGACAATGTGTGAACAATGAATGGAAATATGTCAACAAACGTCTCATAAAAATATGATATATGTGTTTTTACGAGCGTTGAGGTGTTTCATCTTTTCGTCGATATTGTTCCTTCTGACTAGACAGTCAAAATGTGATAACATTATGATGATATCGAGTTTTGTTTCACATTTAGAAAAAACACGATGAGTGTAACGAACGATACATCAGAACGGTCAATAGTTTAATGGCTTCACGTGCATGTACTTATACATATATATTGATTGATTGATTGGGGATTTGTGTCCGTTGCAATGTACATATAGAGTGATTTCTAAAAACAAAAAAATCTTCCATGATGCTCCGCCTCCATTGGAATAAGCTATTTACCATAACATCGTCAAATTACAAAATATACAGTGTATTGTATATGGCGAACTGAAATGCAGCCCGCCCCAACAGAAACTAAACTTTTTTCTTAGATTTAGAGCGGCTCATTTGGTATATGTAATACCAATGGTGTCCACACAGAATGGCGAGCAATGTATGCCCAGATCAGACTGCGCGGACCGCGCAGTCTGATCTGGGCATACACTGATCGCTAACTAAAAAATCGCATATCCAACACATGGGTTCTGATTACCAATAGCAACCTATGACCATTTTCGCACCGTCTGTGGCCGAGTGACAATGCTCACTTACGACGTCATTAGATTTGCATAATGTTCAGACGGGTGTTACAGTATTCCCCGGCAATAATATGAAACCACTTGACGGCAAAGTTCAAAGAAAAGATGACAAAATGTCGCGGTAATGAGGCCATTATCTGTCCAGCTTCGGCAAAGATGAGCTATTAGGGCAAATACAATACACCTCATGAGAAAACACACAACGTGCCAGTCAACGACGAAACTAATACAGAGTCATCTGTATCCGAAAAAATCAGGTCATCCTATCCGATGCCTTTCTCCAAATTTGAAGACAAAGATATGAATTTTGTATGCCGAATTGTCTTTCTGTTTCGGACTGTATGCAGTCTAAGATGACGCTAAATGCTAATTTATGCCATGTGAATCAGATATTCTCACGAGGTTATAAAGCACGATGCGAAATAGGAAAATGCGATGAAACCATGAAAGAGAATGAAAAGTATATATTTGTCATATAACACAAACCATGTGGACTAATAATTCATGCTCTTCGTCATATGTATACAGGTACGCGTAAAAAGGGCGTTTAGCGATTTAGATCACTTAATGTATACGTATATTAGACAGAGCGTTGGTTAGACATGACGTAAACTGGGTTAATAACCTGGTTCAATAACCTATGCGTTAAATAGGCCAGGAAGATATATATCCTGATAGAGCAGCATTGACACATTTGTCGAACAAAGATGAGCAATTTACAGTATACAGACTAGCCTACATCTAACTTAATGTCATATGAAATGAATCGATTCAGTACACGTACCACTACGATCCTGCCACCAGTCGATGCAAATAACTGAATGGGTCAGTGGAAGAAGGGGGCTAACTCCCTCATGGAGTTAGCCCCCATCTTCCACTGACGCTTTCGATTGCAGTTTATAATACTCCTAGTGAAAGACGTCGATCATTGGCAAATAACTGAATGGGTCAGTGGAAGAAGGGGGCTAACTCCCTCATGGAGTTAGCCCCCATCTTCCACTGACGCTTTCGATTGCAGTTTATAATACTCCTAGTGAAAGACGTCGATCATTGGCAGATCGATTTTCAAAGTTAGACAACTGATTGAAACCGTTCAACAACTCCTGTCATCCTAAATGTGGCATGGCGGACCACACATGGGTCTGGCGCTGGTATTATCACCCTTACCGCAACGCCGTTTTTTGCCGATATTGATTTCGATAAAATGCAGTAATTTCTGTAGAAGACTTTGAAACTTGACGAAACATTCAGAGCTCATGTGGAATTTAATTTCGCGTGGGCTCTGAATGTGTCGTCAAATTCCGACGTCATTTACTGAAAATATGCCTGATTTTAAAAATTGTTAACGGCGAAATACGGTGATTCGACAAGGGAGTTAAGTAAAAAAGACGCACATATGTACAAAATAATGACTTGTGGCCCACCACTATAATTCGCAGCTCTGACGTCATAATAGCCGTCGGATAATGGAATCAGAGAAAATGTATTTGTGACAAGATGATGAAAAGATGCACAATCGAATTACTTAAGACACTGCCTAAAAACGGCATATTACGGTATTAACATGGCTCCGAAAGACAATTTAGATATGTTCTGTTTAAGAAATAAAAGCTGTCAACCTCGCTATATATTCGTACATCGTGGGGTAGAAGACCCATATACGGTCCCTGGTATATCTAAGAAAAAGGATATGGAAAAAAAGAATGAAAATGGAGATCTTTCCAAGAACGGCGAATCGTTCCGTCTCTGAAACCGTACGACCTGTATGCGGTTACAGACGGCGGAACAATGTCTTTTTAACATTTCGGTATATAAATATAGCGATAAAACATACAATACAGTTGGATCGGATTTCTATAAATAACACGAATTGATAATCATTTAATGCGACCTCCCATTGGACGTCTGTGGTAATACAAAAAGTACCACTAACTACACGTATGTGATGTGCATTATATACAGAAATAGACGGACCGGTCGAGACAATTTGATAACAATTTCCCATGTGCCTTAAAACGTATTAACCTACGTGTTGTTTTCAGACCGGCTGTTGCAGAGACAAAATACCATAGACTGGTTGACCTGCAAGTGTCGGCTAAATATGTTTTGTGGAAAAACGTACAATGCAATGACTGACGCAAGTGAAGATTCAGATACACAAGCAGGTCCATTCGTGCAATTTATGGGATGACTGCAACCTTTTTTTTCGATTGATGTTGCTGTCTGATTAGGATATACGCTGTTTGCAAGCGATGTATGAAATAAAATGTTCGCTTTGCGATGAGATCTGTGATCAAATCAATAACCATTTGGATAAGTTTGTTAGAAACACGTGAACTGAACTAATTGTCAGAAATCAGATATTCGTAAATCAAAGGCGTGAAATATGTTCTGTTATGTTCCCATGGCAACATAATCGCCATGCGACTGCGCGTGATTCCTACTGACTAATCACATCAGCGGATTTGAATCGCATGCGAAGCATTTCCGTGTCACCGAAAGCGGAAATTGATTTAGCGAGAAACGCAATTGTTTGTCACAAATGGTAATATTTAAATGCAATTATTCGAAGAAACGCCGTAATTCCGTTACAACGATAGGCAAATGCGATTATCGTATTAGTACTGCACCCTGTTGTCGTAATGCAACCAAATGAGACTTAATCCCCCAACGTTAGCTTACTAGCATTAACCTCTAGACATCTATTCAATGACATTGTAACTGTCCTTGGAACGAATGGTGTTACCTAATGCTTACTGACATAACACCCGTAGACATGGCGTTTCCAAAGTCGCGGCGTGATTTGAATATAGGGCTTTCAGTATTTCAAGCACCACACAATGTCAAACATTTGGAATAATGGGGAAATATTCCTGGCGTACAGTCACGTATTAATAATTCCAGCACAAAATTACTTACACAATTCCCTAACATTTGATTGGCCCGTAGCAAGTCTATGTCCAAAATGTATATCCCAGTAAACTCCCATGCCGAACTACTTTCCGTAACCGTGAGGCGCAGTTAAAATAATTCTTAATAAGACGGAAGATAAACACATTTTCTTGATAAATTTATTTCAAATGCTGGAATTATAAGGAATGAATGGCCTTTTTGTTGAATTTATGATAAATTCCACAAAAAGGCCATTCATTCCTATAGTGTCATTGGTAAAACAGCTATTTCTACTACGGTGAAACCTCTCTAAACCGGACACACTGTGAGGTCCCCGGGGTGTCCGTTTTAGAGAGGTTTCACTGCAATTCAGATAAATGAACACTCCAATACGTATACTGTATATATGTATTGATTTTCTTGGTGTCTGGTTTAAGGAGATTCCACTGTATCTCAAGAATGGGACATCGTGGCTATATGATGTACTACAAAACAATACACACTAATTGCAATAACAGAACTACAGTGGGACCACTCTAAACCGGACACCCTGTGTCCGGTTTAGAGAGGTGCCACTGTGTATCGTTTTAAAGACATTTGACGACAACAAAACGCTTGTAACACCACCATTCAGTCGCTACTAAATGAAATGGTGAAGACAAGCCGGAAAAGACCAATAACGGTATTGCCGCTGGCCAGCGAATGCGAACATATGGTTGGCAATAATTGTCAGTACATGAGCTTGTATCTCGGGAAAATGACCATAGTCCCAAATTGACAATCGCGTTGTCAAAGATTTATGCCACACAAATGTATGTCCCATGCACCGCATAATAAAACTCCAAACTGTTGTGTAAAGAGCGGAGTTCGTCACTGCCATCGGTGTTTAGACAAAAGTCTCTGGAATTTTATTAACATAGACAAAATATCTAATAGGGTCTATTTCTCCGGATGTTTGTGCCAATAATGCCTAATCAATCGGGACAGATGGTCATCGGATGACAATAACACGATTATTACACACCAACACTCATTTATAATGCACTTTCCCGCGGTGTGGAATTAGCGAAGATGTCCTCACGACGTGGACGCTGATAGACAAACAAACCGTTGGATTAAAGACAATCACACCGTGGATGGAGAAGTGGGGTCATCAGCAAAGACGGACGCCCACGCCAATGGAATATACTGGAAGATGAGCTTGGAATTTTGTTGTGGAAACAACTGCTTCAGACGCTAGTTACGGGCAAAAGCTAATTAACCCATGGTTATACTAATACCACCACGGTTATTGCCTGAACAGTATACTGTTTTCTCTCAGTCATGATAACCCTTTCAGTCATACATGCCATAAAGTCAGAATGTGCAAACACTGTAGATCCAGATGAGACGGCTCGTAACGAGCCGTCTCACCTGGATCTGCAGTATTTGTCATGATCTTCAATATTGTATACAAAAGTTATCATCTAAATCATTTATGGCGTGTTTCACTGGTTTGCTTGTTTTTATAGCGTGTGAATCTACGCTCAGGACAATGGCCACATATGATTGTCCTAAGTGGTATATAATTTGTCATAAATGGATGTTTTCTTTCACGAAGTCGGTTGCATACCATCATATATTCGCTGTCATAAACACAGACGTTAAACGCTAGTAAAATCCCTTGGTCCGTAACGGGGATGACATTCCGTGTAATTAAATACAATATACACTGTATATTGCTCTAAATAACACCAGAAACATTTATCAATATCACTTAGATAAGTATGTAGATGATGTTAGTGATGATTTAAGTGCATAAGTGCAGCATTATGCTTTGAACCCATTCTCATCACCTAACATATTGTCTGTCGCGGTCTGAGTTACATTTTTGACATTAGTGTCTTATGATTGTTAGCACACTGTGTTAATACACTGCGAAAGCCCATATTATGCAATGCACTCATACATCCATCTATCAACTGTTTTATCAATTCTTAATTAATATACTAATTCATTGTAATAAGGCCTGATTGTATTTGTCAAAAATGTTTCTTCACAATTTGCATTTTCTTCCCATAGTGGATTGGTCTCCACGTGTTTGCCATGTTGGATGTTAGTGGTAAAGTCCGTCTTTAGTGAAGTTCTCGCCTTATCCAGGTGAAGTACGTATACAAATTAAATAATAATATTTTCATAACGCTGCTAAGATACGATTGTCAATCTCAACGATCGCCCGAAGGAAGACTACGTGCATGTGATAAGTATCTATTTGCACAAATGTCGCTGTGACTGAGGAAATAGGGGATTATGGGTTTTTCGACCAGTGTATAGATCCAGATCAGACTGTGCATCCGCACAGTCTGATCTGGATCTACATTCGCTATTCCATCAATTAAACACTCATCATGCTTCTAACAAGAAATGTAGATCACTATCAGACTACATGAATGTGCTATTTGATCAAGAACTACACTGGTCACAAATTCCATAAGTACCATATTTCCAGGCAAGGCCACAAATACTCATGCATTTGATAAAAGCGTCGTTGTGACAACAGACCCACAACGATCATTCGAGAAAATAAGTGTAAATACAATGTACAAGACTAGTATAATTATAAAGGTACATTGAAGGAGTCGGTGGAAGAAGGGGGCTAACTACCTCATGGAGTTAGCCGCCTTCTTTCGCTGACCCCTTTAATAGTGAGTCACGGTGCAAATGCTAGCAAACATAACAGAGCCAATACGGACAGAGCCTTCGGGTTTTCTCCAAATTTTCGCCATCAATATAACGAAATACAAACAAATAAGCAATTGCACAAATCGTAATAGTGGTTTTATCAGGTCTAGCGATAAATTATTTGTCAACGCCCGCTCCAGCAAGTGACCAAGCCTTTTCGTCTTTTGTGTCAAGTGTCAATAGCCCTGCCTGCCACTTATTTGTTATTTACTGAGGGGATATAATTCTAGACCCTAAGGGATCTAAGTAACATAAACGTCCCCGCTGGCATCGCAACATTTGTGCAGTTTATACGCCTTTTGTTGGAAAATATGTGAATGAACTGCGCAAATATATTAAAATAATACTTGCGTCATAGTGTTTGTGAAAGACCTTACGCAAACATAGGTTAATGGCCAACGGGCTAAGTATGAAATGCTGCCTGCAAAACATAATCATTACCCAACAAATGGTCCAGTATATATGACATTTTTAACACGTTCAACACTAGAAACCACTTTCTCAATATTTGCAAACAGTCAAGATCATGATGAGCCGGCTCGTAACGAGCCGTCTCATCAGGATCTTCACCATTTGTGGATATATTTACTTTTTACAAAATTACATATTTTTCTGCAAATTATTGGAACAGCCTCAACCTTAGCATGACATAGTCCATGTCAGTTACTTAAGGGAGAAGGGGTTAAATATGGTATAAATAAACTATACGCATATTGGTTAGGAACTAGTTAGCATATACCGATAGTTTGTATATTTGTTTATGACAAACAAATATCTACACTCGTTGGATACATGTGATATTTTCTAAGCACTATGGGTGTATTCTATACATTTATATACTAGTACTAGATACTGAATGCTGGTTGCTTACGTTTTTACTGATTGTTATTGGTTTTTAATTAAAAAAACCAATCCTCAATGTAATGATATCTCACGCTTAGCGCCAAATAATTTAAATAAAACCTGCTCGGATCAAACACGTCTCCAATATTGACAACTGCGAGATATGGCATATTTTTCATTAGAAGCGCCATGTGCCGATAATACCCCGTATTAGTGTCACTATTGTATCGAATTCACCGATACAGTGCCTTGTTTCTGGATTTTACACAAATTCCCATGACCTGCACGGACTCCGTAAACATTTCAAAATGCAATTGGTAAAGGCTGAATGGATATTAATTTTCATTTATTAATACGGGCATATTAGTGTTCTGTATGTCAGCAATTTACGACCACTAGACGGGATTACTGTACACAACGGCCTGCGTTAATCTTGCCCAGATTACCAACATTTCTGAATATCTATTGGAAATTCTAGCTCACGGTCAAGCAGTTTGATTGTCTGAGCCCGAGCTGTAGCACAGCTCAGGCTCAGACAATCAAATTGCTTGATTTCAAGCACAATATGCAATTATTTTAAAAATACATTGACAAATGTTGGCAAGATTAGCGCCGACGGTGGTGTATGCATATTCGTTTTGGGTCAGGTCCGAGTATTAAAACCGAACACGTCATGTGATTTTTTACCTTCGGACATCTGCGTAATTTCATGAAATACATGTACGTCTACAAAATTTACATTTTTTTTTCGTAAATCGCGTCAAAAGAAGACACAATTTTCAGAGCACATGCGCAGTTATATTATATTCTACATGTACTCTGAAAATTTTGTCAACTTTTGACTTTATTTATGAAAAATATTGTAAATTTTGTAAAAAACGTATTTAATGAATTTACGCAGATGTCCGAAGGTACAAATTCACATGGCGTGTATCGTTTGTGTACATGCGTTAAAAACATCACATTCGTCTCAACTCAGGTAGAACCAAAGAGCAGTGGATGACATACATACAGTCATAATAGACAGGATCTGTAATTACCACCTTTATAGAATCTCCCCCATTCGCCGATATTGATTTCGAAAATTAGTAATATTTTCCGGAAACCACGTCGAAGATTGACGAAAAGTTCAGAACTCGTGCGGAATTTAATTCCGCATGAGTTCTAAATTGTTCGTCAACATTTCCCATGATTTCCGGAAAATATCGCATTTTCTTGAAATCAATATCGGCGAAACACGGAGATGTGATAAGAATGGTAATCCCAGAGCGGAACATCTATGTACATGCACGGATAGCCATAATTATGTTTTCCGTCAACAGGGCATACCTTGGCCAGAGAGAATGTGCCGACTTGTCGAGTGATAAGCTTCTACAATAAGCACAATCGCCAATTGATACAGTTACATACATGCTTACTCATCTGTGGCTGTGACTGGAGAAAAGGGGCTGATGACTTTCATGACTAGTCTAGCTTCTATCGTACTCCCGCGGCCTGATAAGACTCTATGCCGTTTGTTAGGAGCATAACAGATGTTTATTTGACTGAATGGCGCACAGTGTAGACCCTGATCAGACTGCGCGAAAGCGAAGTCTGATCTGGGTCTACATTGGGCGCGAATAATAAGCCACATTCTTGCGGTCACAGTCGCATTTTCTGTTTGCACAATGAAGTTGCAATGCTTCGAACGAAATTGTATATATCGCCTGTTTAAAGATCAGTCGCCCATTTGATTATACTCATTTATCTAATGTACTCGAGCGAAGCAAAAAATCCTTCAGCCTTAGATTAAAACTTAATCGGAATGCATAGTGGGGTTTATGCAAAGGCACAGAGTGAAATAATTAAATCCGAGCATGGCCGATCACGTCCGATTGTCCGCGTAACATTACGTCACGATTTCACGGCGATTTTACCGTGCTATAATAGTTTGTCATAAGTCGCTAGTGACTATTAAAATGATATTAGTCACAGTAAAGCGGGTGCTGACTAATACAATTATGAATATGGATTGACTTCTGTGGATCCTATGTTAGCCAAGATCCTATTTTTGCAATGCAATACACTGTAAATGTATTACAATTTACACTGGAACCTCTCTAAACCGGACACCCTGTGACGGGCCCAGGGTGTCCTGTATATATATGTTCCACTGTAAATCAAGGATCTGCTCACTAAAAAACTTCATTTAGTACTTTGCAATCACGAACAGACAGTGTTTTTGGCCATAAATAACAAAATTAACCACACATGGGTGCAAAGTGTGTCCGGTCTAGAGAGGATACACTGTATGTATTGTACGTATATGTGTGTTTTTCATATCATTAATTTGTTTTGTTCGTCATTTACGTCACCATGTATGTCACGCTCATTGTGAAGCATACTAACAAGGCAAGTGGGAGGCTTGCAGGGCCACACAAACAAGGTAGACACTAGGTAGAACTCCAATCGGAAGAACATGAAACGAATTTCTGACACCGACTATGTGGACAATAGAATGGTTGAGCATAAAAAAACTACTAGTAACACCCTCTTGGAGTTAGACCCCTACTGGATTTGTCTATTCAAATAAAAGATAAACTGTATCACAAATGCACTATAAATGTACTATGCTTGCAAACATACTCTATACTACGCATTGTTAGCAAGAAGCCTAATCCAGAATATTGTGTAACAGATACGAATCAGCATGTCTTGAACTTTTCTAAACCCACTACATAAAACCAACCTGACCAGTTTGAAGAGGATTAGTATGGCGATGTGTCATGAGATAAAGCGTTCTACATATATGTTGTGTAACACACAAATACCCGAATGTATGCACTGCTCAACAAACTTGTCAGTTGTGTGTTCGTTAGAATCGTCTTAAAGACGATTCTAACGAACACACATCTGTCATGTTTGAAAAAGACATTGGGAAAACAAAGCAATACGAATTAAATAAGTAGCTTAGAAATAACTGTCTATTATACATTCAAGTCAATTCCCTGATCAGAGGGAGGTCCAGTTTAGAATATTGTCAAGGGTTAACGACGTTTGCAGTTGTATATTCCAATGTATTTAGGCAGCGTTAATTTCATTTTAAGTACGTCATTACTCCAATAGCCAGCGGGAGATTGGATACATATAGAGATGAACTGTGTACATTTTCTAACCTCGGAGTTTGTATTGGACACATATTTGTTGTAGCTATGTAAGAAACTGGTGCCTTCTTGCATGCAACGAATCTGCTTTTGCTGGGCAAATATATTCTGTTCGCAACCAGTTACCGGACGATTCAAATCTCGTCTCTTGGAAAATCAGGACATTTATGTTGTAGATCAGAGAAAAGTCTCTATTATAAAGGCGAGATGCCCATGGGCGACAACGCTAAATGTTAGTGAATATGCAAACCAAGAAATTTATCATTTTCATGTACATGTTATTATACGTTTCTCGTTTCTGGTTGGTTGGCTGGTGATTTTCTGACCGACGCGTATGGCGGTATGGTTGAGCCGCCACTTTCATTTTCTCTTTTCCTTTGACACTGATGGATTGTGTGTCGTGTAAATTCACCTCATGTGACGTCAGCCTTTAATCATGTATGATTTACGTTTTAAAGGAAAAACATATTACATGTATTATACATTCAACAGGTGTTCATATGTTAATATACAATTCTGCAAAATTTCCTGATATTCTTGCCAACACTCTGCGTCATTTACCGGCAAGAACATATTGCTGATTGAAAAACAATATATCAGCGAAAGATGGTGATACGACATCGGAGATAATTCTAGAGCCAGGCAGACTTCTTTTAATTATTAGTATTCTTACTTGGTTTGAGGTGCTATTGTCAGCTGATGTGCTATATCTAACGGCCAATGTTTCAAGTTGCCGTGTAACATGCGGAAATCTCTGGCGACCAGACAGGGCCCATTGGGATGTCGTACTTGATAACCCCTGTATATATGTGGCTGTGACTGGAGACACGGGAATTATGGGATTCGTGATCTGTGTAGCTCCTGTACGGTTGTTTCATGATGGAAAGGTGAACAGTGCAGATCCTGATCAGCCTGTGCGGATGCACAGGCTGATCTGGATCTACACTGGCCACAAATCACGTAAACCACATATGACAGAAGCCACGTCAATTCCGGTTAAGTATCCACATAAACGTGTTTAAATACGGCGCCAACCTGCGCTTTTCCAGGAATGAAAGAGCGAAATAAAACACAATACAGACGATAATGGCATGAATCACGTGACTATGACGTAGTCAAGAGGCGTGGTCACATACTGTACGCTGTGGCAGCATAGCATTCATTATCTCTCGTGTTCTCATTAAAACCATCGCTCATTAATGCGCAGGTGGCCAATTAAAATTCACGTAACGTTATTCATTTGTGACAGTCATTGGAGACAAGGGGTTTTACGGCCTTTACGACCAGTGTAGAGTCTGATCAGGATCTGCACTGGTAGCCGTTGAATCAGTGAAAAAGCCGTCACGGTGACCACACAGTATAAATACGCTTGTCTAGCGAGAAGGTCGTTGTAATGGATCAGCTGCTAGACTGGCCACGCAGGCAATACGTCACATCTCACCAGTCAGTTACATGTTACGATCATACTTCTATTTCAAGCACACGTCGTTAATTTCCTGTGAGAAATTTAACAGTCATGTTTGACACTCCTAACAAGAAAATCAACACGTTTTCATTGCTGTATGCACGTATTTCCAAGAAAAAAAATTGATATGGAAATTATTAGAGGTCTGTTAATGCAAAAACTAATGAGCATGCATGTGATAAAATACACCTGTGACGTATACAATGACGTTTAATTAAGAAATAGGTTTTTGTTTTAAACATAAATTCTTCGTTAATGACGGAGAACTCAGAAAAACAGGCAAACGATCCATATATAGCAATGGTCCGAAGTTATTTGTTCACATCAGTGCATAAATAAATATGTTTTCCAACAAGCTAAAATGTGACTATAATAAAATACAGTGTTTCTTTCCAAATATAATCCCATAAGTATGTTATATGATTCCAATTAATACATGCGTTGTCTTACACACCATTGTATTGGAACCTGCAAATGTCTGAATTTGATTTTAATCTGAAAACGTTCGCATTACGAGCGCACATAGTGACCTAGCAACAGTGGAACATCTCCAAACCGGACACCCTGGGGACCCCAGGGTGTCCGGTTTGGAGAAGTCCCACTGTATATCTGAATCATCACATAATGATCCTCCATTTCGTAACAGCGAGTCGTCGCCACGCGATCATTATCCGCGGTAATGAGGAGTAAAATTGCAAGAATTTACAAACTCATTATGTTTGAGCACGGACAATAGGCGACACACAAATCACCGTATACTAATAAGCTACGGTGGGTAAGGAACGCCACAAGCATACACTGCCGCCTGTGTTAAATCATGACAATGTTTTTCAATTTCATTATTTCACAATACTTTGTGCTTCAATGTTGTATTACAGCTCAGGCTCAGCCAATCAAACAACTTCATTCCGAGGTGAGATTGCCAATACATGTTCAGCATCGTTGACATCCTGGCAGGATTAACGCAGGCGAATGTGTACTATAAACGTTGACACCTTGGCAAGATTAACGCAGGCGGTTGTGTATATTGCTGAAATATTTAGGAAAATACACGGAGCATAGGCCCTAAATACCAGATTAATTTTATCGCCTGTGCTGTACTTGCCCATGATTTTCAATTTCTTTATTATAAAAATATTTGAATACTGTGCTTGAAATCAAGCAGCTTGATTGGCTGAGCCTGAGCTGTGCTACAGCTCAGGCTCAGACAATCAAATTGCTTGATTGCGAGTTGGTGTTGCCAATAGATGTTCAGAAACCTTGATAATCTGGACAATATTAATGCTGTCGGTTGTGCACTGTTGACGTACATTAGCCACCGTAAAAGCGACTGTCTGATCAACGAAGTGGATAATGCCCGGACAATGCTCTAAAACAGATATCGCGTTCAACAAGCATTACATTCCGTACATAGACAGCTAATGACACTGATATAGACATGTGATATGGTTTCTATCTCTTAGATAATCTGTTGTCACATTCATGCTATTTCTTGAAAATGTGGGCAATTTGAGGAGTTTTTCGCAAAGATTAGTATCCATTTACAGTGTCCAGGTAGTTTCGTGCTAAATTATGTCCAAATTATGTGGTATTAACTGTCACAAACAGACAGCTGGTCATAATGTCATACATGCCACACGCTTAATTTATAGTGTGGCACGCCAACACGTCATATTACGCTACGTTTGTCATATTTCGCGAGCTGAAAATTGATCGAGTATTACTGATTTACTTCGTTGCCTGATTCCTGGTTTGATATTCACTTTGTAGCCGTAAACGTATATATAGACACAAATCCATCGCCGTGTGTCCAAACATTCCTGGGACCCGTTTCACTAAACTTCGTACGACTACAATGTTCGTAAGTGCAAATTTAGGATCGTCTGTAAATTTCAATTGATGGATTTACATTTATTGAGCATAGGCTGCATATGCAGCCTATGCTCAATAAATGTAAATCCAATAATTGTTTACACGAAAACATTGCTAATGTGACATTTTAGTCGTACGAAGTTTAGTGAAACGGCCCCCAGGTGTGCATGAACACGAGATTATGCAGAGCCTCTCAGTGTATCAGAAATGCAGCGGCCCACCGTAATTGAGAGATAAGCACATAGGCATGTTTGCTTTCTTTGTGATAATGAAAATACTGTAGTGAAAATTTCGGTACATGTTCCACTGGGGACCAATATCCAGAGCTCCAGATAAGGTGCGTATTGGCGTATTTTACGCAATTATTTTAACTGAATACGCATTGATTATCACAAATGATAGTACAAAATACGCACTGCAATGTGAAAATACGCATTGATTTTCAAATTGAGTATCAAAATACTGTCATAAAGTTGAAATTGCACTTAGTTGAGCTGCAAAAAGCAAACAGTATTTTCTTTGTGCAGCTCAAATAAGTGAATGTTTAAATTTGTTATATGTTTTTATCATTTGTAATTTAGTAATCATTTGTTCCCTATTTAGTAATGAAGAAAATAAATAATCCATTTGTAAAAGTAAAATACGCCATGATTTTGAAATCAGGGGGTATAGTACGCTTTAGACACAAAGCTTATCTGGAGCTCTGAATATATATATGCGGCCAAATAAGCACATACTGAGGGTTTTCAGGTGTTCCATAAAACTGATCAGAGCTCTAGCTCTAAATGGTGAGAAGTGTGGAAACGAGTACATTTGTGAATACGACCGAAGAGATGGGGCTTATGAGATTTGTAACCTGATACAGATTTATATCGCTTGTTAGAAATATGACATGTGTTTCATTGACGGAATGGCGACCAGTGTAGATCCTGATCAGACTGTGCGAATGCACAGGCTGATCTGGATCTACAGTGGTCGCAAAACCCGTAAGCCTCATCTCCCCGGTTACAGCCACATTTGTGGTCTACATTTCACCGCCTTTATGTACATACGTCCTTAAGCTAAGAATCGTACCAACAACGTTGTTCCATAACAAAGCATAGTCTACCAGAGTCTGAACGAGATTGCGTATAATTAAGACCGGAGCAGTGCGCTCAGACCCATAATTAGACGCACTCGCTCGCCTAGCGCCAGGTGTGCCCAAGGTGTGCTCTGTAGCACAATATACATGTTGGTATTGATAAAGTTGGCAATGTAGCTGAATTCATTATTCAGCTCTTTGTTAAACAAAGAGCTGAATAATGAATTCAGATACATTCTACACAGGATGTGAGTGCAGAATGTCACCTGGTATGTGTATGGTACGTCGTTGATAACCAACTGTTGCTATAGTGTGTATTGTTTACATCTCGTTATATTGACTGTTGGTGCAGTTTTCTTTCACATGCTAAATGATATATATGTTTGTGTACAGATGAATATGAATAACACAAGTGGTGTTGATTCATAAACGAACACGTGTCGACTTAGTATCGTTTTAGTGTGTACACTATGAGTTGCTCATGTAATACACATTTAATACACTAATGTCATACAATACAAATATGTAAACCCGAAACATGCTAAAGATTGGTGCAGCTATAGTAACCATGTACAACTGTCATTTTCATGTACACCTCCTGAGAAAACATATGTGTTCTTAAAGTCAAATAAACACATTACTGATAACAATACATCTACTGCCCATTAGCGAAACGTATATGCCACTAGACTGATATCATAAAGATACGTATTGAAGGTGGAAGAATGAACCGCTCGGATATAGAATAGAATAGAATTTATTTAACGACTTAAACTAAATAGTTTCTCGTCTACATACACCACATCTCAAATAAGTCACAGATTTGACTGTCGAGTATTGAAGACAGGTCTGTAAATGTAAAGCCGAATGTTGACGTAGAACCGTCAGAATCAAGTCGTGTTGTGTGTTGCATATCCTTTAGAATTCATGCCGATGTTTTGTCAATGTCTCAGTCCAATGTTTCCAATCCAAGGTAAAATGCGAAATGCATGTTCGTGTACAATTCTCTACATGTTCAGTCGAGTAGAGTTGAAAGCGCTGTCCGAATTAGTCTTTTCTAGATAACATTCTAGTTGTCTGTCTGGCACGAGGGTAACGTATCATGTTTCATACATGCGAATACCATTATTGTTAATCTGTACACGGGTCATAAGTTCTGGTTGCACGCTATTTAAATGCGTGTCCATAAGTATTGTCTTTCATGTCAGATCGTTTTTGCAGATGACAACTGAAGGGGTCAGTGGAAAAACGGGACTACACCACCGCCTGTGCTAAACCTGTCAATATTTGTCAATGTATTTATTACAAAATACGTGAATATTGTGCTTGAAAGCAAGCAGCTTGATTTGCTGAGCCTGAGCTGTGCTACAGCTCAGGCACAGCCAATCAAGCTGCTTGATTGCGAGTTGATATTGCCAATATATGCTCAGAAATGTTGACATATTGACAAGATTAACGCAGTTAGTGGTGTAACTACCACATGTAGTGAAGGGGTCAGTGGTAGAACGGGGCTAACTCCCTCATATTAGCCCTATAGTCTTCACTGACACCTTACATTATCGTCATCACCGCGATCCGTGTCTTTTAGTTGTTATTCTTTCCCGTCATTGACGTTCCACCAACTAACTGACCGGTCTATTCTCGTATCGTTGTTGTTGCTAAATGGATACACACGGATACGTTCGAATACATCCGAATAGTTTAGGATTAGCAGTGTAACAGTAGCCGTCGATTCGTACTCGCTCGTGATTAAGAACAAACACGGTCACAAAGGCGATTTGTTCCACCACGTTAAATGGGTTTCCACGTGTGAATAACCCATCCTAATGACATTGATCGAATTTCCGTATTCTTCATGTATGTATTGTTAAGGAGATTTATTGCATTGGAGCTGAACATTTAGCTAGTCAACAATGGCGGCGTTTTGAAAGACAAAAAGGCAGATGCCACGCCAAAGGCGCCATTTTGATCCATGTTTTCGTGCTTTATTAATGTTTTAAGTACTTTTCTACAATGGGCACAGTGGACATAGCTTGCTTTTTACTGTTATATAACCAATTTTACAGTAGGAATGTATAGTGGTAAATGTTTGTTTTCTCTGTTACTTTTAATGTGAATCTATGTACGCGATGATGGCACCCCACGTGTTCACCCCTTGTATTTGGCATTCTATTTTATTGTCTTCATGCTATTCGAATAATTAGGACGAGGGCTATAGGCGGGTTCATCTAGCATATTGACAAACTATGTACATCTTGATGAGACGGCTCGTTACGAGCCGTCTCAGCTAGATGTACACTGTTTCTGAATTGTGATATTTGGTTTTACGGCACATACGAGTTGAGTACGTTGGCTGGGTAGGGGCAAACATTTATATTCATTCCCGCTTGAGCATCATTGTAAAACGACACTACAACCGACACCATGGATACTGCTTCTGGCTATGCACCGTCACACATTAGAGAACTCGGCAGTGACATGATGGTTCAAGACATGCGAATGAGAAGTGAAACAAATTTCTGCTACAGATAATCACAGAGCCTTACATCGTGTATGTCACATAGCCATGACAAACTGAGAAGGTGAGCGGAGTAACCTGGTGGTTAAATCTCACAGCTTGCCTCCCAATAATGACAGGGTAGAATTGAAAGGATGGATTTTACTGGACACATGAGAAACAGGCATTTCTCAATATGTTGTTGTAGTCGTCAATGCACATTTGATTGTATGTCTGTCCATGGTACGCACCTCTGTTTCAAGCTTTTGTATTTGTTAAATGATGTGCGCAATACAGATATAAGATAATTAAAGGATGGAAGTATAAAGATGGTTGTATTCGCCACGGCTGAGGATGGTTGCAAAAACAACGATATATGGGGTGTTCCCATGCTCACGTCCAACACAACTCCTCAACGCCACCTGTGACCCAAAGGTCCTCTCGTGATGGAAAATAATAGGGTCAACTTGAATAGAAACGAAACACAATAAGCTGTCTTTCATGACCTTCTTTAGTAAGAACATCGACACTTATATTTTGAGGAAATTACGGCGAATAAAACATCTGCTATTTAAATGTACGGAATGCGTACAACGACGATTTGCAACTCGCCGTGAGAGGAAAATATCCATATGTATTTGCAACCAACGTAAGACCTGGTCAGCCTGCGCATCCGCGCAGTCTGACCAGGGCTTACATTGTTTGCGAAATCATCCATTCTCCTTTTAATGAGCGTATTAATTAATTGACGTTGCAAGTGACACATATAGGAGCTACACGTAGCTACACTCCAACAAGGCAACTGTTGTCATCCCGTGTCAATATTTTCAAAGGAAAGCATCGGATTAGACAGTCGCCCGTTCCAACCCCGTATTTAGACGTCACCTAGTAAATTACCAGACAAGCAGTGAATAAACTATCATGGGCTCTAATCATGATGTAATTATAAGGGTCTGTGTCCCTTCCAGAGCTCAGCCGCATGACCTCTATAATCGATGTGAATTATTTGCTGTCGCAACCGGAGTTACTAGGGATTAGTCAGAATTACGTGTTTCCCCTTTCACGGCGGGAAAATTGTCGTCTGCGTCTTATGTTCACGCTGTTCTTTCTAATTTTAAAACATTAATGACAGCCTTTCATAAATGCATGCCGGAAACATATGATTTACATTGTCTGTCTAAGGAATAGAGAATGTATGGAGCGGGAAGCAGATTCTCATGACGGTGTCTCACATTGAAATTAAATAGAGAAGTTGAATTTCAAAGAAAATGTAAACACAATTTCTGACATCGCAATGAAATCTCCATTTGGATGTGATACGTGCCTTCATATATTGCGAGTTAATCAAACCAATAGCGATACATCGATATATTGGGTACTGTTGGTCAGCTTTGCGAGAAATGAACATCTGTGTTATTAACACGATTATGAGCATAGGTGCACGTGTGTACGACATTGCGTAAATGCCAAAACAAACCGGGGCCCGTTTCACTAAACTTTGTACAACTAAAATGTTCGTAAGTGCAAAATTATGATAGTCTGTGAATTTCACATTATCACTGTTTTCTGGATTTACATTTACTGAGCACATAGACTGCATATGCAACATATGTTCAATAATTGTAAATCCGGCAATTAAAATTTCCAGACGATCCTAATTTTGCACTTACGAACATTATAGTCGTACGAAGTTTGGTAAAGCGGGTGCCAGTGTTTATTTCTTATTATACCGGTGATAATGGCAATGATATTGATACAGCATTCAACAGACAATAGCATGATATATTCTATGAAGTTCTTGTACGAGATATCACATTCTTTGAAATACATTAGTGTAGAATATGCATTTGAAGAGCCGTGACAATGCAAATGCTGCCGTATTGTCTCGCTCGTGTGAAAGTGATATAAGTGCATAATATATTGTAAGTCAGACATGGTGTCATTTACGAACAGCGTTGCTCAAGATCAGACTGCGCATGCGCAGTCTGATCTTGAGCTCCGCTATTCGTAATTTTAAGTCCTTGAAATGTTGTATTTCTGAAAATCTACTAAACATGTTAAATCATTATTAAGCCTGTATGTGAATTGAAAGAAATGACGAAAGTCCTCTGTGGTACGTTATCAATTATTTTCCACCGACGGCCATGTCGTAGACAGAGATTGTAATCGTCATTTATCTGTATCGCCGTGCCTTGTTAGCTGTGTATCACCAGCCATGACAAATGTGTGCTTGTTAATGCGACATTGACCAGTATATTGCAGAGTAGCGAGCATACTTACTAGTATGTAGTTGGACGAGGATATACTCCTTACAATGTATATTGAAAGTGCAACAAATGCATGACTGAATAGAGAGTTTAACCCGTGGTTCTAATACTGCGGTTCATAGGCATGGCAAATCTTGCTCTCCATTTTTCACAACAGCGTGCTTCCAATCTGTTCTCGTAGGGCTTTGCACTTCAGACACATATTACCGTTTTCCAAAGCGATAGCATACCACGCTGTTTAAAATAAACACCAACTGCTATGGATCTTCGGTTTGGTATTTTCATAGTAAAATAACTGTGTAGAAAAAATAGCTCGAAGGTACGTGAAATATCAAGGAACACAAGCAAGTGTTTCACGCGTGAAAGAAAACAAATGGTGTACGAAATAAAATGGTAAACTTGATTTAAATTTCCATTTTATAACATGGAGTCGTTCAACCCGCTAAATGATAATGGAATATTTGCAAACACTGCATATCCAGATGGGCCGGCTCGTAACGAGCCGTCTCATCAGGATTTGCAGTATTTGTATAACATTATTTTCAGATTTGAAACATTACCCCGCTTATGATGAAAGAAATAGCATAAAATAGCTTGGGATATTCCATGTCAGATATTTAGGGATGAAAGGGTTAAACATCCGTGCAAGGCATTCTACTATAAAACATACAGTGAAATCTCTCTGAACCTGACACTCTGGGATGTCCCCAGGGTGTCCGGTATAGAGAGGTTTCACTGTAAATCAGACATTTGATCACTCTGAGCCATAGTTGTATGCTATGCGATGGCGAACAGACATTATCACCGGAGATAAATGACCAAGAAGCTTATCAAAAATAAAATCACATGTGTGTTATTGGTGTCCGGTTTAGAGAGGTTCCACTGTACTTGTAAAAAGCACAATGTGCATAAAACAGAACATTATTCTAGGGTTTGTTTTAAAAACAGATTGAACGATCTCCAAACAGTGTGACACATGTCGGCAGGTTATTTGCACAATTCGTCAACTTAAAAAGAAGCAAATCTTGTTTTTAAAGCTACAAACCACGAACCCCAAACGAACTTGTCAATCAGAGTTTAAAACAATACGCAGTTCAGTTCTCCAGCAATCTACTGTGATGAATTAAATTAGCTAAAGTTAGAAATATACACTTTTGTACGAAATTGCGATTCGAAATACAATTTGTACGAAACGCCTGCTCGAAATATAGCGACATACTGACGTAATCTGTGTGAACCAAGCGACACTTGAAGACAGTTGGAATAATTGAATAACTTGAAATAAACTCATACAATATTACACAACTTAATGGTTGCCACCAGTGTATACCCTGGATTGTTAACAGGCAGTGAACAACAGTGAACAACATATATAGCCTCGCAGTCACATCGTGGTCTCGAATTTACGTATTTATATTTTGTATCATGTTCATGTCTACGCGAAATGGTGTATGCAATCAAATAAAACACACAACTGGATCGCGTTAAAACGAAACTTGTGATCTAAGTTTTCAGTTGGCAGAACCTGACTGGTGCAGGTGCAAGACATGTTAGCATGTGACAAATTTGACGATAAAAAATTACAATTTTCGAAAAAAAAAATCCTTTTTTTTTGTGGAAAATTGTAATTTTTTATCAATGTCATGACCTTCACAGATCAGGTTGTTTTTTTTCGAAAATTGTAATTTTTTATCACAGATCTGGGGCTAGACTTGTCATACTGCCATAAGCTACGTGTATCCAGTCATAGCCACAAACCACGTGTAATAATATTCACAAATGCCACGAACCCCATCTCGCAAGTTACACAATAAGTTTTTGTCAAATCAAAACGTTAAAGGGGCATATCAGAATTTTTTTGAAAAAATACTATAGAAACGTGTTTTAATCATAGCCCTGTGTAAAGTGGTTTAATTGCAGTTGATTACGGTCTTCGCTGGTTAAAAATACCAAGATCCATGTTTTCTTATTGGTTGACAAAATTACACAATTCCCAGTTGTCAGGGAAATATGCCGCAATTCCGGGCCAATTGATTTCTGACGAAATCAGCAATTTGTATAGAATGTTAAAGACCGTCACGGAATGTCTCCAGATTGCACAATCGCCTAAGGAACATGTTTAATTGTGTGAACCGGACGTGCACATCTCTAGGACCTTGAAAATGTATTTAAGCTACCAAATTATAAAAATTATAGCCAGAAAGTTACGTAATTTTAAGATTGCCCAATAGCAGTTCAAGAGAAACTACTGTAAACCTATTGCATGTTTTGTTCTGTCCTGTTTTGTTCTGTTGTGTCTGTTCTGCACTATGTCATTACACCTTTCAACCCTAAGGAACTGGAATGGCATGTGATATGCTAATGTTCCTACCAATCCAATGGTCACAACATGATTTTCAGATTCGTCCATTTATAAAAAGGGGGTGTTTTTGTTCTAAGAAATATGAAAATTACTTGCAAAAAGTGCAGATCCTGATGAGACGGCTCGCTACGAGCCGGCTCATCTGGATCTGCACTGTTTGCATAAACCAATATAGCGGGCTTTCGGGTTCAAAGGGTTAACACTGTTTTCTTGCAAACAATTATTGTATTTACATGTATTGAGCATAGGCTGCTGCTCAATAAATGTAAATCCATCAATTGAAATTTCCAGACGATCCTAAATGTGCACTTACGGACATGTTATTCGTACGAAGTTTAGTGAAACGGGCCCCCGATTACTACAGTCGAACCTCTCTAAACCGGAAACAGGGAAATGTTAGTTTTACTCAATATTGATCCTGTTCATAGCCATCTATCTCCGATGATAATGTCTGTTCGTGATCGCATTGCACTGTTTGCATAAACCGCTATAGCGGGCTTTCGGGTTCAAAGGGTTAATCACCAATAATACTTAAAACGAAAACTACTAGTATTAAACATGCGTGTGGTCATCATACGGTATTCATCCAAATTAAATTATACTTTACCTTTCAACCTTCCTTTCTTAGATGAAAGCTACATATTTAAAGCAAACATCGCCCTTGTTAACGCAGGTTACGCTGAGAATAAAGACATTGCGGTCACTTTGAACGAGGTGACTGCGACATTCAAGTCTACAATTGATGATTTTATATGCAAAGACACGCACTCATGATAATCGCTTTTCTGTTGTCTTTGAAGCGACATCAATTGCGGTATGCCACAAATGTGACTTAGTCATAGGATCAGTACGAAATGGTTATTGGATTAAATTTCATACTTGGCCTTCCTTGTGGCAACTTGTAACAGGAGCGCATTGAAACCAATCAACAAGAACATATGCCTACTATATATATAGGCATGAACATTTGTGGCAGTGACTAGAGAAATGAGGCTCAATGATGTGTGACCAGTGTTCGTCCTAATCGGATATTACGGATATAACGATCTGTATTGGTTGTTAGAAATATGACCAGTGTTTCATTGATGGAATGGCGAACAGTGCAGATCCTGATTAGACTGCGGATGCGGATACGTACGTATCCCCCTTAATCCGCCGAGGTCCGTCCGTGTATGTGTAAACGCATCCCGCTATATAAATTCCTGCGTACGGGCCTGACAGAGACAGCGATTATTGTAGAATGCTCTTTTAGGAATTCCCCATTAGTTTTTATTTCCACCTAGTCAGCGATCTGATGTACGAGAATACGCCATCCGATCTCACACAGAAGGTTAGACGACAGAGCAAATAGCTTAATACATCATACCCAGCACACACGCATTCACATATTAAACAGAGATTCATTTTGTCAAAATTACTTGGGATGAAATTTCGGATCTCTGATTGCGCCTATCTATCACGTAAGTAATTGACGAGCTTTTCTAGAAAGCATGGCTTACGCTGAGACAGGCAAACGTAGTCGCATTTAACGTATAATAGTCCAGTCTATGCATAATGAATGATCAAATGTTTGTAAAATATGTGAATAATCCCGATTTAGACCTAATATATTCGGAAGTTTCCGGAATATTACGGAAACTACCGATGATTATCGGGCTCGTCCAAAAACAACGATGTGGGCGATCGGTGGGAAATTTGCAAAAGCTTCCGTTCGAATATCGAATTTAAAGTTTCACAAACTTTCATTGTTTGAATCGTCTCTATAACTCTCCAGCCGTTCGTCATACAGTGAAATCTCACTATATGGGACACCATCGGGTTCCCAAGGGTGTCCGGTTTAGAGATTTCATTACAGTGTCCATCCGTCAAACGAACACGCAAATACATGTTTGACATTACTAATCAAAAACAGATGTGACCATACATGAATCCAAGGTAAACATATTTGATGTCCCTATGTGTTGCTATTGTACATGTACACTACATGTAAACGTTAGTATAAAAAAGAAAATTGAGTGCAAAAAGGAGGTATATCCACTGCATGGATGACGTCATATCAAAGTCTTATGATTCCGCTAATTTGCTTGCACTCTAATTCCACATAATACAAGTAAGACAACACCAATAGACTACAACTGGCGAATGAGACGTTCTATGGAAACGCTAGTACCGGGCTCAAAAGGAGGGATTTTCCCTCCTTTTGAGCCCGGTACCAGCGTTGCCATAGAAACGCCTCATCATTTTGAGCCCGGTACCAGCGTTGTCATAGAAACTCCTCATTCCGGTTGCGCAAAAAAAACACGCTAATCAAGCACACGGACTGTGAGATACAAAGAACGAAATGAATTGATATTTGATTAAAGATCACCCTCGGTGGAATAACATTAATTGTAATTGATTACTTTTTTTGCCCCATCTTCGGAGTAAACACGTGATGAAGAAAAATATCTAAAAAATATACAAATATTAAGTAGATGGTAAAACAGTGTAAGACTGAATTGAAACAGACGAATTGGGAAATTTTGTGTAAGTTTTTAACGTTATATATAGTACAAGCCATACATTCATTTCATTTTCAGATATAGAAACTTTGTGGCTAAGCTAGCTGGAGTATTTTAGTGTATTTTATGTCTAAATAGCGGATTATATGATAGTGGGAAAGGCCGGTTTCTCTACGAATCGTGCATTGGCTGCGAGCTAAAGTTTTAATAACGAAGCCATTAAAAAATTCCGCGTGGCTAAAGGACTGAATTCGTTAATAGAGAGGGAGATTTTGTTTGGAGAGTGGCTCATTTGGAGCCAATGTCTGACGTGCTGTGTGAAAATAGATACATTTCCATTTCGACCAGTGTAGACCCAGATCAGCCTGCGCGTACGCGTACGCGCAGTCTGATCTGGGTCTACACATGTCGACACAATTAATACGAAAAATACCCGATTCTGCAGCTGAAAATGACATGCACCTTGTCGTGTTTCACAAACTTTTCAGTTGACCATGCGTTATTCATCTGAAAATGTCAATAAGCATCGCTTTGTCATCATTTTGTCAGAAATCTGAATTATGGTGTTTGGACAGATATTTTTTGTTGAATTTCATGCAGACTTCAATAGCAGTGTGGATCAGCAAAATAAACCATGTTTTTAATTTAGCTTTGTGTGCAGTTTCTTGCGCTGCCTCATTGCCCAATGGCATATTTCCCTGTTCTTTGTCTATAAATGAAACGCCAGCTGGGATTTCGCCCCAGCGAAGTTCGCTACCAGTGCACACAATGCGTCCCTGTTCGCGAACGTCATTAAGTGTATTTTGTCAATTAGTCTATACGCATACTCGTATTCTTTTTCATTCAGCACATTGTGTACATGTGCGTGTACTATATGATACTTAAAGTTATTTTAAAATGTTGCGCCGTTCTCTGTCTAAGTTTTCAAGCTGTGGCGTTAATAAGTATTAAAATTAAGCATTTGCTCTGAAACGTGGCACATTTCCTTCATAATTTACAGAATATGAAGTCATTTTTTTCCTAAAGCGATCTCAGCAATATACAAACTAAAATGTGGTTGTGACTGGAGAAATGGGGCTTATAGGTTTTGCGAGCAATATAGATCCAAATCTGCACTGTTCACCATTCCATCAATGAAACACTCGCCATGCTTCTAACAATCAGGATAGATCGGTATCAGGCTACATGAGTGTGCTATTTGCTCAGGAGCTACACTGGTCACATATCCCATAATTCCCATTTCTCCAATCACAGTCACACGTATGATAAGGTACATTTTCCCAGCTAGGGTCCAGATAGTGATTGATGACGCATGTGATTGATCGATTTGATCAGTATTTCACTCGCACGGGGGAGAACGAGTTCTACTGATTGCTTTCATGAATTGAAAAAAAGTCACTCAGTACAATGCTAATCATGAAGGTTTTATGATTAGTTTAAAACAATTGCAATATTTTTCATTCAACGTCTCTCAAATACAGAGACAGCCAGCAGCTAAATGAATTAACTTTGGCACAAACGGTCCCTAGGTAGCGAGCTAGATGACATTGCAATAAGCAATCTCGAATTGCATGATATCATGACTGAATGTGTGTACGCTATCTAAATGTGGCCGTGACTGGATAAATGGGGCTTATGGGATTTGTGATAACGATCTATATTGCATCTTTATGTGATATAATTATGCTTACAATTTGTATGCACCACCTAAAACAGTTGGAGCGATTACGCTAGTCTAAACAGACAAATGGTGAAAAGCGGACATTTGTACGTCAACATGAATTGATACCGAAGACCGATTTAGCGTGTGCATGTTTATGTGACATATGCTACCTCATTAGGACGTACGGCCACTGGTGTCGAATCCACGTATGTCAGATACAGATGATACATAGCAGACATGAAACCCCCGGCCGCTGTAGGGCGTGTTCATGCCTGGCAGGTACATGTATCGAGTGCAGCATCGTAAAATGTTGCATGCAAATATGTTGCTGTGATTAGAAAACTGGGGCATGCGGGTTTTACGACCAGTGTAGATCCAGATCAGCCTGTGCATCCGCACAGTCTGATCAGGATCTGCACTGTTTGCCATTCCATGAACAAAACACCCGTACTTCTTCCAACAAGAAATACATATCGTAATCTGGTTATATGAGTGTGCTATTTGATTAAGAGCTACACTGGTCACAACTTCCATAAGCCCTAGCTTTCCTGTCACGGCCATATATGGCAAGCCGCAACAGAATAGTGCGCATTTTTAAGCTTGGCATACGCTGGTTGCAAAACCATTAAGTCATTCTTTACAAATATGCGTTATGACTATAGCGTAAGGTAGCAGTATCCAATTATCAATGAATACAATATCTCATTCACAGGACATACGAGCGTTAAAGAAGAGTTAGAGTGCTTTTAGAATAATATAATCTACTGTAATGGCTTCCACACACATTGCATGCACATGTATGTATTTAATATACCTTTAACCATATTTACCAGGCAATTTACGTGACTTACGTACATAAAATAAATGTTACGCCAATTGACCCATGTACAATGTAATAGCAAATATGTTGTCATTTGTCAAAATAGCTTCCGAAGATCGTAAAATCAATGCTCTACAAATACAGTTAATGATCGTCCTGTCTGTCTCCAAACCACGATATGCTTGATCCGAATGGTTTACTTTTATACCGGATGCTTTTAAAGTACTGTCTGCGTATTTGAAGTCATCAATAATTCTGCATAACACATTTATTCTCTTTTATCTCTGAACGTTTTTGTAGCCATTCCTTTTACACACTCAAACGTTAAATGTTCCTAATGCAAAGCGGTCATAAATTAATAATTTGATATTTCACGCGCTATGCTGAGTTAATGCATTATCTTGATCCATATGCACCAACACACGAACTTTATCTCGACATCAGTCTTAACACTCTCGCCTTTTAGAATGAATTATGCAATCTATGATTAATTTTCGGTCTCTTCCATTAATTGTGTAACCTTTTGAAAACGAAATATTCACAGCGTAGATCCCGATGAGACGGCTCGTTACGAGCCGTCTCATCGGGATCTACACTGTGATCCAACTGAGAGTTGTTATTCGTTACGAGCCGTCTCATCGGGATCTACACTGTGATCCAACTGAGAGTTGTTATCAAAATTCACGATTACATTTGTATTTTGTTACGTTTTACAATATCACATATGATAGATGGTATACAACATTGACAAATACCGCATTTTCACGAACGCTACATGAGATTTACTGCTATAACACATGCAAAGTTTCATATTGTGTTATCGGGAAAATCTAAACAAAAACATATATATGACCATCATGAAAAGGAAAGTAACATTAGGAATGGTATAATCAAATGTAGCGTGCCTGGTTAAATGGTGTTCTTCGGACCAAAAGTATAAACGCACGTGACAGTACGGGTTTGTTTGAAACCAGGAAATACGACTGTGATCAAGATTAGCTGTAAGCCCGGTTCTTCGGATGGTGAGAATGATGAACACCAAGGTTGGTTTGTTGGAATATCGTTAACGGGGCACAGGGTACGAAATGAAAATTGGAAACACAGAGAGATGAGACAGAAATGAATGTTAGGAGACTTGGATCATACGAAAATCAGTAAATATGTATAGCTTACACACAGTTTAGCATATACGCTTTCATCTACATGCATCACTACATGCATGTATGTTAGGGAATATATAGATGCACCTGCATGCTGGCGGCAAGTTTAAAGTATCCACACATTTCATGTCTGATCGCTGTTGCAATAAATTAGAAATTCGCGGAAGAATTGTTTCTTCAGGTTCCAGTGTAAATATGATGGTGCGAAATTCCTGCAGAATCTATCAATGCTTGCAACGCCGGGCCACCGCATGGCAGAATGAACCTTACCGTGTCTGGGACAATAATAGATCATAATCCTATTCATACACTCTGGGAAAGTCTCTTATATTCTGCATGATAACGGTAATGCTGTTACAGTGACTTGATTGGATATCGAACAGCGTAGACGCGCAGGCTGATCTGGGACTACGCTGATCGAAAACGCCACATGTTCATGTTTGTAATCCAGGGTAGTATTGCAGCTATCTGAGAGTGCAGCGAATGTGTTAATGCGCCATCCGTTGCGGAGATATGGATCTGTGAACGATGAAGACATCTCAGTGCTATCGCAGAGGACAGCTTTATGTCTGATTATGGTGCTCAATGTAGATATAGTTTTGAAAATGTGTAGATTCGATAGTTGTACATGAGCGTTGTCATCACAGAAACCGATGAAAATGTATAACAAAATAAATGAACCAACACTACAAGAAAAGATGCATTAAATTGCTAATCAGTGTTGTGAACCTATTAAATAGGAAATAATGTATGCCGTTATAATAATATTCAAATTCACATGCTGATTTGGAGCTACACAGTTCGCCAACCCAATACACACACTTGCATCATGGTGGGTCACATACTCTAATATATGTATATTAATATTTCCAAATGGTAAGCAGTATACTCGTATCATATCTAATATTCAGTTCTCTGTTTCTGTTCAATGTGTGTCTCTAGCGGGATAGTCATGCTTATGTAGAGGGCAGCTTATTATCTTATTCCCTCCCTATATAATGAGGAGTTGCTGCTACACATAGATAGCTATACTAATACACTAACTCTAATATGTGTATTCATAGTTATAAAGTCAATTGCTTAATACAATAAAACCTCTCTAAACCGGACACCCTGGTAATTAAGCACTCGATGGCCAATTCTTGTAATTTTCTATTATGAACAGACAGGAAAATTACATAAATTACATTGAATCACATCTAAATAAATTAGACACAATGGGGTCCCCAAGGTGTTCGGTTTATAGGGGTTCCACTATAGTAATTCATATGTACAGGTACATATATAGTAAATATGGAGCTTTGGTTTCTCACGCGGCGTCGCTATCTCTGGAAGCAAACAGGGGCTATTTCCCGGAATGGACGAGACAGCTTTATGCGCATCTTATCATTCCCCGATCATTGCAGGTAATTAAAGATGATACAGCCCAGACATGAGAAGTCAGAACATTGCAACTGCAAGCAGTATAGACCCTGATCAAACTGCACGTCCGTGCAGTTTGATCAGGGTCTAAACTGTTTGCAGTTCGACAACACCATCTTGAAATATTCCCCATATTAGACACAGTGATAATTATTTACATCACTGTGAAATTCTTGTTGTTTTTTGGTACACCTTTGTGGTAGTTTTTGAGTTGTGCACTCTCCCATACGCAGCAGCAATATATACTGTTGCGGACTGATAATCCAAAGTATATAGAACCCACGTGCTCGATTGAGAGATTGCTATAATATTGGCGATTATCGTTATGATAGAGGCCATGATTTAATGATGTATCCCAGGTAATTAATTAAGAAAGACGCCAACTGGACCTTCCCCAATTTCCCATCTATCAGGAAGGATAGATGACCATCTATGGCGTATGCAGCGGCCATGGTAGCAAATAATTATATTCAATACGTATGTTTTGGGTACCTATCGACAATATGAACCTTACATGATATGCAACACTTGTCGATCCAGTTTGCTTTTGGCACATTATTGGAGTATGATCTATTTGCATTACTTACAGGCAGTACGGTTACTTCTGTGAATTGAATATTGAATGGGGAACCCCGTATGTCCTGCTCATGGATGGGCACTACTCGTAGCAAATATCGAAAGGGCTGCTGTGTCTATTTTACAGATTTGGTCCTAAACATTTATTTGTCTTATCTAATAATACGTACCGTATCCCGTTTCCTAAGACACCGCCAGTGCCAGTATTAACGAATTTATAAATCAGAGTCATAAGCAGTTTTGTATAGGCTATGACCATTGTGAATCGCGTTGAAACAACGTCATTGTCATCGGTGCTAAAACATCACTAGCGGTTAATGAATTATTGTGAACAAGTACTTGCAGATAACGAACTCAAAACAGATATTAGAGAAAACAGAGTGGAACACGGCACGTATGTGTGGCATGGAATACCAATAATCAGAGCTCCAGTTAAGGTGCGTAATTTGACCAACTTGGGGTGAAATGTTGTTAATTCTTCATCAAAAATGGCAAGTTGGGAGTCCTTTAGAATCGTCTCATTGAGACGATTCTAAAGCACTCCCAACTTGCCATTTTTGATGGAGAAATAAAAAAATTACCTCCAAATTACGCACTTTAACTGGAGGTCTGAATAATACGCCGCATGTCTGCTATGCGTGTGTGCCAGATTTGCACAAGGATGATATGTCAGGCCTTACAAACAATGATGTAACAACTACTTTGATACTGATTGGTTTGGCAAGGCAGACGGGTTACATACCGTATTCATTATGCTCATACACAGTTCTGACCAACCCCATCATGTAATACGGGTGCCAGACTGCAGGCAATTGGTGCGGAATGCACTACGTAAATAAACATGTGCAAAAAGTTCCAGACCAAATGTTATTGTTAGTTTTGCTGCAGGTCAATCGGTCAAAGCATCAGTAAAACACAGAACGTGTATTCACACTACAAATGCGATATTGACACTCCGATCCAGTAATACAAATACAGTGAAAGCTCTCTAAACCGGAAACCCTGTAAATCGCTGTGCTTGTAACCTTGGTGAGTTTCATTGTCACTTATCTTTGATGGTAATATCGGTTCCGGATAACAAAACATAAATATGTCTTGGTGTAGTCATGTGCCTTATTTATAGTGGAACCTCTCTAAACCGGACACCCTGGGAATCTCGGATGGTGTCCGGTTTAGAGAGCTTCCGCTGTATTCATGTTTCTTGAAATCTAATACTTTCATGTAGTGCAACATTTGATCTAGACAGCGGTCGAAGTAGCGCATGATTATCAAAACAGGTAACATACCCTTGTCGACGGACGTTAATCTAACATAATTCCAGCACAAACATATTTACACAATTCCCTAACATTTGATTAGTCCGTAGCAAGTCTCTGTCCAAAATTTATATCCCAGTAAACTCCCATGCCGAACCACTTTCCGTAACCGTCAGGCGCAGTTAAAATAATTCTTAAGAAAACGGAAAATAAACACATTTTCTTGATGAATTTATTTCAAATGCTGGAATTATAAGGAATGAATGGCCTTTTTGTTGAATTTATCGGGGATATAAACTTGGAAAAGTCGCGGGAATACTGGACGAGGCCTTCCGGCCTTCGTCCAGTATTCCCGCGACTTTTCCAAGTTTATACCCCGATAAATTCCACAAAAAGGCCATTCATTCCTATAGTATTCTTTAGTTGAAGAAAGTGGTCTCCATTTATGGTACGAAAGACTGACCAGGCTGCATGTGAGCCTTGTCTGTTCCGAATATCCACTGATGACAAAGGCAATGCCATCAGCTGTATATATTATCTCACAACGATACACAAAGGCATGCATGTACGTGTATATATAGTGAAGACTGAAATACACAATATAGTCTTACAACATAAATGGGATCGGTCCCGTTGTTACATTGTAGATATCAGGCGCCAGCAGGTTTCACTATCCGTAGTCTAAGCCCACGTATGAACACTGCGTGCATGCTTTGTTGGTGCAATTGAATACTATACTCAGGGTATACCATAGCTTATAAACATTGTAGTCAATACCTGACAAAACGGCTTACTTAATGTCTAATTGACGAACACCGTAACCTGCATGGAGTAACTACAATTTACATGGAACATCCGACTAATCCACGTTGTTCTTTACATGTATGTCGTTGATCGAACAGCGTACATAAAAACCTTATTCAGACTGTGCCGCAGATCTGAAAATTAAGGGTGTATTGCAATTAGCATTACATCCTTATTTGTCATATCGTGGACGGCGGGTATCAACAATAGACAAACAATATGTCAATACATATCATGGACACCCGTTACTGAACAAAGTCCATCTTTGTCCATATCGGTTTGGCAATCTACTCCAAATGCATCCATTTCAGTTGTTACAATACCGCTCCAACTCTTGAGAAAATCTGACATCTGCGAAATCAGTTGGCCATGTACAACATGGGTGTAGCTATTGCTGTAAACGGTGTTTCATTTTTGTTAAACTTTCAGAAGTATTGATATTATTATTCGCCAGTTGTACGTATTAACAAAAGGAAAATATCTCTTATGTTTGCTTCATTGTCGGCAACTGCTTTCGTATGAAGATGTGAGGTAGTATCACCTGGCTGGGCTAAGTTATCCATTTCACGTTCTTAGAAAGATCAGAGCTTCATATAAGCTTTGTGCCTAAAGCGTAATATACCCCCTGGTTTAAAAATCATTGCGTATTTTACTCTTACAAATTAATTATTGATTTTCTTCATTACTGAATAGAGAACAAATGATAAAAAATATAACAAATTTAAACATTCACTTATTTGAGCTGCAAAAAGCAAACTGCTTTCTGCAGCTCAACTAAGTGAATTTTCAACTTTATGACAGTATTTCACTACTCAATTTAAAAATCAATGCGTATTTTCACATTGCTGTGCGTATTTTTCACTCCCACTTTTGATAATCAATGCGTATTCAGCTAAAGTAATTGCGTAAAATACGCAAATACGCAAATACGCAAATACGCAAATACGCACCTTATCTGGAGCTCTGAAAGATGAGACAGGGTTAAGACAGTGATACGACTGCACTACGCACATGTATTGTTTGAAAGTCATAACGACCTTCCAGTTATCTGGTCAATAAATCCATGCTTCCGTCTTGAAACATCTATCATGTGAAGGTCATTATGTTTTAGGTTCGTGAGGAATCAATTAAATAAACATCGACCCGTATCTGACGTGTGTTGTCACCCACTAAGAAAAAACACGTTTACGACCAGCATATCCCCTGATCAGCACGTGCATCCGCGCAGTCTACACGATGGCCATTCTGTTCGCCTTTCAGTCACCGAGGGACGTGTATACCCCTGCTACACATGATGTAAGGTCTTGTTTCACAACCGGTTGTCAATGTATCTTTAAATTGTATAATTAATGAATGTGGCGACCCGACCCAGTATGCGTCATGTGTCAAAACGGGACAAGTGAACAGTTTTAACGAAATAAATCGTTTCCGGGTGTAAGGTCTCACAGTGTGTAACTAGAATAGCTATTCAAAGTCACATTCATTATATGGAAGGTTTTCTAATCGCATACAATATTGCTCTAACCATTTGCATGCGGAAAACCGCTCTATGAGTATAACAATGTTTTTCCCAGCATTCTTATCGTTTCCAAAGTATATGTTGTGACCACTCATTTGAACCGTCTCGTCGAGACGGTTCAAATGGTGGTCACGACATATACATCCGAATTGAAATAAGAGAAATAGTTGTAATTGTCTGTGATGTCTTCAGCAGGTGATGGTCGAGTTATAATGATGAAATTATGTATTATACCGATTACATCGATTGCCAGCAATTCAATATAGGTGTATGCCTGTAAATGACGCTGTGGTTTGAAAAATGTGTTCTGCCATCAAATCACTGTTTTTGGGACTAGCTGTTGCCGGTGAAACCATTGTCTTCATTCGCGATGGAAACTGTCACTATAGAATCACGCATGTCGCCAAACTGTACCCGGTGTCACAAACAGACAACCTGACATACCATTAGCTACAATTACCAGTAAATTTGCCCTCAATTTGGCAGCTGTCTTGGTATAAACAAGTGCGAAATTTTGATGGAGCTACAATAACGTGTGTGCAAAAACTGTTACTAACAAGTGCAGTGAATATTTGGATAAACATTTTGTATGTTATATCAATTACATTTCATGGGGGGATTGCGACGTATGTAACTTCGTGCTTTAATGTTTGAAGGCCACCAGTCTTCCTTTAGTCCGCAGGAGAGTCAGATATGGGTCGACACTGTTTGCATTATGCATTTGGCACTTTCATAGTTGGACTTGGTTTTGTAGCCGTGTTCGTTCGTACGCTGTTTGCTACGCGGCTGGAAAACCCGACATTGCTTGTTTCATCGTGAATGGTTAATGTTTGCGTGCTGCGACTTCCAACGGCGTTCGTTTAGTTCGACTAGGCGCGTGTGTGGTATGATGGTGCGGCTTCATAGGTGGGAAACGGGAAAACTAGAAACAGCAATCTCACAAGTCAGTAACCCAACGTGTGCTTCATTGAACGTCTGTTTTGCACAGTGGAACCTCTCTAAACCTGAAACCCTGGGAGGTTCCCAGGGTGTCAGGTTTAGAAAGGTTCCACTGTAGTGCAAGTAGACGATCACCCGTCATAAACAAAGAGAGGTTATACTGTACGTACGTATTCATCCCGACAATAAAACACACTACGTAAATGTAACCTTCTTCCCATTGCGTATTCGATTTTTTGTTTTTTGTTCTGATGGATCACATTTCAATTAATTTTCAGAGCGGATATCTCTATGGTATTGGAAAAGGTAATTTACAAAATATATCACCAAATGCCGAATCCATATTATACCAATATGCCGCAATGCAATACTTTGCAATATTATTATATCAGGTAGATATGCCCTATTAATGTGTGGGTTTGATTCAAACTCCGTCAGTGACGTCAGACAAACCACAAAGTTTTCCAGCAAACTTCATGATAAAACACAATCAATACAGGTGGATTTAGCACCAGTGTTCAGTTCATTGACGCTAGCTATGCATTTATGACATTAAATGTTTACTAATAAACTGCATTGATTATTGTGTCTGTATTCACTGCACCAGAACGTGTGGGACAGTGTGGTGTTGCAGCGTATTATTACGTAACCACGTGTACATGAACAAAGAATGTGTCCAATGGAGACAGGACTGATAACGAATGTGAAACAAACAATGCATTCCATTGACTCAGAACCGAAACACTGTGACCAGTGTTCTCTGCTAAACCTACCTTTAACATTACAGGAAGGAAGTAAATCATTTAGCTCAGCAATGACTCAACCAACTAGAATTAAAACAAATACAACAATTGCTAAGTCATATAGTATAATCTGTGGAAGCTATGTAGAACCCCCTACTGTTCACACTCCCCTAGTGTAACCGAGGTTACACTAGGGGAGGGTGAACAGTAGGGGATTGCATAGGTTCTACAATGCTATCGTAGACGTCCGTGTTAAACAATGACCATTTGTAATGGCATGTCAATGATCTATTTATTATTTTAGTTAATAGCTGACATAGCATTGGTTCAAGCTAAGGTCATATGTACGTGTCGTCCGCGTTAATTAATTGACAATATATTGTCACCCTTAGGGCGACAGAAATATCTGACAACCCCGCAGGGCATGACCTGGACATAACGTGCGTGCGTGTATTTGAAACGCACCGAATCCGCACCATTGGTGTGAAATAAAGAAGGTTTTCGCTAAGAGAATCTGCATATAATATAGCACTTTATAAGGTTGACTGTATGCTGTGTGTCCAATGAAACCAACAGCACACAAGGAAGCGATGACATACTGCCTAAATTCAATATTCAATAAATGTTCCACTGATACCAAATGCTACTGTAACGGATGACGTAAGACATAAGTTCCAGCAAATGATACAACAAGGAGCCAACATAGAATGGCAGTTTGCACATGCAAGGTTGGGGACATAACGGTGAAGAAGAATGATGATGCATACTAAATATGTAGCTGATTCATTTGCCTAAAACAGCACATCTCTACACGTATCACATTAAGTTAGTGTAGTATAAATTGGTATAGAGGTTAAATCTAAGCTGTAAGACAATATCCAGAACACATGGCTAAGTGCGTTTGTCAGTCGTTTGATACTCAGAGACTGGTGTCGGATGATACACCAGGACATTTATGTGTGTGATCGGACACCATACTAGGTATCATTAGAAGTGTGTGTTTGGTAATGGACTCGACCAGGTGGAAGATATGACATGCAAATTGTTATACTTAATTTGCGATGCATCCATGGATTTAGAAGAAATCGTATAAAGGAAAACACTACCTGATAAATAGAATACCAAGCCGAGTGTCTGTTGGTATTATGTTTATCAGGCTCGACTCAGAAACGGTATATAGGAATTACTCGGCCAGCCTCGTAATTCATACGCGTTTCCTAGCCTTGCTTGGTGGAATTGACATCAGCACAGTCAGTAGCCTGGGCCCAGTTGCTCAAAGTTTATGTTAGGTTAACAGACTGTTAAATCCTTAGCAATGCTAAGGATTTAACAGTCTGTTAAGCTAACATAGGTTTTGAGCAACCGGGCACAGGGCGTCTATATATATAAAAACACAATAACATCGCTCGTCAATTGGACAAGCATCATTATTGTATATTTGTGATTGTGTGACGGTTGACTAACATGACAATGCGATAAAATATATAAATTATGTATGCTATGTAAGGTATTGCTTTAAGCTCGTACTACAATTAGTTTAAACATTATTTATGCCGGTTTTAACTGTCATAAACAAAAACAAAGCGAATATTGGAGTATTATGAAAACAATCACTAAACGCTCTACAATTGTTCCGCTCAATTCAATGGAATATTCTGCGCTTGCGATCAATATTCCGTATTGACATTTAGTATTAGTTTTTTGGAAAACATCTGGCTTCCTAATTTTATTCTAAATCATATTAACGCTATACAATATGCCACCCACGTGCATGGTTTTGTTGTGCGCTTATCAACACATAGTACTATTGTTATCAGCATGTATATTTCATAATGCGATTATATAGCTAATTAAGTAGTCCACGATCGCCCGTGGTGTTAATCCCATGGGACGATAATCCGTCTCAAAAGTAGATTACGCCGAGTAAAAGGTAATAATTAAGCCATGAAGTCTGACATGGAAGAGATGAATGAATAATTTAGTGGATGAATACATGAACTCTAGAATGAACTAGGTAGTATGCTATACACGGAATGTCAGACAGTGCAGACTGCAAATGCATAGACACAGACCTGTTATACCTGATCGTTTAGAACATATGTATTGGTGCATGATGAAAGGTCTACACGTGCGAGCCATCACAGCATTATGAATATGGTCATTATGAGCATTCAGTACGAACATAGGCAGCCTCTATATATACTGGCGTATGTTTATGTACTTTCACCATACAGACCATAAGGAAAATAATTGCAAACACTGTAGATCCAGATGAGCTGGCTCGTAACGAGCAATCTCATCAGGATCTGCAGTGTTTGTCAATATTGTTGAGATTTTGAAACAATATTACTTTATTGGTCATTGGAAAAGCTCAAAATTGACTTGGACCTTGTCATGTTAACATATTTAGAAATGAACAGGTTAGCGTACTTTGACTGACTTTGCAGTCATGCAAGCGTAGTTATTTCTCTGCAAAACAGGACATGCCAGCAATACAAGTATACAGAAACTTAAGCCGTCTTTATTATCGTCAATTATGCGTTATAACATGGTTATCTCACTCTTTCATATGCTACACGAGATATAGTATCGTTTCCCAGAAGTGTTTACAAAAACATTCAAGAGTTGGTGTACTTACCAGCGGAGACATATATACAGTGAAGTAAAGGCAGGATCCAGTAGATCAATTCCATGTTTCACGGCGAATATAATATCCAATGTATTGATGGAGAAAACACGTGTACTTGTCAACGTCTACAATCCCATACTGAATTAATAACACGGGAAATACTTATATTATAACCAGCTGCATGTACATATTACAAGTGTTTGTTTCAACACCTTAAAGCGGGCGTATAATTGAATTAAGACACTTCAGAGCGTTGTTTCTGTTTAATGGTTAATTCTTGTTAGATATAACAGCTATGTCCGCATGTAGGAACAGATTAACACTCGCAACCACAGTATTGCAAATAATAACACAAATGAATAGTTTCGCACCAATAGTCCGTTCTTTTATATTCCGACCTTTTATAAAATCCAAACTGGATACATAAACGCTAACGATAAAGTGATTGCCCCTCAGGCATGGACACCTATATATCGTAGAATGTACGCTATATTTTTCTCAGGTATATCTTAATCCAACAGCGCACAATATATTTCACTTAAGATAACAATCGTTTCCCAACATTAATTGTCCAACTGTCAGTCACGAAGTCAGATGAATTTTTGTTTCTGTTTGGTTAGGGACACTCGGCATATCTGGCTCCTGATCGCTGTTATTTATCGCGCATGTTTTTCCTCTATTGATACACGCGTAGCGGGAGTGTTCTCCATGAATGGAAGAGCAGCGATGTAAACACAGGAGGCGGGGCTATGCAAATGAGGATTGGCAGCCTATGTCAAATGAAAGCAGGTTTCGCTCAGTTTACCGCCATTGATTTGCGGTTCAATTACTTGAATTCCAGGTTGATAGTGATCGAATCTTCCCTCGACTCCTACGTCGCGTGCAGACTGAGTGCGTGAAATCGGAAGTAAATAGAAACACAAGTGCGCTTGCGTACTTAACCATAGAAGGCGGGGAACGAGTATTATCGTCTGCTGTTTATTATTTGTTTACATATTTACTAACGAACTACATGTTTTGACAGCGCATGCGAATCGTCTCCATTTGGAGACGAATAGCATGCTCTGTTAAAACACGTTTCCATCGAAAGAAAGGAAATAATAATTAAAAAAGCAGCAGACGACACAATTCAATCCAGCGTTGTAAGCGGTAATACGTTTACCACGTGCAGGAGCAGTAAACTGGGAGGGGCAATGGGCGGTGCCACAGCCACATGCTGTTTGTACGAACGCCGGTGTTATTTCTTTTACAAATTGCTGCAGACATTCCTGTATTATCGTAAATATTTACCGAAGAATATGAGCAACCATTTGTTCTTACCGGTGTGTATGCTCATCATATTACACCAGCATACCTTACAGATTCTTCTATTCATTCAGGAAGCAATGCTATACAACCATTTGCATCAATATACTTAAAAAATCTAATTAAATTATTAGGAAAGTTACTGGAATTATATTGTATTCAAGGTTTAATATATCACTACTTTGAGTATGTTCTTATAGATATGTCAAGGTTCGTTTTACGAAAGGCGTGTCGTTTGTCAAGTAGATGGTCATAATAGTTGTGGCTATAGCTGGAGAAATTAAGCTTGGATATTGTCTCTGCCAACAGTGTAGACTCGGATCAGCCTGCACATCCGTGCAGTCCGGCCAGAGTGCACTGCTCGCGATTCAGCCGGTAATTCACCCGCAATGCTTTTAGCAAACAATACAATTCTCTATCAGCCTGACGGAGTGCGCTAGAAGACACGGATCTAGAGTTGCCGCAAATGTCGCAATCTCCATCTCCGGTCACAATCACATAACTTGAGACACGCCATGTACCTAAGAACATGTGCGAGATTTCACGAAATATATTTACAGAAACTGTGGTATGTTCTGTAAATGACGTCAAAAGATGACGAAATTATCATAACAAATGCGGAATTCGATTTTGCATTTGCTATGAAAATATCGTCAACTTTCGACGTCATTTACGGAAACTATCGCAAATTTTGTAAATATTTTTCATGAAATATCGCACATGTTCTTATTTCACCAACATTGCAAAGTATACTTTTCTATTAAGTTTTATTATACTGAATGTATTACATTATCACAGCATGCTTAAAAAGTATACTTTGCGGCAATGTTGGTGAAATTTGCTAGTGATTGTAGGTTTGGCCAGCATAGATTCTGATCAAAGCAACCCGTGATCTATAAATAACTATAACAAATTCGGTCACACATACAATTTCCTATTAACTGAATGACGATCAGCGTAGTATCAGATCAGACTGCGCGGATGCGCAATCTGATCTGATACTATGCTGCTCTCATATATTGTAGGGTACTTTTTTGTAGATTCGAACTCGGCCCAGCTTTAACCACTTTCTGATTTTGAGAGCATGAGAACGGACTATATGCTCAACTGTTTTACGAGCAAGGGTACTGATTAGGGTCTTCATGCGATTGTAATTGATTGATTGATTGATTAGTATGTAACGGCTAAGGTCATTTAAGGCCGGGCCAACGGGTTCGATTCCGTATTGGGGGGCCTTGAAAGTAGAATAACCTAACCTGGTGCTAGGTCCATATCACACCAAAGTCACTTGGCCCTTGTAAACACTTGTAAACAATTATTGGATTTACATTTATTAAGCATAGGCTGCATATACAGTCTATGCTCAATAAATGTAAATCCATCAATTGACATTTTCAGACGATCCTAAAGTTGAACTTACGAACATTTTAATCGTACGAAGTTTAGTGAAACGCCCCCCCCCCACCCCACCCCACCCCTGGTCTCCGGCCGGGATTCCATTTAGGAAGAACTCCGATCGTAAAATTACCCATCGCATGCTTCCACGTACCACCAATTACTGCGATTTTAAAACGCATTGTATAAATAGAGTGTCAGGAATTACATTGGTCACAGATTCAATGAGCCCGGTTTTGTCAGCAATATGTTGCCCATAACTATACCACAATTCAATACTGTACACCTATGGTACGGAGCCCCGCAGGGGACGTATAATTCGTTTTTCTATTAATTCGTTCCCACGAAATAACAATTCGTTCACTCAATTTAACAATTCGTTCCCGCGAATTAACAATTCGTTCCAACGAAATAACAATTCGGGAACGAATTGTTAATTCGAGGGAACGAATTGTTATATCGTGGGAACGAATTGTTAATTCGAGGGGACGAATTGTTAAATTGAGGGAACGAATTGTTATTTCTTGGGAACGAATTAATAAAAATAATTCATATCGCTGCGGGGCTCCGTACCCAGCTGGGAGTGCAGCGTAAACAAGGGGTGGGACTACATGACAACAATGTTTACAACAGCTGCACTGTTACCTGTTAATATACGGTCAATGAAACACATTTGAGAGAGAAATTTTCAATTTTTTAAAAAAATTATTAATTTTTATTATACTGAATTTATTACATTATCACAGCCATTTAATGGCTGTGATAATGTAATAAATTCAGTATAATAATTCTGCATACTTTTAATCATGAAATATATGCATTTGTTAGTTCTATATGAAATAATGCATTTCAGGAAAAATAAATGATTGCTCCCTGAAAGTATACTTTGCTAGTAAAGTATACTTTGCAATGTTGATGAAATAGGCTACTGGAAAGCGTAAACAAGGGGTGGGACTACATGACAACAATGTTTACAACAGCTGCACTGTTACCTGTTAATATACGTTCAATGAAACACATTTTATAAATAGAGAGATCCGGAACTACCTTGGTCACAGATTCAATGAGCCAGGTTGTGTCAGCAATGAGTTGCTGCTCATAAATATCCGCCAATAATTCCAGCACAAAAATATTTACACAATTCCCTAACATTTGATTGGCCCGTAGCAAGTCTCTGTCCAAAATTTATATCCCAGTAAACTCCCACGCCGTACTACTTTCCGTAACCGTGAGGCGCAGATAAAATAATTCTTAAGAAAACGGAAAATAAACACATTTTCTTGATGAATTTATTTAAAATGCTGGAATTATAAGGAATGAATGGCCTTTTTGTTGAATTTATCGGGGATATAAACTTGGAATCGTCGCGGGAATACTGGACGAGGCCTTCCGGCCTTCCGGCCTTCCGGCCTTCGTCCAGTATTCCCGCGACTTTTCCAAGTTTATACCCCGATAAATTCAACAAAAAGGCCATTCATTCATATACTGAAATTATATACACCACTGCCTACCCTAATCATACGGAAGCACAGAGGTGACATGCAAACTTTTTTTTTCTAGGCATGAGTTTTTTTTTTATCTTGTGGGAACAAGATATTATTTTGAGGGATCAACATAATATCTTGTTCGCACAGGATAATATTTTGAGGGAACAGGATATTAACTTGTTCGAACAAGATATTATTTTGACGGAACAACATAATATCTTGTTCGCACAACTTAATATTTTGTTCCCACAGAATAATATTTTGAGGGAACAGGATATTAACTAACTTGTTCGCACAGGATCCTAACCCTAACCCTTTATATTTAAGTCCCATTGAGAAATAACGGTTAATTAGAAGCTCTCGATCCATGACAAAGTATTGAGGCAAAATGGCGGCGAAAGGATGCTGTTCCCTCAAGATAATATTTTGTTCCCTCAAAATATTATTCTGTGGGAACAAAATATTAAGTTGTGCGAACAAGATATTATGTTGTTCCCTCAAAATAATATCTTGTTCGAACAAGATATCCTGTTCCCTCAAAATATTATCCTGTGCGAACAAGATATTATGTTGTTCCCTCAAAATAATATCTTATTCCCACAAGATAAAAAAAAAACTTATGCCTAGAAAAAAAAAGGTTTGCATGTCACCTCTGTGCTTCCGTATAATCATGTCAATAGTGGTCAAGATTTTTATTTCGAAATTATTGAGTAACCTGAGTATACTTGAAATCAAGCAGCGTGATTGATTGAGCCCGAGTTGTGCTACTGTCCACGCTCAGCCAATCGAACTAACTGCTTGATTGCGAGTTGGAATTGTAAATAGCTGTTGCGAAACACTGACATCTCGATCGGCAATAATAACGCAGACCGTTGTGTGCAACAGGTGTGTTATTTTCTCACAACATGTGTACATGTATTATCAAAGACGGAAGCTGCCGAAGTTCACGTATACATGTCTCAGAAGCACACATGTGCAGACATGTATTCAAAAGTCCCTGATCTAGGAGTGCAGCCCTGGAAATGGTAAACAAGGTGGGCGACTACCTGACCGCAATGGTTACAACAGCCGGGGTATTACCTGTACTAGCCCTGTTGCCGCGATCTCTATCGATTCCCTGATGGATGAAACGGACTGGCTGAGAAAAGCGTCATTATGGCGTGTACGATCAGCGTAGGCCCAGATCAGCCTGTCTTGAAGACATTTTCTCCTGCTTGCAGAACCAGCGACACGATAATATTTTAACCTTGCTCACAAGGTGTATGATCACGTGTCTACAACAACAACAACAAGTACTGAAACTTCCAGAAGCCCTCCGATTCAAAGTACGTATTCTTTTATTTTGTCCTTATTATGTAACGGATTTTTATGATATATGGCGCATCAAACGCGTCTTGTGAAGCTGCATTTGGTGGTCTTGGTCCAAGCTTCTGTCGTTTTTGCGAAATCAATTCTTCGCTAAAACGACATAAGTATGTGCTGACCTTCCGGGAGTACCAAATGCAGTTCATGAAGACGCGTTTGATGCGCCATATTTCATCAAATTCCGTTGCCTATTAAGGAAACAATCAAATAATACTTACATTTTACTTTGGAATGGGCGCATTTTCAACACTTTCTGCCATTGTTGTTGTTGTTGTAATCACGTGATCATACACCTTGTTACTCAGTGAGTAGTCAACAGGACCAATATCTACAATTGTTGCAAATAGTATAAGGTGTCTTTGTGAGCCAGCGTCCCAAATTCCACCAGCTGTATCGCCTGACACACGGGTAGTCTATATGTACACGCCAGTGGGTCGTTTCACTAAACTTCGTAGGACTAAATATTCGTAAGTGCAAATTTAGGATCGTCTGGAAAATTAAATTGATGGATTTACATTTATTGAGCATAGGCTGCATATGCAGCCTATGCTCAATAAATGTAAATCCAACAATTGTTTACAAGAAAACATTGTTAAAGTGAATTTTACAGACTATCATGATGTTGCACTTACGAACATTATAGTCGTACAAAGTTTAGTGAAATGGCCCGCTGTACCGTAGACCATCTATCAAACCGAACACCTAGAAAACATAATTATATTGTTTAGTTTCGACAATGTCACGTATAGTCTGTCTTTTACTTCTTATTGTATGTTCATGATTGCAAAGCACATGCACATGGCTTGTGTGGTGCTCAGCTCTCCTACCTGACTTACAATAAAACCACAGGTGATTGAAATAAACGCATGTCAGTATAGTCTCTAGCATTAGTTGCGAACGGTAACTCTTGTAATTACTCCCGTATACCGTTTGCCGGCACATGTGAATGAAACCTATCTAAACCGGACACACGTAATGATCAAGTGTGTTTAATTTGAGATGTCTATGCTATTTACATCTGATGTATGTGCATGATTGCAAAGTACACATATACGCACACGTCTTGGAGTGCTAAGCTCGCCAGTCTGATTTACAATGGATCATGTCTAAATCAGGCCCCTGGGGGGGGGGGGCGTTTCGTACGACTAAAATGTTCGTAAGTGCAACATTATGATAGTCAGTAAATTTCACAGTAACACTGTTTTCTTGTAAACAATTATTGGATTTACATTTATTGAGCATAGGCTGCATTCAATAAATGTAAATTCATCAGTTTAAATTTCCAGACTATCGTAAATTTTCACTTACGAACATTTTAGCTGTACGATGTTTAGTGAAACGGCCCCCAGCTGTGTACGGCCTGATCAGATCAATACGCCTCTCGTGTTGCGATTGTTACCGATATATGTAAATATGAAGCAGGCAAGTGTCGATGTGTTCATTGGTTGCACCATCTATGATCAATAAAAAATCACACGTGCATGTGCATAATGCATTTAATAATATGTATACATTTCAGGATGTTGACGGCTGCGAGATGTACATGCGGCTAGTTTGCAGAATTGACATATTAAGTCTTATACACTAATATTAAATAATGTGTTCTAACATGCCATGGTATACTGAATATAGGTGACCGATCGACTAACGAAACCTAGGAATATGATTGACTATTATTGAACATGCTCATTCATTTTCATACAGTCGGACAATTATGTCTCCGAGTCGGAGACTGAAGCAACCAGGGGCCGTTTCACTAAACTTCGTACGACTTAAATGTTCGTACGTTCAAAATTATGATAGACTTTCAATTTCACATCAACAATGTTTTCTTGTAAACAATTGTTGGATTTACATTTATTGAGCATATGCTGCATACGCAGCATATGCTCAATAAATGTAAATCCATCAATTGAAATGTTCAGACGATCCTAAATTTGCACCTACGCACACAATGGAGCATGTCTAAAGCTTGCACCTGGTGCCCGTTTCACTAAACATCGTACCACTAAATGTTTGTAAGCGCACAGTTATGATCATCTGTAAATTTCACGTTAACCATGTTTTCTTGTAGAAGTATTGGATTTACATGTATTGATCAGCCTATGTTCAATACATGTAAATCCATCAGTTGAAATTTCCAGACTATCCTAACATTTTAGTCGTACGAAGTTTAGTGAAACGGCCCCAGACACATAGACATTGTTTGACTGGCCGTGGAAGCAATTCGTCTGATTGTGCAAAGCTGAACACAGCAAATATAACTGTCGACTGATCAAACAGTATTTTGTAGTAAAACGATCAGATTAGCTTTCAATTTAATGAACACCATGTTATGATTATGAATTAACGACAGAGCTGAAACAGTAAACGTGTCCGATTCAGGCACCTCAGTAACGCGGACCCCCTATCTCGTGGAAGTGGAACATCTGTCCGTGACGTGCTGACCACATTAACTGATGAAGCGACACAAAGTGCACCAAGCTGGACCCAGTTCCACGGTAAAATGTACAAGAAACACCCACAAGAGTGTAACTCAGCTTAACTCAATATCAAACATACATGTACGTACAATTCCAGCTGCGTTAATTATTAAAAGGCGGGAATATATTTTATTATATTTCGCGAAAATAGTCTAGTTGAACACGCGCTCGAATGAAGCTTATGAGTGTATGACCAATGTAGCTCCTGATTAATTGGACACTCATGTAGCCTGATACTTAGAGGTTAATACGTGGCTTGTTTGATATCGGCCTAGGTATCGGCCCGAGGTAACTTGGTATCAGCCTGAGACCTTCGGTGAGACCTTCGGTCTCAGGCTGATTCCAAGTTACCGAGGGACGATACCTAGGCCGATATCAAACAAGACGCGTATTAACGTCTTTATTGCTTAGATTACTTAGATATAAATTTCAATATCAATCATCCGGCAGTTGTGATAATCCTATGTTAAAATATATACCGTTATCCAGGATTGAATGATGAAATACAGAGCCTACAAATTTAAATTCCCGGCATCTGTCAAAATTTACGCAGCCGATAAAGTAAACATACGCAATGCGTATGCCCAAAGGAACTGGTTTAATACGCGCGCGAGACATGGTATCAGACTGGAAACGGCGGTATCAGACTAGTAACGATGGTTATTTGACTAGAAATGGCAGTATCAGACTAGAAGTTTCAGTATCAGACTGGAAAACACGCCGTATCAGCATGGACTGTGTGTATGTTATTGATGTAGACAAATACAGGCAATTTCTAGGCAATATCTAAGTAATAATGATCTATATTAATGTTTCATGCTTTCAACACAACAACACTAGTGTAACAGTTCCCGTATTGCAAACAATGTCGCAACGAGCCATGCCATCTTGATCTGCAGTGTATGTAAATATGTTTCAAAATAGTTAGAACAATTTAGACGAGTATTAGACTGCACCAATGTGCGTGAGTCGAGCAGAAGCGAAACAATTTAGTAACGCAATATAGGAATGAATGGCCTTTTTGTGGAATTTATCGGGGTATAAACTTGGAAAAGTCGCGGGAATACTGGACGAAGGCCTCGTCCAGTATTCCCGCGACTTTTCCAAGTTTATGTCCTCGATAAATTCCACAAAAAGGCCATTCATTCCTTATAATTCCAGCATTTGAAATAAATTAATCAAGAAAATGTGTTTATTTTCCGTTTTCTTAAGAATTATTTTAACTGCGCCTGAAGGTTACGGAAAGTAGTTCGGCATGGAGTTTACTGGGATATAAATTTTGGACGGAGACTTGCAACGGACCAATCAAATGTTAGGGAATTGTGTAACTATTTTTTTGCTGGAATTATTTACGCTGTATTTTTAGTATTGACGGGAGGACATTTAACCATTAGAAACCGGGAAACTAAATACTTTTCGTCTGCTGTTATGTCATATTTTGTCTATCTTTCTCAATAAAACATGGGACTAAATTTGAGAAGGCCAATAAACAGCCACTGCGTTGGTACGCAGTGCGAATATGCAAATATATCGGTTTTGTCATGGCGCGTCACTCATATCCCCATTTTTTTAACCCGATGGAAGATATAAAATATCATGATCGGCCGTAATAAAACCGCCGCTTGATGGCCCATGTTTCAAATGATTTAATCGTAAAACACGATGACCACAAAATTCTGAGCCATAAAAAAATACTTCTGCCAGATCTAACAAAATCAAACTTATCATATCCTTAAGGCTTACTGTATAAAACTGTAAGCACGACATGTACATTGTTGAATTTATATATTTTTCTCGCGATAGTCTTCGAAATTACGTCGGTTGTCGCAATTTAAAAATTCCGCATTTATACTCCGCAATTTCGACAACTATATCGACTTAATTTGCGGAAAATGCGAAAATGGTGAAACGGAGTTTTCCTCCAATACACATTCAATTATCACATCGTTGACTGATTTCCCAAAGGATCGTTTTATTGTGATATAAAACGGTAATTATACTTCTATCAACAAAAAGCCTTCTATGAAACACATGTGTGTGGCAGGGAAAGCATTGTGTTGTAAATATGTAGAACAAAGATTGATTATTTATAATGCCACTTGCTTCTGAAAGCTTTGACCATATCACAATCGCAGTAGTTTTTGCTTTGCTCTCTCCACATGGCGAGTTCCCACTGACCATGTGCTGCTTGATTACAGAAGCCTTTTTTATTACCGATACTGAGTACTTGATTATTAAAAGATATTGTTGAAAACTGCATATGAAAATACCATATATATTTGACAATGCCATTGTACACATGATATCTCTCACTCGGTCATGCTCATACTGGAAACAACGTGCTTGCTCGCAGAACATTGGACATACTCCGTAATGAAAAGCATGTGCTTGTTCACAACGGAAATAAGACATGCACGGGAATATGTCCAATATGGACATATTCCCGTGCATGTCTTATTTCCGTCTACAAGCAAATACAAGTGTCAATCTCCTTGTAAGATCGTCAAATTAATTTGCTGGAAGCAATTAGCTTGACAATACACATGCATTTGGGCTGTCAGTGCCAGTTGACCATGTGATATATGGTATGTAGTTGGCACATGATCGAAGGGATTATTATTTGATAATGAAATATTCACTGTCAGAGAACAGGATCAAGTGTTATAAAATTGGCTTCGGACTAACGTACAGTATCAAGCAAATTGGATTGGGATACAAGCACAAGTAGTACAAACACTGAACTAGAGTATCAGTAATGTGGAGTGATGCAGCCACATACAGCTCGAGTGTATATCTATCTGTATATGGGTAATTTGACCTATTTTTCACGAAACCTACCAAAGTTTTACGGCTAATATTACATTTTATCAACATTTAAGAATGAGCCTTTTTTTTATTTCGTAAAATCTGGTCACAAATTTATTTTGTTATGAAAAATCTGGAGAACATGGAGGAAGAGTCGGAAAACGACACAGTTTGGAATTTGACTCTGAAACTAGCTAGATAGCCTGGAAATGATTCTGAAACTAGCTAGATAGCCTGGAAATGATTTAACTAAGAAAACAAAAGTTAAATTTTGAAAATCGGTCCACTATTTCTGAAATTGAAAACAAATTGTTAAACAATGTAATCATATGCATGTTATTTTATTGTTTTAGAAATTAACCCAAACAACAGTGTCTGTGAACAAGGGCTTTTGTCTTGACATATTTGTCCGTTATGGCATGCAGACAGCGAGGTAACGAGATAATGGGTATTACATGGTCGCGTAATGATAATCGTATGTCTCTGGTCTAACATCACCGTTAATGTTTTATGAGACGTCGCGTTCCTTATCCATGTTTTATTTATATTGAGGCTTGGCTTATGCAGAGACATATGTGGTTGTGACTCGAGAAAGGGGCTTATGGTTTTTGCGACCAGTGTAGATCCAGATCAGACTGTGCATCCGCACAGTCTGATCAGGATCTACGCTGTTCGCCATTCCATCAATGAAATACCCGTCACGCTTCTAATAAGCAAAATAGAGCGTTATCACGCTACAGGAGTGTGCGATTTGATCAAGAGGTACACTGGTCATAACTCAATAAGTCCCATTACTCCAGTCACAGCCACATATGAGACACGCCATGTGCCGTTATGTACCTTCTGACAACTGCGTTATTTCATGAAATAAATTTACAAAACTTGACAGATTTTTGCATAAATGAAGTAAAGAATGGACAAACAAATATCAGTACATGCTAAACCATATTCCGCGTGTAGTCTGAAATTTATAGCAACTTCTGAAGTAATTTACGGAAAATATCCCATTTTCTGTAAATATATTTCATGAAATATCGCAGATGTCCGTAGGTACAAAACCACATGGCGTGTGTATACATATTTGGTTGACGGCACGAAGAAAACGATAACGGCACATCTCAGTATGTTTTGTACAGATGAAGTGACAATACTCATAACACCGATCGCAATGATGAAAATACCAGCCGAATATTCCCCGCCCATGCGATAATGCGTGTACACAGTGAACGGTATACATTTTCGGAATAACGTTTCCAGTTCGCGCACTACGATACAGCAATACTCTGCAGAGCGTTGACGTTCATACTTCGCTATGTTGTTATTGAGATACAATTATACAATGTCAGACACACATAGTATCATAATCTCAACCAATAAAGAAAGTATTAGCAAAATTATTAGCCTATATATATATACAGGTAACAAAACATGTACATTACATTTTTGATGAGAGAACACGTGATGTGACATAAACACTTTATGCAGATACACATACATCATTTAGTTATGACACAACAGCTATATTATAGACATATATACTATATACAGCACGTACCGTCATACATAATTAGTATAAGAAATAATTAGATTGTTTTTTGTATCTTTCCGCATATGACTATTTATGTCTGTGACTGGAAATACAGCTTATGGGCTTTGCGACCAGTGTAGATCCAGATCAGCCTGTGCATCCGCACAGTCTGATCAGGATATGCACTGTTCGCTAATAAATCAATAACACACCCGGCATGCCTCTGATGAGCAATATAGATCTTTTTTGGGCTACAGAGGTGTGTTATATCAGGATTTACACTGGCCACAAATCCCATAAGCCCCATTTCTCCAGTCACAACCACATACGGGCGGAGAAAATGTACCTTACAACATTGGCAGTAATTGTAGATCATGATCGTCTTACATAGTCGCATAGTTGGAATAAAATCTAATTATTTTGCTGACGGCAGTAAGACTATTATTGTCTTTTTTGACTTTTTTTTTATTAATGAAAAAAAGTACTTAAGTTTAAATATTTTTAAGCTTTAATGTGTTTAATGGCCAACAGTTCGTCGGCAGCAAAACGTGGAACAGACAGTAGTTCAGTGACGGAATCGCGAACAGCGTAGGCCCTGATCAGACTGCGCGGATGCGCAGGCTGATCTGGGGCTACGCTGTTCGCAAGCATTTGTCACTACTATTATTCATAGGCAAACATCATGATCGCTTGACGGTATGCCGACCAGCATAGGACCTGATCAGACTACGTGGATCGATGCGCAGGCTGATCTGGGGCTACGCTGGTCGCAAATATCGAAAGATACAGCATCTCAACCGATGGCACAGACAATAATGTTCCCACGTACACATTCAGTTACAGTGTAAATGGATACTTTGTTCGACATTTACACGCACAGTACAACTATTTATTACATATATGTATTTATAATGAACGGTGTAAACGTATATATAGACAATGTGGCGATGACTCCATTGTCTATTTACATTATGTTTACATATATGCGCAGTACATTGCGAACGAGCGTATCAACAATTATCAAATTATTGACAATACATGTACTGTAATGGTGACAGAAATAGTATTAAATATATACATTGTCATGAGCTCTGTATTCATATAAATCCATACCCCGCCTGTTGCGTTCACGTTTTGATAACATTTATATATTCGCCGCACGTGATGTCGTTCGACATTAAAGGTACATGCACACTCAGTAGGCACAACATGTTCTTTATAGGAATTAAATAAGTGTATAATTGTGTCAGTATTCAGTTCTAAAAATTACGAGTGCCCGATAAACAGATATAATCATTTATAGTCTGTTTCACGAAAGCTGCCCAAATTTTACGGCCATATAAACAATTCAAAAACAATATTTTTTTCGATAATATTAAATTAAAGGAACATTTAAGAATGAGCCTTCTTTTTATTTCGTGAAATTTGGTCAAATATTGATTTTATTGCGAAAAAACAATTTCCCCATGTTAAATCCCCATAGACATCTTCACGGAGTGAATGTCTATGGGGATTTAACATGGGGAAATTTTTTACAATTTCAGTAATCCTGGACCGATTTTCAAAATTTAACTTTCGTTTTCTTAGTTAGATCATTTCCAAGATATCTAGTCAGGTTTCGGAGTCAATTTCCATTTTTTTTTCGTTTTTTAACTCCTCTCACACTCCTCTACCTCTTTTTCCCCCAATGTTAAATTCCCATAGAGAAATAAATTTTTCGTAATAAAACCAATATTTGACCAAATTTCACGAAATAAAAAGAAGGCTCATTCTTAAATTTTCCTTTAATTTAATATTATCGAAAAAAATATTGTTTTTGAATTGTTTATATGGCCGCAAAATTTGGGCAGCTTTCGCGAAACAGACTATAGTAATATTTATTTTACTGATAGTGACTCGCGGTGGTATCAGGCTATTTTCATATGCAAATGGGGCATTAGATATTTTTTAAATTATTTATACTTATTAAATGTGTCACCTTAACAATAATATTTTCGAAAGATTATAAAGTATGATCATTGCGCAACAAAAAAATAAATACAGATAATAAATAGTAATGTCTGTTGACATTTACGGAAACACGGTTATCGCCCCTAATATCAATGTGGAAATTTAGGTCTGATATAAAATGTATAATACTGCCAATCAATACGTGGGGTAATGGTGAATGAATGCTTATTTTGCCAGAAAATGTCACAGATGATGTCTGATATAAAGAACATTTTGTGCCTACAGAGTGGGCATGCACCTTTAATATAAATCCATGCCCTGCCTGTTGCGTTCAAGTTTGATCAAATTCATACATTCGCCCCACGTGATGTCGTTCGACATTGTTGATTGGCTAAAGTTGTTTGACGTCATTAATCTCAAAGACACACTTGCTCTTGACCGGCAACCTCGCTGTTCCATGAATTGCTGTTAGATTGCATAACTCAAAAGTGTAGCGTATCTTAGTTTTAACGTCATATTTGGTTATGTACATGTTTAAACAGCCAGAAATCGCATTGGAAACATAAGAAATAAAACCATGGGCCGGTGTATGTATTGTGTTGCGCAATATGTTTGAACCGTTTAAAGTTTGCGATGAGTCATTGCTGCTGTATTTTCATTTGGTATGTTTAAGGTGTGTGGAGTCCGTCCTTCAAATACTTCACATACCACACTAAACGAAACAATCCATTGTTTTATTATGTAATACTTTGGCGTAACGCTGACCGCCGCATGTACGCAATACATGTACATTTACACATGTATTTTCACTAATAACTGCGCTACTCTTTTCATATCGTCGGTTAGTAGTATATATTAACCATTTAAACCAGACAACCCGTTATATTGGTATTTGCAAACAGTGCAGATCCAGATGAGCCGGCTCGTAACGAGCCGTCTCATCTGGATCTGCACTTTTTGCAAGTAATTTTCATATGTTTAGAACAAAAACACCCCATTTTCACATGGAATAGTCTGAAAATCATTTTGTTACGATTTAATTTGTTTGCAAAATTAACCTATCAAATCCATTCCAGTTAATTAGAGGTTAAAGGGTTAATATAGAAAATTACATCTGGCCCTATTTTACACATATTTTAATCTGCTGTCAGTCGCGGCCAATCCCACTTCTCCGGTCCGAGCACACCTTTGGAGAACGTGAGAAGAATGTAATGTAGACTGGCGTTGGTTTCGGCTTAAACTGGTCTTATACGACACAACCTACACTGTAAACCCAAACGTTCAACTTTAGAATGCACTTTGAACACCAAAATGCAACAGCTATTGAACACATCAAGAACGCAATGACGCGTTCAACGAGCATTCGATTTCTTAACGCTAATGTTCAAAGCATTAACGCACAGTGTTCTAATCTCAACACCCTTTGAACACTAGTGTGAGACATTGAACATTTATGTGTTCAAACCGTGAACACTACCGTTCAAAACATGAACGTTGTGTGTTCAAGATTGAACATTTCAAGTGTTCCAATTATTAACGCTTTACGCGTTCAAATACGATGCAACAGATATTGAACACCCATAACATGTTCAAGTTACAAGTGTTCAGCTTTGGAACACCACATGAACATGTAGGTATGCAATTTTGAGCACACACATATTGTGGTGCTCTGATATAAACAGAAAGGTGTTCATATTTGAACAGGGAAGTGTTCTAATTTAATCATGGAAATGTTCTAATTTGAACAGAAGGTATTAAAAGCAATTCATTTACACATTTTATTTTGAATCATTCAATATAATGGCATTACATTATACATTAGTATATAGCATTACATTGTACATTAGTATATAGCATTACATTGTACATTAGTATATAGCATTACATGCATACATATCTGCAGAGCTTCTGTATCGTTGAACGGAATAACAACATAATTTTCTCCATCATCATTGAATAACATGGGTGGGTGGGGTAAGTCTACATTTTGATTTCGGTTATCGTGTTTACGGCTTACATGCGATCTAAAAATGGACCATTTGCTTGATGTGAAGGAGCAAGAACCTATACTGCATGCAACCGAGAAGCTTGGATCATCTTTGTGATACCTTATGGTATGATTTTGAAATGATTGCATGGAGTCTGCAAAGAAACAACACATGTTGGAGGCAAATTCGGACTCTGTCTCATTTTGCATGTTTATCAAGCAACCCCTACCACAAAGAGCTGCCACAAACATTGGCGAGTATGAAGAGATGCTATTACCATTAGTTTACATGTTAAAATCACCTAAATAAGTAAATCAAATGTACGGTTTACATTTAAATGTCCTCAATATCCTTTAGCAGCAATGTCGGAAAGAGATAAAAAATTGCGCCCAATTCCTAGAATTCCATAGTCATGACGGAACCGCGTGGAACTAAAAATACTCCGATAAAAATAGAATTACGTCACCGTACGCTTTGAGCGTTCATCAATGGATGCTATGTGAACGGCAGTGTTTAAATGCCGTAACAAATTATGAATTGTAGCTTCATACACCATACTTTATGCAAAAAATATTTAAAATTTATCGTAAATGGTGTTATTAATACATTGTTAAGGTAAACTCATTGTATCTACCACAATTGAAAGCTGATCAAAAATTGACCGCAGAGTGCTTGAACGGAGACGTTAATGTGCTGAACACCATTTGAACACATCGGTTCAGTAAAGATGCATTTACTGGATTCCTGAAGGCCAATTTGAACACTACTGCGTTAAAATTGCCTATATATGAACGCGTCTGGACGCGTCAAGCGTCCGCTGGTTTTACAGTGTACCCGGGCACCGAAATGTGTAAATAATTGACCAGGTGATAAATGACCTTTTTACCCGGGTAATTGGTTTTATTTTTTCTGAGCGTTAAATCCGAAGGTTTCCGCATGATCCGTTAATATCAGCGGCCATTGATCACGCGAATTGAACCGAGAGCGTTTTAGCGTCGGACACTATAACCCATCACTTTCGCATTAAAGCAGCAGTTGATCGAAAAGTTGTTAATTTTCACAACAAAGAAGGCATCAGTCATATTTAGTGCTAAAAGGGTGTACTCGCTCGCTTTCATCGTTGTGTACATGACCAAGGTGAGGGCACGGCTATGATTGTCATACGTGTCGAGGTACATGCGTACTCTGCAATGCCATCAACAAATAGCTTTCAAATATATACTATTCCGATCGTGTGAATGTGGACCAGGGTCTACACTTGTTACCAATGTCGCCTACTGTCCGTTTCACGAAGGTTGCCCAACTTGTATGGTTATATAAACATGGGGACATTTTCTAATGTCAGTAATAGTGGACCAATTTTCCAAAAAAAATAAAAATTCCCCATTCTAAATCCCCATAGACATCTTCACAAAATGAAGATGTCTATGGGGATTTAACATGGGGAATATTTTTTTGAATTTCAGAAATACTGGATCGATTTTCAAAATGTAACTTTTGTTTTCTTAGTCAGATCATTTCCAAGCTATATATCTAGCCAGGTTTCGGAGTAAATTTTCGTTTTTTGACTCCTCCAACAGCTCATCTACCTCGTTTTCGTCCATGTTAAATTCCCATAGACGAATCAATTTTTCGTAATAAAATCAATATTTGACCAAATTTCACGAAATAAAAAGAACGCTCGTTCGTAAATTTTGATGAAATTTAATATTACCGAACATATTATTGTTTTTGCATTGTTTATATGGCCGTACAATTTGGGCAGGTTTCGTGAAACAGACAGTAGTCCGGTTTGTCAATCCCATAGCCGAAATTCGTTTTTATGATTATGTCACAACTCCACTCACTCAATTTCTCGTTTTAGCCACAACAAAATTCCATTTCGTCTACATCACACATACAATGTGGGGTTTACCCGGTACTAGTCATGACTGGAATACATTTCACATAATGAATGTCGCTGTTTAATACAATACCACAAACAGGCTGTGCAATTTCCATATCCAATATGTAACTGCCATTTATATAAGTCTTTATAAGATATACTGATACTACATTCAGTTTACTGTCCGCAACCAGTATAGTCCCTGACCACGTGCAGTCTGATCAGGGAAGATGCTTGTTGTCATAGTACTGATGTTTCCAATTGTAATCATATACAGTGGAACCTGTCTAAACAGGACACCATGAAAACACGTGATCTTATTTTTGATGAGTTACTTGGTCATTTATCTCCGGTGATAATGTCTGTTCATGATCGCATAGCATACAATTATGACCCATTATGATCAAATGCCTGATTTACAGTGAAACATCTCTAAACCGGACACCCTGGGGACCTCCCAGGGTGTCCGGTTTAGAGAGGTTCACTGTAATATCTTGATTACAATCATTAACTTCACTTTCAACGAGAGTATACGGAGTTTCAAATCGTTTGTCTGTCGAATATAGCCAAACTATCATTCTGTCCACAGCTTCATATTTTCGAGTTTAATGGCAAAAATGAAAAATCTCGGCGAAGATGACATTATTCTCGATTTACGGAATAGTGCGAGGTGTTCCGAGTGCCAAAGTATAAGACACCATCTCACACACGGGTCCCGGCCAGCGTGCGTTCGACGTTACCAAGTAGACTACGTCTCATGTGACAGTGTTGCTCTGCATGGCGTCCACGCAACAATGTGACGAGGTTAGACGAGGTCATTCCGGGGCGTCGGGTTGTGTGACTCTCGTGGGTGTGGTGGAATGATATCATCGTCGCCGGGAAGGGACGTATCTACACCGCCGCCTGCGTTAATCTTGCCAAGATTATCACCGCTTCTGATCGTTTGTTGGTAATGCCAACTCGCACTCAGGCAATTTGATTGTCTGAGCCTGAGCTGTAGCACAGCTCAGGCTCAGACAATCAAATTGCTTGATGTCAAGCACAATATTCAGGCATGCCGAAGTTAGAACATTCTAAAGTTTTGACACAATTAGCACAGGTGGTAGTGTATGTGACTCATTGGCGAGGTGGAATGATGTCATTGTCAATATCTACACTACTGCCTGCGCTAATATTGCCAACATTTCTTTATTTCAAGAAAGAGAAACAGTTAGAAAATCTAATTGTTTCTCAGGTCCCGGGTAACCGATGAAGTCATTTGACGCATTTGCTTGCGAGTCCAAGAAAGGTGTGTCATTTGTTTAAGGATGCGGCAAGTGTGGTGTATGCTTGTCACCTCCCGAGTTCAGCCACTACCACTGGCTAGCATCAGGTGAAAAGGAGTCGAGTGCGCAAGTCTTCCATGCAAGTGTATACACAGCCTCTCTGCAGACAAGCCCTATACAGTGCCTTCACGACACGTGGTAACTGAGCACCTCGTGGCCTAAAGCTGAAACTCGGAGACCCCAGACATGTGGCATGCCAGGCCCACAGGCGTATGAACATACCATGCTGCACAGGCACTGATGCGCATGAAGACACCCCCCAGTTATGTGTAAATATCGCCAATGCTTGTGAATCCCTCGGGAGAGGATAGAGGAGAACACCCTAAGAGAAAACAACCGTGTGCTTCCAGGGAAGGTTCTATGGCCAGAATCTAAGGGTGGGATAACCCCGACAGAAAAACTTGAGAGCTGAAGTCAGTGATACCGGGTCATGGGCGCTCTCTAACAAACCACAGTATCGTGCAACTACACCATGCTATGGTGAACGACAAGAAGAGGAAACATTCCTCGATAGAGAAACAGGTTATACAAACAGGCTCAGGCTCAGCAATCAAATTGCTTGACTGAAGTTAGCATTTCCAATAGCTGTTTAGAAACGTGGATAATCATTCAAAGCTCAGACAACGTAATTGCTTGATTGCGGGTTGTCATTACCAATCTCTGTTTAGAAACGTTGATCGTCTGGACAAGATTAACGCAGGCGGATGTGTACACGTATTCGGGGAGGATGTTTTCCTAACCGCAATTCACGGATTTCGATGCCATGCGATACCATGACACGGGCCGCCAGCGATAACATGATACACTTGATGGCAGGCTACACCCGGCTTTGTGGCGTTTGTCCTACGCTCCATGAAAACTCAGCAGGGATGGTGACTAATCTAGATATATAATATATTATAGGAATGAATGGCCTTTTTGTCGAATTTATCGGGGTATAAACTTGGAAAAGTCGCGGAAATACTGGACGAAGCGATAACAAATTACAATTTTCGGAAAATAAAAAAATTGTATTTTTTTAAGGCCTCGTCCAGTATTCCCGCGACTTTTCCAAGTTTATATCCCCGATAAATTCAACAAAAAGGCCATTCATTCCTTATAATTCCAGCATTTGAAATAAATTCATCAAGAAAATGTGTTTATTTTCCGTTTTATTAAGAATTATTTTAACTGCGCCTCACAGTTACGGAAAGTAACTCGGCGTGGGAGTTTACTGGGATATAAATTTTGGACAGAGACTTGCTACGGGCCAATCAAATGTTAGGGAATTGTGCAAATATTTTTTTGCTGGAATTATTAGGATAGTACCTTGAGGTATTGAAACAGTTTTGAACGCGACATACAACATAAATTGTGTCGGGTTCAACATACAGTGGAACTTCTCTAAACCGGACACCCTGGGAGGTCCCAGGGTGTCCGGCTTAGAGAGGTGCCACAGTAAAACAGACAGATGACTACTTCAAGACGAGCGTGGACGCTGTGCGGTTGTGAGCATATCTTATCAATGGAGATAAATAGAAATGAAACATATCAAAATTAAGCACAATTGACGTTTCTCTGTGTCCGGTTTAGAGAGGTTCTGCTATACTACTCGTATTACTAGTAATTCCCACAATGCAATGACAGAGGAAGAATTTAACATACTGCGATGTTTTCTACAATACAGACCGATACACTATAATAGGGAATACTACCGAATTTATATTTCTTAATAACAATTAGAACCTATATTTTAATTAGTGAATATCCAGAGCCGGTTTTGGGCAAATTGGTTCCCCGACATCTATGCTAAAAAGGAAAGTATCAGAGAAAAGCCAAATATGTGACAAATGGTTAATAGAAAACAAAACACTATGTCTTAGCCCACCTGCATGTTTTTCCTGTTTGAGTACGAAACACACAGTTCTGTATTCCTCGGGTTGAAACTACGTGTGCATGCAGGTAGCTTTTTATTGCATTTAATATTTCGATTGACTTGACATGTAAATTTGATACGGCGGCACAACCCTTAAGTCACATTATACTGAAGCAGTTTAAGTGTCATCGTGATCATTTGTGACTGTGACTGGCGAACTGAGGCTTTTGTGATTTGTGACCAGTGTAGCTCTTGTTGAATATACATACATGTAACCTGATAACGATTTATATTGATTGTTAGAAGCATGAAGGGCGTTTCATTGATGGGATGACGAACAGTGAAGATCCTGATCAGCCTGTGCGGATGCACAGGCTGATCCGGATCTACACTGCTCGCAAAACCAATAAGCCACTTTTCTCCAGCCACAGCCACAATTACGGCCACGAAGTCTGCAGAAACACGATCCGTGCGCCGCTGGTGACTATTAACTCTCGAGTCACACGACCTTTGCTCTTGGTCTCGTGCTAACGAGATTTGTCAGGTAAAGGCTAAGAAGTGGTTTAACGTTACCAGAACGAGGCAAGTGGAATAATATTACAATGGATCCGCGCAATTTAACCGAATAAAACGTTAACTACATCACAGAGTAAATTATAAGCTGAAACAGGTTTCAAAGTTAATGAGTGGCAACGGACAGGTGATGGCTGTCAAGCGGATGCATTTGATTTTCATCGGAAAACTATAAAGCAATTGTAACAGCGGAGAGACGGATCGAGATCGCTGGTACATTGCGTTTATGAGATGAGTGTGTCCGTATCACCTAGAAGTCCTAGTCAAAAACACTCACGATTACGGAGATAAATTAATACATGTACCAGAATGTCCGTTTTAGAGAGGTTCTACTATATTCGTCTATGGCTTAGTTTTAGAGAATTTATGTTTCATCTATAAGATTATACATACATGTAACACAGTGGGTCCTTTCTAAACCGGACACCCTGGAAGGTTTCCAGGGTGTCCGTTTCAGAGAGGTTCCACTATGTGTTCATATATGTGTACACGTCAGTAATGTATGTTACTGTCTAATAAAATACATCAGATCGATTATATATAGTGCAGCACATCAACACATTTGCGTCTGTGACTGGAGAAGTGGGGCTTTGGAATTTATGACTAGTATAGCTCCTGGTCAGATAGCACACTCCTGCATGTAGCCTGGTAGTAATCTAGTGTGCTTGCTACAAGCATGACGGATGTTGCATTGATAGAATGGTAAGCAGTGTCGGAATGTGCGGATGAACAGGCTGATCTGGATCTACACTGGTCGTAAAACCCATAAACCTCATTCGCCATTCACAGCCATATATATTATATAACATACTATCTAAAGTGAACGCCTTGAAAACCATAATTATGTGTTTAAAACCATTATCCCCATTTCTCCAGTCACAGCCACAATAGTTGTGTGTTGTATGTCCAATCCCAGTGCCCGTTTCACTAAACCTCATACGACTAAAATGTTCGTAAGTGCAAAAGTATGATAGTCTGTAAATTTCACATTAACACTGTTTTATTGTAAACAATTATTGGACTTACATTTATCGAGCATAGGCTGCATGCAGCCTATGCTCAATAAATGTAAATCCAACAATTGAAATTTCCTCACGATCCTAAATTTGCACTTACGAACATGTTAGTCGTACGAAGTTTAGTGAAACGGCCACCAGAAGGCTTTCAATGTATGGTCCATTAATGAAAACTTGATATAACGGCGAACAATCTAGTCCCTGACCAGACTGCGCTGGGTCGACCCCATTCGCAAACAAAACTATTTCTAACCAATTCTGTCAGCGGGAGACCCCAATTAACTCGACATCCGTAATAATCGTCCGGCATGCGTCCTCGCATTAACTCGCATGGACAAAAGTTACATTGGCAGCGACAATTTACACAGGGATTTGGAAGTGTGTCGATGACGACCAACTCCCGACTGAATAGCACAAATAAAATACTTATTAAAGTGTCATACTCAACTGGCCGGAGTGGAATAATGCAATATTTACACATCCATGCGTTTGGATAGGAATTATCGCCACTAATTTGATATAGAAATCAATAATTATAATACGATTTTCTGAAACAGGAAGTTCTTTCAAATCAGTCGGGTCCCGTCAGAAGGGTACACGTGCCATCTAGTGCAATTATTGAAATCAGAACCAGTCTGTGTCACGTGATTTGATTCCGAGCGAGGCAATGGAATGCGATCGTGGATTTGCGGACGTTTTAGATTATGCAGTGAAATATCTCTAAATAGGACACACCTAGAAACTTAGTGTTTTACGGAGCCCCGTCGAATTAACAATTCGTTCTCACGATATAACAATTCATTCCCACCTGTTAATTCGTGGAAACGAATTGTTAAATTTAGGGAAATAATTGTTATTTCGTGTGAACGAATTTTTATTTCGTGAGAACGAATTGTTATTTCGTGGGAACGAATTAATAAAACAAATAATTCTACGTCTCCTTACGGGCTCCGTATAGTGTTTATTCTTGGTGGGTCCGTTTTCGTTTCTTTATTTATAGTGTTCTCAGCCAAAAAGCATACAACGACACATTACAGTGATATATATAATAGTATAGACGAATTACAGTGGACCTTCTCTAAACCGGAACCCAGCCCAGGGTGTCCGGTTTAGAGAAGTTCCACTCTGTTTTTCAATCTACATATGACACTTCTGTGCTTTGTCTCCTTTTAAATTTAATGTTCACCATTTGAATGTTCACCATTCCTAGTGATGGCGGTAATGGCTATTTTCGACATCTAAATCGACATCATACCTCTTTTATAAAATGCAAACAAACCTACTCTGTCTACAAACCTAAAACGCAGGATAACACAATAATAAAGCAATGTACATTCATGTATGTAAGGAACCGTGGCCTCTAGTTTAAATTTCCAGCAGTGATATTTTCATCCGATCTTATAGCATACCCACAGTATCCTGCTATTCTATGACAGAACATTGTATTGTTTGAAGTGATAACTATTTAGAAGTGATATGCGAGGACAACACATCCTAAACTGCAGAAACAACACATGTAAACGACAGAAAAAATAGCAAAAACCAAATAAGTGGTATACAAATAATGCTTTTGCGATAGTCTACGGAGCCCCGCAGGGGACATGGATTTTTTTTATGAATTCGTTCCCACGAAGTAACAATTCGTTCCATCAATTTAGCAATTCGTTCCCTCGAATTAACAATTCGTTTCCACGATATAACAATTCGTTCCCTCGAATAAACAATTCGTTCACACGAAATGACAATTCGTTCCCTCAATTTAACAATCAATTCGTTCCCTCGAATTAACAATTCGTTCCCTCGAATTAACTATTCGTTCCCACGAATTAACAATTCGTTCCCGTGGGAACGAATTGTTATTTCGTGTGAACGAATTGTTAATTCGAGGGAACGAATTATTATATCGTGGGTCGAATTGTTAATTCGAGGGAACAAATTTTTAAATTGAGGGAACGAATGGTTATTTCGTGGGAACGAATTAATAAAAATAAAAGTATTCTACATCCCCTGCCAATATACCAAGTTTTTGTGCTTTCTACTCAACGGTTCGCGATGCAAGCGTACGGATGAAAGAACACTGCACTGATTCCCCTAGGACGATACATCGCTGTGTGGTATGGCGATACATTATCAATATGTAAACGATAATTATCGGCACGTGCATTATTAATGACGTTGTGACGGGATTGTTCTTCATATTGAGCGTTTAAATAGAGTTGCTCGTTTGAACTTTCATTTGCATAACTATTTTGGACTCTTCTGTTATCGTTCATGTTGAATTGCTGCGTAGTTGGGTTTGCATATCAATGGTGCTTTATTCAATCAGCACGGGTATTATAATGGTGCATCTGTAAGTATTACACCACCGCCTGCGCTAATCTTGCCAATATTTGTCCATTTTGTTTTCTTCAAAATACTTGAAATTTTACTTGTGATCATCAAAAAGCTTGATTGGCTGAGACTGAGCTGTGTTACAGCTCAGGCTCAGCCAATCAAACTGCTTGATTGCGAGTTGAGATTGTCAATAGATGTTCTGAAACGTTGACATCTGGACATGCTTAGCGAATGCTGTTGCGCATACCTCATTGTAATTCAAGACATTGCATTGGTCAGTTTCATATCACGTGATAAAAATTCTCTACCGTTATGGAAACGGACGAATTCTGGTTGGACGGCTTCCTCGGCGTTTATCTAAAATAGAAACCGAAAGTGCGAAGGCATACAAATGAAATGACGGCAGATGATTGGATGGTACCCCGTTCGTGCCATTCCTGTTGTAGGACCACCGCCTGCGTTAATCCTGCCCAGGTCTCAACGTTTCTGAACATCTATTGGCATTATCAAGTCGCAATCAAACAGTCGATTGGTTGTACCTGAGCTCAGGCTGTAGTACAGCTCAGGCTCAACCAATAAAACTGCTTGCTTTCAAGCACAATATTCAAGTATTTTGTAATAAAGAAATTGATAAATATTGGCAAGTTTAGCGCAGGCGGTGGTGTGGTTACAGTGGGGTCACCGTGTAAGTGCACACACGAACGAACACGACAGGTTGGTTCCAACCTGTCGTGTTCGTTCGTGTGTGCACTGACCCCACTGTACACTATAAACCGGGTACATGCTCAGAGTTCGCTAACACATTTAAAACGCTACGTGAAAACATGTTCATATAAATTATTCTGTATAAGTTAAATACCGCCCTTGGGAGACTTTGCTTCCTAGGGGAGATAATCCAAAATATTCCCCTCAAACAAGGTCAGTATCTCTATTTAATGTGGTCAAATGGGGCTTATGGGTTATGTGACCAGTGTAGCTCCTGATCAAATAGAAGTTAATATAAATGACATTGTCAATGTATGATTGCAAAAGCACAAACTATACCGCAGATATCAGTAGCCGATTTCACCAACATTGCAAAGTATACTTTTCTAGCAAAGTATACTTTGAGGGAGTAATCATTTATTTTTCCTGAAATGCATTATTTCATATAGAACTAACGAATGCATATATTTGACGATTAAAAGTATGCAGAATTATTATACTGAATTTATTACATTATCACAGCCAAAATGGCTGTGATAATGTAATAAATTCAGTATAATAAAAATTAATAAATTTATCCTAAAATTGAAAATTTCTCCCTCAAAGTATACTTTGCTAGATAAATATACTTTGCAATGTTGGTGAAATCGGCTACTGAGGTTGAAAACAATCCGTTGTATTTTGCAGATCAACTTGACATGTTGCAGCATCATCTAAAACATGCATAAAACATCCATGAAGCACAACAGGGTATTAACAAATATGAAGCGGGAAAAAAACGTACGAGCACATGTGTGTGGCATTGCGTAATTGCATTTTTGCACGCTATATTTATTAATTGGGATAGTTAATTACAGAAAATTTATTTACAGAGATGATGCTCCCGGACACACAACTGCAGCTGCACGGGAAGGAAACTACTGTCTGTTTCACGAAAGCTGCCTAATTTTTACGGCCATATAAACAATACAAACACAGTATTTTTTTCGACAATATTAAATTTTATCAAAATTTAAGAATGGGCATTCTTGTTATTTCGTGAAAATTGGTCAAATTTTGATTTTATTACGAAAAATTGATTGGTCTATGGGAATTTAACATGGGGGAAAAGGAGGTGGATGAGTTGTGGAAGGAGTCAGAATTTGTTTTGGAAATTTACTCCGAAACCTGTCTAGATAGCTTGGAAATGATCTAACTAAGAAAACAAAAGTTACATTTTGAAAATCGGTCCAGTATTTCTGAAATTCAAATAAAATTCCCCATGTTAAATCCCCATAGACATCTTCACTTTTAACATGGGGAAATTGTTCTTTCTCAATAAAATCAATATTTGACAAAATTTCACGAAATATAAAGAAGGCTGATTCTTATAATTTAATAGTATCTAAACAAAATATTGTTTTTTAATTGTTTACATAGCCTTTAAATTTGGGCAGCTTTCGTGAAACAGACAGTAGAAATAAAGTGTTAGGAACGAATACTGATGCATGTATGAACGGGGATTCATGACATAAGTGTCGCAACGCCTTAGAAACGGCACTGATGTCATGAATCGCCATTACATACCGGGTTCTTGCTTGCGAATGAATATTACTCGAGTTTGTCAGTCGTGTGTCCGTATGCTGGGAATGTCTATTGCATGTACGTATTCGAAAGGTAGTTTGCATTCCGTTATGGGTAATATCACGTGTTTTCAATAAAGGGTGTCCGGTTTAGAGTGGTTTCAATGTAACCAGAATTTATCCCGTCAACACAGTGCGTATGTGCTGTGAAACGCGGTGCCGTGAACATTTTTGATATCCTGTCAATACAACCTAATCACTGCGTATGAATATATGCGGTCACTGGTGTTATTTTTTTTGCATTTTAAAGCCATTTGTATGTGTTGACGGGATAAATAGAATAGTAGGTTAGTGCCGTAAATGGGAAAAATATCTGGCGCGGCACGGAAACTTGCCAGATATTTTTCCCATTCACGGTATCAACCTGCTATTCTCTATATTCCGATGCCAATGCTTGCTACGTTGAGGTATACATGTCTGGTTGAAGTCCGAGACAATAAGTTAGCCAATCAACAAATAAACCACACTCAGGGACGTCACAGGATGTCCGGCTTAGCGAGACTCCACTGTAATAGTGTTCATGGGCGAACATCACATTAATTATGTAAGTGCATTAGACCCCATTTTGTTTGCAGCATTATAGGAATGAATGGCCTTTTTGTGGAATTTATCGGGGTATAAACTGGAAAGGTCACGGGAATTTCGATGCCATGCGATACCATGACAGGGGCCGCCAGCGATAACATGATACAGTTGATGGCAGGCTACACCCGGCTTTGTGGCGTTTGTTCTACGCTCCATGAAAACTCAGCAGGGATGGTGACTAATCTAGATATATAATATATTATAGGAATGAATGGCCTTTTTGTGGAATTTATCGGGGTATAAACTTGGAAAAGTCACGGGAATACTGGACGAAGCGATACAAAATTACCTTTTTTTTTTCGAAAATTGTAATTTTGTAAGGCCTCGTCCAGTATTCCCGCGACTTTTCCAAGTTTATATCCTCGATAAGTTCAACAAAAATGCCATTCAATCCTTATAATTCCAGCATTTGAAATAAATTCATCAAGAAAATGTGTTTATTTTCCGTTTTCTTAAGAATTATTTTAACTGCGCCTCACGGTTACGGAAAGTAGTTCGGCGTGGGAGTTTACTGGGATATACATTTTGGACAGAGACTTGCTACGGGCCAATACAATGTTAGGGAATTGTGTAAATATGTTTGTGCTGGAATTATTAGATGTGTAGCAAGACACGTCGAATTTTACAAAATTCAAGTTATTTTCACTCTTTATTAAAACACAATTGGAAAATGCTGATTAAGACGTGTTCTTGTGCAATTTGCACAATATTGAAATCTAGACAATAAATCTATGCAAAATCATGCACAGGATGAACGAGAAGGTAATTTACCATATTGTATAATGCATCGGTAGATCATTTATATTTCGGATAAAATTGCGAGGAAAACCTCGAAAATAAAACCTCAAATTTATCCAGACACATGGTAGTGTCCCATGAAATTGCTCCCCGCATCAGGATATATTTAAAATAATCGAAAGCATGATCCCTAACGCGTACGAGCAACTCTCAAACGTCCGACAAAATGTATGTACATGCATATTTAGTACAACCACACATGCATGTTGACCGTGGGCAACATGTTGAACACATGTTCATATTAATACTGTATATTAAGACACTAGACATCAGGGTCGTAACTAAGGGCAGATAAATTCATTAAACCATTGGAATTATTGCTTTCCCCTATCAGGTTTATCTCAATGGCGTTTGATGTACCAGTTCCTTTCCCCAGAACCAAGATATGATTTCAGGGAATAATTGATTTATCGAATCGATAATCGATAGTCACCGATATTCGAGATGGGAGGGGATTGCGCCCAGCTTACGGGGATTTCTGCGGTTGCTGGTTTATCAAGTACGGTGGCGCAGAGGGGACATGGATATATGTTTTACTTTCGCGTGCGCACGCGATCGCTTTTGCGTGCGCACGCGAAAGTAAAAAAATGTTTCCATGTCCCCTCTGTGCCACCTTAATCAAGCCTTTGGTATCAATAGAAATGTACACGTGCTAGTAAATTGGAAACGTAGATTCTCCTGCCACGCCCATCCCAGTCAAACATTAAATGGTATAATGCGTGCACATCTGTTTGTTGTATACGTATAGTGTAGACGTACTTGCTGACATGTGGCTGTGGCTGGAGAAATGGTGTGTATGGGCCGTATGACCAATGAGAATCCAGATAAGCCTGTGCACACGCATAGTCTGATGAAGAGCTGCATTGTTCGCTATTCCATCAATGCAACACATGCCATGTAATGTGCATGTACATGTAAATTTATTATAAGGCATCAGAAGTGTGCTATTTGATCAGTACTTACACTGGCCGCAACTCCCATAAGCACAATTTCTTCAGTCACATCCAACAATGACAACTAGTGTAGACCCAGATCAGACTGCACGTCCGTGCAGTCTGATCTGGGTCTACACTGGTTGCAAAATCAAAGCAGCTTATTTCACCATGTTTTGTACCAGTTGACACGACCGAGTGGATACGTCACCCGTCTCGCAACTTGGAGGTCGGATGTTTAAGCCTCAGCCCTGAGTGATATGGCTGGATAAATAAATGAAACAACTTGCCAACCTGTCTACAATGTCTGACATGTTGGATATATGGGAAGTGCTGACACAATTACAATAATGATGGCACTATGTTCTAAATGTTCTAATGCCACTACAATAAACAATATTTTACTTTTGATTTATTGTTTTTAGACATCGAATGATACCTATATGGCTGTGACTGGAGAAATGGGGTGTATGTGTTTTGCGACCAGTGTAGATCCAGATCAGCCTGTGCATCCGCAAAGTCTGATCAGTATCTGCACTGTTCGCCATTCCATCACTGAAACACCGGTCATGCTTCTAGCAAGCAATCTGGATCGCTATAAGGCAACCTATGACAAGGAGCTACACTGGTTACAAATCCCATAAGCCCCATTTCTCCAATCACAGCCACATATAATGATGTAGCTGTTTATGATACACAGTGGAACCTCTAAACCGGACACCCTAGGATGTCCGGTTTAGAGACGTTCCACTGTAATTCCGATGTAAGAGCATTGAAATGCATGCCTGTGTGCATTGTAATCATGAACACTGATAAACATGAGCGATGTTTGACAGTGAAATCCGTCAAACTTTAACACATCGATGTCGCAATGATGTTCGGTTTAGAGAGGTTCCACGGTATATTCGTGTAGCGAGGACTTACAAATAAAAGCTCAATTCTACGGAGCCTCGCAGGGGACATGGATTATTTTATTCATTCGTTCCCACGAAATAACAATTCTTTGCCCCAATTTAACAATTCGTTCCCTCAATTTGACAATTCGTTCCCACGAAATAACAATTAGTTCCCTCGAATTGACAATTCGTTCCCATGAAATGACAATTCGTTCCCTCAAGTTAACAATTCGTTCACGCGAATTAACAATTAACAATTCGTTTCCACGATATAACAATCCTGAATTCTACGTCCCCTACGGGGCTCCGTACATTTCAGTTCTGTGGAACGAACGATGATCAATGCACACCCATATCAACCTGCACGGGTCTAAATTGGTTGCAGATGCAAACATGCTTTGTTCACCATACTTTGCTACTTTGTCCAATGAATGATGTTTACTGTAACGATATGCCACGCCAATTATCTGCGGCCGGGTACATTTGTATTAGTTTTGACAAACAGATGCCAGTTAATTGAATATTAATTAATTTATGAGTGCACTTGCAGCATAAACATGTTTTCAATCGAGAAATCTCCGCATGTACATGCATCGGAAATTAAGACTGTTTATTGAATTAATCTGGTTGACGGCTGAACAGGCAAATAAAGTAAATGTACATGTATCGTCCATGCATATAATACACGGACAGTGGAACCTCTCTAAACCGGACACCCTGGGGGTCCCAAGGGTGTCCGGTTTAGAAAGGTTCCACTGTAAAACATACATATGACGAACTCAAGACACGCGTGGGTGCTTTGCGATGAAGAAGAGACATTATAATTGGACATAAATGGCAATGAATCCGATCAGAATCGAGCAAAACTATAATGTCTCTGTGTCCGGTTTAGAGAGGTTCGACTGTACATGCAATTCAGTCATGTTCTGGAAAGCATACATTGACTTGATTTTAGTTTGTTGCTATGGCGACAGATGAAGCCTTAGACCAAAGGCTTTATTGTTCGCCAGTTTGTTCCTGCAACGCCTGATATACTACCAGGCTTCACGAGTGATCAGAATGGTCACGTTATAAGGTAAGGAATTCCAATGTAAACGTATGGCAATCCTATATGCGGCTGTGACTGGAGAAATGGGGCTTATGTGATTTGTGACCAGTGCTGTTTCTGATTGAATAGCGCACTCCTGTAGCTTGATATCGATCTATATATATGTCTTGTTAGAAGCATGACGGGTGCTTTTTGTTGGTGTAATAGCGAACGTAAGTAGTGTATATATTCTGATCAGAATATGCGGATGCACCGGCTGATCAGGAACCACACTGCTCGCAAAACCCATATGCCTCATTAATCCAGTCACAGCCACATGTTATGATATAATGTCCTTTATCAAATTAACCTTATTGGCCTAGAATGAACGTTGAATTATGCCGGAGTTTGGAAAAGAGCACAGGTGACTGAAACAAATGACATGTCAGTATCGTCTCTTGTATACATGTTTATATTAGAAACTACATCATCGAGTGACTATTTTCTGGCACAGGTGGATAAGAGGATGCACGTTATGCTCATGTATAATTTGCCATGCATATGTGGCTGTGACTGGAGACATGGGACGTATGGGTTTTGAGACCAGTGTAGATGCAGACCAGCCTGTGCATAAGCACAGGCTGATCTGCACTGGTCTCAAAACCCAGATCAGCCTGTACATAAGCACTGTTCGCCACTCAACCATTGAAACATTCACCATGGTTACACCAATCAGTGCATATCTTTATCTGGCTACCAGTAGCCTATTTCACCAACATTTTTCTACTTTGAGGGAGAAATCTTCAATTTTAGGATAAATTTATTAATTTTTATTATACTGAATTTATTACATTATCACAGCCATTATGGCTGTGATAATGTAATAAATTCAGTATAATAATTCTGCATACTTTTAATCATGAAATACATGCATTTGTTAGTTCTATTTGAAATAATGCATTTCAGGAAAAATAAATGATTACTCCCTCAAAGTATACTTGGCTAGAAAAATATACTTTGCAATTTTGATGAAATCGGCTACAGGGCGTGCTATGTCTTCAGGAGCTATACTGGTCACAAATCCCATAAGTCCCATTTCTTCCGTCACAGCCACATATGTTGCCAAATATCGACCTGACTGAAAAATAACGTTGGATTTCGTAATGGTACGTACGTATACACGCATTAACGCACTACATGTATATGTAATATATATGTAATAGACAACCTGATGTAATTGATACGCCAGAAGCAAATTATAAAAAACATGTATCGTTTGTATTGAAACGTGAACCTGTCGTATTGGCCTCATTAGTTCATACATGAACAAATCGCTTTGGTATTTGCCAATTGACATGACCATCTTATCATGACTGGCACTTATGGCACAAAACACTGTTGGTTATCAGTTTTATTGGCAGCCTGGCCATTTGTTGGTATTATCGTGATATTATCCACACATGACTTAGCACCATTCTTCCACTAGTCCTTTCACTTTTAAATCAACATAATATATCAACTTGACGATAATGAATAATAGTTCAGTACCTATAGGCACGATATCGGTGTCGTTCTTACGGTGTCCCACAGAGGACGTAGATTTTTTTTTTTTATTAATTCGTTCCCACGAAATAATAATTAGTTCTTTCAATTTAACATTTCGTTCCCACGAATTAACAATTCGTTCCCTCAATTTAACAATTCGTTCCCACGAAATAATATTCGAGGGAACGAATTGTTAACTTGAGGGAACGAATTGTCATTTCGTGGAGACGAATTGTTAATTCGAGGGAACGAATTGTTATATCGTGGGACGAAGGGAACGAATTGTTAATTCGAGGGAACGAATTGTTAAATTGAAGGAACGAATTGTTATTTCGTGGGAACGAATTAATACAAAAAAAAACATGTCCTCTGCGGGGCTCCGTACATTCTGGCTGTGGTCTGGGTAAATGTTATAGACAAGTCTGATATATGCTGTTACCATATGTAAATGTATACTATACATTTACATATGGCAACATCATATATACAGACTTGTCTATAACATTTACCCAGACCACAGCCAGAACGAGACTGATATCGTGCCTATACTGAACTATTGACTTTAAGAGAACATTTTCAAATTTCCGAATCCTCAACAACGAAACTCGAGACACGAACCCTCAATACGTGTCTGCGGTTCGAGTCTCAAAATATGCGTTACCGCAATTATAGTTCACAGAGTTTTACCAAACAAATAATTGTTATTTTACAAGCAGGTAGAAAATTGGAAATATGTTACACGCATTATGTAATTAGCAAAAATAACTCTGCACTGTGATTGAGTGTCGTACACAATATCGGCCGATCAGGATGAGTGGGTTAGTATCTACATTCTTACCAATGTACCTAAGTTGAAAGTACAATCTCGTATCATATTAGGGAAATCGCTAATTAAATATTCCTGGTGTTTGATATATGTATATCCCCATATCATGTGACTGTTTATGCACATGTATTATCTTGGTCGACAGCCGCACGAATATTTCCGAGAAACCCGAACCTATGGCCTTATATTTTATTGGATACTGAAATAATACTGTTTTTCAAAATTCAGTATCTTACAAATGGGCGTATTACCATCGGTTTATCATCGAAAAAAAGGAGCACAAGTTAACCCTATGTAAACTTGGATAGCGACTATTAGCTATCGTTATGCCACTGATTGGCTTAGCATCGCAATACAGGTGTATCAGTCAATCTGATTCCAGTCGATACTAGAAACACGAATGTTCGTGGCCATACTGTACGTGCGTGAGAACAGTAATATGGCTGTGACTAGAGAAATGGGGCTTATGGGGTCTGTGATCAGTGTAGCTCCTGATTAAATAGCATCCTCCTGACACCTGAAAACGATCTATATTGCTTGTCGGAAGCGGGTTTGCGGGTGTTTCATTTATTGAATGGCGAACAATGCAGATCCTGATCTTGACCTACACTGGTCGCAAAACCCATAAGCCCCATTTCTCCAGTCATAACCACTGATAAGTCTGTTTTTCGTCGGATCGTTAATCGTCTAATTATGCCCCCAATACGATAACAAGGTGCATGATCAAATGGATACAACAACAACAACGTCGCCCACTCCAAAGTAAGTATTATTTGATATTTTCCTTAATATGCAACGGATTTTGATGAAATATAGCGCAGCAAACGCGTCTTCATGAGCTGCATTTGGTGGTCAATGGAGTTTGGCACATACTTATGTCGTTTTTGCGAAGAATCGATTTCCGCGACACGGAAATCGATTCTCCGCAAAAACGACAGAAGTTTGGGCTGCACTTGGTGGTCTAGGAAGTTTGGCACAGACTTCGGTCGTTTTTGCGAAGAACAGATTTCCGTGTCGGAGAAACGGAAATCGATTATTCGCAAAAACGACAGAAGTTTGGGCGAAAATATAGAGACTACCAAGTGCAGCTTAACAAGACGCATTTGATGCGCCATATTACATCAAAATCCGTTACGTAATAATGACACTATAAAAGATTACGTACTTTGAATCGGTACTTGTTGTTGTTGTTAGTACCACGTGCTCATACACCTTGGATAACAAGTGGGACATATTGCGTTGCTCTTGTCGTTCCGTCCGTACGTCCGTCAGTCCGTTCGTGTGTACGTCATTCGCTTCGATATTAATGTAAGCATTTCTCCATCATGTGATAGCTTCACAAGTATTACTGAATGTATTACTTTGATGATCCCCGCACACGTGATACATATGGACATGTATGACACACTCATGTGACCTGTAACATGAACTTGGCATTTTGACCTTCACAAGGTCGCTGAAACACTTTTGTACAGTCAATTATGACAAGGGGGCATTTCCATGTACCACAAATTTAATGTCGAGTGAATGATTGTTCATGTGAATTAACCCTATGAACCCGAAATCCCGCTATAGCGGTTTATGCAAAAAGTGCAGATCCAGATGAGCCGGCTCGTAACGAGCCGTCTCATCAGGATCTGCACTTTTTGAAAGTAATTTTAATATTTCTTAGAACAAAAACACCCCCTTTTCATAAATGGACGAATCTGACAATCATTTTGTGACCATTGGATTGGTGGGAACATTAGCATATCACAGTTCATTCCAGTTGCTTAGGGTTGAAAGGGTTTTAATACATTACGTAGTTGAACATACTTACTATTACTTTAAGTAGGTGTATGCTTTATTAAAATACATTAGTACTACAAATTATTATAAAATTAAAATCCAACTGTTCAAACACGGTCGTATCATCATTGTATGGATTTCCCCCCAATTTGTGATACGTCACCCAACGACTTGGACATTGAATTAGCATGGCGATTCTATTATCTCCATGTCAACTCAAATTCCACTAGCTTAACACTTTGGAAAAGTACATCATATTAGGAAATTGACAGCCGTCATTGGACATGTGTTTACATTCTGTCATTGTCTCTGTAGCGTCGTCCGTGTTTCCAAAGATGTCCAAAGTCAATTGGTTCGCCCGAGTGGTATTGTTTGACTTTCTAAGACATTTGCGATCCGACGAAGATTGGGCCTAATCCCTTGTTGGAGGGACTCACGAGAAACCAGACCAGTTGGATTCTAAACCAACATAGCTGCTCAGCAGTCGCGATTCCGTAAGTTTTAAAACACCAAACATAGACCATATGCATGTAGAGAAATATACGCAATTGTAGAGTTTCATATTTAACCTGACAACCAGTGTGGAACCTAACCAGACTGCACGATCGTGCAGTCTGGTCAGGTTCTACGCTGGTTGCACTGGCCAAGTTGTGTGTTTTCTACAGATCACGTCCTATTATCCTGTCAGTATTCTGGTCGATGACAAATGGAATAAAAAATACCGGTAACAACATGCTTCCGCGGACGAAAATGACCTGGTTCAATTTGCTCGTCTAATTAGAATCGGATGGACAGTTGTCTAATGTGAGACAGCATGCATAAACTACTCACATTACCCACTCAAGTCTATGGGCAGAATATATTTTATTGAAAAAAATATGATGTTTTGTTTGGTTCTCTATAAAAGTATATGATGTTGCCATTCATCCGAACCGTCTCGTCGAGACGGTTCGGATGAATGGTAACAATATATACTTTCGAGAAGAAATGAAGAAAATGGCGAAAATGTTCTCAAAACTCCATTCCACTGTAATTTTGGTTCAATTAGCTTGTCTAAATAGATCGGATGGACAGTTGTCTAATGTGAGTCAGCATGCATAAACTAATCACTTTACTCATTGAAGTCTATAGACACAATACTTTTTATTAACAAATAAATAAGATTATTTTGTTTGGTTCTCTTTAAAGGTATATGTTGTTACCACTCATCAGAACCGTCTCGTCGAGCCGGTTCAGATGAGTGGTAACAACATATACATTCGAGAAGAAATGAAGAAAACAGAAAATATTCTCAAAAATATACTCCCGTGATTGTATCCAGCATATAGTGGATTAATGTATCGGTATTATGGAGCAATCATTGTTTTAATTAAATCGTGTTATCAGAGACTTATGTTGAACTAATATAAAGTAATAATAAATGTTACCGGTGTCAGCCAAGAAACAGACAATTCTAATGAAATATCAAGACGTGTTTTCATTTTCAGATCGTTTTCTTGCTCAAGCGGTCATCTTGTATTTTGGATGACATTCAAACACAAATAAATTTCGTAACACGTATTCACCATGCATGTATATCTGATGTCTTAAATCTGTATAGGTAATGAATGGGTGTACATTTTATTTTATACATGTACATTTTCACATGTATGTTAATGGTGGTCATTTTCAAGTCATCCTTCGCTATGTGGCTCTATTACGTTATCTTTATTTGCAGTTTAATTTATAAACGAACGGTTACACTTTTATTCAGCCTCAATGGATTAATTCTTACTTATTAGTCGATTAATACATATATGGGCGGCACAAATGATGTTGCATCTAACTGATTTCGCAAGCTAGCAAATACTGACACGAAATGCAGCATAAACTACGAGGTTTCCACTGTAATTACGCACTGCATGAACAATTTTTTGTCATTTTCAATCAATCACAGTCGATGAAATACATTACAGTGAAACCCATCTAAATTAAGCACAATGTGGTTCCCAGGGTGTCCGGTTTAGAGAGGTTCTACTGTACATGCCTTAACCCTTTGAACCCGAATTGAATGTCAGTGAATGATTGTTCATTTCAATTAACCCTTTGAACCCGAAATCCCGCTATAGCGGTTTATGCAAAAAGTGCAGATCCAGATGAGCCGGCTCGTAACGAGCCGTCTCATCAGGATCTGCACTTTTTGAAAGTAATTTTAATATTTCTTAGAACAAAAACACCCCCTTTTCATAAGTGGACGAATCTGAAAATCATTTTGTGACCATTGGATTGGTCGGAACATTAGCATATCACAGTCCATTCCAGTTCCTTAGGGTTGAAAGGGTTAATATGTCCCGAAAGATTCCACTGGAAGTCAGGCATTTGACCACTTCAAGATTATGCCTGATATGTAATGGAACCTCTATAAACCACTAATCTAATTCGGTTAATAGAGAAATCGCATTGGACACAAATCGGCCATGCGATAAGTCGCATTAGCTCACGGATCGCCTCCCTTGTATTTGAATACACAACTTGTCACATGACGCGTGCCGAAGGAATGCAATAACGCGGTTTGGCGACGATCTCATAATATTAATGCAATTGATATTCAAATTATGACCTAACAATGTGTATTAAATGTCCGTGTTAATATGCTTAGCACGTCGCATCACGGTCTCTAATTAAGTTGTCTTCATCTGACGTCATGGGTATGCATATAATTATGAAGATTGGACACTCGAAAAATCAACAAGAATAAACCATGTTAAGTAAGACACGAGTGTGTCCATCGTGTACACAGTTGACCCCCTGAAAGCATGTAGTACCAACATTTTTGTTACATTAGCATGCTATCGTAGTATCGTCGTCATGCTGTCGTGATATTGTAATATCGCCATCATAGTATATATTGTTCTATTGCAATCGTGAAACATTCGTAACGTCATTGTAAACTATCGTCATCGTTATGCCATGCAGAATATTGTAACTTGGATTTATTTCCGCGTGAGCTCTAATATTTTTCCTCAATTTTAGATGAAATGTAAGTCTCAGTTATGCAACATTTTCGAAATCAATATCAACGGGAAACGTCGATGCGATAAATGTGATACTAAGGTGTATATTAAAACACACATACCAGTGATTGTGATATGAAAAATAGGGTTCATGGGTTTCACGACCTGTGTAGATCCAGGTCAATTTTCTTGCATCCAAGTGCTCAATTTTCGAGTTAATTAAAGACAAATATCACAAAGACATGTGCGACCAGCGAAGTCCCTGACAGGACCTACACTTATCGCCATTGAAAGTTATCCCGGCGAGTTACGATACTACGATGACGATACCCGGCCTTAAATATCCTTAGCTGTTGATAGGCCGTTAAAGCCCAACAAACAAACAAACACACAAACGATGACGATACGAATGTTTCGTACCAGCGCCAGGCCAATGTGTCAGTCTATACGGCGTTCCATTGACAGCGAACAAATGCCGTGTTCCATGACTCCGCGATGTCACTTGCACCCAAGTACTCGATTAACGAGCCGATTAACGACAAACATCTATACAAGGAATATTACCCCGGCGAGTTATCGTTCACAATAGAGTGTACCCAGTCACACGTGGAGCTTACCTTGGTATTGGAACCGCATTCTGCCGGAGTCTGCAACTATGGCCCGTTACTGGAGAAATATGGCTTATGGGATGTGTGACAAGCGTATATCCTGATCAGTTAACACACTCATGAAGCGTGGTAAAGATTTCTGGTGCATGCCAGACGAATGACGGGTGTTTTATTGATGGACTAGCTGATCTGGATCTACACTGGTCGCAAAACCCATCAGCCCAAATTCGCCCAGTCACAGCCACTACTGGTATGAGTGTTATGATATAAACGTTATGTAGTGTATTGTACATTGCGGTTGAAGTCCCTATCAGTACAGCGACCGGCAAAGTATATGAACTTGTCAAAACTAAAACTCTGTGACGACTTCAGAAAAGATGTCTGTCTGGAGGAACACGGCCTTGCGACAAGTGTAGACCAGGATCAGCTTAGGCAATAAGTCACCTTTGACGAATTGAGAACATGTTAATGTGGCTGGAGAAACATGGCATTGGACCAGTATAGACCCTGATCACTCTGCGCAGCCGCATGGTCCGCTCAACATATGTAAACATCCTGATTCAGGGAGTAAAATACCCACCAATCACCTGACAAAGTATTATCATGTTGCCAGAGTGCGCTAGCAGATCAGGGAACCGTTTCACTAAACTATGTATGACCAAGAAATTCGTAAGTGCAAAATTGAAATTTCATAGTAACATTTGTTCTAACATCCGATCTTGGAAAATAGTTCGTGGGTGTGATACATTTAATGACATGAATCCGTAGGTACCAAATGGCAGTATTAGAGAAACACGTTAATGTGAGAAGCACATTCGTAGAAATCATCGTACGAACATTTTTATCGTACGAAGTTTAGTGAAACGGGCCCCAGGAGCCAGACTGGCTGGAAATGTCATAAGATACAATTCTGTAGTCATAACAAAAATTGGCCAATAGCCGAGAAAAAGTTCATTGCTACATATACAACCAGCGAAGTCCCAGATCAGCCTGCGCGTCCGCGCAGTCTGATCAGGGCCTACGCTGTTCGTCATTCCGTCGCTGATATTGACTAGCTGCCATTACCAAAATGGTAAGATTTCAACACATACCATGTGCATGTACAAGAGCACACATTACATGCTTTAGACAGGCAATCTGATGATTTTGTACCTTTAGAAGAAGGTGTGCAATTTTCGTAAACAAAATATTTACAGAAACTCTGATTGTTTCTGTGATTGACTTCGAACGTTAATGAAATGTTCTTAGTAAATGAGGAATCTATGACAAATTCGCTAACTTAATTGTCTATCGTGGAAAATATCGTAAATTTAGTAAATATTGTTTATGAAAAGTCGCATATCTTCCTAGGTACCAAATTGTTCTTGTAAACAATTATTGAATTTACATTTATTGAACATAGGCTGCATATGCAGCCTATGCTCAATAAATGTAAATCTATCAATTGAAATTTACAGACTATCCTAAATTTGCGCTTACGAACATTTTAGTCGTACGACGTTTAGTGAAACCGGCCCCAGAATCTGAATGTCAGGTGCCCGTTTCAATAAACTTCGTACGAGTAAAATGTTCGTAAGTGCAAACTTATGATAGTCACATGCAGCATATGCAGAATAAATGAAAATCCACCAATTGAAGTTTAGTGAAACGGCCCCCAGATGTATACTGTTCTACAGGAAAGGGTCTACAAAAAATGAGTGTCGCAAATATAGTCCTGTACATGTACACGTATTGTACTTTTCTACAAAACTGTGAACACTCATTGTTGGCAAAATGCAGAAACGTATTCACCTCATACGTACCTCGCTACATGCACTTAAAAATAAAACAATAAATGGAAACCGCGCCGTAACGGTCACTTAGTATACATGTACCAAACGCTTCATTGTACTTGAGAACAATACATTTTACGTCATCATAATGCACCCGTGCGCAACTTTTCCCATTTTAAATACCGCAAAGTAAACAACGTCGGTGTGAATGTAATACAATCAGCCCTCTTGTACTGAACAAGATATGCACCAATAAAATAACACACTCGAGCCTTGAACAGTTCAAATGAGCCATTTCGTGGAGTTCTGAGAAACTGTATATCGGTACATTGTACATGTAATTAATCCCGCCCAGTTATGAATATTCATTTGATTCAGTACTGCGCCCAACACGTGGGTGAACGTTGAAATCAACAAAGTTTGCGCAACGTATTTGTGTTATTGACAGGTGTGAATTCCCATACATACGAGATTGCGATGGAACACTCTATTGCATCTGCAGGAACCATTATTGGCAAGTCTATCATATGAGAAAAGGGGCCTGATTGACGTTCTGATCAATGCCATTCAGTATTACCTAGTACTCGTCTGGGGACCGTTTCACTAAACTTCGTACGACTAAAACGTTCGTAAGTGCAAACTTATGATAGTCTGTAAATTTCACATTAATAATGTTTTCTTGTAAATGCAGCCTATGCTTAATAAATGTAAATCCATAAATTTAAATTTCCAGACGATCCTAAATTTGCACTTACGAACTTTTAGTTGTACGAAGTTTATTAGTGAAACGGGCACCAGTTACATAACTCTGTGGGTCGAATGAATCTGACAGGCATAGTTTATTAAATAACGAACAGTTTAGCCCCAAATCAGCCTGCGCATGCTGCGCAGGCTGATCTGGGGCTACACTGTTCGTAAAAGAAAACCATTACCTGATTACACCAATACTTGTATTGCATCACATGTACCAGATGTATATGTTAGTTTATAACATGCTTGAAAACACGCAACTGCATTCTATAATAGGTATACACATATCAGACTAGTATTCGCGAGTATACTCAGTTGATAAGTGTGTACTTTGTTTGCCAGCAATACATCTAGACAACATGCCTGAAAGTGCACTAATTTCAAATGGAACTGTCATTGTATACCAGCTGCATTCTGATGTTGAACGTGGCTGTCTTCAAATGTCCGTTTGTTTAATTTAGTACGGACCTTGAAGATTATAGTGCAACGATACAGTGCTGTTGATAATACAATATGGGTTCATCAATACGAGGTCCATCATTATGATGACGCTTTCTTGAGTGTGGGTCATCCATCTCTCCGGTCAGTTTGTTCTTACTGAGCTCGAGGCTCCTCGGACTCGGTCAAGCGACCTATCTGTAGCAGATTTCACCAACATTGCAAAGAATAATTTTCTAGCAAAGAATACTTTGAGGGAGTAATCATTTATATTTTCTGAAACGCATTATTTCATATAGAACTAACGACTGCATGTATTTGATGATTAACAGTATGCAAAATTAATATACTGAATTTATTACATTATCACAGCCAAAATGGCTGTGATAATGTAATACATTCAGTATAATAAAAATTAATACATTTATTCTTCAATTGAAAATTTATCCCTCAAAGTATACTTTGCTAGAAAAGTATACTTTGCAATGTTGGTGAAATCAGCTACTGGTCTTATGAAGGGACATTTCTCCATGTATTGTCTACAGGAAGCTTTACGGTGTGTGGGTGGTCAGCGTGGCAATGCACATTTACTTGTAATGGCCATATTGTTTTGCAAATTTATGTTGTACTTTTGTTTTATTACATAAAATGGGCGCTTGCAGTGTATTAACACAGTATAATGAATATCATATTGCACTAGTGTACTAAATATGCAAACTACCTTGCTACAGAAACAGGTGTGTTGACCAATACAGATTCAAGGTATGACGATGTGCTGATGCAATAAATCTAACATTTGTGATGACTTAATACGTTATTTATTTAACTCGTTGGCTGATTTCATAAGAAACTCGGCATAGCATCAGTGAACTCGTTTAATAAATATCATATTAACTCATCACTCATGTAAGATCCTCTATATATTTCATGTTCCGTACTCTCCTAATATGGACGAGATAATAGAGAATAGTAGGCTAGTGCCGAGAATGGAAAAAAATATCTGGCAAGGCTCAGGAAACGGGATGGGCGAGGCTCTGCCGAGCACATCCCGTTTCCGTGCCGCGCCAGATATTTTTTCCCATTCACGGCACTAACCTACTATTCTATTTATCCCGTCAAAACATACAAATGGCTTTAAAATGCAAAACAATATAATAATCCCAGCTACCGCACATATTCATACGCAGTGATTATGTCGTATTGACAGGATATCAAAACTATTTCACGGCACCGTGTTTCACGGCACATACGCACTGTGTTGACGGGATAAAAAGTTATACATACATGCCAGGCAAATGTTAGGCCGTGCACTCAAATGCATCTACTGTATTTAAATTACGGTCATTTACACGTACCAATTATAATAACATGTTTGCTGTTCTGTTCTATTCTGTTCTGTTCTGTTTCTGATAAAAGTAGATCATTTCATTGTTATGGAAATAGCAACAAGTTAACAAATTCGTAAGTGTGGCCACCTGAGTGTGACTAGAGAAATAGTCTTGTTGACCATCATGGCCAGTGCGCACCCATCTATCTGCATGTGTATATATCAAGTCACGATATAGAGAATAGTAGGTTAGTGCCGTGAATGGGGAAAGATATCTGGCAAGGCTTAGGAAACGGGATGGGCGAGGCTATGCCGAGCACATCCCGTTTCAGTGCCGCGCCAGATATTTTCCCCATTCACGGCACTAACCTACAATTCTATTTATCCCGTCAACACATTCAAATGGCTTTAAAATACAAAAATAAATAACCCCAGCCACCGCACATATTCATACTCGATAATTAGGTCGTATTGACAGGATATCAAAAATGTTTCGCGGCACCGTGTTTCACGGCACATACGCACTGTGTTAGCGGGACACAGTGCGTATGTGCCGTGAAACATATCTGGCGCGGCACGGAAACGGGATGTGCTCGGCAGAGCCTCGCCCATCCCGTTTCCTGAGCCTTGCCAGATAATTTGTACCCATTCACGGCACTAACCTACTATTCTCTATATACGCTTCATACTTCTAACAAACAAAGTGCATTCTTATATGTGGCTATGACTGGAGAAATGGGATGTGTGCGATTTGTGACCAGTATAGATCCAGATCAGTTTGTGCATTCGCACAGTTTGATCAGGATCGGCAGTGTTCGCCATTCCATCAAATAAGCACCGCCATGCTTCGAACAAGCAATGCTATGGAAGCGTCCTATATTAGGAGATACTAACTCCTAATTAGGAGATACTAAGTCCTAATTAGGAGATATATATATATTAACATTGGCACCAGAACGGTTCCATACAATGCAGAGCGTTACTTATCAGGCTACAGGAGAGTGCTATCTGATAAGTACTGACCACAAAACATGTTTTCTGTAGGCCTTGTCAGTTGTCTAGTAACGTTTTTTTATAATTCACACACGTGTTATACAAGGTGTATGATCACGTGGTACTAACAACAACAACAAGTACTGAAACTTCCAGAATCCATCAGATTCAAAGTACGTATTATTGCCGCGCCTGCTTTAGCAGAGGCGCGACTATAGTCGGCGCTTTTTCCGTCGTCGTCGTCGTCGTCCGCGTCGTCGTCGTCGTCGTCGTCTGCGTCGTCCGCGTCGTCCGCGTCGTCCGGTTTTTTTGTAAGGCAAATACGTTAAAGTTATTGTTTTTTCACAATATCTCTTTAACCCCTTGCCAGACTTTGATAATATTTCATATCAATGTTTGTCATGGGATGATGCTTCATTACGCACACCCCCACATTCAAATTCTGAAGGTCAAGGTCATATATTTACTTTTTATGTTCACCGGTTTTGTAACAGAAATGCGTTAAAGTTATTGTTTTTTCACAATATCTCTTTAACCCCTTGCCAGACTTTGATAATATTTCAATGTTTGTCTAGGGATGATGCTTCAATTCGCATACCCCCACATCAAAATTCTGAAGGTCAAGGTCATATATTTACTTGTAATGTTCACCGGTTTTATATCAGAAATGCGTTAAAGTTATTGTTTTTTTCACAATATCTCTTTAACCCCTTGCCAGACTTTGATAATATTTCACATCAATGTTTGTCTAGGGATGACACTTCATTACGCACACCCCCACATCCAAATTCTCAAGGTAGGTCAAGGTCATTTATTTATTTGTAATGTTCACCGGTTTTGTAACAGAAATGCGTTAAAGTTATTGTTTTTTCACAATATCTCTTTAACCCCTTGCCAGACTTTGATAATATTTCACATCGATGTTTGTCTATGGATGATGCTTCATTACGCACACCCCCACATCAAAATTCTGAAGGTCAAGGTCATATATTTACTTGTAATGTTCACCGGTTTTGTAACAGAAATGCGTTAAAGTTATTGTTTTTTTTCACAATATCTCTTTAACCCCTTGCCAGGCTTTGATAATATTTCACATCAATTTTGTCTGTGGATGATGCTTCATTACGCACACCCCCACATCGAAATTCTCAAGGTCAAGGTCATTTATTTACTTGTAATGTTCACTGTCAAATGCCTCGGCAGATGCGACACCGCTTCCGTGGCGGAATTCTTGTTTTATACAGTGTCCTTATTACGTAACGGATTTATGATGAAATATGGCACTTCAAATGCGTCTTATTAACCTGCATTTGGTGGTCTCGGTACTTTTGCCCAAACTTATGTCTTTGTTTTTGTGACGAATTGATGATCTCCGTGTTTACTGACACGGAAATCGATTCTTCGCAAAAACGACACCGAACACCATGGACAACCAAATGCAGCTCTTGAGGACGAGTTTGCTGCGCCATATTTCATCAAAATCCGTTGCATATTAAGGAAAATATCAAATAATACTTATTTTGGAGTGGGCGACGTTGTTGTTGTTGAAATCACGTGATCATGCACCTTGTTATATCGGAGCGTCAAATCCAGGAGATGGTTGAAGAAAACAATCGCTGCGCGCAGCTTAATGTCCAAGCACTGACCTGGTAGTTAAGCTGATGATTTACCACAGCGACTACTAGTAATTTGAGAGTAATTTCCATTAGCGCCTTTTGTCTTAGAGATCCGAGAGTACGTGTAAAAGCATCGGATACCTTATAATTATATTAATACCAGTCGTGGTGAGAAAATTGGAATTAGCCTCTGCGGTAGAATCTGAAGAAAAAAACCCCACACATATCGAAAATAAATGAACAGCATAAACCTTATCCTAAATACAATGATTTATGACCAATTTTACATGTACAATGAACGTATCGCACATTTTCAATTAAGTTAGCAACCGGTCGTGGGACAGCCATGCTCTAACATGTTCAAATCATCGGAGCTGTGACAATGTATTAGTCTAAGTATCATTGTCATTGCATTATACGTTCATGATGTTAAAGCAAAATTAACATACACGAACTTACATTAGTATGGTTTATCATGGAAGGAAATATGATGATGATGCGGTACAAAATTCACATGGTTTGTTTCATTTATAGCCATGCTAAAGAAGCCGTTTACAAGGTGTATGATCACGTGGTTACAACAACAACAACCAGTACTGAAGCTTCCAGAATCCATCCGATTCAAAATACGTATTCTTTTATATTGTCCTTATTACGTACGGATTTTGTTGAAATATGACGCAACAAACGCGTCTTATTAAGCTGCATTTGGTGGTCTATGTGTTTTGGCCTCAACTTCTGTCGTTTTTGCGAAGAATCGATTTGCGTGTCTACCGACACGGAAATCAATTCTCCACTAAAACGACATAAGTCTGTGCCGAACTCCCTGGACCACCAAATGCAGCTCATGAAGACGCGTTTGCTGCGCCATATTTCATCATAATCCGTTACATATTAAGGAAAATATCAAATAATACGTACTTTGGAGTGGGCGCGCTTTCAACACGTTCAGCCGTTATTTTTGCTGTTGTAACCACGTGATCATGTATCTTGGTTTAGTGGTATGTTGAGTTAGCAATTGTACTTAACCTTTCATCCACCTGCTGAAGAGCGGCTCTAGAGACAACAGCAACGTACATATCTACACCTTCATGTCCAATATCTGCCTGGTGTCTGCGTTCTTATGTTGTCATTAGAGTTCTGTACACATAATTACGTGTCATCCAATTGGAGGAAAGTCTGTTTACAATGATCAATTGTGGTGTGCCTTTAGCTTGTACTAGTATTCGGAACTTGACATATGTCGTCCAGGTTAATTATTTTTGCTATACACTAATCACCCTTTCCCAATTCAAATATGATACCACCACCTGATTCAATGGACTATTATAACTATTAATTAATTAATTAAGCCTTGTTCAAGGATGACTATTGTCTCGAAAGTCTTCCATACATCGGCATATACGTCCCGAAAGTGGCCAGATTTTGTGCTGTAATCAAGAAATTCGCGATGGTGTCGTGGGGCTAGAACTAGAACACACTCCGGAGATAAATATATATGCTTACCGCCCCAAGATGGAAGACTCATACATATAATTTAGCAGGTGTATATATAAATTCGAGCAGTTATATTAACGCTGGAACCGGTCGACGAAACGCACATAGCACAATGGTATCTAAGCTACGAATACCGTGATTGGTGTACGACGCACTGACCTCGTGGCATCTAGACTCATATTGGATGGTATTGCGCCTTGTCAGTTAAATATAGCAATCGCCCCCGATGAATTATTGAACGAACCGAAATCATTTTCTGATTTTCAAAAGGGCAATTGGTGAACCATGCGAAGGCGACTGGCGATATGAACGCGGACATAATGAAACCGACAGCGATCGTATAATGCGCATGACACTGAGGGCCAAACATGAACGCAATAGAGATAATTGAATAACTATTTGAGGAATAATACATTGACGTATGCAACTAGCCTAGACACTATCCAGTCTGCACATCCGTGCTGACTGGATAGTGTCTATGCTCTTTGCTTGTATACTTGTGAAACTATATGTACAATCCAACCTCGATGCCAGGACATCTCTCTGACCCCCTTTCTCCGCATCCACTATTTTGCACCCGACCTGGAGAAATACTTGTATATACCTCAATAGAACAGTCACTTCTCTATGACAGTCAGATTCGTGTCTTCCAAAGGGTGTTTGATGTAGAGAGATCACATTACACAACCGATTGTACAGTTAATGCATCCGTATGGTGTTCACTGTGCTGCCGAGCAAGACTACTGTATTGTGCTAAATAGTTGCGGGTGTTTAAGTTTGGCGCTACTCGCGGTAATCATGATCACCGCCAAAAATAATCCCCGCCAATATCCTTGCCATATACTACTACATGTACATTGTATGCTCATATTTTTGTCTATGCTGATTTTAAGGTGCATGATTACGTGGTTACAACAACAACAACGTCGCCCACTCCAAAGTAAGTATTATTTGATATTTTCCTTAATATGCAACGGATTTTGATGAAACATGGCGCAGCAAACGCGTCTTCATGAGCTGCATTTGGTGGTCCATGGAGTTCGGCACAGACTTATGTCATTTTTGCGAAGAATCGATTTCCGTGTACTGAAATCGATTCTTCGCAAAAACGACAGAAGTTTGAGCGAAAATCCACCAATTGCAGCTTAACAAGACGCGTTTGATGCACCATATTTCATCAAAATCCGTTACGTAATAAGGACAATATACAATAATACGTACTTTGAATCGGATGGATTCTGGAAGTTTCAGTACTTGTTGTTGTTGTTAGTACCACGTGATCATACAACTTGGATTTCTACAATCCACTGACATCTGAGTTTATTCTCATGGACCCGTTTCGTATTGTGTCTACTGATAGTTGATGTATATATCAATAGATGCAAATTTCGCCGTCAAGATTGGACGAACATGATTGATGCGCTTAGTGGCTTGTGATTGGTCTCCTTACAGAAATGAACATGCCAACAACATCTGCTCATTGGTCGTATCTGGAAGCTAGGTGCATGTACATGTACGTCGTTGTACTATACAGTGAAACCTCTCTAAACCGGACACCTGGGAGGTCCCCAGGGTGTCCGATTTAGAGATGTTTCACTGTATTTCGGACATTTGACCATTATGATGTATAGTTGCGGGCTCTGCGATAACGAACAGTTATTATTAACAACTGCGATAAATGACCAAGAAACCAAGAAACCTATTAAAACTAATATCACAGATGTTATCTTGGGAGTCCGGTTTAGAGAGGTTCCACTGTAATATGAAATATTTGAAGAGTTAAAAAAGGGGTCTGGAGATGTTTGCGACCATACAAGTAACGAACTACAAACGTATCTGACCAGAGCCTACTCAATCCAGCGCATTGTACATCAACCAGAGAACAATACATACGTTTCACAATTCGACAATACAGTGGGGTGTCCTTGCGACATAATATAACATTATGGACAGACATAATAGAATCTACATATGGACAGACACTTGCAAAGCCCACTAAGTTATTGAAAATTCGGGTTACATTTCAGTGGCGGATCCAGGATTTCGCCGAAGGGGGCTGGGGGAGGGCCCAGTCGAAATTCGAACAACTTATTTTCAGTACATAATGCTCATGTGTGAATGGGCTCTCTATAATATCTGAACCTTCATTAGTTGCGAATGGTAACTCTTAGATTGCAAGAGTTACCGTTCGCAACAATCTTGATCTGATAATATCACCCTTATTTGACAGTGCTTATGATTTTTTTACAGATTGCAAAAATCTCAATTGCAAACAAATATTCTGGAATCCTGAAAGGGGGCGGGGGGGGGGGGGTGGGCCTGATGCGACCCCTGTATTCAAGATCAATGTCAAATGATAGTTACCAAATTTTACGGCTATATAAACAATGCAAAAACTATCTTGCTGAACGCAACAAGATAGGAAATCCGATATTTATGTACATGTACCGATATGGATGAAAATAGAAACATGCGGTCCTAGTATCGCCATATATCTTCAATTCAACCACATTAGTCAGGGCCATTATTTTATTTTTTATTGTATTTTTTTCTTCAAAAAAAATCCTAATATGCCGCTGGCGCACATAACATACATTACCGATAACCGCCGTGTGTTTGTATTGTTCGTAATGGTAGTTCAGACACATAACTCAGCAAATACTCCCGCGTGGGTTTATACAGAGTTACGTGCCCGCAACTGCAGTGAGGGATGGTTTCGCTGCCAATGCCCCATATACACTTCTCAGGCGTCGCTGAAATGGGAAATATGTCATACTTCGCATGATAAATTCTACATATGCAAAGATTTGTATGCATGTCTCTGGGAATTGACATCAGACAAATTGCCGTGTTTGCTTATTCTTTCTGATTGATCCGTCTTTTATCAACGTTTCTGTTACAAATGCCAGTGTTATCGATGAAATGTAAAGCGAAGGCAAAGGTTAGAGCTTATGTCCTGTTAAACGACAGCTTTTGGTATCCGCATCTATCAACGTCTAACGTTATCAGGTTTAACGCGGCACAGTGACCAGTGGCCTGGGGCCCGGGGCCCGTTTCACTAAACTTCGTACGACTAAAATGTTCGTAAGTGCAAATTTAAGGTCGTCTGTAAATTTCAATTGACGGATTTACATTTATTGAGCATAGGCTGCACATGCAGCCTATGCTCAATAAATGTGAATCCAATAAGTGTTTACAAGAAAACATTGTTAATGTGAAATTTACAGACTATCATAATTTTGCACTTACGAACATTTTAGTCTTACGAAGTTTAGTGAAACAGCATAAACTTCGTAATACAAATTTTCGTACGAAGATTTCTATGAGTTTACTTCTCACATTAACTTGTTTCTCTAATGCTAACACTTTGTATATACTGGTTCATGTCATTAAATGTAGCACATTCACGAACTATTTTCAATAATCGGCTGTCAGAACAAATGTTATTGTGGAGTTTGCACTTACAACTTGTTCGTCGTACGAAGCTTAGTGAAACGGGCCCCTGAGTGCCAGCATCACGTGGTTTCCGAACGACGTGACGTCAAGTTTTCAAGTATGTTTGCAGTAGATTTCCTTTAATATATTTCTAACGAAAATATAGGAATTTCATTAAACATAGAGCAGAAAATGCAAAACCCTTCGCCCGTTATTGTACAATTTGCCTTAATCTAATGATAGTGTCGCTTTGGCGAAAGAATGTGTTTCCGTGAAGGTAAATACAAATCCAGAGTAGGTGAATATAATTTATTAACGGTACTCGATTCTTCGTGAAAGTTATAAGGTTAGTAAGAAACTGTTAGTGCAACCATTAGCCATCGTCTTTGGTGTGCTATATTTCATAAAAATCCGTCCATTTGCTAGGAAGATTTAAAAGAAAGGATACGGCACGTCTGTAAATAGCGCTCGGAAACATTCGGTAACGCTCGGAAACATTCGGACACCATGTAATGTGATTACACCCTGATAGTAGTTTTGTGTTGATGGTAATATGCCCATTGAGATTTCACCTTTTCGTTTTAACCCTTTCAACACCAAGTAACTTAATAGGATGTTCCATGCCAATGTTTCAAGCTATTTCATTAATTTTGTTCATTCAAATTATCCCATTCTTCTAAAAGGGTAATCTGTACGACGTTTAAAATTATTAACAAACAGTGGAGATCCTGATGAGACTGCTCGCTACGAGCCGGCTCATCTGGATCTGCACTGTTTGCAAACATTGTCTCGATAGAGGTCTGTGGTGTTGAAAGGGTTAACGCGAAAACAATAAATTCAGACTAGAAATTTCGCCGTTGCTCGATTTGGCACTCTACTTAGGAATGCGTTGTACCTGAGTCAACTTGACCCGACCTGCCATTTGTAAGTGGAGATATAAGTACAATCAAGTTCGGCGCTACAGGAATGCGGAATCACGGACAGGTTAATCTGATTTCATGATAACTTCAGTGCATAGTCGAATTCTGCTGGATTAATGCGATTTCTCAACTCCGTGATACGGACGATGAGTATGATAAACACGTGACCGTGTAATAAGCCAACTTAGGCGATTCGCCATGACGAACAAGTGCAATGAAGGTGTCAGTGGAAGAAGGGGCCTAAGTCCTTGGGACTTAGGCCCCTTCTTCCACTGACTCCTTCACTTATAAAGCTTGATCGGCAATGTCACTTCGTCCTGCTCATCCACGCAGTCTGATAGGCGGTTACATTGTTGCAAACACATTTTATTCCTTTATTAACCAGACCAGATACATGTGCAACACAAAATATGTCAATGTTAGTCGCCCACTACATGTGTACATGACACAAACATGTAACTACATGTATATATGTTGTAAGCCGAAAATCGTGTTGTATTGTATTGTGTATTGTATATTGGATATTGTATATTGGATATTGTATATTGTATATTGCATATTGCATATTGCATATTGAATATTGCATATTTCATATTGCATATTGCATATTGTATATCGTATCGTATCGTATCGTATCGTATCGTATCGTATCGTATCGTATCGTATCGTACTGTACTGTGTCGTATCGTATTGTGTTGTACTGTATTGTATTGTATGCATTGTATATTGTATTTTATTGTATTACATTGTATTACATTGTATTACATTGTATTACATTGTATCGTATCGTATCGTATCGTATCGTATCGTATCGTATCGTATCGTATCGTATCGTATCGTATCGTATCGTATCGTATCGTATCGTATCGTATCGTATCGTATCGTATCGTATCGTACGTATCGTATCGTATCGTATCGATCGTATGTCGTATCGTATAGTATCGTATGTATGTATCGTATCGTATCGTATCGTTAGTATCGTATCGTATCGTATCGTATCGTATGTGTACTGTATTGTATTATGTATTTTATATTATTTTATTGTATAAATATTTTTTTAATTGTATGGGCTGGGCTGGGCTGGGCTGGGCCGGGCCAGGCTTCAAATATTTACAATCAATCTGACTGTACTCATTACACACCAAGCACTGGTGTAATTTTAATCAGATTATACATAGATCTTCGCAAATTGTCCAATTAATCGCTAATTATTATTTCAGATGTTCACACTCGTATATTGATTACAGGGTGCACTCGATTGACTGGAATGTTTACCAGTCGCCCTGAATTCCACAAACTTAATTCATTACACAGGCATATGCAAACACATCTTGGTATTTCATTTGAATTGTCTCCAAGGAGACAATTCTAATGAAATACCAAGATGTGTTTTCATGATCAGCATCCTGGTTTTGTAACATCTACACGTACATGCGTAAACAAATACAGTTGAACCTCTATAAACCGCACACATGGACATTCTCTGTATTCTTAATGTTATGGGTTTCATTGTCATCTATCGTTGATGATAATGCTTGTTCAAGTTCGCAAAGCACACCCGTATGCATTGCCATATTAATATGTCTAATTTACAGTGGAGCCCCTCTAAACTGGACACCCTGTATGCTAAAACTTACTAAGATTCGAACAGACAATTTAATCGCACAGACATTTCTATCATTTTTCGGAAAGCCATGTTTTCCAATCTATGTTCATCCGGAATTCCGTGTGACGTCATCTCATTGTAATGATCTTTTTGATTGGTTTTCTTATCTTGTTTCCGGTATATGCGCGCTGGCGACTTGCCTTCCGCGGTTATCGGCCAATCATATGTAATGTAACAACGACTGTACGTTTAGCGATGACGTCATCGGGGAAGTACACGGTGTTTGGAAAACATGGCTTCCCGAGAAATGATAGAAATGTCTGTGCGATTAAATTGTCTGTCGTGACGCACAGGACGGGTATAAATGTAGTTTTGATCAAATGTTCGATTGGAAACAATGTTTTCTCTATGCAAAATGTTTCTTAACTGGCCGGGACGACGTAAAAGTGTATTTTGAACCCGATGTTTACTCCTTTATATAGCAGTATCGGCCTCGGAAATGTGTCCGTTCTTTCCCGACCTAGCAATGATGATACTTTTGTTTAAACAAAACAATCGATAGTTCGAAAACGCGTTAACATAGCGCATCGGGGAATATATTGTTGCGGAATACTAACATTGTCCCAACTTCTGCAATAGGCGACAATGATATAACTCGGTTGACGTTTCGTGAGAATCCGTTGTCTCGAGGCCGTCCGGGTTCGGCCTATTAAAAACTTATCACCCTTGTAATATGGAGGGAGTAAACAAATAATTGTTAGCTTATTTTTTGTTCATTTATTGATGATTTTATGCATATTTAATGTATTTATAGACCTCGGTCCGTTACTTCAACCTGTGTTTCAGCACTCCTTCTTTCATGAAGATTATGTGCCGGCGCCGTATATTTATGGAACACAAAATCTACATAAACTCAAATAATTAATGCGAGCTCCAAATAATTAATGCTAGCTCTAAATATTTAATGCTAGCTCTAATTATTTACAGCTAGCAATACTCATTTCAGTTTATGTAGATTTGGCGTTATGGTGGCCATTTTGAATGCAGCGGCCATTTTGTGCTTGACAACATATCCACCCTAGTTTTGTTAATGCTTAGACTATCTAAATACAAAATCAAGAGCGAATTTGCTTTCAACAAACAAATGACACGGTACTATGTTTAGCTCGAATTACTTCCCTTGGTCATTGGCTGACATTATTTGTTTTTAATTATTTTAATTATAAAAAGGACCTACATATGTTTCGCAGTCCGAACAGCTTCAGACTCTGCACTCCTTACCATTCAGTCTGTAGAACACCGATATTGCTTGATTATAATACATTTGACTATTTTATCTTGATATAAAATATGTAATGTCAATAGGAAACCATAACTTAAATAAGAAACGCCCTCTTAAGAGCCTGTTTCAATTCTCAATCTTTGTTAAACACCATTTTGACGATTTATTTTGTTTCGTATCTCGAAACTTAATTATGACCTTATTTGTTTGTAAAACCCACTACGGAACGTTATGGGTTTGAAATATTAAACATAAACTAAAAATGTGGGATTTCAGACTGAGAATTCGCTTTCTGGCAGCTAAATAGCACATTGGCACATTTGACAACACAAACGGCCGAAGGATAATATACTCAACAAAACTAGAAACGTCCCTGTTTTATAGCCGGTATAGCTCTGTCTATGTATGTACCACATGTTCAAAGTACATGTATTTTAAACCGTGGCGATGTTCAGAATACGATCGTGTAGAGTTTAGCCGATACACACGGTTTACATAGCGGCCAGTGACCGGAACGTTGATTTCCACTTTTTGCACGTGCACGCTATACTTGTCATCGATAAGGTGATTCAGTTCATGTCGTACCATTCATGCGATAGGGGCTATTCGGAAAATTAAAAAACTTTTTTAATTTTTCACTGTTTTCGATATGCCACGGCTTTCCGAAAACGAGCGAAATCAGGCAATTGGGATGCTTGCGGGTGGGATGTCCGCCAGGGCGGTCGCGCCTCGGTTTGGTTGCTGTCGGAAGACGATTGATCGTCTTGCAGCCCGGTACCAGCAGACTGGGGCTGTTCACGACCGGCAGCGACCTGGTAGGCCTCGTGTAACGACGGCTAGAGCCGATCGTTACATTACGTTGACGCACTTACGTCAACGTCGATTGGCAGCCACAGTCACTGCTAGGCGATACGGTGTCTCAGGGCAGACCATTCGCAACCGGTTACGTCGTAACGCCCAACCAATCCGGGCACGCCGCCCGTACACTGGTCAGATAATGACCCAACGTCACCGTGCTGCCAGACTGTTATGGGCGCGACGTCATCTGAACTGGAGAAGGGCTGACTGGAACCGAGTTTTGTTCACCGATGAATCTCGGTTCACAGTTAGTCATGCTGACGGAAGATTACGGGTATACAGGCGTAAAAATGAAAGATTCACCGATTGTTGCATTGCTGAGAAGAACAGGTTTGGGGGAGGGAGCGTAATGGTCTGGGGTGGGATCATGGGAAACCAGAAGACAGATTTGGTTGTTGTACAGGGCAACATCAATGCACAACGTTATGTTGCAGATGTGCTAAATGCACATGCCTTACCATTTATCCGTCAGCACGGTCCTGGTGTGACATTGATGCACGACAATGCCCGCCCTCACGTAGCCAGGGTCACCACTCAATACTTACAGCAAAACAACGTCGACGTCATGCCATGGCCCGCGGTCTCCCCGGATCTCAATCCCATTGAGCACATATGGGATGAGCTGGGCCGCAAAGCACGAGCTAACCATCAGATTGACAATGTTCGCGATCTTACACGGACGTTACAACGGGAATGGAGGAATTTGCCCAGCGCACTGGTATTGCGTTACGTCACGTCGATGCGGCGTAGGATCATTGCATGCATTCATGCAAATGGTGGCCACACTCGGTACTAACGAGATTTACTGAATTTGCCACATTACTTATTGAAATTCCATCTCTAAACATTAAGTAACACATTTCTGAGTTTTTGTGATTTTTGATTTTGACCCCTACCGCCCTTGGCCGGTTATCTCTCGAATATTTAACAAGATATCCAAATGCAATTTATTGGCTTTGATACAGAAATGAATGAACTTGTTTTTCCATTTTGATTTTTAAAAGTAACCCTTTTGGTTTTTGATGAATCTTTCCTTAAACATGGAGGGACGTTTCTAGTTTTGCTCAGTATATAATCAGAGAACGATCAGAGGAATGCACATGTGAAATATGAAGCAATTATGTGAAAAGAAACAGAAAGTATAATATATTTTAGACGATTGCTCTAACGTGTCACATTGGCATTAGCTTTAACGGGGCCAGAGGATCGTGGATATGTCACTGCAAGTTTTTAGTCTACGGGACAGACAGGGTATTTGGTACCAATAAGCACATTTTGAAGAAACGGACCGAGGTCTATAAATACATTAAATATGCATAATGATAAACGCATCAATAAATGGAAAACAAATAAGCTAAACAAACGTTTTATTAGCTTATTTTGTTTTCGTTTATTGATGCTTTTAGGCATATTTAATGTATTTATAGACCTCGGTCAGTTATTTCAACCTGTGCCAACTATATGGAGTAAAATATAGTTATCCAGTCAACACAGTGCGTATGTGCCGTGAAACACGGTGCAGTGAAACATTTTTGATATCCTGTCAATACGATCTAATCACTGCGTATGAATATGTGCGGTGGCTGGGGTTATTTTTTTCTTCATTTTAACGCCATTAGTATGTGTTGACGGGATAACTAGAACAGTAGGTTAGAGCCATGAATGGGAAAACTATCTGGCGCGGCATGGAAACGGAATGTGCTCGGCAGAGCCTCGACCATCCCGTTTCCTAAGCCTTGCCAGATATTTTTTCCATTCACGGCACTAACCTACTATTCTCTATTTGCCAGCTAATCACATGGAAATACATAAACCTAAGCTGCTTGCTGGACATTTCAGATAGGTGGTTATTACAAATGGCAGCCATATTAAAACATGGCTTCCAGGGGGCCGTTTCACTAAACTTTCTACGACTAAAATGTTCGTAAGTGCAAACTTATGATAGTCTGTAAATTTCACATTAACAATGTTTTCTTGTAAATAATTGTTGGATATACATTTATTGAGCATATGCTGCATATACAGCCTATACTCAATAAATGTAAATCCATCAATTGAAATTTACAGACGATTCTAAATTTGCGCTTACGAACATTTTAGTCGTAAGAAGTTTAGTGAAACGGCCCCCAGAATACTATTTTCCCTCTTAGGTCTCACGGGACAGTGGGCAGCTAGCTTTAAAAAGGGGGTGGACGATTTTCTAAATACTTCACTACCGACCAAGTAAGTTACACCAGTGTGTCTAGAAAAATAGGTTTATGAATATTTCTTGACTTTGGGAGGCTTGACAAGGTGTATTTTTTAGAGTATTTCATAATTTTACGAAACTGAATGTTAGCTCCAGTTGATTTTGACATCTTGGAAAATGTCGCCTGCTATGCTGTCTCGGCGGTACAGTTTCGCGTCAGAATTTAAGGTATTTTTCGGGCATTTGTAGCGAAAATTTGAGCTGGTTATGACCCCGCTTTGAAATCATTTTCAGAAAATGGTGTGGTGTTACAAGTGATAGAACAAGACATAACAAAGTATCTGTGCCTCATATTTTCATGAAAACAATTCCGATAAATTCAGTCGTGTTGAAACTTTTGGCCAAAAATAGGTGGGTGGGGTAACTTTTTAAAAAATTGATTGAACTCATCTGATGCGGTTACTGAATTTTTATTGTGGCGCGCGATTTGTACTTCATTTGCGAGTATTGTTCAATACTTGTCGCAAGAGCCTCCTTAACTGATTGTGAGAGGCAGTGATTTGTATAAGTCACCCGCCGCCCTCAGAAAAGCAGTCAATTTTGGCTGTTTTCAACCGTCCCGTGATGCCTTAAGGGAAAAGTCTGATATTTCAAGGTGTCATATTTCACCTCTAACCAGTATTGTTTGACAGAAGAACATGTCCCAAGATAACATCCAGCAGTTTTAGTTTACTGCACTCAAATATGCAGGGTTCAGCAGGGCTGGAGGTAAGCATGGTATTTTGCTGTCGATACACCGAAATGAAACTTCGCGTTTCGCCATTTTGGGGGTGGGCGATATCCCCGCCCCATTTCGACATCAGCTTTCATTTTGTACATTTTTCTTTGTTTGCGTTTTACGTAAGATTGATGAAATTAGCAATATATAGCGAGACGAGCCGTTTCGGGGAAAAAATATTTCCCCTTAAGGTCTCACGGGACAGTGGGCAGCTAGCTTTAAAAAGGGGGTGGACGATTTTCTAAATACTTCACTACCGACCATGTAAGTTACACCAGTGTGTCTAGAAAAATAGGTCTATGAATATTTCTTGACTTTGGGAAGCTTGACAAGGTGTATTTTTTAGAGTATTTCATAATTCTACGAAACTGAATGTTAGCTCCAGTTGATTTTGACATCTTGGAAAATGTCGCCTGCTATGCTGTCTCGGCGGTACGGTTTCGCGTCAGAATTTAAGGTATTTTTCAGGCATTTGTAGCGAAAATTTGAGCTGGTTATGACCCCGCTTTGAAATCATTTTTAGAAAATGGTGTGGTGTTACAAGTGATAGAACAAGACATAACAAAGTATCTGTGCCTCGTATTTTCATGAAAACAATTCCGATAAATTCAGTCGTGTTGAAACTTTTGGCCAAAAATAGGTGGGTGGGGTAACTTTGTAAAAGATTAATTGAACACATCTGAAGCGGTTACTGAATTTTTATTGTGGCGCGCGATTTGTACTTCATTTGCGAGTATTGTTCAATACTTGTCGCAAGAGCCTCCTTAACTGATTGTGAGAGGCAGTGATTTTTATAAGTCACCCGCCGCCCTCAGAAAAGCAGTCAATTTTGGCTGTTTTCAACCGTTCCGTGATGCCTTAACCCTTTCAATGTTGGATATCCTACATTTGCTTGTTTATACTATTTTTTGGACAATCCCATTAATTGCAAATGTATGCGTATTTTTTAGGTGAATGATAGCAGCAAATGCGGCAGATCCTGATGAGACGGCTCGTTATGAGCTGTCTCATCTGGACATACAGTGTTTACGCATCTTATGGATATTGTATGTTAATTTTATCCCGTCATCGCAGTGCCTCTGTGCCGTGAAACACGGTGTCGTGAAACATATTTGATATCCTGTCAATACTATACCTAATCACAATTCATACGCGGTTACAAAGAAATGTCCAAAACCACTGGCCGAAATACTTGGCCACACTTTCTATTGCTTCTATATCTCCATATATAATCTTCACAAATTTTGATATACATATCGGTTATTACATTTTGCATATTAATTGTATATTGACTTTATCGAAAGCACATGCATACCGTTGCTATGACGTCACTGAGTCGAAATCGAAAGAAACATTTATATGTAACGCTATAAAACTGCTGTAAAATGGTACCAAACCACATTCCTACTGCAAAATTGCATTTATTATACATGTATATCTTCCCATGAAATACATAGTTATACGATGTAAATAAAAGTCATATGTTCTCATCGATGAAATAAACAACTTACGGTGAAAATACGACTACTTCCGCTATCTATATTCATAACGCGCATCGGCAGTAAAACAGCGCAAATAGGCTGCAAATACACATTAATTACCGTATACAGTCTAAACAACTGCTAATGTCCATGGAGCGGTATATAATAAATAGAATATTCATATTTTTGCAACGAATATGACATATATGTTCATCTCGTGGTGTGAAATGTCCATATTTCACTCGTGCCTAACGACACTCGTAAAATATTGACATTACACAACACTCGATGAACATATATGTCATATTCGTTCCAAAAATATGAATATCTTCTATTTATTACATGTACATACACAGTAAATCCACCATTGAGTAATGCAATGTACATTAAGTAAAGACATACATTTGCAGCTAATATTAGGCATTATATATTGCAAGTTTACCTTGATTTGGCTAACAATACTATAGGAATGAATGGCCATTTTGTGGAATGTATCGGGGTATAAGCTTGGAAAAGTCGCGGGAATACTGGACGAAGGCGTTTCCAAGTTTATATCCCCGATAAATTCCACAAAAAGGCCATTCATTCCTTATAATTCCAGCATTTGAAATAAATTCATTAAGAAAATGTGTTTATTTTGACAGACGGCAGCCATTTGTTTACATTGACAGCACTGACAGCGCACCTGTAGAAAGTAGTTCGGCGTGGGAGTTTACTGGGATATAAATTTTGGACAGAGACTTGCTACGGGCCAATCAAATGTTAGGGACTTGTGTAAATATTTTTGTGCTGGAATTATGAATTGTTGACATCCGTGTCACTTTGTGCCTTCAATGTCTCAGGCTTGTGCGTGTATGATGTTTGCTAGTGGCATTTATCAACTTTTCTGTGTACTATTTTCTGTTAATGGCATTGTACATGTAAGTAACACTTAAGTATGTGTTTAATATGTTCATTAGATAATTTGTTTCACTATTCCAATGCAAATACTGGATATGGCACGACTTTTCAATTGTTTCACAACGTTCTTTTTTCTTCTTCTTACAGCAATGGAAATTCCGGAGTATGACCTAGTGAAGTCATAATCATAATGACGTCAAAACGCATTGACGAGCAGTAAACAATATGTATCCTTCAAATACACATACATTACACAATACACATACATTACACAATACACATACATTACACAATGTGTATGCCAAAACTTATTAAGATTCGAACAGTATGTCGAAAGATATACATGTAGATGGGTTACAAAAGGTGTCAGTTTTTTGGGCCACCCTGTCCAATAGCGTCTATAGTGGAAACGTCTGTCTGAATGAGGCATAGTATGATCATTTCACAACAAAAACAATTAAATAAATGTCACATTTGATTCTTACTGCATAGCGAAAATGTCAGACCAACTCATCTCCCCGTTTATCATGATCGCACGTACCTGAAAATAACGAATGTTCGTGCAAATGTCATAAACTAAAATGGTGCTATTGGTGTATATATGTCATGTACTGTGCATGAAGCGACAAACTACATATCGATGGTCTAGTAACATAAGGTCGTAAGTGCTATGCTTTAGCATAGCACTTACGACCTTATGTTACTAGACCATCGCTATTGTATTTCTGAGACATCAACTGAGACACAGTATGTTTAAATAATCAGTTGATCACATTTTGTGCATGCTTCTGGCCCAGTCCGGCTAGAGAAAACTGCTTTACAGTGGAACCTCTCTAAACCGGACACCCATGGTGTCCGGTTTAGAGAAGTTTCACTGTTTAGAGACAGTTCACTGTAAATCAAGCATTCGATCATTCTGAGCCAATGTTGAGTGCTATGCGACCACGAACATACATTATCAACAGAGATAAATGACCCAGAAACTCATCAAACATAAGATCACGTGTGTTATTGGTGTCCGGTTTAGAGAGGTTCTATTGTACATGTATTTTATTTATTGTAGCATTCATCGAGCACTACTAATCTCCTAACGTGTAGTCAGTAAACAATTCTGTCTATTATAGTGTCAACCCTATCCAATGTGCATGATCACGTGGCTACAACAACAACAACAATGGCTGAAAGCAACAATGGCGCACCCACTCCAACGTAAGTATTATTTGATATTTTCCTTACTAGGCAACGGATTTTTATGAAATATGGCGCAGCAAACGCGTCTTCATCTGCATTCGGTGGTCTCGGTACTTTGGTTCAAACTTCTGTCGTTTTTGCGACGAATCGATTTCCGTGTCGCAAAAACCACAGAAGTTTGAGCCAAAGTACCGAGACCACCAAAATGCAGCTTAACGAGACGCGTTTGACGCGCCATATTTCATCAAAATCCGTTACTTAGTAAGTTTCAGTACTTGTTGTTGTTGTTATAACCACCTTATCATACACCTTGCTATTGCAAGGGCCAGTTTTAGTTGACAATCGAGCATTCAGTACTTTCCAATACCTTGAACTTTAACCAACTGGCGGCTCACCAACCGACCACATCAGTACGAGTTGAGGCTCGAACATTCGAACTCACAGTTGCCAGGCGGGTGTCTTACTGGCATATGTAGCGGTAGTTGCGAACAGTAACTATTGCAATATCCACCCGTACCGTGCGTAAGTCGGGCTGTACGGGAGTAGATTGCAAGAGTAGCTGTTCGACATAATAGTAGCGGTAGCAGTACATTAAAATAATTCCCTGAGGCATACGTTACACGTCATTCATTCTGTTCCATCTTGTAATTGTATTTCAACAGTTGTGGTAGTGACTGGAAAAATGACGTTTATGGGATTTGTGACCGTAAACGTCATTTTCCCACTCACTTAGTCATTAGGTAGATTCTGATAAAATAGCACACACATGTAGCCCGATAATCTATATTCCTTGTTAGAAGCATGTCGGGTGTTCCTTTGGTGGAATTGTGAACAGTGCAGATCCTGATTAGTCGGTGCGGATGCACGGACTGATCTGGATCTACACTGGTTACAAATACACAGCTGCATTTATTCCACATTGCATGGAAGAGAGACAATTCCGTCACAAACTCGACTCGAATTCATTTAGCAGTTGTCTTCTTCTTTTGCGTTTCAGCACTCCTTCTTTCATGAAGATTATGTGCCGGCACCGTATATTTATGGAACACAAAATCAATATAAACTCAAATAATTAATGCGAGCTCCAAATAATTAATGCGAGCTCTAAATATTTAATGCTATCTCTAATTATTTACAGCTAGCAATACTCATTTCAGTTTATGTAGATTTGGCGTTATGGTGGCCATTTTGAATGCAGCGGCCATTTTGTGCTTGACAAAATATCCACCCTAGTTTTGTTAATGCTTAGACTATCCAAATACAAAATCAAGAGCGAATTTGCTTTCAACAAACAAATGACACGGTACTATTTTTAACTCGAGTTACTTCCCTTGGTGATTGGCAGACATCATTTGTTTTTAATTATTTTAATTATAAAAAGGATCTACATATATTTCGCAGTCCGAACAGCTTCAGAATCTGCACTCCTTACCATTCAGTTAGTAGAACACCATATTGCTTGATTATAATACAATTAACTATTTTACCTTGATATAAAATATGTAATGTCAATAGGAAACCATAACTTAAATAAGAAACTCCCCCTTAAGACCCTGTTTCACTTTTCAATCTGCCTAAAACACCAGTTTAATGATTTATTTTGTTTCGTATCTCGAAACTTAATATGACCTTTTTTGTTTGTAAAAGCCATAATATTATGTTATGGGTTTGGAAAATTGAACATACACTTGAAATGTGATATATTTAGAGCTACGAATCCACTTTCTGGAAGCCAAATAGCACAATGACACATTTGAAGACACGAACGGTTGATGGATAATATCGACAGAGAACGATCGGTGGAATATGAAGCAATTATGTGAAGAGAAACAGAAAGTATATAGTACAGGCATTATATACTGAGCAAAACTAGAAACGTCCCTCCATGTTTAAGGAAAGATTCATCAAAAACCAAAAGGGTTACTTTTAAAAATCAAAATGGAAAAACAAGTTCATTCATTTCTGTATCAAAGCCAATAAATTGCATTTGGATATCTTGTTAAATATTCGAGAGATAACCGGCCAAGGGCGGTAGGGGTCAAAATCAAAAATCACAAAAACTCAGAAATGTGTTACTTAATGTTTAGAGATGGAATTTCAATAAGTAATGTGGCAAATTCAGTAAATCTCGTTAGTACCGAGTGTGGCCACCATTTGCATGAATGCATGCAATGATCCTACGCCGCATCGACGTGACGTAACGCAATACCAGTGCGTTGGGCAAATTCCTCCACTCCCGTTCTAACGCCCGTGTAAGATCGCGAACATTGTCAATCTGATGGTTAGCTCGTGCTTTGCGGCCCAGCTCATCCCATATGTGCTCAATGGGATTGAGATCCGGGGAGACCGCGGGCCATGGCATGACGTCTACGTTGTTTTGCTGTAAGTATTGAGTGGTGACCCTGGCTACGTGAGGGCGGGCATTGTCGTGCATCAATGTCACACCAGGACCATGCTGACGGATAAATGGTAAGGCATGTGCATTTAGCACATCTTCAACATAACGTTGTGCATTGATGTTGCCCTGTACAACAACCAAATCTGTCTTCCGGTTTCCCATGATCCCACCCCAGACCATTACGCTCTCTCCCCCAAACCTGTTCTTCTCAACAATGCAACAATCGGTGAATCTTTCATTTTTACGCCTGTATACCCGTAATCTTCCGTCAGCATGACTAACTGTGAACCGAGATTCATCGGTGAACAAAACTCGGTTCCAGTCAGCCCTTCTCCAGTTCAGATGACGTCGCGCCCATAACAGTCTGGCAGCACGGTGACGTTGGGTCATTATCTGACCAGTGTACGGGCGGCGTGCCCGGATTGGTTGGGCGTTACGACGTAACCGGTTGCGAATGGTCTGCCCTGAGACACCGTATCGCCTAGCAGTGACTGTGGCTGCCAATCGACGTTGACGTAAGTGTGTCAACGTAATGTAACGATCGGCTCTAGCCGTCGTTACACGAGGCCTACCACCAGGTCGCTGCCGGTCGTGAACAGCCCCAGTCTGCTGGTACCGGGCTGCAAGACGATCAATCGTCTTCCGACAGCAACCAAACCGAGGCGCGACCGCCCTGGCGGCCATCCCACCCGCAAGCATCCCAATTGCCTGATTTCGCTCGTTTTCGGAAAGCCGTGGCATATCGAAAACAGTGAAAAATTAAAAAAGTTTTTTAATTTTCCGAATAGCCCCTATCGCATGAATGGTACGACATGAACTGAATCACCTTATCGATGACAAGTATAGCGTGCACGTGCAAAAAGTGGAAATCAACGTTCCGGTTACTGGCCGCTATGTAAACCGTGTGTATCGGCTAAACTCTACACGATCGTATTCTGAACATCGCCACGGTTTAAAATACATGTACTTTGAACATGTGGTACATACATAGACAGAGCTACACCGGCCATAAAACAGGGACGTTTCTAGTTTTGTTGAGTATATAACATGACCTCACACTAATTGCAACAGAATCTCTTTCTGCTGTTTAGTTCTCATAAATATGTCCTGTATAACATGTCCTAAGGAATCCAAGTGGTGGAACCTATTGAAAAGTACTGAAATCGGTGATTGCATTTTTCTCCATTGCCGCCCATGTTAAGAAATGGATTTTTACATGTCTGCTTGTCTGATGTTCAGACAAAAGGTTCAATACTATCCATAATCTACCAGACACATTGTTTTATATGAGACATGAAGTTAGATACAGTACAATGCATGCATGTTTAAAGGGGAATTCACAACAAATTTAAGTGATTTGCAAAATTAATGTCACTATTTTGTGAACATGATTCATTGCAAAAAGGTCAAGTTGTTAACTGCAAAATGTGCAATCATTGAAAAACATCATGTGTGGTTTTTATTTGGCATATTTACTGTACTTTAAAAAAGAATATTCGTTTCTATTAGGACTTTTGATCTTATACAGGACAATAATTACACGTTGCAGTTAGTTTCTGATTGTTCTATTATAAACATTGCAAAACAGTTTTATCCCGTTAGGAGTATTGAATTGAAATAGTATATACATTATATATATACATATAAATTGTGCATTATTTGGTCAACCTGTACGTCTGTAATCCGCGTACATTTTTTTTATCGTGTGTGTTACGTTTCCTGTCCGTTCGCCCTTTTTATTTTCATTCGTGTGAATCTACACGTTAACACCACCCCCATTTCACCCTTACCCAACGTCATCCTCATCCACCGGGCACCCGCCCCTTTTCCCATCCAACACCCCATCATTGTACTATTTCCTGGTGTCCATTATGTTATCCCTCTGTAATTTTCTGTCACCCACATGTCTCTTTATCATATCCAGTTATCAACCTGATATTATATTGTATATTAGTGCTGCTACTTTTAAATATTGTCTTTTTAATTGTTGTACCATCACATCCTGAATGATGAGTGACCCTCTAATATGTGCCATTTGCAAGGAACCTGCAGAGGGAGGTGAACAGCCACCATCCACCCTTACTGAAAAGGGGAATGGCGCCATCAACATAGCAAGTCAATCAAGACATGATGACGTTCATACATCACCTGGGGAACTGGTTCATCAAGTCTGCCGCAAGAAATATACCAGCCAACAACGAATAGCGACAGCACTGAAGGGGAAAGAACAAGAGCAAGTAGTCGACAGGCATGTGCGACTACGCTCAGCTGATGAGAAGGGGTTCCATTATGACATATACTGTCTGTTCTGTGGGAGGTCAGCTCATGTTGGGACCAAGAGGAAGAGTTCTGATTGGACTGTATTTCCAGTGAGGTCAGTTGAGTTCAAGGACACGCTCTTGAAATCTTGCAATGAAATAGGAGATGATTGGGCAGCCATAGTAAAAGCTCGTGTGCTGCATGTGCATGACCTGCATGCTGCAGATGCAGTGTATCACCAAGTGTGCAACGTCGATTTTCGTACGAAGAAGCACATGCCAGCAGATCATAAGACCAGCGAAACAGTAGTCAAAAAAACCCAAACTAGGTCGTCCACAAGAGGAAGAAAGGGTCAATGCCTTTCTGGAAGCTGCTCACTTCCTGGAAGAAAATCACGATCAATGATCTTGTTAGCCGGATGGAAAACAACCTTCAAGGCTCAGAACTTGAGGCATATGGCTACACACACATGAAGTCCAAACTGAAGGAACATTTCGGTGACAGAATCATTCAAACCGAGATTAATGGTAAACAAAATGTGCTTACCTTCAGAAACATAGCCAAAGCTATCCTTCATGACTTTTATTCTCAGAGAAAAGCTGATCCCGAAACAGAGAATAGGAGGATCATCGAAACTGCTGCCAGACTCATCAAAGATGACATTAAATCTGTAGACACGTCCAATGACTGTGACTCACTGAAGTCTGAAGAGGATGCCATCAACTTTCTTCCAGAAAGCCTCAGGTTCTACTGAAAGGGTTGTTTGGGGGCAAAAACGTTGGCATGAAAACTGCCTCCATCGGACAAGCAATCATGCAGGCGAGCCGACCAAGAGTTATCCTGGCGCCACTGCAGATTGGGCTAGGAGTCTAGGACTCTTCGCCAGCTTGGGTTATGTTGCTCCTACTAAGAGGTGCACAGATTTGTGCACAATGCTGTGGTGTCGCATAGAACTGACATTCCTGGCTTCTCCGGTGAGTTCATCCAGTATGCCGCAGATAACGTGGACCATAACATTCGAACCCTGGATGGCAACAACACATTCCATGGCATGGGGATGATTTCTGCCGTAACACCAGCTACCAAGTCCACCAATCCCATCATCAGAGCAAAAGACACACCTGACTTATCCATGATGGGGAAAGTTCCAATTGTGTTCCATAATGAAGTAGGTCGTGGAACAGACGCAGTCACTTACGAAAGTCTTGTCAATATGGAGGCGCAAGACCCAACGGCCGACCTGGACCTCATATGGAAGGCAGCCATCCTGTTTGCCTCACCAAGGCCAGCATGGTCTGGGATGATGCAGTTTGCACAACATGGCAATCATCCAGGGAAATCATCCATCGTCTTTCTTCCAATGATTGACATGAATCCCAGTGACGCCACATGCATCTACTCCACACTGAGATTTGTAAATGGGCATACCCGCCGCCACGATGCCACCCCCATCATTACGTTTGTTTGATCAACCACTCTGGTGGAAGGCTTTGTTGATCATCAATGCTGAGCCAGTAGGAAGCGACTTGAGAAAGATAGTCTTGAGACTTGGAGGCTTCCACACCCAAATGTGCTTCCTGGGATCCATAGGACATTTAATGGCTGGATCTGGGTTACAAGAAGTTCTGTAGCTCCTGTATGCACCCAACGCTGTGGTGCACATGATGACAGGGAAAGCAATTACACGGGCTGTGCGTGCACACCTCCTTGTCAATGTCGTCCTCAATGCCATTATTGTGTCTGACGCGCTTGATGTGGCTCTCCCTCTACAGTCTGGAGAGCCAGTAGATGCCGACTCACAGGAGATCACTGATGCACAGATATCATCAAAGGAAGATACTCCAGCTAGAGAGGGAAAAGGGAACCCTGATCTAGATGAAGTTGCTATCCTCTATGCAAATGTAATGGAGAGATCAGTGTCTGCAGAGGAGGCTTGTCATGCTGATGTGGTGCTCAGAATAAAGGAACTGCTCAGAAACAAAACCGAATCCCTGAAAGCCTCTAGTAGGACTGGTGCCCTCTGGTTACAGTACATGAATATGGTAGACATACTTCGCAAATTTCTGAAAGCAGAACGTACCGGAAACTGGGAACTACACCTCGAGGCAATATCAGAAATACTTGCTTTCATGGCGTCATCTGGGCACTTTCTTTACACGAAATCGGCACGGATTTATGTGCAGCGGATGTGCAAGCTCCGAGTGGAACATCCAGATGTCTACCAGAGATTCCAAGAGGGTTTACATGTGGTCAGAAGAAGTGATCTCCTATGGGCTTGACTTTCCGTCGATCTCATTATCGAGCAAGTGCTAATGAGAAGCATGAAGAACAGTGGTGGCCTCACAAGAGGGCGAGGGATGACAGAGCATCAGCGTGTAACATGGCTCCTCGCCATGCCAGCTTGCGCTGAGGTCAACAATGCCATGCAAGAGCTCACAGGAGTCAACTAAAACACTGGTGAGCAAAACAAGGACATGCCAGATGCAAGACAAGCCCGTGACCTGAAGGGTACACACACAGTTCTGAATTATCTCTATGACAGAAACCCCTTCTGCCCTGATTCAAGCTTGCGCAGTGTCTCGACTGGAGTCCACGCACACACTATTGTGAATATTGAGAAGGCAAAGACCATCGGGAACACCATCTTGGCCAGCATGGATGGACAGACGATGCTGAGTACACATTCAAGAAGAGGGACCAGGCAATCACATTGAGCACACAATCCTCAGTAAAGATTGATGGCGAAGAAGTACAGGTGGATCCTCAACTACTTTTCCAGCGACTCACAGTTGCTACAAAAGCATCTCGAGATCTCGCATCAGTGTTCAAGTACGAGATGTGCAGTCATCCACCAGCATTGTTTGACACATCCCTGCTGTTTCGACAGCCACAGAAGCCAGTGCTAGCAGATGCCATCTGGGCCCTCCTCACAGCTGACCTTCCATGGATCACAGGCCAAGTTCAGTATGTGCTGGATGGTGGAGCACTTGTTCATCGCATCCCATGGACACGTGGATCCACTTACAATGACATCGGCAGATTGTACACAGAGTATGTCACAAGAAAGTATGGGCAGGCAATTGTGGTGTTCGATGATTTTGAGGGCAATTCTACCAAGGACATGACACAGCGGAGACGAGCAGGTGGGAGGACTGGAGCAACTGTGACGTTTGATGAGGGCATGCCTGTTACAATGAAGAAAGACGAGTTCCTCGCAAACAACACAAACACGCAACAGTTCATCAACATGCTCAGTGGCCACCTGCAGAAGAAGAACTGTCATACGTATCATGCAACAGGTGATGCTGATCTTCTCATTGTGCAGAAATCAGTGGAGTGTGTCACGACAACAAACACTGCGCTTATCGGTGATGATACATATCTTCTCATGCTTCTCATCTACCATACCAACCTCGAGTCACATGACCCACGTGTTTGGAATATCAAGGCTATCAAGCAGCAGCTTGGTTCCAGTGTGTGCAATCACATCCTCTTCATACATGCAATCCTTGGGTGTGACACAACATCCCGCCTTTATGACATTGGTAAAGGAGCCGCCCTCAAGAAATTCACAACCAGTGATGACTTCCGTAAGCAAGCTACAGTGTTTGACACATTTTCAGCTTCCACAACCGATGTTGCGGCAGCAGGAGAGAATGCATTGGTGTGCCTGTACAACGGGAAGCCGGGGGAGGGACTCAACTCACTCCGACACAGGCGCTTTTGTGAGAATGTGGCTACTAGCACTTCACATGTACAGCCACAGAGGCTACCACCAACTGCTGCAGCAACAAAGTACCACAGTATCCGCGTGTACTACCAGGTGCAGCAGTGGAAGGGAACCGTAGATGAACTCCTGCCACCTGTGGATGGAAAGAGAGCGATGGGGGATTTATCCCTGTCCAAACCGACTGACCACCAGCTCCACAGGAACTCCTGCAGGTCATCAGATGCAACTGTAAGACAGATGATTGCAGCAGCCTCAGGTGCACATGCAATACATACGATATTGAGTGCTCTGTTGCATGTAGCAATTGCAAAGGATCAGGGTGTGCAAATTCATTTCAGGCAGAATGTGATGATGATGAAAACAGTGCTTGATCAACCAGAAAGGTTAACATTATTAGGCCATTGAGGGAGAACGACATCTGCTGACTCCAGACTCTTGAGGGGTTCAAAGAAATTATCGGCAAGCGTCGGAATTCGTATGCGTTCCCGAGCCGAGACTGATGAACTGGATATCAAAAGACACTAGCATTTTTATTTTCTATTACATTACATATGTCAGGCCATTATAAATGGATTTAAATCCTCTAGAGATCTTGTCTGAAGGCCCTGGCCATCTCAATACTAAAATCAGACCATATGCATATGCACATATGTTTTAGTATCAAATCTGTCGTTAGTGCGTCGCCGAATATCACATCATAAAGTAGCAAAAAGTGGTACCAGGGTACGGTTAAGAAACATTTGAAAAAAATGCTTTCCACCACTTGGATTCCTTAGGACATTTTATATGTTATAGAGGATACTTTTATGAGTAATAAACAGTTGTCAGATTTTCTGTTGCAATTTGTGTGAGGTTCATCCCTTATTTCTCACAAAATTCCTGTACTAGACATTTTGCCCGATTGCTCTCACAGACATTCGGCGTGTTTCGGCTTTCATCGGTATAACTCATATATAAGACATAGAAAGTAGTAGAAATTTTGCCCGATTGCGGGCAAAATTTCTTATACTTTCTGTTTCTTTTCACATAATTGCTTCATATGTGACATTAGCCTTAGCTGGGCCAGAGGATTGTGGATATGTCACTACATGCAATAGTATACGGGACAGATAGGGTATTTGTTATCAAAAACATGGAGTAAAACATAAGTTTACCATCTAATCACATGGGAATACCTAAACCAAAACTGCTTGCTGAACAATTCAGATCGGTAGTTATTACAAATGGCAGCCATATTAAAAATTGGCTTCCAAAATACTATTTTCCCACTTAACCCTTTCAACGCTGGATATCCTACATTTGCTTGTTCATACTATCTTTTGGACTATCCCATTAATTGCAGATTTTTAGAGGTGAATAATAACGACAAATGCTGGAGATCCTGATGAGACGTCTCTTTATCACCTGGCTCCTCTGTAGCCTATTTCACCAACATTGCAAAGTATACTTATCTAGCAAAGTATACTTTGAGGGAGAAATTTTCAAATTAAGGATAAGTTTATAGTTTGACCTTCCGACAGCCTATTTTTAAACGCACCCGACACATGTGCGAAACAAAACTAGCACGTATAGGTCTAACTGATGTTTAATCCTCATTCTCTTTGTCTATGGATGGATTTACAGCGGGTTTTAGTGACATTCCCGAATTCAGCCTGATTGACATTTGTCTATGGTGGCCAATACACACCAACATGAGTGTCAATTCTACGTTCAGGGAAGGGGGTCAATAAGTCAATATTTAAGGTGATAACTTACAGTCAGGGAACAAATTAATGACAGTATAACACATCCAGCGTATATTAATACTCATATAGTAATGCAAGTACTGAAATACGACAACAAAAAATCTAACAAGTTTGGGCTTCCATACATTGAACATTTTGTCAGCGGTTTCCCCAATGACGTCATTTGTATGTTTTAATATACTCGATCCGGGGCCAACTATTTCATTCACAAAACAGAAGTAAACTTGGCGATGTACCGATAAGGCATTTTCAGGCGCGACACCGCTTCCGTGGCTGAATTATTGTAACTATTGCTCTTCAATCAGTTTTCAATATATCTATAATGATCATAGATATCTGGAATCTGCATACTTGAATTGATGATGTCTTGTATATGTGTTACCGTATCTTTCTGATATTGCTATGCATACTCTGTAATGTTGTTGAATGTGTTGGTACATACTGTAGCAGTGCATACTGTACTTCAAGTTGTGCCATATCAATAGTTTACCCCTTAACCATTAACACGCTGAAAAATAAAATTGCCGTCTGCTCATTTTGTATATTTTAATCTCTTTAAAAACTGTTTTGGCAGCGCAGTAGAATCGTCTCAGTATGTTTTTGAGGAGAAAATATAAAACTATTTAAAACAGCAGACGACAATTGTCGTTTCCAGCGCTTTAAAGGTACATGCCCACTCAGTAAGCACAAAATATCATTTATAGGAATTAAATAAGTGTATAACTGTGTCACTATTCCACCAGTTCTAAACGTTACAAGTGCCCGCTATACATATATAATCATTTAGTAATATTTATTTTACTGATAGTGACGCGCGGTGGTATCAGGCTATTTTCATATACAAATCAGGCATGATATTTTTTAATTATTTATACTAAAGAAATGCGTCACCTGAAAAAATTATATTTTCGACAGATTTTAAAGTATGATCATTGCATATCATAAAATAAATACAGAGATTAAACAGTAATGTCCGTTAACATTTTAAGCAAACACGGTTATCGCCCCTGATATCAGTGTGTACATTTACGTCTGATATAAAATGTATAATAATGCCAATCAGTACGTGGGATAATGGTGTATGAATGTTTATTTTGCCAGGAAATGTGTCAGATGATGTCTCTGATGTAAAGAACATTGTGTACCTACTCAGTGGGCATGCACCTTTAAGGGTTAATGAAACTGAAATACCAACAATCAATCAATCAATCTAGTTTAATCTTGTAGTACCCTATTTTCAGTACTTTCAGTACTTTGATTTTAATTCCAATTCAGCTCCCACTATCACCTTACACGCACTCTAATTACTTCCCTTGGTTATTGGCTGAACTTATTTGCTTTTAATTATTTTAATTATAGAAAGGATGTACATATGTTTCTCAGTCTTATCTGCGTCTGCACTGCTCGCCATTCTGTGAGCAGAACACCATATTGCATGAATAAAATACATTTGACTATTTTATCTTGTATAAAATATGTACTATCAATGGGAAACCATAACTTAAATAAGAATCTGCCTCTTAAGATCCAGTTTCAATTCTAAATCTGCGTTAAACACCATTTTGACGGATTCTTTTGTTTCGTATCTCGAACTTTAGATATGACCTTATTTGTTTGTAAAACCCACTACTGATAGTTATGGGTTTGGAATATTAAAAGTGAAGGTGACATGTGGGATTTCGGGTTACGAATACTTTAGCACAAGGCGCATTTGAAAAGGCAGAACGATAATAAATAGATTGAGAACGATCAGAGGAATGCACATGCGAACTATGAAGCAATTGTGTGAAAAGAAACAGAACATATAACACATTTTACCCGATTGCTCTAAAATGTGACATTGACATCGGATTTAGCGGGGCCAGATGATCGTGGATATGTCATTACAGGATAATAATTGTCTATGGGCCAGACAGGGCGGCTGGTACCAAAAGGATGGATTAAAATATACTTTTACCGGCTAATCACATGGGCATACCTAAACCAAAAATGCTTTCTGGGCATTCCAGATCGGTAGCTATTACAAATACAATGGCTTCCAGAATACTATTTTGCGTCTTAAGGACCCGTGGGGCCTCTGATTATCCAATGATTCATGCACCATTGCTTCGTACATGTGAAGGGATATATGCATAACGTATGTACATGTGAAGATTTTCTTCTTACTTATCACACACATGGCATGGAGTTGTCATGTCGGCCATCTTAGTGTGTACAAGTCATCGGCCAGTTTTGCCTCTTTTTGTGTTTGACACATACCACTAATAATATGACAACCACATGACGGTTCAACATGATGGGGATACATCAGTAGCCTATTTCACCAACATTGCAAAGTATACTTTTCTAGCAAAGTTATCTTTGAGGGAGAAATTTTTAATTTTAGGATAAATTTAATATTTTTTATTATACTGAATGTATTACATTAGCACAGCCATAATGGCTGTGATAATGTTATAAATTCAGTATAATAATTCTGCATACTTTCAAAAATCAAATATATGCAGTCGTTAGTTCTATATGAAATAATGCAATTCGGGAAAAATAAATTATTACTCCCTCAAAGTATACTTTGCTAGATAAGTATACTTTGCAATGTTGATGAAATCGGCTACTGACAACAGCGTGCTATGCCTTGTTTTCATCACATTTTACACGTTGACAAAGTGTCCATTGTATGTTTTGTGAGTGATGATAGAAACGCTCAGATATGTAGCGTTTTGTGTAGTCTACTGAAATAATATTTATAGGGCGTTTGTAGTCCTATATATGTGAGACATAGTGCACCAAATGTTATTAGATTTGCTGCCATATTATTGGATGCACGTGTCAAATGCTCCAAGTGGTGAAACTGTCCGATAGCACGTACATACTAAAATGGCGGAGATGGCAACTCGATGCTCTGTGTAATATACTCTAAGAAGAACAGGGTCAGATATACTTTCTAGATAGTCAGTCACAGTATGATTCTACTACATTTGAAACAAAAGGTCATATTCTATATAGTCAGTCAGTAACCCTGGATATCTGACATTTGCATTTCATGCTATGTTTTGGACTATCCCATTAATGACAAAATGTGGAATTTTAAAGGTGAATAATAGCGACAAATGCTGCAGATCCTGATGAGACGGCTCGTACTGGACATACAGGGGCGGATCTGGAGGGGGGGGGGGGGGATCCGGGGTTGCACCCCCTCTCCCCGTTTAGCAACGGAGTTTACATAGATCACAGTTTACCATCAGTTGGAGTCTGAATTTAAATACCGTAAAACACAGGAAAGTGCATTTCGAAGAGCTCGAAAATAGGACAACCCTTTAGTTGCGAACGGTAACTCTTGCAATTATTCCCGTACAGTCTAGCTACGTACGGTACGGGAATAGATTTCAAGAGTTACCTTTGCAACTAGACAACCCCCACCCCCCGTTCCCCAAATGCTGGATTCGCCCCTGTAATAGTTAACCAAATGCAAGTTTGTAGCACATCCTTCGCTAGCAGTTGCAGATATGAAGGTACATGGTACTTCACATGACAGAAAACTATGGGTACTATTTACTGTATATAATGTAAAAAGCTGTAAATGCTTTCGCACATGATATATATTTTGTTTTTATCTAAGATCTCAAAGCAAAGTTAGTTTGATCATTTCCACACTTGCATTGATTGTTTGATAACTTTCTACATGTTTTCTGTATTATATTACCCACTTTTAAAAAACAACAACATTGATATCGTGGTGATGACGCATAGATATCGTAGATATAGATGTGCCACTATGTATAATAAATATATAGCTTTGGTCGGCTATACATGTCTAAAGGCATGTATAGCCGACCGAAGCACACTCAGTAGTAAGCTGGCAACAAGAGGATACACGTATCAAGTATTTCGGTGTATATCGCTTTGACAGTTTCCCAATACGGAATTACACATTATCTTATTGACTAGTTTATATCCATATTCATTTGTGTAGCAAATATAAACAGACATAATACACGATACACAAATTGATTAAACTTAGGTCATACACAATACTTTCTCAGCCACGGGGTTTGCGGAATGTGACGCGGGAGGGCGTATTACCGGTACCGCAATCCGTGTGTCGTGCGATCTTATAGGGGCGGGCTTACAGTAATACATTGTTTGACAGACACACAAGCTCATGAATGTATTTACACTTATACGCTTTTACATTTTACTTTTTTTATTTGTATTGTGCTTGAAAGAATATCTGCCCTATTGTGTTAATACATAGACTGTCTAAATACAAAATGAAGAGCGTATTCTTTTAACAAATGACACGGAATTATTTTTAAGCCCAACCCGTCTCCCACTAATGGCCTTAAGGCTTAACCACACTAAATCATCAGATATTCATACGGTGTAGTAGTACAATAGTTTATGCCATAGAAACTCTTTGCTTGTAGACAGCGGTCAATTGGTGTACTAATCTACTTCACAGGCATACACATGTATCATTTACATAATGTTCAAGCATATGTTTTGGGATTATTTTGTAAGTCGGAACATGATTGTCATGTGAGGCGTTTCAATTCCAGCTGCTGACTTTGTTCACCTCCACAAGGGTGGTCACAGGACATTGAAGTTATCTTTGTTAACACTAATTAAACCTATATTTTAATTAGTGAATATTCAGAACATAATGGGTGCATGCTATTGGAAATTATAGGTATCACACCATCCATAAGAAAACATGAAGGTAGCAGAGAATAGCAACATGTGTTGTAAATTATAAATGTAGTTTATAAATTATATAGGAAATATCAATGGTGGTGGCTCACCTTATGGAATTGGGTCATTTAAAGATATACACTTGGCTTCAATGATAATTGTTTCATAAGAGTTGTGCGACATATGAGTATAAGGTATGCGAATATTATCTTGTTACTGCATACTAAATGGTACATTGGGTCCACCATCTTTGTATGTACAAGCCATTGTACAGTTTCACCACTTTGGGAGTTTGACACATACAACAAATAATATGACAGTAAACCTAATACAAATTGGTGCAATACATATGACAACAGCGTGCTATAAAGATTATGCCCGCAAACTGTACAAACAGACGAGATATCTGAGCATTTCTCCCATCAATCTCAAAATATTTAGCAACGTGTAAATGTTTCAATCAGTAGCCGATTTCACCAACATTGCAAAGTATACTTTTCTAGCAAAGTATACTTTGAGGGAGTAATCATTTATTTTTCCTGAAATGCATTATTTCATATAAAACTAACAACTGCATATATTTGATGATTAAAAGTATGCAGCATTATTATACTGAATTTATTACATTATCACAGCCAAAATGGCTGTGATAATGTAATAAGTTCAGTATAATAACAATTAATAAATTTCTCTTAAAATTGAAAATTTCTCCCTCAAAGTATACTTTGCTAGAAAAGTATACTTTGCATGTTTGATGAAATCGGCTACTGGTGCACATCCTAGCTATTGTTAGTGTACACGTTACCCATAGGTAAAGCCATATCTACTCTCATAGTAGGCGAGTAGACACCAGGGACAATACACTCAGGTAACTGCTTACATGCCACTGGATTTGATAAAAAATAATACAGTACAGTATACAGTATTGGGTATATATGGTATGTGTTGTGTGGTTGGCCTTGTATAAGTTAATCACTGTGTATTTAGGCTATTTAGAATGCTGATTCATGTTGCTAAAAAACACAGACACAACCCTGTCAAGAAAATTGACATATTTTATATTTTGGTGTAATATAATTGATAAGAGTCCGTTGTCCTGACATTCCTACTTGTGATTAGCTACATTATATCGTATGTTCTACTTCACATTTTGCGTTCTTTGTCACAAGGCAGAACCGGTGAAACCACATGCGATCGGCATGTTGATAAGATAGTGTATTATACTTGTTTAGACATGTAGATTTTTTTAAAAAAATGTAATGTACATTTACACACAACATTCTACATGTCTAAACAAAGTATAATACACTATCCTATCAACATGCCGATCGCCTGTGCCAGGCTGTGGGTGAAACTGGCTGACACACAAAGATGACCGACTTGGCCACTCCATGTGCCGTATAGGATACGGTAACGAGTTCACATATATGTCATACATTTATTCCATCACATTTACGAATTCGTCTTATGGCGGATGTTTATTTTTTTGGGCTCTGAAATATCGCATGTTTATAGGATTTGTGCTTTACCAAGGAACATTTTATTGGAATATTTAAGTGTCAGATGTGAGTACAGGTACTGTGAAGGCTATTACATATCTCGTTTGAGCTAACATGTGTGTATTCTGCTGGACTGGTCGATTTCTTCGTACTGATATTCTCTGAATATTGATATTCGCCCACTTATACGATTTGTGTATTGGATTTTCTCCTGTGTAGAGTGGTCATCGCGGTCAGTTCGTCACGCATGACTGAACATTGGTGAACTATTCGATTATTACACTCTAGTTATACGGAGGCATACAGTCTACAGCTACTAGCTACCGCGGAGACGGCATAATGGCGACAGTTGTTGATAGCACCATCAACAGTGTCTGTGAGGCGGAAGACTATGTAGATTCTGTAATGGGTTCTCAGCGTATCACATGTGTTGATAGTACCCCGTCTAATAGTCGTAAGCGTCATCTGTCATCGACGGGTAATAGTGAGGCTGAGGCTGAGGCTGAGGCTGAGGGCACAAAGAAGAAGTCTAAACAACGCAAATCCACACCGCCGTCACCGATTACCGTTAACGCTGCCATACCACCGCCACGGCCGTCAGTGGTCCAGTCAGCGACACCAGTGGCGGCAGCGCCTAAGCAGCCAACATCATCACAGAGATCACAGAGATCAACAGATATTTTGATCACTGCGGCTACCGTACATCATGACGCCGATCCGGACGTGAAGGCAATACTTACGAAAATTTCGTCTGACATGTTACTGATGTGGGAGTCGCTGACAGAGAGAATGAATTCGCTTGAAACTAATCTGGAACGCAAACTCTCTCAAAAACTCTCCACACTGGTTGATAAACGTGTAAATACAGAAATGAAGAAAGTTCGAAAGGATGTTGACGATCGGCTGTTAGACATTCGGGCTGATATGCGGACCGACTTGGATGAACTTCCGTCAACTGTATCTGGTGTGCAGGATTCTATCAGGGATGTGAAGGCACAGCAAAGTCAACATCAATGTCACAGTAGTGCGTCGGATATGAATTTGCGTATTGTGGTTCAGAACATGGCTCAGCGCGAACGCGAGAATGTTGCTATCGACGTTAATCGTCTTATAAAAGACGGTCTTCGAGTGAATGACGTGACGGTCTCTTCTGCTGAACGCAAAAGCAGTGACAATAGGGCAAGGCCGGGAATTGTAGTTGTGACATTCAAAACCATGGATGACAAGGTGAAGTGTATGAGTGCTAAATCGAAGCTCAGAACCTGTGAACAGTACAGAAGAGTTTACCTCAACAATCACCAATCACGTGAAGAAAGGATCATGGCATCTAACTTCCGAACTGTAATTGATGCTCTGCGTAACAATGATAGCAACATCACCATCAAAGGGTCTCGTGTCGTTAGGAATGTTGGCAATAACGAACCTGGGGGCACGGAGCACACTGGTAATTCTCGTGACTTCACGGGTGGGAATAGACACGCGGGCAGACTATACTAGCCCGGTCCCACGTACACGCTCTGATGGACGATACAACGTTAACCGACTTGACAACGACCGTCCTTATGGGTCACGTGGTTTGGCGCGCGATGATGACAGTCGGCACGGTACAGACGACTCGTACCAGCGTAATTCGCGTTCTGACGGTAGTCAGTGGGGTTACGTCGATCGACGGCGCGGTAATGGTGCCCGTGGCGGTCGTGGTCGCTAGTACAACTAGTTAAAACTTGGGTTTTGGAATGTCAACGGTTGGTCTGCGAATGAGTTGTCAGACAATTGTTATATAAGGACTTCTTGTGTGCAATATTTAAACTGTGATATTATTGGTATAGCAGAATCTCACCTGGTGGGTGACGCCATATTGTCTTTACCGGGTTATACCTGGTTTGGTAATAACAGACAGGAGTTGCATGTGCGTGCAAGATGAGGCTCTGGAAGAGTTGGTGTCTTTATACGTAATGCTATTATTGACAACTTTCATGTCACCATACTAGATGACTCTAGTGAAGGAATATTATGGGTACAATTGAAACATACAACTGATAACACATGCATTGATGTATGCGTCTGTTACTTTCCTCCACAGGGCTCTTCTCGGAACGTGGATGCACTCGCCTTCTTTGATACATTGATAGCTGATGTTTACAGATATCAAAACACTGGGGTGAATATGATATGCGGTGATTTTAATAGTAGGTGTGGAGATAATGATGATTTTATAGTGGGGATTGATAGTATTCCTCAGCGGTCCGTTTTGGATTTTAAAACAAATTTGTATGGAGATATGCTTATCGAATTTCTAATAAACTGTAATTACTGTATGCTTAATGGTCGTAACAGTATCAGTAATGACTTTACGTCAATATCTACAAAGGGGTGTGCAGTTATTGATTATTGTCTTACTAGTCATGGGCACGTATCTAGATTTAAAGAGTTCAACGTCATGCGAGCGTCAACGCTCATTAATTTGTGCAATGATATCACTGTAATGTCGCCGTCATCACTGCCAGACCACTCCGCTTTGACTTGGGTTTTTGAATGTCAGACTGTTCCTGTTACACCAGACGCTTTGCCAACACAATCCGATACGTTTACCAAATTTGATGTATCTGCAGTTCCCACTTCGTTTCTACTTGATAATCGTGTGAATATTCACTCTGTTGTTAGTGAACTCGAAGCGGTGTTACGAACTCAGTCTGCTATTGATAGTGCGTACAATGATTTATGTGATATAATAGCTAAAGAGATGTCCGATAAGTTGCCTAGTGTGTCTATCCCATTGCATTGTGGTGTTTCAAACAAAAAGCGGAGAGTTGGTAAGCCTTGGTGGAATGAAAACTTAACTGTGGCATGGAATGATGTTTGTGAAGCTGAACGAAAATGGTTGCACAGTAAAGTTAAATCTGATAAAGCGTCCTTAAAGATGTCATATGTCTTGGTTCGAAAATATTTTGACCGGCTGGTTCAAAGAGCCAAAAGGTTACAATGGTTTAGTTTTCAGAACCAGTTAGCACGAGGAAACAGGTAGCCAGTCTGAATTTTGGAAGACCATTGGTAAAATTGGCATTGGTCATGGTAACTCTAAAGGTATACCGATGGAGGTGGTACTTGATAATGGAGGCATTAGTAATGATGTTATTGTGGTGTTGGACAAGTGGAAACTTGATTTTAGTCATCTTCTAAACGCGGGACAATTTGCGGATATGTCAATTTATGTGAATGATCTGATCAACGACACATCTGAAATGTGCAATGATAATATTACATTGTTAGAAGTAAAACAAGCTGTAGATTATGCAAAGCGAGGTAAAGCGTGTGGTGATGATAAAATCCCTTCTGAAGTCTTAAGTAATGACACCAGTATAATGTTCTTACATATACTATTTAATGTTTGTTTTAGTCAAAGTAAAATGCCCACTGTTTGGGGTCACAGTATCATTAACCCAATTCCCAAATCAAGTACCACAGATCCTAGGGATCCATTATATTATCGTGGCATATCGTTAACTTGTTGTATGTATAAGTTATATTGTTTTATTTTATTGTTTTATAAAATATGTGATGAGCAGAATGGTTTCAGAAAACGTCGAAGTACCATTGATCACGTGGCCTCATTAACAAACATTATATATTGATGTGCGTAAGAACCGTAAACTGTCAACATTCTGCGCATTCATAGATTTTAAAAAGGCATATGACACTGTAAATAGAAATATATTGTGGAATAGACTAGCTGAAATAGGTGTCAGTGGCAAGCTATTTGAAGCTGTCACATCATTGTACAATTCTGTATCGTCATGTGTGCGTATGAATGGTTTTAAAACTGATAGTTTCAATGTCACTACTGGATTGAGACAAGGATGTAGTCTATCACCTTTATTATTCAATCTTTATATTAATGATCTTGCACTGAAAATGGCTGCTCTGGGGAAATGTTTCCGTGTAGGAGATGAACTTGTTGCCATTTTATTATATGCTGATGATATTGTCTTAATTGCAGATAATAAACGTGACTTACAATGTATGCTGGATTTGTTGTATGACTGGAGCAAAGCCAATTATATGTGTGTTAATAGTAATAAAAGTAACATTGTACATTTTAGACCAAAATCCGCATCGAGAAGCGCACATACTTGTTTTATGTGGTGATACAAGTTTAAGCACTGTTGATACATATACATATCTTGGACTTGTACTAGATGAATATCTTGACTATAATGTTACTGCCAAAATGGTTGCACAGAGTGCAGGCAGAGCCCTCGGTCTTATCATTGCAACGTCTAAGTACATTGGTGGTATGCCGTATGATGTTTTCACTAAACTGTATGATTCAATAGTATGGCCTGTTATAGCTTATGGGGGCAGCTGTATGGGGATATAGATCATTCTCATGTATCGATGCTGTACAGTATAGAGCTATGCGTTTTTATATGGGCGTAGGAAAGTATACACCCAGTGCTGCTGTCTCCGGTGATATAGCATGGTTACCAGCTATCATCCGACAGTGGAAATGTATTGCCAACCTCTGGAGTCGTTGTGTAAATATGAGTGTAAACAGAATTAATAAGATAGTTTTTAATTGGTACCGGTGTCATAGCTTTAATAGCAGGCAGTGTCAAAATTGGTGTTATACTGTTATCAAACATTTTAATAATTTGCAACTTAATCAATACTTAAATGTTGATACATTTATTGCTAAAACGGCACTTTTAGGAGATCTAGTTACGACAATGATGCACAAATACGTTGTTGAATGGCATGACCGTATTAACAGTAATAGCAGCATACGGGGTCAAGGGGGTAATAAACTCAGGTCTTATTGTAAGTTCAAAAATAACTTCGAAACAGAAGAATATTGCAAGCTCTTGATTCCATTTAAGCACAGATCAGCTTTTGCCAAGTTTCGCTGTGGGGTTGCTCCCATTAGACTGGAAACCGGACGATACGAAAATATTGCCCTGGATGAAAGGCTGTGTATATTTTGCAATGCTAATACTGTGGAAACGGAAAAGCATGTGATTTTAGAATTTGATTTGTACAGTGATCTTAGAACTGTATTGTTCGATAAAGCTTGCGACATTGTTCCGGATTTCTTGAATTTGTGTGATATCGATAAGTTTGTCATCTTATTTGCTAATGGTGATATCATGAAAGAATGTGTCAAAAACTTGTTTCAATATTTTAAAAAGAAGGTGTGGTTTTCTTTATAGATGATCAATATACCGTACGTTAGGTCTTATTCATTTAACCATGTCTTATAGTGTCGATATTGTACTATATTCATGAATGATTGTGTCTATGTTTATCATGTGTTTTAGTGTACGGGTACGTCATAGGCATGATACACGCAGCAGGTTACATGTAGTTTGTGCATGTGCGTTATAGCATGTATCAGATGCTGGTGTCACGAACACGTTAGATAACTGTATGTACATATTACCCATGTATTCATATTCATTTTTTTATGTGGCAAAACACATGTTTTATAGTGAGTGTAGTCTCTTGTAATTCTTATAGAATGGCGATGTACTATTTTACTGTGTCTATATTGTATTATCTTATGTGTGTACATTGATGAGACTTTAATAAACAAAATATATATACGAAGCAATTATCTTTGAACTTGAATCAAACGATGATCGTGTATAGAACCGTATGTGCAAAGCCAGGTACACGCACTCCAATTACTTCCCTTGGTCGTTGACGAACACCATTTGCATTTAATTACAGATATTTTAATTGCAGACAGGATTTACATATGTTTCGCAGTCTGATCTGCGTCTGCACTGATCGCCATTCAGTACGGAACACCCATATGGCTTGATTATATTACATTTGATGATTTTATCTTAATATAAAATATGGAATGTCAATAGGAAACCATAACTTAAATAAGAAACTGCCGCTTAAGATCCTGTTTCGTCGTTCAAACTGTGATAAACACCACTTTGACGGTTTCTTTGGTTTTGTATCTCGAACCTTAGATATAACTATATTTGTTTGTAAAACCCACCGTAGAACTTGGGTTTGAAATATTAAATATAAACATGGAACGTGGCCGGCCGCGTCGTTAGCTAAATGTCAGCCATATAAAACCAGGGCACATTTGAAAATGCAAAAAACTGAAGGATAATGAACAGCATGCTAGAAAACGATCAGTAGCCTATTTCACCAACATTACAAAGTATACTTTTCTAGCAAAGTATACTTTGAGGGAGTAATCATTAATTTTTCCTGAAATGTATTATGTCATATAGAAGTAACGACTGCATATATTTGATGATGCAAAATATGCAGAATTATTATACTGAATTTATTACATTATCACAGCCAAATTGGCTGTGATAATGTAATAAATTCCGTATAATAAATTTATCCTAAAATTGAAAATGTCTCCCTCAAAGTATACTTTGCTAGATAAGTATACTTTGCCATGTTGGTGAAATATGCTACAGAGGAATGCACATGTGAAATATGAAGCAGTTATGTGAAAATAAACAGACATTATTCAGACATTTACATGAATGCTCTAAGTACAAATTATGTGACATATATTGACATTGGATTTAGCTGGGCCAGAGGATCGTAGATATTATAGGAATGAATTATAATTCCAGCATTTGAAATAAATTCATCAAGAAAATGTGTTTATCTTCCGTTTTCTTAAGAATTATTTTAACTGCGCCTCACGGTTACTGAAAGTAGTTCGACGTGGGAGTTTACTGGGATATAAATTTTGGACATAGACTTGCTACGGGCCAGTCAAATGTTAGGGAATTGTGTAAATATGTTTGTGCTGGAATTATATCACTATACTAAGTGATAGAGAGCTATCAAATGTTAGGGAATTGTGTAAATATGTTTGTGCTGGAATTATATCACTATACTAAGTGATAGAGAGCTATCAAATGTTAGGGAATTGTGTAAATGTGTTTGTGCTGGAATTATATCACTATACTAAGTGATAGAGAGCTATCAAATGTTAGGGAATTGTGTAAATGTGTTTGTGCTGGAATTATATCACTATACTAAGTGATAGAGAGCTATCAAATGTTAGAAAATTGTGTAAATATCTGTGCTTTGAGGGTAAAATATTTCAACTATCTAAGTGATAGAGAGCTATCAAATGGGGGTGTTAAATTGTGTTTGTGCGGAATTATATCACTATACTAAGTGATAGAAGAAAAGCTATCACTATGTAGGGAATTGTGTAAATGTTGTTTGTGCTGGAATTAATAAATCACTATACTAAAGTGATAGAGACTATCAAATGTTGTGTAAATGTGTTTGTGCTGGAATTATATCACTATACTAAGTGATAGAGAGCTATCAAATGTTAGGGAATTGTGTAAATGTGTTTGTGCTGGAATTATATCACTATGCTAAGTGATAGAGAGCTATCAAATGTTAGGGAATTGTGTAAATGTGTTTGTGCTGGAATTATATCATATGCTAACTATGATAGAAGAAAGCTATCAAATGTTAGGGAATTGTGTAAATGTGTTTGTGCTGGAATTATATCACTATACTAAGTGATAGAGAGCTATCAAATGTTAGGGAATTGTGTAAATGTGTTTGTGCTGGTATTATATCACTATACTAAGTGATAGAGAGCTATCAAATGTTAGGGAATTGTGTAATGTGTAAATATATCTCTATTCTAAGTGATAGAGCTACAAATGTTAGGGAATTGTGTAAATATGTTTGTGCTGGAATTATATCACTATACTAAGTGATAGAGAGCTATCAAATGAATGTGTGCGTGTAACATGAAGCAGTTACGTAAAATGAACTTATGCGACATTTACCCGAGCGTTAACTTTGAACACACTAAGTATGTTAGTTCTGACATTGAGATTACATTGAGATTACATTGAGATTATTGAGATTACATAAGCGTTATGACAGACAAATTTGCGTTTGAAGATTTCTTTATTTAATTTATTGATCGTGGAGAGTGACCTACTACTGCCCGTTCCACGTTTTGCTGCCGACGAACATTTGGCTATTAAGCACATTAAATCTAAAAAATATTTAAAAGTAAGTACTTTTTCATCAATAACAAAAAAGTCGCCCTCCCAAAAAAAAATTATTTGATGAAATTCCATGAAAAAACGATTTTCCTATGCGAATTTAAAATGGGGGCTAAAAATAAAAAAATAAAAATATATATTTTTTTTTATTTGTGGACCGATTTTCAAAATCTAACTTGTTTTCTTAATTACATCATTTTCAAGCTATCTCGCCAGGTTTCGGAATCAATTTCCAATTTTTTTCGTTCTGAAGAATAAAAAAAACGAAAAGTTTTGGAAAGTCACCCATGTTAAATTCCCATAGGAAAATCGTTTTGGGGAGGGTGACTTTTTAGTTATTGATGAAAAAGTACTTACTTTTAAATATTTTTGTATAGATGTAATGTGTTTAATGGCCAAATGTTCATCGGCAGCAAAACGTGGAACAGACAGTAAGAATGTTGCTAATTCACACTTTATTAGGTGACTTTATGATAATAGTTTGTCTCATTAATTATAATTTTCTCTCAATAACAATACAGTGAGATATAATCGTCAATGTTTGGCATATTACTACTATACAATGGGGTCAGCGTGTAAGTGCACACACGAACGAACACGACAGGTTGGTTCGCTACCCACCCAAAGTGTATGTTGTTACCACTCAGTTGAACCGTCTCGCCGAGACGGTTCAACTGAGTGGTAACAACATACACTTTTAATGTGAAATGAAAAAAATGCAAAACAATATTTACTCTTTTTTTTATACATGAATTACAGTGGGGTCAGCGTGTAAGTGCACACACGAACGAACACGACAGGTTGGAATCAACCTACACACGAACGAACACGACAGGTTGGAATCAACCTGTTGTGTTCGTTCGTGTGTGCACTTACACGCTGACCCCACTCTATTTTAGAGCGCGAAATATAAACGTTATTCAGCAAATGTATTCCGTTGACTGTAGTGTAGCGATATAGGTATAGGTATATAGTTTATTTATAGTGCAACCTGTTACACATATACATATTACAAGAAGTTACAACTGATGATAACAACCAGCCTACAGAGGCTCATGATGCACTAGCATATACATATTCACTGTTTCGTAATAATGATGATATCCAATACTTCACGTTGTAAAGTAATGGTTTTGGTGTTCATTTAGAATATAACGTAATATAAAAGAAAGGAAGATAGCACAATGGAGCATACAACGACTTCATACGCCGTGAGAATGTGATCGTGCTTGATCCGAAAACCAGAAACGATCAATTGTCAGTGCGTCACACAGTAGCATTTAATATTGATTGAAAACAAGACTTTATTATGCAAACTGATTTGACAACGTGTTAAATATCAGATTGACAAGCAACATTGTTTGATCCGGAAACCAATTACCATCACTTGACAATGCGATACTGAACACCCATTAACACATTGAATATACCACTTACATTATACTAACGGATGATTTATTTACTGTTAAATATAGACCTGGCAAGTGACATTGATTGATCCGGAAACAAAACAATAACTGTTACACTGCGATGCATGCATCAGATACATATAGCTATTGTCTATAAAGCGGAACACGTGCAGCTATAAGTATGTGTCATTTACCTTGGGTTTACTGGGGGCCCGAGGAATGTGGAATTATCACTGAATCATCGTAGCTGCTTCATATTTCACACATTCATTCCTCTGATGGTTCTCTACCATTGAATGGTAGAGAACCATCAGAGGAATGCATGTGTGAAATATGAAGCAGCTACGTAAAATGAAACGGAAATTATATGAAAATTCAAGCCGCATGAGAGTGTTGTTTGGTCAGGAGCTAGACTGACCACACATCCCATATAAGGCCCATTTCTCCAGTCACATCCACATATTGACTGACGTATACACCTATTTCTTTCCTTTGTGACCAGAGTAAATCCAGATTATGCTGATTAGTAACACGGCATGATTGAACTTTGCTCTGTTCAATAATACTAGCCAATTGACAGTTTAGCTTCGAATCGAACTGCGTATACACGCATATCGATTAAAAACTACACTGGTCATCGACAAACCAAATTGTATAATTCGGTCGCATGTATTTGCTGGAAATCCCGAGCCTGTTAATCCACCTGCTCACGCATTTGTACAGAATACGGTCGCATTAAGACATCAATGCTGTCAGTATTGATGAGTAAAATGCTCCGTAAGCTGTTGTGACCGTGGGTCGGGGGCTGAGTGTTGGTCCGGTCATTGTCCGGCAAATGCATGCAACCAGAAACTCATGTTATGCAGGTTTCACTGTGCTAAATATAGTACACATCGGCCAGGGGGTATCTTGGAAAAGTCGCGGGAATACTGGACGAAGGCCTTTAGTAGTCCGGTATAAAAAAATAGTGCAGACGTTTTGAGGCCACAGACCCAGTTTGCTTGTAAATCCTGATCCATTACAGCCCAATTTTACTTGAGAAACATGTTGGGGTGTTTTTAACACCAGTTTCCAGCATATTTCTAGGATTTAAAAGAAATTACTGAGCCTGCTTGTCACGTGATGTGAACACGACGTCACATGACACTTTGATGATAAACAATATGGCGGACAGGACAATGTTGAAATTTTCTTTCTTAGGAGTAAGTGAACATATTGCTTAATTAGTGAAAATCCGGTTCAGACAGGTTGCAGGTTATGAAAAGGTAGGTTCCACAGCATCCATACGAATAGTGAAAGTGTGAGAGAATGGCCATATTTGGAGGAATCGGTTAAGTTGTATAGTAAAACTAATTGGTGGTTGCTAGCCTGCAAACACCAGACATTATTTGAATCAAGTGAAACATTTATGTTGCAACAAGGTGACATATAGGTCCAATGGGCCGGGTGTAATTAGTATGATTATCAATGTTATTATTAGCCGATCTATTTATAGATCGGCTATATATTGGTTATCCATTGGTTTGTGAAAAAGTTTGTAACCACCCTTTTCTCCTGTATTCGGTAATCTACAAACGCGAAATTTGTTGTATCACTTCCAAACTACATCAACCGGATAATTTTTCATTTTGGGCATTTTTACTTATTGTTTTAATTACCTATGGTTGACGATATTTGTGTCTGATTTGCATAATGGTTTATATATACAGTGAAATCTCTCTAAACCGGACACCCTGGGAGGTGCCCAGGGTGTCCGGCTTAGAGAGGTTTCACTGTATGTCACGCATTTGATCATTCTGAGCCATAGTTGTGTGCTATACGATCACGAAAATACATTTATTTATCAATATTACCTGAAATAAATGCGTAAGAATGTCATGACAAAAAAGATCACATGTGTTTTCTTCGTGTCCTGTTTATAGAGGTTCAACTGTATATTATTAAAAGTATTGGTTCGGTCGCGTTTAGAAGGGATGTGTCTGATATATTAAAAGTTTAATATAGTGCTTATTGTTTCTATGTACGTGCTTCTAACGCAAATTTATCCGTTACCCATAATGGTCCGTTAGCACGACTTATTATGTCGTGGCCACGAGATAAAAAAAAACACACCTGAATTATGTCGTGGCCACGAGATCTTTAGGTGTGTTTTTTTATTTATCTCGTGGCCACGACATAATAAGTCGTGGCCACGAGATAAAAAAATACACACACCTGAATTATGTCGTGGCCACGAGATCTTTAGGTGTGTTTTTTTTTATTTATCTCGTGGCCACGAGATAAATAAAAAACACACATGTCCCCTCCATGCTTCCGTACGTTAGTATGCCCACATCGACATTCCGTGACAGGGCATAAACTATCAGGGGAGATAAATGCGTGATAAAATAGGCTGGAGCAGGCCAATCGCAGATACTGTATGTTCCACGTTTTTCTACCCACGAACTTTTGGCTATTACACACATGAAATCTAAAAAAATATATTTAAATGTAAGTAGTTTTTCATCCAAAACAAAAAAGTCACCCTCCCCAAACTTTTTTGTTTAACGAAAATCCATAAAATATTGATTTTATAGCGAAAAAACGATTTTCCTATGGGAATTTAACGTGAGGAAAAAAGAGGTGGAAGCAGTGGGGGAGGAGTAAAAAAAACGAAACAAAAAAATGGAAATTGACTCCGAAACCTTGCTAGATATCTTGGAAATGATGTAAATAAGAAAGCAAAAAGTTAGATTTTCAAAATCGGTCCACAAATAAACTTTGTTTAGCCCCCATGTTAAATTCCCATAGGAAAATTGTTTTTTCGCAATAAAATCAATATTTGATTGAATTCCTTCAAATAATTTTTTTTTGTGGAGGGTGACGTTTTTGTTATTTATGAAAAACACCATACATTTATATATTTTTAAGATTTAATGTGTTTGATTGCCAAAATTCGTCGGCAGCAAAACGTGGAACAGACTGTTTTATTTTTTTTCAGAAGTTATTTCCCTTTGCAAATCTAATTATAGAGATCCGGTCCTTTGTTGTATTTCAGCGTTTATTATAAGAATGAATGGCATTTTTGTGGAATTTATCGGGGTATAAACTTGGAAAAGTCGTGGGAATACTGGACGAAGGCCGGAAGGCCTCGTCCAATATTCCCGCGACTTTTCCAAGTTTATATCCTCGATAAATTCCACAAAAATACCATTAATTCCTTATAATTCCAGCATTTGAAATAAATTCATCTAGAAAATGTGTTTATTTTCCGTTTTCTTAAGAATTATTTTAACTTCGCCTCACGGTTTCGGAAAGTAGTTCGGCGTGGGAGTTTACTGGGATATAAACTTTGGACAGAGACTTGCTACGGGCCAATCAAATGTTAGGGAATTGTGTAAATATTGTTGTGCTGGAATTATTTCTTACTGAATAGCACAAGCAAGAACAGCGTAGACCCAAATCAGACTGCACATATGTGCAGTATGATCTGGGTTTACACTGAAAATATGAATCTGGCAAATAATGTAGTCCCAGATCAGATTGCGTAGATATGTAGGATGATCTGGATCAGGCCAAAAAAAAAAGAGTTGTGTTTCCGGTAACTAACGGCTCCCAAAATATGAGTCGGTCGGTCGGGTTTTTTTTTCTTCTTTTTTTTTTAATATGTATGTCCCTCCATGCCTGTATATATCATGTTTTTGTTACAGATGGTTCCAATTCTGTTTAATGTTGAAGATACTCGCGGCTTGTCACGGAAAGGAGCATCTTTGCCCCTTTCCGGCGGCCATAAGCGGCTAGAAAAGTATACTTTGCAATGTTGGTGAAATCGGCTACTGAGCCGCCAATGCAAGTCAAAAATGTATATATCGTCGGAAAGACGGCAAATATTCTCGGATAGACGGTCGAGCTCTCAAAGCGGAGAAATTTGGTTATACATTATTTTATAGACGTGTAAACCTCTTTACTACGCGATGCTCATTGACTGACATAATACTATCGTGACGGAGATGTCGTAGTAAATTTTGACACATCGCGGGAAATGGCTATCCAATCAAATGGCGCGCCACTCGTGTAATTTCCGCTTTGAGGGTTCGTTAGAAAATCGCGCAATTGTATGACTTTTAATGTTTTAACGTAGCCTCGTAGGAACAGATAAATGCAGTTCACGTATTATATCGACATCAGCAGATTGATATATGTCTCTTGAATCGATAGAACCCGAATTTGGAGTTTGTGCTTGGAAATTGATGATATAGGCCTAATCGGTCTGAGAGCAAAGCATGTTGGAAATTTTATTTTCCAAATATTGAAAAATCTTTCATTCCTTGGGTATCTGACAGTTTAAAATGGGTCCGAAAGTTCGGAACGGTGAATGTGTAGATAATTGACAATTTCTGTCGTGTGTAATGATTGAGCAATAGTACACAACTATGTAAATTACCCAAAACCAACGAAATCCACCAAATCGACCATAAATTCACCATAATACCCATATAACATCAACATACTGACCATCTGTTCAAAGACCTGTGGCTCACACTGTATGAACTACCTTAATAGTTGCGAACGGTAACTCTTGTCATCTACTCCCGTACCGTATATTGTTTCTAAGCGTTATTTTTTAACACTTGGACATTTTCGAAAGCCTAATGTATCTATAAATTATTATAATATTATAATAAAGTAGTATTGGAATGTTTGTAGTATAAAATGTATTACTTTCTGTTTATTTTGTTAATAACTTATAGAAAACCATTAGTTAAATTGAAAACTATCTCATAAGAGTCACTAAGTGTTTATTTTGCGTTTGTCAAATTAGATTCAATCAATCAATTTCTAACGATTTCTTTGGTTTTGTATCTCTAACCATAGAATTGAATAACAAATTATTTGTAAAATCCGATGCTAAACATTGGGTTAAACAGTTAAAATATTGACACGGATGTCAGACTAAATAACAATTCGTTCCCTGGAATAATTCGAGAGAACGAATTGTTATTTCGTGGGAACGAATTGTTCAATTGAGGGAACGAATTGTTAATTCGTGGGAATCAGGATCTGCACTGTTTGCTATTCCATCAATGAAATACCTGCCATGCGTGACTTATGGGACTCTTGACGTCTTGTTATGTATATTATGCCCAACATTTTGAATTTATTTTAATATTTACTATTACATGTATGTAATTCCTGTCACAAATAATGAAGCTAAACATCTAAAATTAATTTGAAATATCCAGTTCAGTTTGGTAACCATTTTGAATTTGAAGTCATATGGCGGCAACATTTCATTTTGTATCTTGTTCTAGCTGACCCAGCATACATGCAAACCTGCATACACCATTAACATCGTTAGCTTTTACACACATCCGCATTAGCTTAAAATTCCGCCCCTCATGTGGTGTATTTAATGGGCATGGGATATAGGCTAACTGTGGGCACCCTTAAAAAATCGACAGCGTAAATAATGAGCGCATGGATAACATAGGAGATAACTGTATTGCATAGAATGATTTAGTTCCAACGTCAACCATAAAGTGAACACCTTTTCCCATATGAATTTAAGTCCGAGGCTGAGACTGACTAATATTCATGTACCCTCGTAAAAATGTTTACGTTATTTTACGTTTAATATCCGTTACGTAACGATTGATTTCTAAGAATGGTTGACTCTTTCCTACATTATCACGTATATACGAGTCATGTCATAGTATACTACCGTAACAAATCGGCGAATAATATATATCATTATTTGCATGAAATAATGTGAAAATACGTACATTATTTGTTCACGTATTTATAGGGACATAACTGTTGTCCAAACTCGAGAACTTTTTGATAGATACCGCACGGACACTCACGAGCATGGACGAGTATTTTAACATTATGCCACTAAGCTGCCTGTCTAAATTACCTTCATACGACCAATTCAAGTTCAAGTTTATTCTTCGCAAAAACGACATAAGTCTATGCTGAACTCACTGGACGACCAAATGCAGCTCATGAAGACGAGTTTGCTGCGCCATATTTCAACAAAATCCGTTATATATTAAGGAAAATATCAAATAATACTTACTTTGGAGTGGCCAAGATTTCAACACTTTCAGCCACTGTTGTTCTTGTTATAACCACGTGATCGTGCACCTTGATAACTGCGGAGTCTGTATTTATAGAAGTGCAGGCGGGTGTACATGTCCAGCCACGGTATATGTTATCCCAAAGTATCTCTCTGTAACGCACAGGTGATTATAGTGTGTCTTGGATGGTCAATTATTGTTTGTATAGTATACATGTGTATGAAACACGTTTCTAAACAATGTACAAAACAATTCAAATGCGCCCGGGTATGAGGATTATGTAATTATGAAAGGTACTGAACTGGGGCCCGTTTCACTAAACTTCGTACAACTAGAACGTTCGTAAGTGTAAATTTAGGATAGTCCGGAAATTTCAATTGATGGATTTACATTTATTGAGCATGCAGCCTATTCTCAATAAATGTAAATCCATTAATTGTTTACAAGAAAACAAAGTTAATGTGAAATTTACAAACTTTCATAATTTTGCACTTACTAACAGTTTAGTCGTACCAAGCTTAATGAAACGGGCCCCTAACATTCGTTACCATTGTAAGAAAATGTCACACGAAGTCGTATGTTTTACTCGCTTATTAATTATATACAACGTGTTACAGAGTGTCGAAACCGCTGTTTGGAGTGGGATTTCGGCAGGCCCGTACGCAGAGGGGGTGCGACGGGTGCGTACGCACCCCCCCCCCCTTAACCCGTTCAACACCACATGCCTGTATAGTGATATTGGCAAAAAGTATTGATCCAGATGAGCCGGCTCGTGACGAACCGTCTCATCAGGATCTGCACTTTTTGCATGCAATTTTCATAATTTTGAGAACAAAAAACACCTCGTGTTCATAAATGGACTGGTCTGAAAATCATTTTGTGATGATTGGAATGGGTTGCAAAATTAACATATCAAAATCCATTCCAGTTATTTAGGGGTGAAATGGTTAATCTGCCGAGGTCTGTCCGTGAATGTGCAAAACAACAATGTTTAGCCCTTCGCGCCGTCGATAACGCACCCCCATGAATTAATTCCTGCGTACGGGCCTGTTTCGGCATCGATTTTACAGTTGCTAATACATTTACATAAATCTCAAAGATTTCGAGTGTAAAATCAAACACATTCACTTCCTCATTATCAATAAATATTAGTGGCCATCTTTGAAAATATCGAATCACGCGACACGCAGTGATTTGGTTGGCTAATGGAAAATGACGTTAGTCTCCAGTAACCAACCAAATCACTGTGTGTCACGTGATTCGATATTTTCAAAGAAGGCGGCTAATATTTATTGATAATGAGGAAGTTAATGTGTTTGATTTTAAATTGCGAATTTAGGTTTAATAGTGAGACGCGTTTAGTGCAGTTTACACTCGAAATCTTTGCAATTTATGTTAATTTAAAGATAATCAACTCACCTGATTAAATAAACATGTTCTCACATTTCACACATGATTCTTCATGAAAAAAAACCCCGAATCAAGTGTAAAATATGACCAAGAGATATAGATATGCAAATAAATTTCTGTAGTGACGGCGACTGTCTCGCGATTGAGAGGGTGTGTTCGAGAACATGACTTGATTGGTCGATGGAAACACGTCATTGCGACGTTACTGACATCATTTCTCCATATACATGTAGAAACTATAACGGATCAGTCTAACAAAATGTCGTACTATAGCTCTCATCTATAGACTTCACATCGAAACTGGTAGCTATACTATACCAAAGACAGATGCTTCTCGTAGAAGTTGTGTCAATTGTAATTAAATTGCATTGAAGACGACGTACACTTTCTTACCAACTGCACAAAATATACCTGTCTCAGACGATAGCTATATCTCATCATTAAATTGAACAGACCATGGCATGTCCCTTAACAATACTCATACATGTACATGGGCGGATCTGGAGGGGTGGGGTGGGGGTTCCGGGGTTGCACCCCCCCCCCCCCCCCACCCCCCCGTTCAGCCACGGAGTTTACATTGATCACAGTTTACCACCAGTTGGAGTCTGAATTTAAATGCCGTAAAACATAGGAAGGTGCATTTCGAAGAGCTCGAAAATAGGACAACCGCCTTGTTGCGAACGGTAACACTTGTAATATTACTCCCGTACCGTCCGTAGCTAGCTACGGACGGTACGGGAGTAGATTGCAAGAGTTACCTTCGCAACTAGACAACCTCCCCGTTCCCCAAATTCTGGATCCGCCCCTGATTTACATGGTTATTATCCAACGAAAATGAACATATCTGCCGTAATATTGCAGTATTTTCTTAGTATAGTTGGTTTCTAAATATAATTAGGAATGTGTAACCATTTACCATCCCTGCACGCTTTATCCACCTGGGTTCGCAACAACACCTGGGGCCCGTTTCACTAAGCTTCGTACGATGAAAATTGTCGTAAGTGCAAATTTAGAATCGTCTGGAAATTCCAATTGATGAATTTACATTCATTGAGCATAGGCTGCATATGCAGCCTCTGCTCAATAAATGTAAATCCAATAATTGTTTACAAGAAAACAGTGTTAATGTGAAATTTACGGACTATCATAATTCTGCACTTACGAACATTTTAGTCATACAAAGTTTAGTGAAACGGTCCCCAGTTGGCTCGTCGAATTGGGTCGATACGCGAGTTTTGCAGAGTTACTGCCCGTAACTAACGTTCATCGTTTACTATTGGCTTTCGTGCTATAGCTACAGTAATTACTCCCCTTATATAGCACTTTATTGTCCGAATATTGCTAATTTATATGCGTGTTGATTTTATATTTTAACACTTTTGGTAATAAATATGTAAGAAAGATGCTAATTGTATAGTGTTAATATGGTTACAGTAAAATTTTGATTATAATACGTTTTAATCTACTATTATTTTTTTTATAATAGAACGCCGTTTGCTAAATTTAAAACCATGTTATAAGAGCTAGTTTCCATTTCTAACTTGTTATAAAACCCCAATCAATCAATCTACGTCGAACGATATCTTCGGTTTAATATCTCGAACCTTAGATGTATATGACCTTTATTGTTTGTATGACCTAATATAGATAATTTGGGTCTTAATATAAAATTAAGAAGGCTATTGTTATCACTAAGCTAGCCCCCCCCCCCCCTCGCCACGTTAATACAAACATATGTCATACGTGACCTTGACCTTGGACAGTCTGGCGTGGATCGCTTGCAAAAACAAAGCACCATCCTTATGCACACATTGTGACCAAGCATTATACAAATCGGTGAAGTGGTTCGTAAGTTATCGAATAAACAAACAAACTGTAACGCATTTGCCTTACAAACAAGGTGAACATAAGTCCTCAGTGACCTTTACCTTGTGCAGTTGGACGTGGGTCATATGTACAACAAATCATCAACTCTAGACACACAGCTTGGCCAAATATGATAAAAATCGGCGGAGCCAAATATTGTGGCCAAATATTGTCAAAATCAGTGAAAGGTGTTACGCACGTACGCAATTACGTACATGAACTAACGCTATATCCCAGCTTGCCTATCGGCGAGGGGATAATAATAATCATGTGGGTGGTGGTCGGGCGAACGTGACGGCGTAAATTAACTGTAGGAGTTCCTCCTTATAAGAATCACGATTGGCCTGGTTTGGCCCTCAGGTAAGTTTTTATCTTTGACTCTTTGTTACCTGGGATTGCCCATTATGAAAGTAGTAATATTATTACTGATCCTACTGCTTTTGGGAGGGGGCCAAGTGATTCTGGTGTGGCGAGGGCTGATTTTAGGGCTGAGTATATAGTTTTTTTATTGTAAATATTCAGTTCTGATTTTGGGATCCCCCCATTTGTACATGTACTTGAACATACATGTACATGTACTTGTACAGGTAATATATGGGATTTAGTACTAAACCCATTGACCCGGCCTTAAATGACCTTAGCTGTTGATAGGCCGTTAAACCACAACAAACAAATAATAATCATACGTACGTACGGGTTTTATTTGAACATTTGAAGATCACGTCTTCTATGGGACTATCAAGTTGGCGAGATAGAGAATAGTAGGTTAGTGCCGTGAATGGGAAAACATATCTGGCAAGGCTTAGGAAACAGGATGGGCGAGGCTCTGCCGAGCACATCCCGTTTCCGAGCCGTGCCAGATATTTTTCCCATTCACGGCACTAACCTACTATTCTATTTATCCCAGCCACCGCACATATTCATACGCAGTGATTAGGTCGTATTGACAGGATATCAAGATGAAAATCACGGCACTGTGTTTCACGGCACATACGCACTGTGTTGATGGGATAAAAAGAGTTACACAACTGTCTTTATGTCTCTGGCTAGATTATCAACGTTTCTACATATATTGGCAATACTAAACTCGCAATCAAGGAATCTGAGATTCAGCACAGCTCAGGTTCAGCCACTTGATTTGAAGCACAAGTATTTTGAAATATGTTGAAATTTACAAATATTGGCAAGATTAACGCAGACCTTATTGTCAATACACACTTATTTATTACTTTATTTATTATCGGTTTCAGGAAAATATGATACAAATGTTTCAACAGGGTTGGTCCTGATTTACTAACCATTCTAACATGGACATGAGCCATGAGCTACTTTCGACAGTGTAGATCAATAATCAGGGGCGAATCTGGAGGGGGTTGGGGTTCCGGGGTTGCAACCACCCCGTTCAGCCACGGAGTTTACATAGATCACAGTTTACCACCAGTTGGAGTCTGCATTTAAATGCCGTAAAACACAGGAAAGTGCATTTCGAAGAGCTCAAAAATATGACAACCCCCTAGTTGCGAACGGCAACTCTTGCAATTACTCCCGTACCGTCCGTAGCTAGCTACGGACGGTACGGGAGTAGATTGCAAGAGTTACCTTCGCAACTAGACAACCCCCCGCCCCCTTTCCCCAAATGCTGGATCCGCCCCTGATAATATAATTATGGTCTAGTCAAGCACGAAAAATACTTATAATGACTACCCTAGATAGAAAATTAGATCATAGCCGTCACAATTCCAGGAGCGACGGCGGCAACGGCGCTTTCTATAGGCGTCAATAATTACGTCAACAGTACGTCCAATCATCCTGGATGTTACACGACCATCTGCGCTAATATTGCCAATATTTGTCAATTTTCTCTTATTCCAAAAATGCTTGAATACTGTACTTTGAGTCGAGCAGTTTGATTTACTGAGCCTCATGTGTGATACAGCTCAGGCTCAGCCAATCAAACTGCTAGACTGCGAGTTGAGACTACCAACAGATGTTCAGAAACGTTGACAACTTGGCAAGCTTAACGCCGAAGGTTGTGTATACAAAAGCAAATATTGATTTTTTAGCAGGCGTATATGAAAATTTATATTGTTTTTTGTTCTTGTGTACATCACATCATATGCACCAGCTAAAAAGAAAATATTTGTATAATATTCCCTGTGCCGAGACGTATATTTATTTGGCACCCCACTATCTACAGATATTTTTGCCAGAATGTGGCTTACGGATTTGCGACCATTGTAGATCCAGATCAGGATCTGCAAACATCGCCATTCTATGAATGAAGCACTCATCACGCTTCTAGCAATCAATATATCTTAATCAGGTTACCGGAGTATGCTATTTGATCTGGATCTACACTGGTTACACATCCCATAAGTCCCATTTCTCTAGTCACATCCACATATATCAAGTTCGTTTTTACCACCAGGAATAAAATTAAAAAGTAAAAACCATAAGAAATAAAGCCGTATCCGCTGTATATTGGACTCGAACTCGTGACCCCTTCATTAGCCTGATGCAACACATCCACATGTATATTTAGTTGTTTATCATGTAACCTGCCATGTAACACCGAACTGCTGACTGATAACATATTGTTGTATCAGGCATTGACCTAATACGAACATCCGGGTTACAACAAATTGAGAAATAACGTTTCATTGGTCGAACGACGTCACATGACTTTACCGAATTACGTCGGTATAATGACGTCACGGAAACAAGTCTGCGTTCTTTTCAACCAAAACAACGTCATAATTGCACATTCTCTAACATAGAACGTTACATAATAAATAGAATAACATGCTAGAGACTTTTGATATCAAGTTTATCAGGCTCGACTCGGAAACGATAGGAACAGCTAGCCTCGAAATTCCTACGCGTTTCTTAGCCTCGCCTGATAAACTTGATAGCAACATACACTAGCCTGGTATTCTCTAGTTATCATGTATGTCATTGGCTGGTTAAGTCAAAGTAACTTGGAATCCCTGCTTGCGGTTTCATGCATCGAAAAGAAACGGCAGGTAATTGAAAAAAAATGTATTGAAATCGAAATTTCTGATTTATTTTCCATGTTCCGTAATGTCGTGATTTTTGGCGCCAACATTAGTAATACGTAAAGTGCTACGCAGCACCTTATGGGAATATGTCATATTTTTATTTTGACGCATATTTCAAGATGCATATATTGCTGCTTATCATATACTTACTTGAAACACAATGGAACGCAAGACGTCACTATTTTTTTTACATATTGACGTCTGGTGAGTTCATATTGGTCAGTGCCGGCATTAGGTTTCAAATCGCAAAATAGTTCCGTCTGAATCGCCACTAATTTATTTATTTTATTTATATTTTGTATATTTTTTGAAGGGCATATACATTGTGAATGATGTACGTATATAATAAAAAAGTTATTTGATTTGTATGTGGATATATGCCACTCGTTCCGCAGCGCAACGATATTGCGCTCCTAAAGTCGCGGAATATCGTACGCTGCGGAACTCGTGCGTATATCCACATACAAATCAAATAACCTATAAATATTACATGTACAATTATACACATGTTAGTAACTGCAGATTTTTATATCGAAATATTTATAATTGAGCGATATTAGTTATGTTGATGTTCATTCTAAATCTGACAAAATGAGGATTTGCAATTTTACATCTACATTTTTGAAACATTAAAAATGTAACTAATCGGACATAAAACCTGGTCAGACATACATGTTAATCAATTATTTGTGTTTACATTATCAACATGGCCGCCATAACAGATGTTATCTCAAAGTGTGAAAAACGGGTCTGTAAAAATGTGGCATGCTATTGTCGAACTATCAACATATGTGCCGTAACAATGACGCTACTGTCGGTGACGTCACGGGGTCAGCGGACTGTGTCTATTTCAGCTTTCTAGGGATGTAGCCGTTAGCAGTCATTTTAGGTAGTCGAATCGACGCCTTATCTAGAGCAAATTAGAGCTTGAAAATATATGCTCCTGGTAGCTTGGGATAATTTAAATTACCAACTGGTTGACTAGTGAAACAGGCGACTGAAAACCACAATAAATGCCATATTTGTAAACGTAAAAAGTTTCAATAGCTGAGTCACTGTGATTGTCCAGTCTTGCGCAAGCACAAGCATTATTGTCCCCACAGCTCAGATGTTAGAGGGGTCGGTAAACGCATACGTCCAGCGTTGCTTTAGTGCGAGTTCGAGCCTCGCACAATCTAATTTTTTATTCGTAACAGATGCAACGTTTTCTCAAATTGTATATGTCTTTGAGATAGGGTCCTTAGACAAGGGTCCTTGTGACGTGTAAACTGGGTTTACTGTTTCACAGATCAGGATGCACATCACGCAGTCAGACCAGGGATTACGGTGTTCACAATACATTTACTAAATAAATATGTTTTACAGTGAAACCTCTCTAAACCGGACACCCTGGGAGGAGGTCCCAGGGTGTCCGGTTTAGAGAGGTTACACTGTAAATCAGGCATATAGACATTCTGAAATGTATTGATATGCTTTGCAATCATGGACATCTGAGATAAATGATGAAGAAACCCATCAAAATAAGATCACAAAGTTTGTCTTGGTGTCCGGTTTAGAGAGGTTCCACTGTATATATATATACAAACCTGAAATAAGATCAATACAATGCACGGGGGGGGGGGGGGGGGGTGGGGGGGGGAGAGTGGGAGATGGAGACTTCAGTAGTCGATTTCATCAACATTGCAAAGTATACTTTTCTAGCAAAGTATACTTTGAGGGAGTAATCATTTATTTTTCCCGAAATATACTGAGCAAAACTAGAAACGTCCCTCCATGTTTAAGGAAAGATTCATCAAAAACCAAAAGGGTTACTTTTAAAAATCAAAATGGAAAAACAAGTTCATTCATTTCTGTATGAAAGCCAATAAATTGCATTTGGATATCTTGTTAAATATTCGAGAGATAACCGGCCAAGGGCGGTAGGGGTCAAAATCAAAAATCACAAAAACTCAGAAATGTGTTACTTAATGTTTAGAGATGGAATTTCAATAAGTAATGTGGCAAATTCAGTAAATCTCGTTAGTACCGAGTGTGGCCACCATTTGCATGAATGCATGCAATGATCTACGCCGCATCGACGTGACGTAACGCAATACCAGTGCGTTGGGCAAAGTCCTCCATTCCCGTTGTAACGCCCGTGTAAGATCGCGAACATTGTCAATCTGATGGTTAGCTCGTGCTTTGCGGCCCAGCTCATCCCATATGTGCTCAATGGGATTGAGATCCGGGGAGACCGCGGGCCATGGCATGACGTCAACGTTGTTTTGCTGTAAGTATTGAGTGGTGACCCTGGCTACGTGAGGGCGGGCATTGTCGTGCATCAATGTCACACCAGGACCATGCTGACGGATAAATGGTAAGGCATGTGCATTTAGCACATCTGCAACATAACGTTGTGCATTGATGTTTCCCTGTACAACAACCAAATCTGTCTTCCGGTTTCCCATGATCCCACCCCAGACCATTACGCTCCCTCCTCCAAACCTGTTCTTCTCAACAATGCAACAATCGGTGAATCTTTCATTTTTACGCCTGTATACCCGTAATCTTCCGTCAGCATGACTAACTGTGAACCGAGATTCATCGGTGAACAAAACTCGGTTCCAGTCAGCCCTTCTCCAGTTCAGATGACGTCGCGCCCATAACAGTCTGGCAGCACGGTGACGTTGGGTCATTATCTGACCAGTGTACGGGCGGCGTGCCCGGATTGGTTGGGCGTTACGACGTAACCGGTTGCGAATGGTCTGCCCTGAGACACCGTATCGCCTAGCAGTGACTGTGGCTGCCAATCGACGTTGACGTAAGTGCGTCAACGTAATGTAACGATCGGCTCTAGCCGTCGTTACACGAGGCCTACCAGGTCGCTGCCGGTCGTGAACAGCCCCAGTCTGCTGGTACCGTGCTGCAAGACGATCAATCGTCTTCCGACAGCAACCAAACCGAGGCGCGACCGCCCTGGCGGCCATCCCACCCGCAAGCATCCCAATTGCCTGATTTCGCTCGTTTTCGGAAAGCCGTGGCATATCGAAAACAGTGAAAATTTAAAAAAGTTTTTTAATTTTCCGAATAGCCCCTATCGCATGAATGGTACGACATGAACTGAATCACCTTATCGATGACAAGTATAGCGTGCACGTGCAAAAAGTGGAAATCAACGTTCCGGTCACTGGCCGCTATGTAAACCGTGTGTATCGGCTAAACTCTACACGATCGTATTCTGAACATCGCCACGGTTTAAAATACATGTACTTTGAACATGTGGTACATACATAGACAGAGCTACACCGGCTATAAAACAGGGACGTTTCTAGTTTTGTTGAGTATACATTATTTTATATAGAACTAACAACTGCATATTTTTGATGATTAAAAGTATGCAGACTTATGATACTGAATTTATTACATTATCACAGCCAAAATGGCTGTGATAATGTAATAAATTCAGTATAATAAAAATTAATAAATTTCTCCTAAAATTGAAAATTTCTCCCTCAAAATATACTTTGCTAGAAAAGTATACTTTGCAATTTTGATGAAATCGGTTACTGGGGGCGTAAATATACACATCCTCGGGGTTCTTGGCCTCCTATTTCCCGGCCCCTGAACATGTTTGGCTGGCTAAACTCACCCACACGACGTATGTCCGCCGCCCCCTGATGGGGAAGATATTGGTTGCGCGTATACGTTTGGTCCAGACAGACATATGGATGTATCTAAGGCGTTTCAAACGGCATTATGCTATAAACAATGTACGTATACATCAGTTTTTAAACAAATTTAAAACAAAATGTTTCTATAAGGTACATTCAATAATGTTAATAAAAATAAACGTATTAACTACGGCAAATATTTGGAACTATGAAGTGAGGGACAACATTGAATTATAAACAAATACGCAGCAGCAAACGTGACAAATTGATTCAGAATATGCCTGAACGGTGTTTGAATATATTTCGGACGAACACTGGTCACATGCATGCTACACCGCCGTGCTAATGTCGGTTTTGCATTTCATACACACCTATTTTACCTATTATGGTTCAATATGGAATGTCCTGTGACCTTTGCCCTCGCCACTTTATCGGTAGTCACTTTTATTTGTTTGTAATCGTCATATGCCGTAAGGGCTGATTATATGGACAGCCATTATACAATATTGTCTATTATTATATGACTAAATATTTCAGTCATTCTCATTGGCCCAAACACGGCCACGTGAACAATAACATTTAATATTATCGAACACAAACTTGTTTTTGCATTGGTCGTAACATTTTGGCAGGTTTCGTGAAACAGACAGTAAACAATAATTTGGTAGCAGGGGACCGTTTCACTAAACTTCTTACGACTAAAATGTTCGTAGGCGCAAATTTAGAATTGTCTGGAAATTTCAATTGATGGATTTAAATTTATTGAGCATAGGCTGCATATGCAGCCTATGCTCAATAAATGTAGATCCAATAATTGTTAACAAGAAAACATTGTTAATGTGAAATTTACAGACTATCATAATTTTGCACTTACGAACATTTTAGTCGTACGAAGTTTAGTGAAACGGGCCCCAGTCTACTTGAAAAAATCTTATGTCCACTTGCACATCCGAGAAGTTATCAAGATCGATTTACCTCGAGAGAACGAGTTAGGTAAGTGACAGCTTAGAACGATTAGTGTCACGGTGAGCTAAGAATGGGTGCACTGCACACCCGTCAGTGAGCAAGTGTTTACGAAAGAATGGTTTAAATTGAATATCGCTGCCTATTGCAACATTCGTGTGCTTTGCATTTATAGATAAATACACCGCAATGTCTTCTAAAAAGGCACCACATTTTACGGAACTTGAAAAATAAGTTTTAACAGATATTTTAAGAACAGAAGGACGAAGAGACATTGTAGAGGACAAACACAATAATGGAAAAATGATTTTAGTTAAGGAAAACACATGGGACGATGTTGTCCGACTGTTTAATGCCAGTCATGGCGTAAATTCGCGAACGAAAAAACAATTGAAAGACGCATGGAAGAACATGAAAGCCCACACAAAGGGCACATTTTCAGTTGCTGGTCGTCTGCGAGCATAACGTCCATTTCCTTGCGGGCAAAGTTGTGCAGGACCGCACAAGCAACTATCACAACCAAGGTAGTTGACAACTTCAGGCACAAAGTATACCGCAGACATGGAAACCTACGTTTCCAGGGGCCGATTTCACCAATATTGCAAAGTATACTTATCTAGCAAAGTATACTTTGAGGGAGAAATTTTCAATTTTAGGATAAATTTATTATTTTTTATTATAATGAATTTATTACATTATCACAGCCATTCTAGTATAATAATTCTGCATACTTTTAATCATCAAATATATGCAGTCGTTAGTTCTATATCAAATAATGCATTTCGGGAAAAATAAATGATTACTCCCTCAAAGTATACTTTGCTAGATAAGTATACTTTGCAATTTTGATGAAATCGGCTACAGGTTCCAAACAAGTTTTCAATTTTTACCACGGTTTTGAAAAGCGCATAATTGTAGCGGCGTTCTGCCCGGGTGTTGCACTGTAGCAGGAGTGTAAGAATGTACCTCCTCAGAGGATCGCCATTGTCGCCCAGCAGAACACCAGATACCTCATTATTTTCGAACTTAGCACATATTTCACTACTGTCGAATATTCTGCTGTCATGTTTGCTGCCAGGCCATCGGCACACGATGTTTGTAAATTGGCACTTGTCGTCACAAATCGCCTGAACGTTTATGGAAACGTACGCTTTCCTATTGCGGAATAACTCGGCTGTGTCCCCTCCTGGAGACTGTATTGGGACATGTGTACAATCAATGGCACCAACGATTACTGGTATTCCACCAATTTGCATAAAGCCTTGGTTGATTGTTCGCGCGTTATTACCTGTGGGGAATATTATATATTGTCCTTTCAACGAAGCAATTGCCATAGACACAAGTTTAATGATTCTGCTTACTCTGCATTCGTGAATGCCGAATAAGTCGCCATCCGTCCGCCATCCATCCGTCCGTTTTCCTTCAATTTTACATGTGTCAGCTGAATAGCTCCGATCACTGTGGTAAACCACCCCCAGAGGTAGTTCAGATGTATAGGGTACGTGAACCATTCTCAGCAGACAGTGACTCGGTGTGCAAGGCATTCGTGTCACACCGATCTCACCAGACCCGTTATAAATTATACTTAATCGAGGTTATAGTCGCTCAGCAAGTGGGCATAAGTTTCGTAGGGATTTTTACTGAATATTTCAAAACTGCCTGTCTGTGGTCACCGGTGATTGAATGTGACTTAAAATTACATACTCAGCATCCTTTGCTATTTTCAGCTGACAAAAGCAAGTATTTGTAAAATTATGTGCTAAACTGTAACTGTGTCCATTCATTGAGCATATTCAGATTCAACTTGTACTCATCTTCTGCTCGAAATATGTATTTGCTGTTTGGGGCGCAATTTTAACAGTCTGCAACAGAGGTTTGTAGCTCGAAAACAAAACACTCGGTACCAGTACAGACTATGATCAGTGTGGGCAGGTATACATGTAGAATTGATTCACACATTATTTGTTAATGCAAACTCCGCATGTCACAGCTTTCTGGCGCCTTTAGTCCAGCGGCCATGACGGAATAAGTGAAGAATTTGACCATTACATGCTAACTTGTACACTTTATAAATGCTCTTAGCTGTATGCCAATTTGACTTGTGTAGCTACTAAAGTTTCTTGACATATAATGTAACAGGTGTATACAGCAAACAGCATTAGTGAATATATGAAGAGGATATCTGTGAAAAAAACTTGCGGAAGTGCTCGCTCGGCCAAGAATTGCTAAACAAGTCTCAAATCTTGTGGACTGGGTGGCAGTCCTCGGACTAGTTGGTTAGTTTCGAATTTTTCCTATGGGCCTTCTAGTAAATATATAAACAAGAGGGCCATGGTGACCCTAATTCGCTCACCTGACTCCATGAACACAAATTTGACCCCAATTTGACCCTATGGGCCACGCCCATTTTTGACCCCGGGGTCACCATTTTAACGACTTTGAAAAAGCATTGTACATCGATCATTCTTACCAAGTTTCGTCGAAATCCTGCTGGCGGTTCATGAGAAAAATATTTTTTAAGAATTTGTTGAATTTCAGGCCAACTTAGTTTCAACAAATTTGGAAAGGCTTTACCTAAGGAACATACAGGTAGAGTTTGCTGACAATTGGCCAATCGGTTCATGAGACGACGATATTTAAAATCTCTCATAAAATGATGACCTTTTGATCTTTCGTCCGCCATTTTGGATGACATAATCATCCGATTCCGACAAATATTGCACCAGAGCAATCACCTCATCGATACTTTCAATAATATATATGACATGAGCATATTTACTCAAAATTAAAATTTGACCCCAATTTGAGCCCACGGGCCCCGCCCATTTTTGACCCCGGGCTCACCACTTTAACACCTTTGAAAGAGCATTCTACATCGATCATTCATACCTAGTTTCGTCGAAATCCGGCGGGCGGTTCATGAGAAGAAGATTTTTTAAGAAGTTGTGCTATTTTTAGACGGCGGCCATCTTCGAATAGCGACGACCACATTTTTAACAAATCTGAAAAGGCTTCACCCATGGACCATAACTGTGAAGTTTGGCCACCATGGGCCAAGCGGTTCGTGTGAAGAAGAATTTTGAAATCTCTAATAAAAGAACGACCTTTTGACATTTCCGTGGCCATCTTGGATGACATGACCATCCACTTTCGGCAAAAAATGTACCAGAGCGATCGCCTCTTTGATACCTACGATTTGGTATAGACATGACCATATTCGGTCAAATATAAAATTTGACCCCAAATTTGACCCCCCGGGCCAAGCCCATTTTTGACCCTGGGGTCACCATTTTAACAACTTTGAAAGAGCATTGCACATCGATCATTCCTACCAAGTTTCGTCGAAATCCGGCTAGCTGTTCATGAGAAGAAGATATTTTAAGAAGTTATGCTATTTTTAGACGGCGGCCACCTTGGAATAGCGACGACCACCGTTTTAACAACTCTGAAAAGGATTCACTCATGGACCATAACTTTTAAGTTTTGCTACCATGGGCCAAGCGGTTCACGTGAAGGAGAATTTTGACATCTCTAATAAAATAACGACCTTTTGACCTTTTGGTGGCCATCTTGGATGACATAACAATCCGATTTCGACAAAAGAGGTACCAGAGTGATCGCCTAGTTGATACCTTCGATTTGATATATGACATTACCATATTCGGCTATAAATAAAACTTGACCCCAGTTTGACCCCACGGGCAACACCCATTTTTTACCCCGGGGTCATCATTTTAACAACTTTGAAAGAGCACTGTACATCGATCATTCCTACCATGTTTTGTCGAAATCAGGTTGGCGGTTCTTGAGAAGAAGATTTTTCAAGAATTTGTGCTATTTTTAGACGGCGGCCATCTTGGATTACGTAATGACGTCATTTTAACAATTTTGTAATCCCCTTACCTAAGGACCATGACCACTAAGTTTGGTGACTATAGGTCCAATGGTTACCGAGGAGAAGACATTTGAAAATGTTCATTGACGGACGGACGGCCGGTAGGACGGACGGACGGACGGACACATTGCGGTACAATAGCTCACATGAGCTTCGCTCAGGTGAGCTAAAAACACATGTCTGTGGCTTATCATAAAACATTTTTCTGCAAAAATATGTGATTTTGCTTGCATCTGTATCATTCTGGCATGATTTCAGTTGCAGAAGAGTGCGAAACTGCTGCTCGGAATTTTCGTCCGAAATATTATCAGCCATTTTATCTGTCAGAAAGGCAGGTCTGCTGCTCGAAAACAAAACGGTCGGTACCAGTCCAGTACAGACTAAGATCAGTGTGGCAAGGTGTGATTGCAGAATTGGTACAATTAGCAAGTATTAGTGCGCATGGGATATTTGAAATCCATGTTGTGAAATGTGTGGCCGCGGCCAAATAAATGCAGATTTTGGCACATTTTGTGTAAACACAGCTGAGTGCAGACAGCCTGTGTATTATGTCTGAATTGTTTGTTGTTGTTAATACAGCTCTTGTACCTATCAGGTAGCAAGTGCATGCAGCAAACAGATTATGTGAATATGTGAAGTGAAAATAATCACAAATAAGCATCGGCTGCGGTCGCAGGCCCGAAAACTCCATAAATTGCCTAAACTGTGTGAGGACTGCCACCCAGGGGGCCGTTTCACTAAACTTCGTACGACTAAAATGTTCGTAAGTGCAAAATTATGATAGTCTGTAAATTTCACATTGACATTGTGTTCTTGTAAACAAGCATTGGATTTACATTTATTGAGCACAGGCTGCATATGCAGACTATGCTCAATACATGTAAATCCATCAATTGAAATTTACAGACTATTCAAAATCTGCACTTACGGACATTTTAGTCGTAAGAAGTTTAGTGAAACGGGCCCCTGGTACCTTCAGTACCAGTTCACCTGTTTTCGGGGTCATCTGAGGACTTTGCAGAGTCCGCTGATGATTCCGCTACTAATTTATCAATAATTCCAGTACAAAAATATTTACACAATTCCCTAACATTTGATTGGCCCGTAGCAAGTCTCTGTCCAAAATTTATATCCCAGTAAACTCCCACGCCGAACTACTTTCCGTAACCGTGAGGCGCAGTTAAAATAATTCTTAAGAAAACGGAAAATAAACACATTTTATTGATGAATTTATTTCAAATGCTGGAATTATAAGGAATGAATGGCCTTTTTGTTGAATGTATCGGGGATATAAACTTGGAAAAGTCGCGGGAATACTGGACGAGGCCTTCCGGCCTTCGTCCAGTATTCCCGCGACTTTTCCAAGTTTATACCCCGATAAATTCCACAAAAAGGCCATTCATTCCTATAGTATTTTCTATGCACTTATTTACACAACCTGTCTGTTGGATGAAATGGCTACCTGATCGGTTTACTAGCTATACTAGCGGCAGTTATCAATGCAAGCACTATACTGAAGATCACAGCATATTGATACATGTACACACAATTGGTTCAGAAATGGCCAGTTTTGCATTATTGTCGCAGCGGCCGCATAATATTCAACATGAATCTCACATATTTCATGCGGACTTTGCACTAATAAACACCACTTGTATCAAATCTGCATCCAAACCTTGTCCCAATGAGCATAGTCTATACTGGTACCGAGTGTTTTGATTTTCTGCTACAGACCAGCTGATCACATGGGTACAATGGCGCAAGGAAATTTGGTCCACAATATCGAACTCAACAGCACCGGAAATGCTACCAGCATGAATGAAATCAGAGCAAAATCACATACATGTAATTTTGCAGATAATTGTTTCATGCAGCTAAAATCACATACAATTATAGCAAAACAATTGTGAGACTTCTTGAAGGCCCACAGGACGCAGGTTTTTATGTATTTACTAAAAATTCGAAACTAACGAATACCCAGGTGGACTGGTACCTTAAACTAGATGGCCGCGGCCTGCATATCGCGCCTTGGGGCGAGGCATGGACACTAAAAAATGAGATATAGTAAACGGAAAAACTTTAACCAAAACACTTTAACCGGACACACGTACGTACGGACGGACGTACGCCAAAATGCCGACTATATCGCGCTTTCCGCAAGCGGGCGCGACAAAAACTTTAACCGAAAACTTTAACCAAAAATTTCAAAGTAATTAGACCTTGACATTGGGCACATGGGCCGCACGGGAGGGGGTAGAATGAAAATATAGATGTGAAGTTTCAAGGTAATGGGCAAAGCAGGTGCAGAGATACAGTAAATGAACAAACTGTAACCAAAAACTTTAGCAAAAAACTTCGAAGTAATTTGACCTTGACATTGGGCACAGGGGCCGCACGGGTGGGGGTAGAATGAAAATATGGATGATGATAAACAGGCATGTGAAGGTTCAAGGTAATGGGCAAAGTAGGTGCATAGATATAGTACATGAACAAACTTTAACCAACAACTTTAACCAAAAGCTTCAAAGTAATTTGACCATGACATTGGGCACAGGGGCCGCACGGGTGGGGGGTAGAATTAAAATATGAATGATGATAAACACCCATGTGAAGTTTCAAGGTAATGGGCAAAGCAGTTGTAGAGATATAGAAAAACGAAAAACTTTAACCAAAAAACTTAACAAAAAAACTTAACAAAAAAACTTAACCAAAAACGTTAACCTGACACACGTACGTACGTGCGTACGTACGCACGTACGTACGCACGTACGTACGTCAAAGTGCCGACTATATCGCGCTTTCCACAAGCGGGCGCGACAAAAACGATGGTTGCGGACAGTAACTCTGCAAATTCCATACAATGAGATTTGCAGAGTTACTGTCCGCAACAACCTGAACAGTTGAGCTATGATTACTCCCCTTGACAGTTGGATAAAGCTTTATTACCTGAAAATCATTTATTTACCTACGTTTTCCTTGAAAGTATGTACACTTTTTGCAACAAGTAGGTGAAAGTAGATATTGTTATTACATTATTATAATAGAGTAGTTTTATAAAATTTGCTATATTACATTTTAAGATGATACACTTTTATTCGTAATAAAAACCATAAGTTAAATTTAAATCCCTGTTATAAGAATCAGTTTCATACCTGTATTCTTTACGTTAAACCCATCTCAACGAAATTCTTCGGTTTTCAATCTCAAAACCTTAGATCTATATGACCTTATTTATTTGGCGACCCAATACAGAAAATTTGGGTTTTAAAATTACAAATTAAAAATTTATTTAGACTTCGAAACCTGGCCAGGGTGGTAACAGATAAATCAGCTGGACTTGACAACATCAAACCATCGATACTCAAAGAGCTGAAAGATGATATCTGTGACATTCTAGAAATCACTCTGCAGTGGCAAACTACCATCACACTGGACCAAACCAAATGTCGCAAATTTTTACAAAAAATGAGACACATGGGTGCCGTTTCACTAAACTTCTTACTACTAAAATGTTCGTAAGTGCAAAATTATGATAGTCTGTAAATTTCACATTAACAATGTTTTCTTGTAAACAAATATTTGATTTACATTTATTGAGTATAGGCTGCATATGCAGCCTATGCTCAATAAATGTAAATGCATCAATTGATATTTCCAGACGATCCTAAATTTGCACTTACGAACATTTTAGTCATAAGACGTTTAGTGAAACGGCCCCCAGCAACACTGCAAACTACATACATACGTATCTCTTTGACATGTATATTATGCAAACCCACGGAACATATTGTAGCCTTACATATTACCTCTCATTGTAATAAGTATACCATTTACAACAACTTACAACATGAAAAAGCGTTCTTGTGAGACACAACTAATACAGCTTACTGATGACTTGGCCCGTAGCCTAACACAAGGCAAACAAGTTGATATTGTCTTATTATATTTTAGTACGGTATTTGATAAGGTGACCCATCTAAAACTTATTTTCAAACTTCCAGATACAAGGTGTATGCTTACGTGGTACTAACAACAACAACAACAACAAGTACCGATGCAAAGTACGTATTATTGTATAGTGTCCTTATTATAACGGATTTTGATGAAATATGGCGCAACAAACGCGTCTTGTTAAGCTGCAATTGGTGGTCTCTGTATTGTCGCCCAAACTTCTGTCGTTTTTGCGAAGAATCGATTTCTGTGTCTCCGACACGGAAATCGATTCTTCGCAAAAACGACATAAGTCTGTGCCAAACTCCCTAGACCACAAAATGCAGCTCATGATGATATATAGATAGATAGATAGATAGATAGATAGATAGATAGATAGATAGATAGATAGATAGTAGATAGATAGATAGATAGATAGATAGATAGATAGATACAAAATCACCGACTTATCTCGTATTACTATGATTCATCATAATTATATTGTATACAGTCATAATGTACATGGTTTGAATATAGACACATATTATTAGAGGACTGGAAGTTGTATCTGGAACATTGGACCGTCGTAGACGCTGTTCGTTGCTGGTAGGCAGGCAGCTACAGGTGAGCCCTGGCCCAGATAAAGTCCTAAAAGGTAAACATAGATTATGTTAGTCAGTAAAGGTGAAATTAAACTAATGTCAGTCCTTAAAGGTAAAAATATACTACTGTCAGTCAGTAAAGGCGAAATTAAACTAATGTCAGTCCTTAAAGGTAAAAATATACTACTGTCAGTCAGTAAAGGCGAAATTAAACTAATGTCAGTCCTTAAAGGTAAAAATATACTACTGTCAGTCAGTAAAGGCGAAAGTAAATTACAATAGAACATCTCTAAACCGGACATGCAGGCAGTCTGTGTCTGTTTAATTTCATGGGTTCCATTGGTGAATATGTATGATGATAATGCCTGTTCAGAAACGTGAACGCTTGTTTGTGAACGCTTACCTGCCATTTGTTGAACATCAAAGTCACCTTGGGTCCTTGTCTCTCATAATAATCATTGGTCAACGATGCACTCCGGAACTCGAGCGTTGGGCATGCTGGAAGAAAGCTATCATTATTCACACAGAACAGAATCAATGGTCAGTCGACAGACGGGGTCTACTCTTGAACATATTTACACTTGAAACGCTCTGTTGTTATGAAATAGAAATTGTAAAAGGTAAGAAAATATTTATTTAACAAGGTGAGCTGATAGTCGTGAAACAGCGCGCTCGATATTGGGTACTAACGCTAAACAAACTCGGTTCGCTGCGCTCACTCGTTTGTTTAGCGTAAGAACCCAATAGCTCACCTGGTTAAATAAACGGTATGGACATGTACTTGTAATGCGCATGCTGATTTCATTAACCCTTACACTGCCGAATTAAATGTTGTCGTCTGCTGTTTAGTTTCATTTTCGATTTTTCTGATCAAAAACATGGGTTGACAGCAGTTTAGAATCATTTCCAATGGAAATGATTCTAAAGTGCTGTCAAACCATGTTTTTATTGAGAAAGAAGGAAAAATATAAAGCAACAGCAGACGACAATTTTCGTGCTTGGCAGTCTAAGGGTTAACGTCGTCTCAGTAAACATTATGTATGTACGCTTGGTACTAATGTATTCAACTTAATATACTCGTATAATGGACCCTATCCAAAAACCCGACACCCTGGGAGATCCCCAGTGGGAGGTCCCCAGGGTGTCCGGTTTGGAGATGTTGCACTGTAAATCAGGGGGCCGTTTCACTAAACTTCGTAGGACTAAACTTTTCGTAAGTGCAATATTATCATATTCTGTAAATTGTACATTAACAATGTTTTCTTGTAAACAGTTACTGGATTTAAATTTATTGAGCATAGGCTGCATATGCAGCCTATGCTCAATAAATGTAAATCCATCAATTGAAATTTCAAGAGATCTTAAATTTGCACTTACGAACTTTTTAGTCGTACGAATGTTAGTGAAACGGGGCCCAGACATGTTAGCGCTTCATGGCACATTCTAGTGTTTTGCAACCATGAAGAATCATTGTAATCAGATATGCATAACTGCGAACACGTGTAAGTTAAACATCCATATTTTCCCCGAGTGCCCGGTTTAGAGCGGTTCAACTGTCAGCGCTGTGAGGGATCGGCCGTTGTCTATGGGGATATGGCATTGGACTTCAACACTGGAGGCTGTGAGTTCAATCCTGACCATAGGCGTGAACAATACTAACATACAGTCGAACCTCTCTAAACCGGACACGGAGAACTGTTAGTTCTGCTTTTGTTTTTTATCTTTTACATTGCCATTTATCTCCGATGATAATGACTGTTCGTGATCGCCAAGCATCCACGCGTGTCTTGCAATAGTCATCCAACTGTTTTACAGTGGAAACTCTCTAAGCAGGACACCCTGGGACCACCCAGGGTGTCCGGTTTATAGAGGTTCCACTGTAGTACCTATATATTTCCATCCCAGTAGTCTGCCGGATGAGACTTTAAACTGTGTACCCGTCTCTATATGACATTAGATGTTGCTGGTACGTAAAACCCATTCACTTTCACAGACCACGTTATTCGCTGTTACGTTAGCGAATAATTAGTACTTGCTTGTCATAATCTGCATTGGCAAGGATTGTGCCGAGACGTTCAATCCAATTCAACTGAGGTATCGTAGCTAGTTATTTCCCTTTGAATTTATTTACATAAATTCATTCATATTTTGACACGTATCAAGTTTTATTAGAAACAGTGTAGAAATAGCTAACTCGTGGTAACGAGATGCTATCTGGTGGGAACGAGATACTATGTCGTGGGAACGAGATGCTATGTTGGGGAACGACACAGGTAACTCGTGATAACGAGATGCTATATCGTGGGAACGATATGATATGTCGTGGTAACGATATACTATGTCGTGGGAACGACATAGAAACAAAATTGAGCATTTCCCTTTTAAGCTGCCGTACATTAGTAATGTGTAATAAGAGGGAGTAAAACAATAGCTTATTTTTGTCTCACTTATTGGTGCTTTTATGTATATTTACAATGTAATGTATTTATGAACCTTGGTCCGTTACTTCAACCTGTGATCCTGGTATACAACGTGCAAAACTAACCAAAACATCGTGACTGGAGATATGGGGTTTATGGGTTTTGCAACCAGTGACGATCCAGTAGCCTATTTCACCAACATTGCAAAGTATACTTATCTAGCAAAGTATACTTTGAGGGAGAAATTTTCAATTTAAGGATAAATTTATTATGTTTTTATTATACTGAATTTATTACATTATCACAGCCATTTTGCTGTGATAATGTAATAAATTCAGTATACTAATTCTACATACTTTTAATCATCAACTATATGCAGTCGTTAGTTCTATATGAAATAATGCATTTAGGGAAAAATAAATGATTACTCCCTCAAAATATACTTTGCTAGATACGTATGCGTAGCAATTTTGATGAAATTGGCTACAGATCAGCCTGTACATCTGCACAATCTGAGCAGAGTCTGCACTGTTCGACACTTCATTAATGTAACAAGAAATACGGATCATTACCACACTAACGAGCGCGCTATTTGATCAGGTTATACACTGGTGCCAAATCCCCAAAAAGACCCATTCACAGCCACAAATAGCCTATTGTGAAGTTCATAGTTTCTTTCAGTAACGGGCGGGATACTATTCATATACATGTACATGTAGAATACGGGTCATTTGGTACACGCAAGCTGTGGCCCGTTTCACTAAATTTCGTACGACTACAAAGTTCGTTTAAGTGCAAATTTAGGATCGTCTGGAAATTCCAATTCATGGATTTACATTTATTGAACATAGGCTGCATATGCAGCCGATGTTCAATAAATGAAAATCCAATAATTGTGTACAAGAAAAGGATGTTAATGTGAAATTTACAGACTATCATAATTTTGCACTTACGAATATTTTAGTCGTACGAAGTTTAGTGAAACGGTCCCCAGATCTCCACGACATTCACTTACGATCAGTCAGTTGACAGAAGAAATTTCCCTCGGTCACAAAGTCAAAGTTGGACAAGTTGATATACGTGTCATTGGTCACCATGTATGGAGTGGACCCATACAACTGTAAGTATATAGAGAATATAAGGTTAGTGCCGTGAATGGGAAAAATTATCTGGCAAGGCTTAGGAAACGGGATGGGCGAGGCTCTGCCGAGCACATCCCGTTTCTGTGCCGCGCCAGATATGTTTTCCCATTCATGGCACTAACCTACTATTGTATTTATCCCGTCAACACCTACAAATGGCTTTTATACAATGCATCAAAAATAACCACAGTCACCGCACATATTCATACGCAGTGATTAGGTCGTATTGACAGGATATAATAACTGTTCCACAGCACCGTGTTTCACGACACATATATAGGCACTGTGTTGACGGGATAAAATCAGTTTCTCGGACACACCCTCTGAATCGCGAGACAGTCGTCTTCACTACGACCCGTTCACACAACTATTGGACATATGTACACGTTGATTTGTATTTATAAACTAACATGTGTGAAATGTAATAAACCGTTTATTTAACCAGGTGAGCTGAAAATCGTGAAGTAATGCCCTCGTGATTGGGTCCTACCGCTTTAGCAAACGTTAGCGGAAGGACCCAATCACTCGCGCATTATTTCACGATATTCAGCGCACATGGTTGAATGCGGTGTCCTGTTGTCGCATGACCCAAGCAGGAAACCATAACACTGTATATATAACTACATGTACATATGTTACAGTGATGATCTGCATCAATACAAGGTCAGAATAGCACATTTCTCCAGTCTCGGCCATAATTATGAAAAATAAAGATTCAACATAACATACGCATGTACGGGTTATAAACACTTACCGAAATCAGTATCTCCGGGTGATCTTCAGGTGTCAATCTCAGGCTATTCCCACCTATACATACAAAATAATCGACGTTCACACGTAATTTATTTACTTAAACAAGGTGTATGATCACGTGGTACTAACAACACAACAAGTACTGAAACTTACAGAATCCATCATTTCAAAGTACGTATTCTTTTATAGTATCCTTATTACGTAACGGATTTTGTTGAAATATGGCGCATCAAACGCGACTTGTTAAGCTGCATTTGATGGTCTCTGTATTTGCGTCCAAACTTGTCTACTGACACGGAAATCGATTGTTCGCAAACACGACACAAGTCTGTGCCGAACTCCCTGGACCGCCAAATGCAGCTCACGAAGACGCGTTTGCTGCGCTATATTTCATCAAAATCCGTTGCATATTAAGGAAAATATCAAATAATACTTACTTTGTAGTGGGCGACGTTGTTGTTGTTGTAACCACGTGATCATGCACATTGTTAGAGATAACCGAGCATCTTTGGAGCGTGTAGTCTTTCCAAACCAGTTTTAAATTACAGCAACGAGATACGTCGATGATCTTACATGAGTGATGATACGATATTTCACGATATATACGATGACTGATTTCAGTCAACGAGTTTAATAAATATCATTTTAAATCAACGCAAGTGTTATATTATGTTTATTGCATACGCACAGCACCATACATTGACGTCGTACTGATCACCTAACATGTTTTCCTTAGTAGCATAATTTGCATATGTATTACCTAGTATAATAATTATGATTTTTATTGCACTGCAAAAGTCAATTTTAGGCAATGAATAGAGGATCTCAAACGAGTTTCCATTTGATATGATATTTATGAAACGAGTCCTTCACAATTTAAGCATCGAGCTTCTGGCGAGGGCATAACATTGCTGACGAGTTTCATACATTTCATATCAAATTAAAACGAGTTTGACATTCTGTTTATAACTTGAATTCACACTCCAAATAGCAGAAAACATTGAGATATCCGGTACGTTTCATTGAGAAGACGATAGTAACTGTTTTCGCATCGAGTCGAAAATTTCCACCAAGAAAAATAGTTTTTTATACTAGCAATAAATATGTTATAAATATGCCATTATTATAGGTTCCCGTTCTTTGTAAGCACTTCATAATATTACCAAAACGGGAGAATATTTTAACAATTGCAGTGCTTTAACTATTTTCTTTATTTCCTTTCGAAAGTATATGTTGTAACCACTCATTTGAACCGTCTCGACGAGACGGTTCAAATGAGTGGTAACAACATATACCTTTATCGATGAATGAACAAAATAATGAGATTTTTTCAATAAAACTCATAGTATCCTTAGACTGAAATGGGTTAACTGAATCACCGACGCTATATACTAATGATGTATTCAATATGATGACGTCAACATAAATAGAGAATAGTAGGTTAGTGCGGTGAATGGGAAACAATATCTGGCAAGGCTCAGGAAACGGGATGGGCGAGGCTCTGCCGACCACATCCCGTTTCCGTGCCGCGCCAGATATTTTCCCCATTCACCGCACTAACCTACTATTCTATTTATCCCGTCAACATTACAAATAGCTTTAAAATGCAAAAAATAACCCCAGCCGCATCTCCAAATTGTATTGACAGGATATCAAAACGGTTTCATGGCACCATGTTTCACGGCACATACGCACTGTGTTGACGGGATAAAAATATGTACATCGTTGCTTTAAACGCCATTATGGGCGCCATGTGGAACGTCTTCATTTTGTTCGTTTGGCACAACGTTGGCGCATAATGCGAACACTTAATTAGGATGACGCAGCCAGCCAATCAAATTCGCTGTGTCATATCACATTTATGAAATGGGATACAACACGTCATAACAAGGTTTTCATGTGATAAATGTGATTTATCAAAGCTGATAATGCCGGATGACCAAATTGCAAAAGCCAAAAACATGCTGCTCCGGGGTCCTCACATGCCTACTTACAGTAACCATTCTCTAAACCGGACACCCTGGGAGCTCAGCGGGTGTCCGGATGGAGACGTCACACTATGGAACGCCATATAGAGAATAGTAGGTTAGTGCCGTGAATGGGAAAACATATCTGGCAAGGCTCAGGAAACGGGATGGGCGAGGCTCTGCCGAGAACATCCCGTTTCCGTGCCGCGCCAGATATGTTTTCCTATTCACGGCACTAACCTACTATTCTATTTATCCCGTGAACACATACCAATGGCTGTAAAATGCAAAAATAGTATTGACTGGATATCAAAAATGTTTCACGGCACCGTGTTTCACGGCACATACGCACTGTGTTGACGGGTTAAAGCTGTCTTATGTATGCTTACACCATTAGGTAATGTGGTTTCATAATTACGTCATGCGGTTTCATCATTACAACATAATTATGCGGTTTCATCATTATGACCTGCGGTTCTGTCATTACGCCATGCAGTTTCATCATTACGGCATACGGTTTCATCATACAAGAAACACACATAGTCAAGCCTCACAAAGTCAAGAAACATTCACAAACTTAATGAAATGAAAGCTGCTGTCGAAATGGGGCACAGATATCGCCTACCCCCAGAATGGCGAAACGCGAAGTTTAGTTTCGGACTATTGACTGCAAAATACCATGCTTACCTCGAGCCCTGCCGAAACCTGCATATTTGAGCGTTCAGTGCAGTAAACTAAATCTGCTGGATATTATAATGAGACATGTTCTTCTGTCAAACAAACAATACTGATTAAGGTTGTTGTACCCTTCTTGTGGCCCCATGTAAAGTCAATGGAAATCTAATAAAAATCAAATAAAACAATAGCGACTGACACAAATAAACCATATGAATGTGATCAGTAAGTCATTATGCAGATACGCTACTAATACAAATTAACACACATGTGTACGCATGTACATCTCTACACAGGTATATAGAAGCCAAATTGTACATGTAACACACAAATGTGTGCTTATTATATATAACTACAGCATATGTTGTGATTTTTTTCCTTGCTGGCGGCATCTGCATAAAGACTTATTAAACACATATATATGATTTATTGGTGTACGCAGCCAACGGTTTATGAGTAAGGTTTTTTATTAGATTTCCATTAATGAAATACTCTAACAAGCAATACAGATCTCTATCAGGCTACAGTAGTACGCTACTTGATCTGGATCTGCTTTGGTCACAAATAACATAAGCGTATGTTCTGTTCTGTTCTTACTGCTCTAATTAATATAAATCTTAGCGATATTTTACTTCTCCAATTATTATAGAAATATGAGCTATACGTACTTCTCCAATTAATATAAATCTCAGCTATACTTACTTCTCCAATTAATTCGCCAATTAATATAATTCTCAGCTATACTTACTTCTCCAATTAATAGAATTTTCAGCTATACTTACTTCTCCAATTAATAGAATTCTCAGCTATACTTACTTCTCCAATTAATATAATTCTCAGCTATACTTACTTCTCCAATTAATAGAAATATCAGCTATACTTACTTCTCCAATTAATAGAATTCTCAGCCATACTTACTTCTCCAATTAATAGAATTCTCACAATTAATATAATTCTCAGCTATACTTACTTCTCCAATTAATATAATTCTCAGCTATACTTACTTCTCCAATTAATACAATTCTCAGCTATACTTACTTCTCCAATTAATATAATTCTCAGCTATACTTACTTCTCCAATTAATAGAATTCTCAGCTATACTTACTTCTCCAATTAATAGAAATCTCCGCACCAGCTGTAATGGCCGTATTTGAAACTGTGGCGGTTAGGCGTATTGTGTAAACGGTGTTTGGGCTCAGTTCCTGTATGATGACGTAATTGTTGCCATTGTTCGACGTTATTGACTTCACGGTGTCAGTCTTGTTCGTAGCGAAACTGTCCACATACGCAATTGCCACATTCTGTGGATAAATGGTAAAACTAGACTGGATGATGACGATGTATTTCTGATAAATGGTGCTGACTCCGACGATCATATTCATATGTGCAACGTAAGCATATTTGAATATTCACTGGCAAAGTGTGCGTATGCTTGTTTATTGATTATGCTTGTCTATATAAATTATTGAATTGATATGTATAGTGCGGCTCGTCACGAGCCGCACTATACATATCAATTCAATAATTTCCCAAATCAGTGTGGTCAGATCATAGTATACACCGTTCGTTATATGAGACACGCCATGTGATTTTGTACCTTCGGAAATCTGCGTAATTTCATGAAATAAGTTTACACAATTTACAATATTTTCTGTAAATGGCGTCAAAAGTTGACAACATTTTCAGAGTACATTATATTCCGTATGAACTCTGACAGTCTTGTCAAATTTTGACTTTATTTATGAAAAATAGTGTAACTTTTGTAAATGTATTTAATGAAATTATGCAGATGTCCGAAGGTACAAACTCACATGGCGTGTCTCATTTGTGGATGTGACTGGTGAAACAGATCTTATCGGAAATGTGACCAGTGTAGCTCGATCAAATAACACTCTCCTGTAGCATGATAACGATATTTATCCAGTCAACACAGTGCGTATGTGCCGTGAAACATTTTTGATATCCTGTCAATACGACCTAATCACTGCGTATGAATATGTGCGTGTGCTGGGATTATTATTTTTGCATTTTAAAGCTATTAGTAGGTGTTGACGGGATAAATAGAATAGTAGGTTAGTGCCGTGAATGGGAAAATATCTGGCGCGGCTCGGAAACGGGATGTGCTCGGCAGAGCCTCGCCCATCCTGTTTCTGAGCCTTGCCAGATAGTTTTACCCATTCACGGCACTAACCTACTATTCTCTATATATTGCTTGTTGGAAGCATGACTATACGGATGCACAGGCTGAAACGGATCTACACAGGTCGCAAAGCCCATAAACCGAATTTCGCTGGTCACAGCTATATCTATATTACCGGCTGTTTCACGAAACCTGCCCAAATTGTACGGCTATATCAGGGATTCCGCTGGCGATCGCCACTTTCGCAATTGGCGATAAAAATAAACAATTGGCGATAAAAAATTACAATTTTTGAAAAAAGAAAAATCTTGTGGCGATTTTTTTATTTTTCCCAGCAGAATCCCTGCTATATAAGCAATGCATATTGTTTCGATAATATTAAATTACATGTATAGCGAGTTGTCTATGGGATTTAATATGGGAACATTTTTCGAATTTCAGAAATAGTTGACCGATTTTCATAATTAAACTTTTGTTTTCTTAGATCATTGCCAATCTATGTAGCAAGGTCTAGAAGCCGATTTCGAAATTGGGTATTTTTTTACTCCTCCCCCCCCCCCCCCTTTTCTCCCATGTTAGATTCCCATAAATAAATAATGTTTCGTAATACATTCAATAATAGACGAAATTTTACGAAATAGAAAGAAGGCCTATTCTTAATGTTGATAACAATTAATATTATCAAAAGCTATATTGCTTTTGTATTGTTTATATAGCCGTCCGTAACATTTGGGGAGGGTTCGTGAAACAGAGAGTAGGGACTCACCTTGATTAATGGACCCCATTGGACCAATGCACTAGTCTGACCCACCTGTCGGACGTCCAAAGTAGCTGAAATATACAGCCAGACAAATAGCCGATATATTACATTTTAGCAAGTAACACCATGGTGTCCGGTTTCAAGAGGATTAATTGTAAATCATGCATATGGGTACCTCCAAACAGGTTTGCGATCATGAACATACGTTATCAACGCAGAGAAAGGAGAATAAACACATTCAAAGTTAACCCGAATCTTCTGTATGTAACGCTTAGCTACGACCAGAGTTACAGGTCGCCCAGTGTTACAGGTTGCACAGTGACAAACAGGCAGGAAGGCTATGCATATGAGTGCTAATAAGGTGGCAGTCCTCGGGCGATTTGGTTAGTTTCGAATTTTTCCTATGGGCCTTCTAGTAAATACATAAAAAGCACATGTCTGTGGCTTATGAAAATGTTCTACAATTAATTAACCAACATCATATGATGTTTTCCACTGCATAAAACACTTTTTTTGCAAAAATATGTGAGTTTACTTGCATCTGTGTCATGCTGGCATGATTTCAGTTGCAGAAGAGTGCGAAACTGCTGCTCGGAATTTTCGTCCGAAATATTGGCAGCCATTTTATCTGTCAGAAAGGCAGGTCTGCTGCTTGAAAACAAAACGGTCGGTACCAGTACAGACTATGATCAGTGTGACAAGGTGTGATTGCAGAATTGGTACAATTAGCAAGTATTAGTGCAGTGTCCGCATGGGATATTTGAAATCCATGTTGTGAAATGTGTGGCCGCGGCCAAATAAATGCAGATTTGGGCACATTTTGTGTAAACATAGCAGAGTGCTGACAGCCTGTGCATTATGTCTGAGTTTGCGTTTTTTGTTAATATAGCCCTTGTACCTATCAGGTAGTCAGTGCATGCATCAAACAGATTATGTGATTATTTGAAGTTAAAATATTCCTAAATTTGTTTCGGCTGGTGTCGCGGGCCCGGAAACTCCATAAATTGCCTAAAATGTGTGAGGACTGCCACCTAACATATACGTACGGTACAGGAGTTTTGCAGAGTTACTTCCCGCAGCTAACTGTACCTGACCTTAGTACTGCTTCCGGGTCGGTACCTTTCCGGGTCGGTAAAAATAGTCCGGAGAAAAATACTTACGTTTGTGTTGCAGGTGCTTAGAGGCAGGTTCGGGTGCACTGGTGTGGTGTGTTAATGTATGTGGAGACAGTGTTTACACAGGGGCTCTAATACACAGCCCAGATCTGCAGATTGAAATGGATTATTTTGTGTGACAGGACACATGTAAATGAAGTGTGATGCAGCTCTATGGCTGTTGTGACTTGATGATTTTTACATAGGGTAGCCTATGTATTGGGATGGTGTCGGACAGTTAGCCACGTCTTAGACCCCCCTCGATGGGCTAGTCCGTAGTGATATTTTGGAATAACCATAACAACAAAATGCATTGTGTTACTCAACGTTTAACTGTCATATTCAACCGCTAATAGAAAATAATATTATGAAAAACTACTTGCACTGAACAATATCAACAACGGATGTTCTACGTACAAAAATACATCGGATTATTTTGTTGCGCTTTCAAGTTGTGATTTGCCCCCATTTGCGTCACAAATCGTGCGGTCATCGCTAAATTTAGTAACATGCTATAGTTTTCGGCAGAGTTAACTCCCCTCCGAATATTCTCCACGGATCGACGCGTTCAACACACAAACGATATCAAGGGGTTACAGCTACCTGTTTATGGAAGGTAATATCCGCCATAATTCTATGTGACTTGATGCTTGCGTGCTGATGACATTACCACTTATATTCATGTTATTGCAGTCGTCATTTGTACTTATTACATTTGAAATCTGCTTGTTGTAATCGTATTTGTCTTTCTTACATGTCCATTCTACTGAGTGCTTTGTTCATTCGTCTTATTTACATTACAATTATTGATACGTCCTTATTCGTAAGGACAAAGCCGCAGGAAGAAAGCATCAAGCCACAGTCCGAAAGCGGAAAGCCGCAAGCAGAAAGCATCAAGTCACAAGCCGAATGACGCAAGCAATATTGGTGGTATAGTGCCTCATTATGACGCCAGATGGCACTACTGTCAATGTTAGGGATCCTCCGACGAAGAAATAATAGTACGAGATGTGATTGGCTGTTTGAGGTACACCTCCAATGCCGGTGTTGATGTAAGATTTCACCCACAAATTATCACAGTATAGGTTAGAAGACACCAAATAGTTTTACTATATACTGTAACCGAATCCCATCCAATAAGGCCAGTCTGTCCTACTTTCACTATTCGTATGGATGTTGTGGGACCTACTTGTACATGACCTGCAGCCGGTCTGTACTGGTTCTGCATGAATTAAACAATAGGTTTACTTACTCCTAAGAAAGAAAAATCCAACCTCGTCATGTCCCCCAATAGTGTTTACATTTTGTTTTGGCCACGGAAACTCTGTTTACATCACATGACCAACATGTTCCTCAAGTGAACCTGGGTAGTAATTGATAAAGATTTGCAAGCAAACTGTGTCAGTGACCTCAAAACACCCGCACGATTTTGTTCATACCGGACTACTTTTACCCTCTTGACGATTTCGCATCATTTGTTTATTCTCTAACCTATATTAACTAAATTGCATATGTATGTATGTATGGTGTTTGCCTTACTAATGTGTTTTATACATACAGTATCCTCATAATTAAATTACATATGTACGTAATTGAAAACAATCACATTTTTATAGTAAGTTACACATATGGTAACTTACACAGGTTGCCTGTTAAACTGGCCTGTTACCGATGCAAACCAATAACCGTCCGGGATCAAACTAAGGTGGGTCACCACCATTGATTTTCGCTAAAAAAAACTAACCCGTTACCACACATTTTGTTATTCTCTGCTACTTTCATTTTGCTTATGGATGTTGTGGTACCTAATTTCCAATAACCTGCACACATTCTGCTCTGGATCTTGACTAATTAAAATATAGATTTAAGTATTGTTGAAGCTGGGGTCCCGTCTAGTAGGTACAATCTTTTCTTTATGGAATTTAAAATAAGTGTATAATTGCAACTAGTCCACCACTTTTAAAAATTACGAGTGCCAGCTACACAGATATAATTATTTAGTAATCTGTAATGTACTCATAGAGACTCGTGGTGGTATCAAGCTAGTTCCATATGCAAATGATGCAGTTTTTTAAATTATTTATATCAACTAAATGCTGAATAACTATTTTTATCGACATATAATAACGTATGATATTGCACATCAAAACATAAATAAATGGAATAAATAGTTGCTTCCGTTATCATTTTAAGCAAACCCGGTTACCGCCCCTGATATCAAACTGGCATTTCGCGTTTGATATAAAAAATATAATAATGTCAATTAGTACGTCTGGTAATGGTAAATCAATATTCATTTTGCCAGAAAAATGTCAAGATTGAAAGAATAAAGAAAAACATGTCTACCTATATTATAACCTGGCATGTAGCACACTAGGTTTAAGGTTAGAGAAATTGAATATGCAAACGTAGTCCAGCATAAACAATAGTCCTGGTTTTTTAAGATCACAGACACAGTTTGCTTGCAAACCTTGATCCATTACTACCCAGTTGTTGGGGTGTTTTTAACACCAGTTTTCAGCATATTTGAAGCATTTAAAAGAAAACACTGAGCCTGTTGGTCATATGATGTAAACAGAGTTTCCGTGGCCGAATAATGTAAACAATATTGGGGGACATGACGAGGTTGGTCCCACAACATCCATACGAATAGTGAAAGTAGGAAAGACTGGCTGGGATTCGGTTAAATTATACAGTAAAACTATTTGGTGTCTTTTAACCTAAACATGGCGCAACAGAAAAGGCGGCATCAACCTACATCAACACCGTTAGGGACATGGAACCAAATTAGAGAGCAACGCATTGTAGGACGGGTACCAGCATATGAAATCATTTTAGGAGAACTATTTTAAGTCTTAGCAGCGCACCTGGCGTCATAATAGTTGTTCCCAAATTACTGTTGCAATTGTTGTTGTCAAGGGGAGTGGCTTAGCGAGGTAACACACCGCATGGCAAAACAGCGATGCAATAATCAATAATGGAACTCGGGATGTCATCAAGCTACTTAGAATGTAATCAACACAAACGCATTGAAACAGTGCGAATGAATAAAGCATCAAGCCAAATGCACATGCAATTTAGACTACAACGAAGAAGATTTCAAATGTCATAACCACGAATGACGAATACAATAGCATGAAAGTAAGTTGTAATGGCACCAGTCAGCAAGCATCAAGCCACATATAATTGTAATAAGACGGATAAAACTTAGAATGTCATCAGCAAGCAAGCATCAAGCCTAATATAATTATGGCGGATATTACCTTCCATACCTGTTGACCCAGATTTGTTTAATGATCGCGCGATTGTGTCGCAACAAAACTCGCACGTGTGGGTCTAACTGATGTTAGTCCTCATTATATCGATGGATTTGCAGCGGATTTTAGTGACATTCCCGAATTCTGCCTGATTGACATTCGGTCTATGGTGGCCAATACACGCCAACATGAGTGCCAATTCTACGTTCAGGGAAGGGAGTCAATAGGTCAGTAAGTGATAAATTACAGTCAGGGAACATATTAATGACAGTATAACACATCCAGCGTAGATTAATACCCATATTAATGCAAGTACTGAAAATACGACAAAAAACAAATTCTAACAAGTTTGGGCTTCCATACATTGACAATTTTGTCAGCGGTTTTCTCAATGACGTCATTTGTATGTTTTAATATACTCGATCCGGGGCCAACTATTTCATTCACAAAACAGAATTAAACACTTTTTTTCCTTCAATAATCTAACAAAACTTACTTATGTATACATTATATGCATTCTTGCCACATTCCCATTTACTGATGCTTTACTCAAGGAGAAGAATTCACATAAGCTCTGTGAGCTTGTTTTCTAATCCTTATTCACTGTTACTTTATATGTATTTTGATGCATATATATACATGTATATTATTTGAAATAAATATTATTTAAACTAAACATGGCGATGTCAAAGTAATGCAGAAATTTTAACAAAAATCCTGCTACAACATTGTTTTGTACCGACAAGGCATTTTCAGGCGCGACACCGCTTCCGTGGCGGAATTCTTGTAGTACCCTATGTTCAGTACTTTCAGTACTTTGATTGACCCAGCTACCATATGTCCATTCCTGTCAGAAAAACGAAATTGTCAACGTGTGTTGACAAGTTTGTGAGAACACGACACGATCCAGTCGTCAAAGTCATTGTAACTCAATTTGTGATTCCAATGTTTATGGTTTTACAGGCGATGAGTGAAAATGCCCCCAAACGCTAATGTTTAATATACAGTTCTATCTGCGTGTTTAGGCCACCTACCAGGCTGCTCCTTGTCGTCTAGACAAACATAGCCGCAGCACGTGACATTGGTCCACACAAACTCTGTACAATTCGGCATATCACATTGCTCCACGTAACACCTGAGGTCCCCGTGTACACACGTGCACAGTGTGCACAGACTGCCGGGCTCTCGGACCGTCGCACTGTCGACTACGTAGTCGCCGTCAAAGCCATCACATGTGATATTGTCTGAAACGAGAAGACGGTACTAAAATAATGAATGGGGGATAGTAGCTAGTTATCTCCCTTTGAAATTATTTATTGAAATTCGGTCAAAATTGTATATTTTATAGCATTATCGTTTGTAAAAAGGTCGACTTTAGCTTGATTTGTTCTGAAAATGAGCCATTATAGTGTTTCCGACTAACGATGGTCCAATCAACCTCCAGATCTGTAGCCTATTTCACCAGTATTGCAAAGTATACTTATCTAGCAAACAATACTTTGAGGGAGAACTTTTCAATTTAAGGATACATTTACAAGTTTGTGAGAACACGGCACGATCCAGTCGTCAAATACCTTGTAACTCAATTTTCTATTCTAATGTGTGCAGTGATCATACCAGTTATCCGGACAGTCTGTTTATTGGACAAATGAAAATACCTGTTAATTAAACGCATTCGTACGATCCGATTTTGCAACGAACACATCTAAGTCACTCAGATGCTTGCTGTTTCCATGCCAGTGTGAAGAATATATCGTCAAGGTAAACATTTTAGTAAAATTTGCTGAAAACATTCCTAAACTCTGTCCACAAGTTGTTTACAACATCAAAAGTCGCGCGGGGGCTTCCAATCGAGTGCTCCCATTACGTCATTTGAGAGTTGTTCTATAAATACAAGAAATTCTATACATACGATGTTTTCCAAGAAGCGAATGGTGATTGTTTTTTCTGCAAAACTATACAATGCTGTTTTAATGCGATAACATTATGATTTTAAGGTGAGAATACAAGTTATAAGACGATTATCATGATTATACATTTGTCCGGATAACTGATTGTCGATGTAAATTTTGGGGCAATCTTACGCAGACTGATGGTCTGACCCAATTTTAAATGAGAAAGATGGCACATTTTGCTAAATATTTTAGATGCGTTGAGAAATCAAGAACCGACGATTGTTCTGTGAACCGTTTATGCCCGTAGCTGCTATTGTAAGAAAAATATCGTAAAAAAACTGCCATTTTTGTCCGATAATCTAGAGTATCCCTGTATGGTTTTACAGGCGGTGACTGAAAATGCCCCAAACGCTAATGTTTAATATACAGTTATATCTGTGTGTTTAAGCCACCTACCAGGCCGCTCTTTGTCGTCTAGACAAACATAGCCGCAGCACGTGACATTGGTCCACACAAAGTCTGTACAATTCGGCATATCACATTGATCCTGGTAACACCTGAGGTCCCCGTGTACACACGTGCACAGTGTGCACAGACTGCCGGGCTCTCGGACCGTCGCACTGTCGGCTACGTAGTCGCCGTCAAAGCCATCACATGTGATATTGTCTGAAACGAGAAGACGGTACTAAAATAATGAATGGGGGATCGTAGCTAGTTATCTCCCTTTGAATTGATTTGTAGAAATTCGGTAAAAATTGTACATTTTATGGCATTATCGTTTGAAAAAAGGGTGACTGTAGCTTGATTTGTTCTGAAAATGAGCCATTATAGTGTTTTCTACTAACGTTGGTCCAATCAACCTCCAGATCTGTAGCCTATTTCACCAACATTGCAAAGTATACTTATCTAGCAAAGTATACTTTGAATGAGAAATTTTCAATTTTAGGATATATTTATTAATTTTTATTATACTGATTTTATTACATTATCACAGCCATTTTGGCTGTGATAATGTAATAAATTCAGTATAATAATTCTGCATACTTGTAATCATCAAATATATGCAGTCGTTAGTTCTAAATAAAATAATGCATTTCGGGAAAAATAAATGATTACTACCTCAAAGTATACTTTGCAGCAATTTTGATGAAATCGGCTACTGGCTACGATCCCTTATTGCACCGTGTGTCATTAACCCTTAGACCGCTACTCACAACAATTGTCGTCTGCTGTTACTTATCTAGCAACGTATACATTGAGGGAGAAATTTTCAATTAATGATACATTTACAAGTTTGTGAGAACACGGCACGATCCAGTCGTCAAAGACATTGCAACTCAGTTTGTGATTCCAATGTTTATGGTTTCACAGGCGATGAGTGAAAATGCCCCCAAACGCTAATGTTTAATATACAGTTCTATCTGTGTGTTTAGGCCACCTACCAGGCCGCTCTTTGTCGTCTAGACAAACATAGCCGCAGCACGTGACATTGGTCCACACAAAGTCTGTACAATTCGGCATATCACATTGCTCCACGTAACACCTGAGGTCCCCATGTACACACGTGCACAGTGTGCACAGACTGCCGGGCTCTCGGACCGTCACACCGTCGGCTACCCAGTCGCCGCCAAAGCCAACACACGTGGTATGGTCTGTAACTGGAACATGACACTTCAACCATTTATTATTTGTCCTAATTTATCGACCAATGAAAGCACATAATTTCGTCTCCATTAATCGCATATTGCGACGCTTACGCCGATATCTATTAAATTAATCGTTAAATGTTGCAATACGTGCACAATTATATTTAAATACATAGTTGACGTAATTTCCTGTGACGCGAACCATGGCATCGCGTGTACATGATTGACTCAGTGTAAAACCACCAATGACATAAATATATCGGGATTTGAAATCGTGTATGGGGCAAGGCTCCGTTCAAACGTAACATGAGCACGTGGTGCGGCGTGGCAAACAATAAGTAAGTTGTAGTTCACATATTGAATGTTTAATAAACTAATTCGCTCGCTACGAAATTAATTAATTAACCCTTTCAACCCTAAGGAATGGACTGTGATATGCTAATGTTCCGACCAATCCAATGGTCACAAAATGATTTTCAGATTCGTCCATTTATGAAAAGGGGGTGTTTCTGTTCTAAGAAATATGAAAATTTCAAACAGACGGCTCGGTACGAGCCGGCTCATCTGGATCTGCACTTTTTGCATAAACCGCTATAGCGGGATTTCGGGTTCAAAGGGTTAAACATGCAATATATGAACTATAACTATGACGTACAACTACTACCATTATTAAAGGCACTATGGCTAAGATATTCGCAGAAAATAATAAAACACATTCGATTTACAGTACAGTAACGTGTGTATGTTATTTTGTACACGTATGTTCATTGAGTCGCATAAACGTTTTTATTTCTTTAGTTGACACAATTTGATAACATTACAAGTACGATACAAACTGCACCCAAGAATACGCAACAAATAGTTAAACGTTACAAATGTTTGACATTTTAACGAGCTGAAATATGCCCCTGCTGCATTGACGTCATCAGTGAGCAATTATTCAATTGTTTAATATCTTAATAACTGTTTTGTTTATTCCAGCTGTGTTTCTAGCTTTTTTGTGTGTTCATGTGCATGCATTTCAGTGAACCGTTTCTAATACTTGACCTTCCAATGACCTCCAAGGGTGTCCGGTTTAGGGAGGTTTCACTTTACTATTCAAATACCACAATTACTTACAAGTACAGTAGCCGATTTCATCAAAATTGCACAAAGTATACTTATCTAGCAAAGTATACTTTGAGGGAGTAATCATTTATATACTTTGCAAAATTGGTGAAATAGGCTACAGTTCCGACCGTTAGCGGGTGTCCACGTACATGCACAACAATGGAACATCATTAAGCCGGACACCCTTGGGGCCTCCCATCGTGTCCGGTTGAGAGAGGTCCCACAGTACTAAATCTCAATTACTTATTTGCTACAACTAGCAAAATTACTTTTATGTACATGATTGTACAAGACCGACCTTTAGTGGATATCCTACCACAGGTTCTTGAAGAACGGTTCATATTTCGGTTGTTTTATGGGATATTTAGGTATATCTGGTGGTTTGGTGCATTGTTACCAACATACAATTTACGTCACCTCCCGCGAGTTAGGACACGTAGAAGTATTGAAAAAGGTTTCAATTCTTTGTGGGTATTTTGTTAGTATAAATGGGGTCAGAACGTTCGGAATAGTGAACGTGTAGATAATAAATGATTTCTGTCGTGTGTAATGAGTGAGCATTAGTAGTTGCACACAACTATGTAAATTACCCAAAACCAACGAAATCCACCATCTTACCATCTGTTCAAACACATGTGATACTACATAGAGGATATTCTATGTTCATCTCGTGGTGTGAAATATCCATATTTCACGAGTGCCTAACGGCACTCGTGAAATATGGACATTTCACACCTAACGGCACTCGTGAAATATGGACATTTCACACCACGAGATGAACATATATGTCATATTCGTTGCAAAAATATGAATATTATATTTATTATATACCGCTCCATGGAAATTAGCAGTTTTTTTAGACTGTATGCGGTAATGAATGTGTATTTTCAGCCTATTTGCGCTGTTTTCCCGAACATAGATTTTATGAATATAGATAGCGGAAGTAGTTGTATTTTCACCGGAAGTTGTTTATTTCATCGATGAGAACATATGACTTTTATTTACATCGTATAACTATGTATTTCATGGGTAGGTATATAATAAAGTGGACTATCCCTAAGCCGGACATCCTGGGTGTCCGGTGTAGAAAAGTTCCACTGCGTTACCATTGAGGACGACTTCGTGTGAGACGATCATTCGCCCATTCCTGAGGGCTACACACTCATAGTACCCGTTGTCGGACTGTTGTGGGCGACGAATCACCATGGTACCATCTGCAATGGACATTATACCGCATTGCAATGTCTAGGCATCGTATTGGTCAATTCCATATCACGTGATCAAACTATCTACCTTCCGCCCGCTTCACAATGCAGCGGGAAATATTAACCCTTAGACCGCTATCTTTTTTTTAGTCGTCTGCTGTTTATTTTCTATTTTCCATTTTTTTCATCAAAAACAGCACTTTATAATAATTTACAACATGCTTTGACAGAACTTCAAAATCATTTCCATTGGAAATGATTCTGAAGCGCTGCCAAAACATGTTTTTATTGAGAAATAAGGCAATCTATAAAAGCAACAGCAGACGACAATTGTGAGTAGCGGTCTAAGTGTTAAACTTATTAATTTCAATTTCAATCATCAATTTAAATTTACAATCTATTACACTCAATCCAATGTACATGCCATTATGAGGTATCAGTTAAAACAATGTAGTAAACGAGGTTGAACGACGAATCTCATTATCGTAAATGAGTATATGTAGGGTGTGTGAAGTTGGCTCTGACATCGAACATCGAAATTCGGTATTCACCGGTTTGAATTTCGAGTTGAATATCGAGTTGAATATCGAGTTGAATCCAAAGCTACGAGGTCGATATTCACCGGAACTAATTTCGAGCTGGGTTGTTTTGAATATCGAGCCAGCTCTGAGATCGATATTCGACTACAAGATGGTAAATGTAATGCCAATTTCGAGCTGGGGTGTTTTGAATATCGAGCCAGCTCTGAGATCGATATTCGAGCAGATTGGACATACATATTTGAATTTCGAGCTGGGTTGTTTTGAATATCGAGCCAGCTCTGAGATCGATATTCGCGCCGATTGAGATGTGCATTTGAATTTCGAGCCGGCTTGTTTTGAATATCGAGCCAGCGCTGAGATCGATATTCGAGCAGATTGGAGATGTCTATTTGAATTTCGAGCTGGGATGTTTTGAATATCGAGCCAGCTCTGAGATCGATATTCGCACAGATTGAGATGTGCATTTGAGTTTCGAGCTGAGTTGTTTTGAATATCGAGCCAGCTCTGAGATCGATATTCGACTACAAGATGGTAAATGCAATGCGAATTTCGAGCTGGGGTGTTTTGAATATCGAGCCAGCTGTGAGATCGATATTCGAGCAGATTGGACATACGTATTTGAATGTCGAGCTGGGGTGTTTTGAATATCGAGCCAGCTGAGAGATCGATATTCGCGCAGATTGGAGATGTTTATTTGAATTTCGAGCTGGGACGTTTTGAATATCGAGCCAGCTCTGAGATCGATATTCGCGCAGATTGAGATGTGCATTTAAATTTCGAGCTGGGTTGTTTTGAATATCGAGCCAGCTCTGTGATCGATATTCGCGCAGATTGGAGATGTGTATTTGAATTTCGAGCTGGGTTGTTTTGAATATCGAGCCAGCTCTGAGATCGATATTCGCGAAGATTGAGATGTGCATTTGAATTTCGAGCTGGCTTGTTTTGAATATCGAGCCAGCTCTGAGATCGATATTCGCGCAGATTGAGATATGCATTTGAATTTCGAGCTGGGTTTTTTTGAATATAAAATATAAGTATGCGTGACTCATCATAAGAAAATGAGAAACGTTGATATTTGCCTAGGTAACCAGTGAAATCCCAGATCAGTCGGCGAATTAGCTCAGTCTGATCTCAGAATCTACTATTCAACACTCAGCACGACGACCATAATAATGAGATACCGATGTTTGCTGGGATATTATAAATGACATAAATTATGTTCGGGTATTGCAAACATCCTTCTCATTTCAGATCGCACACTTGTGTTGTAGATATATTGTAATACATTTACTACTGTCTGTTCCACGTTTTGCTGCCGACAAACTTTTGGCTATTAAACACATTAAATCTAAAAAATATTTAAAAGTAAGTACTTTTTTTATCAATAACAAAAAAGTCACTCTCCCCAAAAAAAATTATTTGAATTTAAAATGGGGGCTAAAAATAGATTTTTTTTAAATATTTTTTTATTTGTGGACCGATTATCAAAATCTAACTATTGTTTTCTTAATTACAGCATTTTCAACTATCTCGCCAGGTTTCGGAGTCAATTTTCAATTTTTTTCGTTTTTTGATCCTAAAGGACTCCGCATGACTCCCCATGTTAAATTCCCATAGGAAAATCGTTTTTTCACAATAAAATCAATATTTGATGGAATTTCATCAAACAAAATCTTTTGGGGAGGCTGACTTTTTTGTTATTGATGAAAAAGTATTACTTTTAAATATTTTTTAGATTTAATGTGTTTAATAGCCAAACGTTCGTCGGCAGAAAAACGTAGAACAGACAGTAGTGTTGACCATCTCAGTGCAAAAATAAGGTTTGAAATATTGTCTTTTTAGGTTTGAGTACATAGGACATACCAAAAGAAAATGATATTCGCTTTCTACTGAGTTTAGGTTACAGTATTTATATTTTCTTTCGTCTCTAGGAATATATGGTATCTACCTCTTTCTATTTCTAAAGTATGGGAAGATAATCGAAATCGTGATAATGCAAAATGTCTGTTATTTTTTCATATTGTTTTGTCCATTTTGTTAAGCGGTTTAATAATATGTGTGAATATATTTTGGCTAAAATATTATTCAGAGTTATTCCTCGATAATGTTTAGCTTGTGTTTGGTCGTCGCCTTTAACCCTTTGAACCCGAAATCCCGCTATAGCGGTTTATGCAAAAAGTGCAGATCCAGATGAGCCGGCTCGTAACGAGCCGTCTCATCAGGATCTGCACTTTTTGAAAGTAATTTTAATATTTTTGAGAACAAAACATATCCCCTTTTCATAAATGGACTAGTCTGAAAACCATTTCGTGACGGTTGGGTTGGTTGGAAAATGAACATATCAAAATCCATTCGAGTTACTTAGGGGTGCAATGGTTAAATATAGGTACAATACAGCCTATTCCCCAGTTTCCTGGATATTCAGAGTTACCAATTGTATTATATAACGCTGTCCGATAAGGCGACATAATATTGTACGATGTTTTAATTATAGATGCGGAAAAGTCATCTGGCCCGTTTGCCTTCGAGCTATTTTGTTTGAAAACTGCTTGTTTTACATTCTAATACGGTTATTTCCGAATCAAGCTCAGTGTCATATATATTATCAAATTATGCATTATCTTTTATCCCGTCAACACAGTGCGTATATGCCGTGAAACACGGTGCCGTGAAACATTTTTGATATCCAGTCAATACAATTTTTGCATTTTACAGCCATTTGTAGGTGTTGACGGGATAAATAGAATAGTAGTTTAGTGCCGTGAATGGGAAAAAATATCTGGCGCGGCTCGGAAACGGGATGTGCTCGGCCGAGCCTCGCCCATCCCGTTTCCTAAGCCTTGCCAGATATTTTTTCCCATTCACGGCACTAACCTACTATTCTCTATTTATATCATTATTTTCACCTAATAATGAATTAAAATTATAAAATAAGGTTTCCACTGTAATATTGCTATTTTTATTTTCAGGCTTTGAATAGCATTTTTTCAACGCTTTGCAGAATGTCCGCGGTTGTGCCTTAAGTTAGCAATATTTTCTAAGCAACGGCCCTCATTATGTTAAATCGTTGCCTGTTCTTCTTTTTGACAATGTTATATTTGGTTCTTGTTCTTATAAAACAATTTTTATTATCTGCTGATTTGTTTTTATTGAATATATTTCTTGCTTTTGCGAATTTATATTTTTCTTTATAATATTCATCATTAAACCATTTGGGTTTAAAATTACTTATTATTATTATTACTATTTTGCTGTATTCGCGATTTTTTTTTAGAAAAAAACAAGTTTAGCATTTTCATGTAAAAAATTCGTTAATGTACTTCAAACAATCATATTGTCAATCAATTTACATTGTTACATGACTGCCGTTGTTCGACACCGCTCACAGCCGTGTTCAAACGTACAGCGCGTGCTGTTTGACCATGGATGTAGACAATGCTCATTTCGGCACCTACGCAATGCATGTGCATCGTTACGTTACTAGAACGTTACGACATCAGACCAGTTAACAATGGTCGCACTGATTTTTTTTGAAATTGGCGCGGCTGCATCACGCGACGTGTACTGATGTCCCGGTATATGCACGAGTAAATCAGCTGTTTGAATGGAGCAAGTTATCAAAGTACCGAAAGTACTACATATATATGCTTAAATTGCATGATATTTCCGATGGAAATGTAACAATAACGTTCGACGATGTCCAGCCATGGATAAACGTTTGCCGTGACACTCGGGAACTGTTTGAACCCGCGGCCTGCGGCCTTCGGGTTCAAACAGTTCCCTCGTGCCACGGCAAACGTTTACCCATGGCTGGACATTTTCGAACCTTATAATTTCCACCGATGTATGTACAGGCGATTGATACTGATCAAATCTACTAACGCTTTTCCAAAATTGGCTGTTTATATCCAGTTGGCTGCTAAAAATGTTTTATCTCCTAATTAGGATAGTATACGTCCTAATTAGGAGATATTATCCTAATTAGGACTTATTATCTCCTAATTAGGACTTACTATCTCCTATTAGGAGATAAATATTGTTTAGCATTGACACCAGGACGCTTCTATATCCTTCAGTTTCCTAATAACTGTAAATTGTGTAATCCTTCAATTTACCGTGACCTAGGTCGTTAATTTTCCAAAGATAAAGTGAGAAAAAAATAAATAAAACAGCTGCAATGGTTGCCTAAAAAAATAGGTCAAATACATACTACACACAGCAGATACATTAACTACTGTCTGTTTCACGAAAGCTGCCCACATTTTACGGCTATATAAACACTGCTAAAACAATAACATTTGTTCGATAATAATGAATTTTATGAAATTTTAAGAATGAGCCTTCTTTTTATTTCGCGAGGATTGATCCAATCTTTATTTTATTGCCATGCCATTGCCGTTCCTAGTTAAATCCCCTTGTTAGAGGCATGGTGCGTGTTTTATTGATGGAATAGCGAACAGTGCAGCTCATGAACCTACGGTGTGGGTGCACGGGCTGATCCGGGTCTACACTGGTCGCAAAACCCGTAAGTACAGTGCAACCTCTCTACAACAGCCACCCATGGGAAGAGGCAAAATTGGCTGTTATAGAGAGGTGGCTGTTGTAGGGAGGTTAATGCTGAATACAATTTTATCGTCTGATGCTTATTTATTTTCTTCAATAATTCTCAATAAAAACATGTTTTGACAGCATTTTAGAATCATTTCCAATGGAAATGATTCTAAAATGCTGTCAAAACATGTTTTTATTGAGAATGAATGCAAAATCAACATCAAACGACAATGTTCATGCTCAGCAGTGTAAGGGTTAGATATAGATGAAATCATCCATTTGGGATATAAAATAGCGGCTGTTACAGAGAGGTGGCTGTTGTAGAGAGGTGGCCGTTCGGGGAGGTTCGACTGTAGTACTACCCCGCTAGAAGGTTATCAGGCTACATAAGTGGAATATTTGATCAGGAGGCGCATTGATCATAACTCCAATGAGCCCATTTCTCCAGTTACAGCCACATATTACAGTGTTACTAGTACAAGGCGTGTGATCACGTGGTTACAACAACAACAACAACACGTACTGAAACTTCCAGAAGCCCTCCGATTCAAAGTACGTATTTTTTTTATTTTGTCCTTATTATGTAACGAATTTTGATCCAATATCAAACGCCGACTCGGAAATCGATTTTTCGCAAAAATGACATAAGTATGTGCCGAACTCCCGGGACCAAATAATACTTACTTTGGGCGAGTGGGCGAGCTTTCAAAACCATTGCTGTTGCTTCAGCCATTGTTGTTGTTGTTGTAACCACGTGATCATGAACCTTGTAGTATGTCTCTAAGGTAGCAGTGACCAGTTAGCCGCCAGTTTCGTATAATGGCACCAGTGAAATTTATAAATATTACACTTTCTGCCGATTAAAATTCATTTTAATTGTTTAATTATTATTTTGTAGTTGATTTTGTATTTTATTCAGATTTTACATCGTATTAATTGATGAATGCTCATTCCAAGGCCATATTACCTGTTCCCATTGATCAGAAATGGGCAAATACGAATTGAGGGTATGTTGTGACAAAATAATCAAAACAACAGATTTTTCTGGGATTTTCAAACAATAATTAATTTCAGAGAAAACTCATGGATGGGAACTGGTTTGCACCATGATAGTACATTTGCCTCTGGATGATGATTGAGAACACATGCAACATTCAATCTGTAGTTCCGCAAGTGACGTGGCACGGCATGGTTTTAAAGTGAATATTTTACCTCAGAATTGGATAATTTTAAAGAGGCTGCACCGAGATATTTCACATTCCTGCATAGATAAGGAGCACTAATAGAGCAGCATATTTGTGTTTATGTAAAAGCTTCTAGTATATCTAGGTCACAAATGTCGAACGCATATTGCTGTCTGCCCACTTATTTGGAATATTGCACTACATACATACTGTCCGAGGGAGTGAAATGGATACTTTTAAATTAACTGGTCACTGCCCCCTAACATCGACGTACTAAGGTTATATCAGCGACACAATTAAATAGGACACGTATTGCTAATGATGTGGACAAGTAGATTACATCCTTCAATTTAGATATCAATTAAAGGGGGAGATATGCGGCTGTGACTGGAGAAATTGTGCTTACGGGATTGTTAATCAGTGTAGCTCCTGTTGATCAAATAGCATATACTGCTGCAACGTGATAACGATTGCTTATTAGAATCATGACGGGTGTTTCACTGATGGAATGGCGAACAGTGCATATCCTGATCAGACTGTGCAGATGCACAGGCTGATTTGGATCTACACTGGTCACAAGACCAATAAGCCCCATGTATCCAGTGACATCCACATTGCACACTACACTGACTTGAGATGTTTGATGTAGCGACGAAGCCGTGGGAAGTAGTGATGTTGACAAATCGTCTACAGGTTGTGGGAACATTCAGTTTCCGAACTGCGTGAGATCATGTTTTAACCCTTTGCATCCGAAAGCCCGCTATTATAATAGCGATTTATGCCAACAGTGCAGATCCAGATGAGCCGGCTCGTTACGAGCCGTCTCATCAGGGTCTGCACTTTTGGAAGTAATTTTCATATTTTTGAGAACAAAAATACCCCATTTTCATAAATGGACTCGTCTAAAAATCATTTTGTGATGATTGAATTGTCTACAAAATTAATAAAATAATGATCAAACTCCATTCTAGTTACTTATAGGGGTGAAAGGGTTAAGGGCACGTACATATCCACATCTCGAAACACAACATTAATCATAAAACACATCCACATCACGTTTTATAGTTGTAACGCATTATGCTACATGTACACACAGGGGCGCCCGAACAGGTCAGGCAGGTTCAGCCACTGCCGGATCAATACTTTTGACATATTTGGTGTTCATATATTTAAAAAATGGAATGTAAATATTTTGCAATTTTTCTCATTTCTCATCAGAAGTGTATGTTGTTACCACTCAGTTGAACCGTCTCGGCGAGACGGTTTAACTGAGTGGTAACAACATACACTTTGGGTGGGTAGCGGGGTCACCCGGGGTCGATTGGCCGGACCAATCTTATGATGCTTCCGGCGCCCCTGACACATATATGTAAACCTATGTCTTGAAGTAAGTGATTCTATGGAATAACTGTCATGACTACATCTCAAACAAGGGCATTGCTATTACGAAGCTAATCACCTCGCTGGCAGCCTTGATAAGAAAACAATGTATTTTATAACGAATTTGCCTTACAAAGCCTTATAAACAAGGTGAACGTACGTCCTCAGTGACCTTGACCTCGGGCGGTCGGTCGTGGGTCGTATTCAAAACAAAGGACCATCACATGACACACATTGTGACCAAGTATTATCAAAAACGGCAAGGAGGTAATAACTTATTTCAAAATGAAAGGTGTTACTAACGTACGTACACGGATAGTTGCGAACGGTAACTCTTGCAATCTACTCCCGTACCAAATTGCAAGAGTTACTGCTCGCAACTAGTACACAGACTAATGCTATATACCCTCTTGCCTGTCAGCGAGGACATAATAAAGTGAGCGTAAATCCAGGGGCGGATCCAGCATTTGGAGAATTGGGGGAGGGGGTTGTCTAGTTGCGAAGGTAAATCTTGCAATCTACTCCCGTACCGTCCGTAGCTAGCTACGGACGGTACGGGAGTAATTGCAAAAGTTACCTTTCGCAACTAGGGGGTTGTCCTATTTTTGAGCTCTTCGAAATGCACTTTCCTCAGACTCCAACTGGTGGTAAACTGTGATCTATGTAAACTCAGTGTCTGAATGGGGGAGGGAGGGTGCAATCCCGGAACCCCTCTCTAGATCCGCCCCTGAAATCCCATGAGCCTGTGCCTTATATGTGCAATTGCTGCATACTTACTCGTTGCTACTGTAATTCGATGTGCCTCGTAATCATCAGGCTCCGTGACCTCAACTATGACATCATTTACGAAGACGCCCTGTTTTAGCCAAAATATTTCTTCTTTATACGAACCCTCCTTCCTATGTTGTACATCACACACCAGTACTACCGGGTCAGGTGAGTGTGAATATGCATGTACCTTGTACGGCGGCAGTCGGGAGAATTGCATACCACCCTTCCTGTGCCCTGGAAACAAGAGGGATGTATGGAATCGTCCTGGTGACGATGCTGAGCACTGATTCCTATTTAGGAGATAGTAAGTTATGATAAGGAGGTAGTAAGTCCTAATTAGGATATAGTAACCCCTAATAGCGATATCAAATGTCAATGCTGACATAACGTATGAATTAATTAGTCTAAATCATTTAGAGCTAGCTCTAAGGTTCCAGGAACGCCAAATATAGCATTAATTATTTGAGTTTATGTAGATTTGGCGTTCCTGGAACGCCAAATCTACATAAATTCAAATAATTATTGCTAGCTCTAAATAATTAGACCAATCATTAAATATTTACAGCTATCTCCAAATGATTTAGAGAGCTCTTCAAATGAATTGGAGCTAGCTCTAAATGTTTAATGTTTGCTCTAATTATTTAGAGCTAGCATTAATAATTTGAGTTTATGTATGATTTTTGCGTTCCGTAGTGAATAATATATTACATGCTGTGATTTACCGTTATTCCGGAGAGACTTATTTCCTTGAAGGCAATATTATCTCCTAGACGTTTGCGAGACGTAATTGACGTCACTTTTTGACGTCATACCCGGCAAAGAAATAATTCATACGCTAACATCAACATTGTCGATTTTAACAACGTTAAAAGGTACATGCCCACTCAGTAGGTTATAATATAGGAGACATATAATTTTGTCTATTCTGTAGATATGACATTTTCTGACAAAATGAACATTCATTCACCATTACCCCACGTACTTATTGTCATTATTATACACTTTATATCGGAGGTAAATTACCACACTGATATCAGGGGCGATAACCGTGTTTCCTTAAAATGTTAGCGGGCATTATTATTGATTCTCTGTATTTACTTTTTGGTGTGCAATGATCACACTTTATATTATGTCGAAAATATTATTTTTTCAGTTGACGACATTTAATTAGTATAAATAATTAAAACATATCATGTCTCATTTGCATATGCAAATAGCCTGATACCACCGCGAGTCACTAACTGCAAAATAAAACATTACTAAATGGGAATACCGAATGTATTCCCTTGACATCTGGAATTCGTTTCTTTGTCGGATTTCCTGAGGTCCGTTTCACTAAACTTCGTACGACTAAAATGTTCGTAAGTGCACATTTAGGATCGTCTGGAAATTTAAATTGATGGATTTACATTTATTGAGCATATGCTATGCTCATTAAATGTAAATCCAACAATTGTTTACAAGACAAATTTGTTAATGTGACATTTAAAGACTATCATAATTTTGCACTTACGAACATTTTAGTCGTAATAAGTTTAGTGAAACGGCCCCCAGATGTCTCGGGAAATAACTCCGGTATTTCAATATGGCAGTTGAATAAACTCTATATACATAATGCAAGTACATATATGCTATACATATATTATATCACATTTACGACTAAATTATCTTTGAATCGAAAGATGGTCAGGTATAGAACAGGGCCCGTTTCACTAAACTTCGTACGACTAACATGTTCGTAAGTGCAAATTTAGGATCGTCTGGATATTTTAATTGATGGATTTATATTTATTGAGCATAAATGTAAATCCAATAATCGTTTGTCTGTGAAATTTACAGACTATCATAAGTTTGCACTTACGAACATTTTAGTCGTACGAAGTCTAGTGAAACGGCCCCAGTAGCCTATTTCATCAACATTGCAAAGTATACTTTACTAGCAAAGTATACTTTGAGGGAGTAATCATTTATTTTTCCTGAAATGCATTATTTCATATAGAACTAACAAATGCATATATTGCATGATTAAAAGTATGCGGAATTATTATACTGAATTTATTACATTATCACAGCCAAATTGGCTGTGATAATGTAATAAATTCAGTATAATAAAAATTAATAAATCTATTATAAAATTGAAAATTTCTCCCTCAAAGTATACTTTGCTACTAAAGTATACTTTGCAATGTTGATGAAATAGGCTACTGGTCCTTAATGTGACAGTACATACATGTAATGTATAATCGAACCCGGGTCGTATTAGAAATTTCAATTCTCGTAATCATATGGTAGGCCGTTTTGAGACAAATTTAAGATGACGTTAGTCGTAAAATATACCTTAAAATCGAACATATGAACTAAACAAACGACTCAACGAAACGAGCCCCTGTTTTTACTAACGTTTCATGACTTTCAGTAGTCCAGTGTCATATCGTGTAATTTCTCCTCCGAAATCCATGGTCACGTAGCATGTGTATCTGCCCCTGTTCCGGCTTCTTGACGTCCTATCGATACGTAGAAGGGACCTCACTGACGTGACTGCCTGAGCTCCAGACCTGAAGTATTGAAGGCGTCAGTGGTACTGTCTGCTGTCTGTTCCACGTTTTGTTGTCGACGAACTTTTGGCTATTAAACACATTAAATCTAAAAAATATTTAACTTTTGTATCAATAACAAAAAAGTCACCCTCCCCAAAAACAATTATTTGATATATTGATTTTATTGCGAAAAAAAAGATTTTGCTAGAATTTAACATGGGGGCTAAACATAGATTTTTTTTTATTTGTGGACCGATTTTCGAAATCTAACTTTTGTTTTCTTAGTTTTACATCATTTTCAAGCTATCTCGCCATGTTTCAAAGTCAATTTCCAAAAAATTTTGAAAAATCTTTTTTTCGCAATAAAATTAATATTTGATGGAATTTCATCAAGTAATTTTTTTTGGGGAGGGTGACTTTTTTGTTATTGATGAAAAGTACTTACATTTAAATATTTTTTAGATTTAATCTGTTTAATAGCCAAAATTTCGTCGGCAGCAATTCGTGGAATAGACAGTAAGTCTATTATGAACGCTAGTTTCAGCACAATACTACGTCAATATTTCAGAAGAACCAGAATTTACAACACTGGTTATGTTTCAAGATTACCAACAATATTTAAATACTTCACACATTTCATGCGGCGCATACATTGTATGTACAGTCGGGTGCAGTAAGACATATGAGCCACGCCATTGGATTTTGTACCTTCGGACATCTGCGTGATTTCATGAAATACGTTTACACAATTTACAATATTTTCCTTAATTGGCGACAAAAGTTGACAAAATATTCAGACTACATGCGGAATAATATATTCCGCATGTAGTCTGCAAATTATGTCAACTTTTGACGTAATTTATGAAAAATATTGTAAATTTTGTAAACGTATTTAATGAAATTACGCAGATGTCCGAAGGTACACAATTTTGCACTTACGTACATTTCGCACGCGTCGATATTTTACTTATTTCATTGTTCATGCGGTTTTCTGAAGAATTTTTTTGTCAGAAAGTCAAATGTGTTTACACCATTCAGAAAACTGTAAAAACAGTCATCAAACAAGTAACATATCGAGGTTTGCGAAGCCATGTACAATGTGCGAAGTCAGATGCAGTTACTCTGACCGATTAATTTAATACATGTATGATATTTATTAAACTCGTTGATTGTTTTCATAAGAAACTTGGTATAGCTACCCTTTTCTGACATTAATAAACTCGTTCGTTACATACGTTAGTTGCGAACAGTAACTCTAGCAAGCTACTCCCGTACCGTCCGTAGTCTGGCTACGGACGGTACGCGAGTAGATTGCAAGAGTTATTGATCGCAACTACATACATGTCAGTATATTACGAAATCACCTGTCATGCATAGTGTTCTACATGTAGACACATAATTGTGTCTGTGACTGGAAACATGACTGGCATACGGGTTTTGCGGCCAGTGTAGATGTAAGTCAGCCTTATCAGATTATGCACATTCCATCAATGAAACACCGGTCATGCTTCTAACAAGCAATATAGATCGTTATCAGGCTACAGCAGTGTGCTATGCTATTTGATCAGGAGCAACACTGGTCACAAATCCCACAATCCCCATTTCTCCAGTCACTGCCACAATCGTAAGACACCCGTTACTGCAGTAAACCTTTATGGAACGCCAACTCTACATTTGCTCAAGTAATTAACCCTTTCAACCCTAAGGAACTGGAATGGACTGTGATATGTTAATGTTCCGACCAATCCAATGGTCACAAAATGATTTTCAGATTCGTCCATTTATGAAAAGGGGGTGTTTTTGTTCTAAGAAATATTAAAATTACTTTCAAAAAGTGCAGATCCTGATGAGACGGCTCGTTGCGAGCCGGCTCATCTGGATTCGCACTTTTTGCATAAACCGCTATAGCGGGATTTTGGGTTCAAAGGGATAATGCTATAGTTCTAAATAATTAGAGCTAGCATTAAATATGTAGAGCTAGCTCCAAATTATTTGAAGAGATATCTAAATCATTTGGAGCTAGCTCTAAATGCTTAATGCTAGCTTTAATTATTTAGAGTTATCAATAATTATTTGAGTTTATGTAGATTCCGCGTTACAGGAACGTCAAATCTACATAAACGTAATTACTACTAGCTCTAACTATTTAACGGGTAGCTCTAAATATTTAATGCTAGCTCTAATTATTTAGAGCTAGAATTAATTATTTGATTTGATGTGTTTGACGTTCCATAAACTCTGACCTTTGTTCCGGCGCCGTTGTAGCCGTGCGTACACGTATCCCAGAATGGAAACTAATATCCAATGGCTTCCCGTTGTGTCTCCAGGTCACATTGACGAGATTAACATCATTGACGTTAGTCACGTGACAGATGAAAATAGCTGTTTCTCCAGGCACGACCGTCACTTTGTCAGGCTTCACACTTACACTGTGATAATGATCTGAAACAGGAGGCTTAACTCTTTACATGCTAGCGGTGAAAATAACTGCCAAACGCGGTGAAAATATCCGCCAAGCGAATTAGAAGTATATGTTTTATTTCTCTCTGTAAATATGTCTTGAAATTTCATTAGAATTGAGTCCTCATAACTCAATTCTAATGAAATTCCAAGACATATTCATGATATTTACGGGGAGAAATACAAGAAAATATGATGAATTTTTGTCCGCAAGATTTGATCTATTTATAGCCCACAAGTTTCCCAGCATGCACAAAGTTAAAGCCACGGTGTCGCAGATATGCATAGCTAGTGATTAAACAGATAGGAAAACATAGTTTAATTGAACATTTGTATCGCGTTTGCAATGCTAGATAGTTTCCAGTATTATTTACATGTTTTTGCAATGGATGGTTATTAAAGGTACATGCCCATAATAGGCATAATATGTTCTGTATAGGAATTCAATAAGTGTATAATTGTGTCACTATTCCACCAGTTCTAAACATTAAAAGTGCCAGCTATACAGATATTCTAATCATTTCGTAAAATTTATTTTACTGATAGTGACTCGCGGTGGTATCAGGCTATTTTCACATGCAAATCTAGCTATCTATCGGTCCTGTTCTCGCTGTATACGGAGCATTATGACAGGTGTGGTGGCAAATTGCTTTGATCAAGCGCACGGAAAAAAGTGTATTAATGACACATTATATCTACTCTGAAAAAAAAACCAAGACAGACTTTGCCAAATTAAAACTATTTACAAGAAGTGACAGTCTCCTACCTTATAGAACGCAGCGTAGCCAACGTGAGTAGATTGCAGGAGTTACCATTCGCAACTAATAAATGTCTATATATTATAGAGAGCCATTTCACAATATGCCATATCACATTAGAAGTTCGACTCGGCGAAATTCTCGATCCGCCACTGTTACTGTTGCTGTTACTTGTGTGTTTATTGAAGTCTCATCAAGATACCGTGGGGTCAGCGTGTAAGTGCACACACGAACAAACACGACAGGTTGGTTCACTACCCACCCAAAGTGTATGTTGTTACCACTCAGTTGAACCGTCTCGCCGAGACGGTTCAACTGAGTGGTAACAACGTACACTTTTGATGCGAAATGAGAAAAAATGCAGAAAAATATTTACATTTTTTTTTACATGAATTACAGTGGGGTCAGCCTGTAAGTGCACACACGAACGAACACGACAGGTTGGAACCAACCTGTCGTGTTCGTTCGTGTGTGCACTTACTCGCTGACCACACTCTACTGTTACTTGTGTGTTTATTGAAGTCTCATCAAGATACATATCACAAGTTGTCACATGAAATCCTTGTTATGCCTTGCTTTAACATATTTCTTAAATGTGTTATGACACACGTGTAATATATTTAATTTGTATGCGGATATATGCCACTTGTTCCACCGCGCAACGATACACTTGTTGCTATCAAGCAATACAGATCGTTATCAGTCTACAGCCGTGTGTTATTAATTTTGATCAGGAGCTACAGTGATCATAAATCCCAATAAGTTATCCAGTCAGAGCCCTTTATAACTGATACATATCCAAGGTGCATGATCACGTGGTTACAACAATAACAATAGCTGAACGTGTTGAAAGCGCGCCTTAAAACGGAGTTAGATGAAATATGGCGCAACAAACACGTCTTCATGAGCTGCATTTGGTGGTCTCATGACTTCGGCACATACTTATGTCATTTTTGCGAAGAATCGATTTCCGTGTCAGTAAACACGGAGATCGATTCTTCGCAAAAATGACATAAGTTTGGGCCAAAGTACCGAATGCGGCTTAACAAGACGCGTTTGATGCGCCATATTTCATGACAATCCTTTACATAATAAGGACAATATAAAATAATACGTACTTTGAATCGGAGGCACTTCTGTAAATTCCAGTAATTATTGTTGTTGTTGTTGTAACCACGTGATCATGCACCTTGATATCTACATTAATTTACCCGGTTTCGCGTCTGCAGGCATCGGTATTGCCGGACCGCAGCCAAACGCGATCAACGCCATAAAGAAAGGCCCGCCAATCATGACCGGACTGTAGTTTGTACGACCACCGGGCTCTGCTGTTCGAAAATAAAATATCAGACAAGTCACGTGATTTTGTACCTAAGAAAATGTGCGATATCTCATGAAAACATTACCCAATTGACTGCATTTTCTGTAAATGACGTCGAAATTTGACGATACAGTCATAACAAATGCGACTCCGCATTTGCTATTAATGTATCGTCAAATTTCGACGTCATTTACAGAAAATATCTGTTTGACGTCGCATATGATTTCCGTGTAAACGTAAAATTGTGACCATCGTGTCACGCATGATGAGTTTTCCTCATAAATGACGTAGAAAAAATAACCGTAAAACAGTAAACGCAGAACAAGCACATATTACGCATATATCTATGCGAGCTATAGGCTGATTATATATTAAGTTCCAGGGGCCCGTTTCACTAAACTTCGTACGACTAAAATGTTCTAAGTGCAAATTTAGGATCCTTCTGGAAATTTCAATTCATGGATGTACATGTATTGAGCATAGGCTGTATAATTATGCAGCCTATGCTCCATACATGTAAATCCAATAATTGTTTACAAGAAAACATTGTTAAAAGTGAAATTTACGTCATAATTTTGCACTTACGAACATTTTAGTTGTACGAATTTCATTGAAACGCACCCCAGTATGGCAAAATGCATGGACATACCTTTACGTCTAAGAAGGTTATGACCGTCAACATACTAAAACTGACCACGTAAACCGATATCTGATTAGCATACCTAAATGTATCTGTATTAAATTAATCTAATTACGCATATCGAAATATAAATTGCACGTAATTTGTGATTATATCAGCACAATATGTGAAACCTGTATAAAAAGAGCATACATGATGATAACTTGTAAGTCGCCCTGCGTAACAGTCAGAACATTTGGCCACGCATGCACTATGGCGCATTCTCGATTGGCACGACAGCGCTGGGCTACTGTTCTGTTTTCTAACGAGACTCAGTGCAAATTCAACGTCAGTTACGCCGATGGACGACCAGTGTTGTGTCGTTGAGGCAAACAAACCGATTCGGAGGTGGCAGCGTGATGGGGATGGTATCAACTGATTACAAAACTGAGTTGCACGTCATGCACGGACGTATAGTTGTCGTAACCTATAGCGACAACGTACTCCAATGGACGGTTGTTCCATTCATGAGGAATAATTGCCTGAATATGTACCACAAACAACGCGAGGCCCCACACTGCTGTTGTCAGCATGTAGTTCTTGTGTGAACACGGCGTTAACGTCGTGCCGAGGCCGCTACTTAGTCCGTACCCAAATCCGGTAGAACATCTCTGGGACGAACTTGGACGACGCGTGAGAGCCAGGGGGCCGTTTCACTAAACTGTGTACGACTAAAATGTTCGTAAACGCAAAATTATGAAGTCTGTAAATGTCACATTAACAATGTGTTCTTGTAAACAATCATTGGATTTACATTTATTGAGCATAGGCTGCATATGCAGCCTATGCTCGATACATGTAAATCCATCAATTGAAATTTACAGACTATTCTAAATCTGCACTTACGAACATTTTAGTCGTACAAAGTTTAGTGAAACGGCCTCCAGACCCATGCAGCCGCAAAACGCCGGTCCTTTGGAAGCTGCGCTACTAGAGGAGTGGGTACGGATACCACAGAACGTGACACGACGCCTGATTTACTCCATGAGGCAACGATGTGCTACCGTCGTAGCCGCACACGTTATTAACTGCATAACGTTGATTGAACTTGCGGCAGGCACTTGCATACACTTCCATATTTACGGATTACTTTTTGTAGCGGGCCCGCAGTCCGTCCACCATTCACCCCAGAAAACTTCAAACTGAGGTTTGAATTTTCTTGAGAACACCAACTCATTCCGTTAGCCAGGCTCAGGTATATTAGAGTAACGGCCCAAATAAATTAAAAAGTGTTCCGGTGCGTTGAGTCGGTTTCTTGTAACCAACGTGTAGATACATGTCTCTTGAACAAAGAATCGGATGTTGTTAGTAAAAGTTTGTAGCAAAATTCAAGATGACGTCAAAAATGACAGTTAGTTTTTTTGTATACTCCTATATGTTTTAACTCATCTGTATGAAATAAGGTAATTCTTTTAGGACTTTATTTAACAGCCAATGTAATCGCTATAGTTAGCGATATCGCTGGTATATTATACAACACCCTCAGCCATATTGGACGACATCTTTGTTTCATCGATGCGCATATATACTGATCAATTATACATTCTGAATGCATATTGATTGCTGGTTTTACATGGTCATGCAACTCATACATTACATAATTATGAACTTAATTAAATAATATATTAGTCAAGTGGATGTCTTTTAATTACCCCCTCGCCGATGGGAAAGAGGGGATATATCGTTAGTCCATGTACGTATGTACGTAGTAATACATTAAATGTTTAATAACTCATGAAGCGCTTCACCGATTTTGATAATAGTTGGCCACAATGTGTGTCTGTCTATGGATGGTGATTTGTTTTGCACGCGACTCACGTCCGACCGCTCAAGGTCAAGGTCACTGAAGACTTATGTTAACCTTATTTGTAAGGCAAAACTGTTTTAAAGAAAAGATTATTATTATCAGCGCTGCCAGCGAGGAGATTAGCTTCGTTTCACGATGTCATTTCTTGCACACATATATATTGCAATATTTCAAACGAGGTCAATGTCAAACGGTCAATTATGTGTCACAAACGTAAAACAAATGATAACAATTGGTGTGCGGTTGCACACTTTACAACTAGTTGGTGTATGTATACATACGCATGCACAGTGTTGCAATTGTGAGTGCTATTATATATTGCATTGTGTGGCTTGTTTAATACATGAAAGACGATGCAGTCAAGATGGTGTCCAATATGGCCACTAACTGTAGTTGAGATATATAACGATTTAAAAGAAGTCATTAACCAGAAATAATTTAATAAGGTTGATACATATATATCAATAGTTCATTGGCCACCTATTACATGTAACAAAACACAGTAAGCTCATTGTTCTAAGTTACACGTAGTGCAGTCACGTGTTAAGGTTCATACTAATACCACGCATGCAGTAACGGTAATGAACTCGTAAAAGCGATGTGCTGAAGTGATCAGTGGCGGATTCTGGGGGGGGGGGGGGGGGGGTGGCGGGCCCACCATGTCAGGACTCCAGATTTATTTTTGCAATTGAAAAGCTGTCTGATTCTGTAAACAAATAGCACGCACTGTCAAATAAGGGTGATATTATCAGATAAAGGTCTAGTTGCAAACGGCAACTCTTGTAATCGCAGTAAATTGTATACTTTTGCAACGTAAGTCATTTATTCATAGGCATCTATCTTGCCACGGAGCAGGTTTACGTCGTCTAACGTTATGTGACGTTGCCGTAAATAATTATTTCTAATGCACGTTTATGAAATTGTCGAAATGTGATTGGCTGATCGATCAATTACCTGCAAGTAAATCCACGATTTACACGTAGGTAACATGTCATGTGATGACATTGACATAAGTATATGTATTCGTACGGTGTAAATCGGCCAATATAGTGAGGGTGTGAGGGTCGTAATGGGTATACCCATATGGATTGGTATTTGGTTCATAAATCAGGAAAATTAGTTAGAAATGATGGTCGTACATTAGAATAGAGATAACCGTATTGAAATTTGTAATTTGGGGAGATACTCTGTGGATTTATGGTTGGAAACTTCGATTTACGTCCCCGCCTGCGGCGTCGCCGTAAATCGAAGTTTCCAACCGTAAATCCACCGAGTATCTCCCCAAATTACAAATTTCAATACAGTTATCTGCTAAGTAAATAATATTGTTTCATTCGCTTTCAAATTGCTGTCCGCAAGCCCATATACACTTTTCATCGTACATTCGCCATTTGGTTGCCGAATTTGCCCTGATGAATGATAACCGTCGCCCACATCGGGCTTGTCTTGTCACTGTGTACTGGGACGTGAGGGTATGGAGTGTATTATAGGAATGAATGGCGTTTTTGTGGAATTTATCGGGGTATAAACTTGGAAAAGTCGCGGGAATACTGGACGAAGGCCGGAAGGCCTCGTCCAGTATTCCCGCGACTTTTCCAAGTTTATATCCCCGATAAATTCCACAAAAAAGGCCATTCATTCCTTATAATTCCAGCATTTGAAATAAATTCATCAAGAAAATGTGTTTATTTTCCGTTTTCTTAAGAATTATTTTAACTGCGCCTGACGATTACGGAAAGTAGTTCGGCATGGGAGTTTACTGGGATATAAATTTTGGACAGAGACTTGTACGGGCCAATCAAATGTTAGGGAATTGTGTAAATATTTTTGTGCTGGAATTATTAGTGCAAGGTATTCCACGGGTTCAGTACGCTTACTGTGTAACTCTCTACTCCTCTTAGCTAAGTAACATCGTACGTAGCGGTTAGAGTCGTATTTATTTGACTAGGAGTGTATGGACTGGCCGTACTGCTTATAGGATCGTCTGGAAATTGCAATTGATGGATTTACATTTATTGAGCATGCAGCCTATGCTCAATAACATATGCTCAATAAATGTAAATCCAATAATTGCTTACAAGAAACCATTGTTAATGTGAAATTTACAGACTATCATAAATTTGCACTTACGAACAGTTTAGTTTAGTCGTACGAAGTTTAGTGAAACATTTAGTGAAACGGGCCCCAGATGCGGCAGAACCGGCTACTGTCAGACCCATATAAAATGACCAGGAATGTAATTCTTATTATAAATATATACGCAGGAACTATGCATTTCTCATAATGTAATGTCCGTTAATATGTTAAGGAAACACGCTTATCGCCCCTGATATCAGTGTGTAAAGTTACGTCTGATATAAAATGTATAATAATGTCTATCAATACGTGGGGTAATGGTGAATGAATGTTTATTTTGCAAGAAAAGGTCTCAGATGATGTCTCTGATATAAAGAACATTATGTGCCTACTGAGTGAGCATGTACCTTTAACGTTGGTTTGTGTGTGACAGTTAATTTGCTAGTGCCCGCTATACAGATATAATCATTTAGTAATATTTATTTTGCTGATAATGACTCGCGGTGTTATCAGTCTGTCTGCATATGCAAATGAGGCATTGTATTTTTTAATTATTTATGCTAATTAAATGCGCCACCTGAAAAAACTATATGATCGGTAAATCCGACAAATTCTTCCCGATGACGCCTGGATTGAAATTCAAAGTCCTTGACCCTGGGTATTGGTGTAGTATGCTTATTAATCACAATACATGGTGATAAATGTTTATATGAAGTTTCACATCATAATCTCAATTGGTAACACAGATAAATTCTAGAAAGGTTTAACGCAATGTTTAGTTTATTAGTCACAATCAATTTTTAGATTTTAATTTGAATTGAATTGAACTTGAAAAACTTTAACGTAAAACTTTAACACAAAATTTAAAGCAATTTGACATTGACCTTGGGCTCCTGAGCAGCATTGGTTGGGTATACAATGAAAATATGGAGGTGATCAATGTGTATATGAAGTTTCAAGTATATATCTCAGGCAATCACAGAGATATAGCAATTTGAAAAACTTTAACGTAAAACTCGGACGGCGGAAATTTACGTCTGATATAAAATTTATAATAATGCCAATCAATACGTGGGGGAATGGTGAATGAATGTTTATTTTGCCAGAAACTGTCTCAGAGGATGTCTCTGATGTAAAGAACATTTGTGCCTACTGAGTGGGCATGTAGCGTTAAGGCATTCTATATTATGGGGGTGGGGGGGGGGGGGGGGGGGCGGGGCTTCGCAAAACCATATTGTCATTGAGAAAAATTGAAATATAAACAACATCAGATGACAACTGACATACCCCTAATTTTGCACAAGAACTACTAATTTCATAAATTGTGTCTATAAACTGCTGCTGCACTCCGCGCCGGTGTAAAATGTTTCACGTCGAAATAGGCGCCGGATTACTGAAGAATTCCCATTCAGCTACAGGTGGAGGGGGGGGGGGGGTGTCCTATTTTCCAGCGAGTTTGCTAGGATGGTCCGGCCCCCCTCCCCCCCGGCTTTTTTTTGAAATCTAGATGTCCGGAAATGCACTTTCCTGTGTTTTACGGCATTTACATTCAGATTCCAACTGGTGGTAAACTGTCATCTATGTAAACTCCGTGGCAGAACGGGGTGGGGGGATGGTGGGTGTGGTGGGTGGTGGGTGGGTGGTGGGTGGTGGGTGGTGGGTGGGTGGGTGGGTGGTGGGTGGGTGGTGGGTGGTGGGTGGTGGGTGGTGGGTGGTGGGTGGTGGTGGGTGGGTGGTTGGTGGCAGGTTGCAACCCGGGAACCTACCCCCCTTCCAGATCCGCCCCTGCGCCTTTTTCGTCTAGTAACTGGCGCAAGGAATACGTTACAAATCTTCAACAATTAATATAACATAACCGGAAACTTATTTTTCTTCTTTTTTGGGGGGGGGGGGGGGTGGGGGGGGGGGGGTGGGGGGTGAGGCAGTCTTGAGGGCCCAAATGGTTCCGGCATGCTCCCCTGGAAATTTTTCAAATCTATGAGGCGTGAAACGCCATTTCCTGCATTCTCAGGGCCCAGTATTGATGGCCCAAAGGGCCTGATGTTGCTAGGGGGTTCGAGGGCATGCTCCCCCTGAACTTTTTTAAATATAAGAGGCGTGAAACGCCATTTCCTGCATTCTGCAAGTTTGAGGATGAGAATATGTACTTTATTACATAATTAGTAAGGGGCCTGGGGGCCGTTTCACAAGCTTCGTACGACTAAAATGTTCATAAGTGCAAAACTATGATAGTCTGTGAATTTCACATTGACAATGTTTTCTTGAAAACAATTATTGGATTTACATTTATTGAGCATAGGCTGCATATGCAGCCTATGCTCAATACATGTAAATCCATCAATTGAAATTTCCAGACGATCTTAAATTTGCACTTACGAACAGTTTAGTAGAACGAAGTTTAGTGAAACGGGCCCCAGGCCTCCACATACCCCCACTTCCTCCGCCCCTGATTATAGGAAGCTCGGTGTATCTGAGACAACGTGCCAAACGGCCGCCAGTCCCATGAGGCATGACACAGATTGCCTTAATATAAACCGAGGCAAGGGAGGTAATACTGTACGCTAAATAATAGCATTTATGTGTAGTACTGAGACGGTATTTTGTAGTACTAGATTGCAATTATTACAAAGCACTATCTCATCAAAGTTTAGCAAAGATAACTGCAAATTTATTCACGTTCTGAAAATGATCAGAAATTTAAAACAATCACTTAAATAGTATTAGTATAATGATATTTTGAAGGTAACCATATTAATAATAGAATGAAACGCCATAAGAAGCAACATTTAGTTAAAAGATTAACCAAATTCTTTAACGACTTTGTTTCATATCTCGAACGAAGACTAACATGTTTATTTGATTTTTGTATGCCCATTAATATTGGGTTTCTATTGTATATATGCATTTGTATTTGTATAGGGGGTCAGCCAGCAAAAGTCGAACACTAGTCTTGTCGGTATAATGGCCACCATTGGCGGCAAATATGGCTTCACAATTACGCATCGTGCTATTTATTGCACTCCCTGCCCACTCATTAGGCACACAATGTTTTTTTTTTTATAGGAATTCAAAAAGTGTATAGTTATGTCACTATTCCACCAGTTCTAAAAATTACGAGTGCCCGTTACACATATATACTGAGTCAAAAAAGAAAGTGTTCACTGTATATGTTGGTAGATTTTAGATGTACTGTCATGTCAAAGAATGGCATACGATATATTAAAATTTAGGGAAATATATGATAATTCCCGTACCTTGTTCATCACGTGTCTGAATCTTACCCTGCTGCCCAATTCATCCCAGAAATGCTGAATTGGGTTCATATCGGGTGATGAAGCTGGCCAAGGCCAAACGCGAACGTTTTTTTGGTCAAGGAAATTGCTGGTAATTCTAGCCGTGTGCTGCCTTGCATTATCCTGCATCAGGGTGCCTGGGCCGTGTCTCTGCAGAAAGCTAACCACTGCTGGCCGTAGAACGTTGTCGATATACGACTGTGCATTAATGTTCCCGCGAATGACAACCAATTCCGTCTTACGCCCGTCCATCATTCTTCCCCAAACTATGACGCCACCCCCACCGAATATATCCCTCTGCAGAAGGCACGAATCAGCGAAACCGCGACTCGTCTGTAAAGAGAACACTAGCCCAATGAGCACGTCGCCAACGCAAATGACGCCTGCCCCACTGCATTCTAGCGTTACAATTACCGTGATTTATTATCTGACCAACGTATGACCGACGTGGTCGGATTGGGTTACGGACATTTCTCAAACGGTTTATAACGGTTTGACCTGAAATTCCGTATTCTCTCGCGGTGCTCGACGCCGTTTTAAATCGACGTCGGTGATGCGTTAACGTAATAATTCCAGCACAAAGATATTTACACAATTCCCTAACATTTGATTGGTCCGTTGCAAGTCTCCGTCCAAAATTTATATCCCAGTAAACTCCATGCCGAACTACTTCCGTAACCGTCAGGCGCAGTTAAAATAATTCTTAAGAAAACGGAAAATAAACACATTTTCTTGATGAATTTATTTCAAATGCTGGAATTATAAGGAATGAATGGCATTTTTGTGGAATTTATCGGGGATATAAACTTGGAAAAGTCGCGGGAATACGGGACGAGGCCTTCCGGCCTTCGTCCAGTATTCCCGCGACTTTTCCAAGTTTATACCCAGATAAATTCCACAAAAAAAGCCATTCATTCCTATAATAAATCGATCTGTAAGGGCCGTCGTAGCTCTGGGTCTACCGATCCACTATGTCACCTGTCATTTGGAAACGCAGTTGGAGACGAAAAATGGTGTTTCGGTGGCAACCGGAGGCTCTAGCGACGGCCGTAGTGGTAGTGATATCTCACACATGTGTTGTGATTTCCTACTCGCAAAGTGTCAAAATAATGAGGTCAACCACCTTTTAACATTCGTGAACAAGTTTTACGACTTGCACGTGCAATTATGTCAAAACTACACATAGCACTATTCAACGCCACTGAAACATTGCAATATCGATATTATCATCATATGATAGGTCAATATCGCCTGAACTAATTGTGCAAGTTTTGTGACATATATTAATTTATTTTAGAAATTACAGCCAAAATAAAAGTGAACACTTTCTTTTTTGACTCAGTTTATAATTATTTAGTAATATTTATTTTACTGAGAGTGACGCGCGGTGGTAGTCCATATTTCACGAGTGCCGTTAGGCACGAGTGACATATTGACATTTCACACCACGAGATGAACATATATGTCATATTCATTGCAAAAATATGAATATTCTATTTATTATATACCGATCCATGGAAATTAGCAGTTTTTTTTAGACTGTATACGGTAATGAATGTGTATTTGCAGCCTATTTGCGCTATTTTACTGCTGATGCGCGTTATGAATATAGATAGCGGAAGTAGTCGTATTTTCACCGAAAGTTGTTTATTTCATCGATGAGAACATATGACTTTTATTTACGTATGGCTATGTATTTCATGGGTAGGTATATAATAAATACAGAGAATAAATAGTAATGTCCGTTAATATTTTAAGGAAACACGGTGATCACTCCTGATAACAGTATGGAAACTCCGATATATATAGTAATCCTAATCAGTACGTGGGATATAGACGAAGGAATGTTTATTTTGCCAGAAAATGTCTCGATCATATTTCTGATATAGAGAAGAGTGTGTCTACTGTATGTACCATTAATATACCATACCCATAGTCGATGGGTACTACAAAAAAAAAACTGTTTCTTTTGTTCGAGATTCAAAACAAAAGAAATCGTTAATATGAAGTTTGGTAATGTTCTTGACATCCGACGTAGAAGTTATAGCTTCTATCTCAATTATCAGTATGGCTAGCTTTACTAAATCACTACTAATAATATTTCTATAAATTTATTTAAATTAGTGTTCACTTGCAAGATCTTACTAATTTAGACATAAGTTGTTCTACCCTTCAATGAGGTGCTATTAAATAGTACTTGCAATCTAGTACTACGAAACATCATCTTAGTTATAAACATAAATGTTTTTATTTAGCGTACTGTATTACCTCCCTTGTCTCGGTTTATTTATAGTGTCCGATATATGCCCCCGATATATATGAGACACGGCATGTGATTTTGTACCTATTAGGCTAAGAACATGTGCGATATTTACGATATTTTCCATAAACATGGGCGGATTCGGGGGGGGGGGGGGGTGGGTTTCATGCCAAGTGCCATGTATTCCATGCATTTTTTGGTCGTTTTCTTATTGTTTCAAAATTTAAACGTTTTCAATCAAAAATCATGTCTAAACATACTGTGACGGTGTCAATATATTTGCTCCAAAATGTGCCAGAACGCAGGAAATGCGATGTAGATTTGCAAAATTTTCCGGGTGGGAATGCCCCCGGACCCCCCCCACCCCCCCCCCCCCCCCCCTAGCGCTCCCCCCCCCCCCCCCCCCCCCCCCCCCCACCCCCCCCCCTAGCGCTATCTCGATTATTTTGCAATACTTGACTATATTATCGAACGAGGCCCCCACCCCTAACCCGAAATCCTGGATCCGCGCCTGATAAATGACGTCGAAATATTCGTCATCTTCGAACGACACATGCATATATATGGCAGGGTTCGGACTATTTTCATATGCAAATGAAAGGCATTATTATTTAGAGAATAAATAGTAATGTCCGTTAAATTTTAAGGAACTCGGTCACCCGATATCAGTGTGGAAATTTACGTCTGATATAAAATGTATAATAATGCCAATCAATACGTAGGGGTTTATTTTGCCAGAAAATGTCTCAGATGATGTCTCTGATATAAAGAAAATGTTGTGCCTACTGAGTGGGCATGTACCTTTAAAAATAATATTTCGGACAGATTATAAAGTATGATCATTGCACATCAAAAATTAAATACAGATAATAAATAGTAATGTCCGTTAACATTTTAAGACAACACGGTTATCGCCCCTGATATCAGTATGGAAATACTATGATATAACCTGGATAATAATGCCAATCAATACGAGACGTACTGGTGAATGAATGTTTATTCCGCACAAACTGTCACAGATGATGTCTTTGATATCAATAATATGTTGTGCCTGCTGAGTGGGCATGTACCTTTATTATATTTTCTGCAATAAAAAAATATTTTCCGCAGTTTTTTTCGAGTACCCATGGGCATTGCAAAAACAAATGATAAACAGGGTTCTTTTGTTCGAGATAACAAACAAAAGTCGTAAAACTGATAATTTGGTTAAATGGTTTGCTAACAACATAGGACTTATTGCGTTTGTTTCAATTATAGCTATGGTTATTTTTATTATTATTTGTTTATATTTATCTTCGTAAATGTTCCTTCTACAGTCGGAATAATCTACATTACCTTTCAACATGTCTTCATAAATACATTTTTTATTCACTCTAAGCCACATGCGTGACACACGAGGTATACAACAGATTACATAATACAACGATGGGTACAAATACAAAATGCATATGTATAAGCTCACTAGTCATTATAACCATAAAGCATTTCTTAAAAAAATAGCTAAATTTCTTAATTGCTTTCCAGATTTTTTCTCAAATAGCTGTGCTAATTTTAAAATATTTGGTCTTCTAAAATAAAATGGCTTGATATACCGTTTTCATCATAGAAGCGGCACTCGAAAAGGAAATGAAACTCGTCACCGAGAGCACCAGCGCCACATTTGTTGCAGACCCTGCTTGCTCTCGGCACACCTGTCCATCTACCAGTTCGACCGCCAGTCTATGATTACAAGTTCGAAATCTGGTCAATGTTTTTCTTAACCTTTCCGTGAGATTAATTAAATATGTTTCTAATCCAAACTCTGTTTTAAAGATTCTATACGTAATTCCACGTGAAGATGAATCGATGCTGATCAACCATGACTGAATAAACTGGTTCTGAAGCTGAGCCCAATTCTGGGTTTGTCGTCGAATCCGCGGGTATTCCGGATACACCATGGACACGTTATAGATGAGCTCTGGCCCAGATATAATCCTGAAAGCAAGCAAAATATAATGTAAGAGTTGACGACATTCGATGCTAAGGGATAGTATCACCTCATATCATATACAGTACACATTATACATTATGTTTTCTTGTACACAAAATGTAAATGCTTGGATTTAACGACGGCACTGGCTCGATGTTCTTGCATGTCGTCTCCCAATAACGGGAGAAAGGAATGAGGTGAATACAGAGGAAACCGGCCCCAGGGGCCTAGCTCTTATTAGAATAGTCTCCTCTGGTTCTTTAACGTGCCCAGACTCTCATTCAGATCTGATACACGGGACCACCTTCTAAAGTCACCATCCGAAACGACTAGTAGAGCAGGAAATATTTCAGAAATACTGACGCCCTTGAACTGAACCGTGAATCGAACCCGGGTCGCCAGCGTGGCAGTCCGACGGTGTTACCGCTCGGCCACGGTCTGTTCTTCTTGTAACCAATTATTGGACTTACATTTATTGAGCATAGGCTGTGCAGCCCATGGTCAATACATGTAAATTCATAAATTGAAATTTCCAGAATATCCTAAATGTGCACTTATGAACATTTTAGTCGTACGAAGTTTAGTACTCATATGAACGTGTTTACCTAATGCTACCATTTGTGACCTACCTGTACACATTATTACATGTGAACAAGTAAAGATTTCCCAACATCGGTAAATGTTATTCAAAAATTAAATCTTGCACATACGAATTTCTTGGGGGCCGTTTCACTAAACTTCGTACGACTATACAGTTCGTAAGTGCAGATTTAGAATAGTCTGTAAATTTCAATCAATGGATTTACTTTTATTGAGCATAGGCTGCATATGCAGCCTATGCTCAATACATGTAAATCCAATACATTTAATTGTTTACAAGAAAACATTGTTAATGTGAAATTTACAGACTATCATAATTTTACACTTACGAACATTTTAGTCGTACGAAGTTTAGTGAAACGGCCCGAAGATAGTTAGTTGTTCGTCTACTTGAATATACCGTATTTCCAATATTCCACCACTGGCTATTTCAGAATATGTTGATATCATTAATACAAAAGTTGTTGAAGATATGTGCTTCATTAGTCGTATTAAAAAATATGACAATTATTGTATAACGGAAGCATATACCATACTATCATATATGGCTTCAACTCGAGAAATGGGGCTTATGCGATTTGTGACCAGTGCAGCTCCTGATCAAATATCACACTCCTGTAGCCTGATAACGATCTGTATCGATTGTTAAAAGCACGACGGATGTTTCATTGATGGAATAGCGAGCAGTGCAGAGCCTGGTCAGACTGTGCTGATCTGGATCTACACAGATCACAAAAACCAGTCTCCAATTTCTCCAGTCAGAGCCATACATTTAAATTACAGTGAAACCCATCCAATCTAAACGCCTGGGGGCCGTTTCACTAAACTTCGTACGACTAACATATTTGTAAGTGCAAAATCATATAAACAATTAGTGGATTTACATTTATGGAGCATAGGCTGCATATAAATCCATAAATTTAAATTTCCAGACGTTCCTAAATTTCCACTTACGAACATTTTAGTAGTACGAACTTTAGTGAAACGGGCCCCTGGTGAGTATCATTGTGGTGGCATGATTAGAGAGGTTTTCGCTTACCTTCAGACTGTAGAACTGTAGTGTTTGTACATCTTTGACACCATAGCGATGGAACTCCAACGAGTGACAGTCTAAAATGATATCACGAGCCTGCTCTGCTAGTACATATAGCATAATAACATATGGGCTAATGTTCTCATTCAAGGCTAGGAAACGCGTAGGAATTCAGCGGGTATTCGGTCAAACCAAGAATCCCACATGCCAGGTCATATATTTATCCCGTCAACACAGTATGATTTGCCGTGAAACACGGTGCCGTGAAACATTTTTGATATCCTGTCAATACGACCTAATCACTGCGTATGAATATGTGCGGTTGTCATACTAGTTGATTATCCGATTTTGATGATGCGGCTGGGGATATTTTTGGCATTTAAAAGCTATTTTTAGTGTTGGCGGGATAAATAGAATAGTATGTTAGTGCCGTGAATGGGACAACATATCTGGCGCGGTACGGAAACGGGGTGGGCGAGGCTCCCCCGTTTCCTACGCCTTGCCATATAGTTTTTTCCATTAACGGCACTAACCTACTATTCTCTATATATATGTACGTATATAATAAATCACATTTAAGCCATGTGATTGTGTTCCTAAGAAGATGTGCGATTTGTCATAAAACATATTTACAGAAACTGTGATATGTTAAGTAAATGACGTCGAAAGTTGCCTTCGACGTCATCAATGAATTCCGCGTTTGCGTGTCAATGTCATTTATAGAATATATTTTAAATTTGGCAAATACTTTTTATAATTCCAGCACAAAAATATTCACACAATTCCCTAACATTTGATTGGTCCGTAGCAAGTCTCTGTCCAAAATTTACATCCCAGTAAACTCAAATGCCGAACTATTTTCCGTAACCGTCAGGCGCAGTTAAAATAATTCTTAAGAAAACGGAAAATAAACACATTTTCTTGATGAATTTATTTCAAATGCTGGAATTATAAGGAATGAATGGCCTTTTTGTTGAATTTATCGGGGATATAAACTCGGAAAAGTCGCGGGAATACTGGACGAGCTTCCGGCCTTCGTCCAGTATTCCCGCGACTTTTCCAAGTTTATACCCCGATAAATTCAACAAAAAGGCCATTCATTCCTATAGTGAAAAATCGCACATCTTCACACAATGAGGGCACACACGCATATATTTCATCTATACGCTATATAGTTGCATACCACTTACGCGTATTTCAACCGAACTGTTATAAAATATTGGTGAGGTTGGTGACATGTAATTAAGGAATAAAACCATGGGCTGTTGCGTTTACTGGGGTTCATAATACATTTGGTCTGTTTAAAGTAAGCAGACGAAATGTATTGTACTTCCCACTAAATGCAACAGTCCATGGTTTTATTACTTATATTTACACCGCATTTTCTGACACTTTCAAAAATTTAAATAACCAAATATGGCGTTAAAATTAACAATACTCTTGTTTTACGTCATTTTGTCCCAATTCCTGGAACAGCGACTTTGCGAAATTTAACCAATCAACAACATCGCGCTATGTCACGTGTGTGTAATGTATTTTATTTGGATGTAAACGCAATATGTCGAAAGGGCGCTTGCATTATGAACTCATTATAGAAGGTGTAAATATTCCGTTATATCCTCTGAGAAAATGTCACAACGTTTGATATTGTGGCTTGCGATTTCTTTTATAAAACCAGTATGGATTATTAACTGTTGACTTGTCTTATATATTTAATCTGATTTATTATATACGTACATTCGTTTCCCATTGAAACGAAATGGAACGCAAACCGTCAATATATTGACGTATCGTGAGTTCATATTGGTCAGTGCCAGAACTACGTTTCACTGAACAAAATAGTTCCTTCTAAATCACCACTCATTTGTTTTTTATTTGTATTTTGTATAGTTTGAGGCGCATCTAAATTGCGAGTGATGCACGTATATAGCAACAACAAAATGATTGTTTGATTTGTATGTTGATATATGCCACTTGTTCCGTCGCACAACGATATTGCGCTCGTGAAGACGCCCAATATCGCACGCTATGAAACGCGTTGATAAATCCCCATACAAACCAAATAACATATAAATAATTCTACACTGACGCATTTAATACAACATACATACGGTGTGTCTCCATTTGGGAGTTAGCCCCCTTCTTCCACCGACCTCTTCACTACTATATGTGGATCTAACTGGAGAAATGGGGATTATGGGTTTTGCGAACAGCGTAGATCCAGATCAGCCTGCGCATCCGCGCAGTCTGATCAGGATCTACACTTCTCGCCATGCAATAAATAAAACACCCGTCATGATTCTTCTAACAAGCAATATAGATCGTTATCAGGTGACAGAAGTGTGCTATTTAATCAGGAGCTACACTGATCACAAATCCCATAAGCCCTATTTCTTCAGTCACAGTCATATATACATACGGTGTGTCTCTTCACACGGAAATGTTCCCTCCAAGATGTAGTCAAAGTTGGCGACATTGAAGTACATAACTCCACCAATCGGCACCGGGTCTTCGCCGTTTATCTTAAAGGTTTAACCACACTCAATAATCAGATATTCAAAAGTAGTACGTAAACAAAATAAGCCAGATGTGTTATGCAGCAGACACTCTTTGCTTGCAGAAACCGGCATAAGGGGTCGGCTTGTGGACGTCTAACATGCATACAGGCGGATTTTGAATTGGAGACCACAGGCACTTTGTGCTGTGAATTACAAAACCTTCGTTTAAATCATCATCATTTCTGTAAATCACTTAGAAAGTTGACGACATTATCAGAGAAATTCCGCAGTTGCTCTGAGAAAGTCGTCAATTTTCGACGTCATTTATGGAAAATATTCCGTTCTGATTTTGCCACCCCCCCCCCCCCCCAATGCAGCAGGTTAAATGCGGGATCGAACCAAATCGATAAATACTGTTCATGAGACACACGTATGCTCCAACTTGTGAGGTACATCCTCACATGGCGTGTCTCGGATGGTGATGGCCAGAAATTCGGCCGATGTTCCAGTGACGTACCTTTAGCCGTACGTCTGGGTGATTATCGTTAGTCAATCTCAGACTGTTTCCGCCTGAAATATGAACAGAAATAGTAGATGGCACTTACTGGTTATGAGAATAATGGGGTATATTTAATGTACATGTATTTATAGACCTTGTTCCGTTAATTTAACCTGTGACTACACTCAACGAATCCATTTCGTTGTGGCGAGTTTCCTATCCCTTATGGATGTGTTTATTTCACGATGTATATCTGGATCATACGGAGCCCAGCAGGCGACATAAATTTTTGTTATTAATTCGTTCCCACGAAATAACAATTCGTTCCTTCAATTTGACAATTCGTTCCCTCGAATTAACAATTCGTTCCCACGAATTAACAATTCGTTCCCACGAAATGACAATTCGTTTACTCAATTTAACAATTCGTTCCCTCGAATTAACAATTCGTTCCCACGAATTAACAATTCGTTCCCGTGGGAACGAATTGTTGTTTCGTGGGAACGAATCAATAAACATTCTACGTCTCCTGCGGTGCTCCGTAGGATCATGCCTGGATGAGCTGCCATAATCCGAGAATAATTCACACAAGAGGTCAGTGGAAAAACGATGCTACGACTCTTTATAGGCATAGCCCCAATTATTCCAGTGACACATTCACGGTTGAGTTTGGACGAGTTTTGGTCTAATGTTTCAAATGGAAGAGTAAAACTCTACAAATGTAAGCATGCACAAACTATCTGAGTGTTCGGATTAGAGAAGTTCAATGACAGTACTTTACATTGTTGTTGCGCTTGCATTAACATACACAGCAAAATGTGTTACATATGCAATTCATATGAACAAAACATATGCTGTTCATATGTAAAACAAATGAAAAACATATGAATTGCATATGAAATTCATATGAAAAGAGCACATATTAATTTCATATGACGTTCATATTAATTTCATATGAAGAAATTTCATATGCCATTGAATAATTTGCATATGAATTTCATATGAAATTTCCATATGAAATTCATATGTCACATATGAAATTGATATGAAAACCGCACATATGATTTGCATATAGACTTTTCATATGAAATTCATATGAAAAACACATGACATTCATATGTGCACATTTTGCAGTGTAGCTTATAAATCTACATGTACATGTGGTTTCAACATCGTTATTACCCAGATGCAGATAACTGAACGGGTCAGTGGAATAAGGGGGCAAACTCCTTGAGGGAGTTTGCCCCCTTCTTCCACTGACCCATTCAATCATACTTGTGTTCATACGCGTTTCAACTTACTGCTCCAATGGATGGAAAATCGAGCGTATCCCACGAAATCCAAATCATCTAAGTTGGTCCCCTGCAAGTGTGCTTCGTACATCGTGTTGGGGCTAAGACCCCGGATGATGGCTGCGCCGTGGTTATTGGTTACGTTCACCATCTTGAATGATGATGACATGTCCAGGGCGAATCTGTCCCAATACCGGACGGTCAGGCGCTGTGAACGAAAGATGACGGTGTAAAATGTTTAACGTTGAATTAGGCGCCGGTGCGAAAAGCAGCACCGGTGAAATGGCGCTTTGCACGAAGCATATACTTTTGATTTCAGAAATGGGGAGAATAGATGTTCATGCTGGTGCTGCATTCGGCACCGGCGTAAAATGTTTCACGTCGAATTAGGCGCGGGATTCCTGACAAATATGTGTTTATACGAAAGTTCTAAGTTGAACTGAGTGGCATCTCGTCAGGAAACCGGTGCATTTTAAAAATGAAACATGTTACGCCGGCGCGGACCGCATAACCAGTGAAATGGTGCTTTGAACAAAACACGTTACCTGTGACTGGAAAACAGTGGAGTACAGTTGTTAACACTGTAATCGTCAGGAATCCTGACGAATTCTCATTCAGCTACAGTCAGATTATACTGCAGAAACAGATTTCTTCTAAAAACGGCTGCAAGAAATTTGCACCAGTTACTAAGCAAAAAATAAGTCGAATAAAAAACAACATCGAATTAGACGCCGGATTCCTGTCAAATTCCCATTCAGCGGCATGCAACACAATTATACTGCATGAATACACTTTCGTCTAATAACCCGCGCATTAAATGTGTGCGTGTTACCAGACTAAAGATGCGTTTATACGATAGTACTAATTAGAGGTGAGTGGCATCTCGTCAGAAAACCGGTGCATTTTCCGACGTGAAACATGTTACGCCGGTGCGGACTGCAACACCAGTGAAATGCCGCTTTGAACGGAACATGCTACTGTGACTGGAAGAAAGTAAAGTACAGTTGTTAACACATGTGCTTCACTCCGAAACGACGTAAAATGTTTAACAACAAAATAGGCATACATGTATGCAGCCTATGCTCAATACATGTAAATCCATCTATTGAAATTCATAGACGATCCTAAATTTGTGCTTACGAACATTTCAGTCGTACGAAGTTTAGTGATACGTGTATTCATCTCGGCTCGGAAACAGTACTAGTAGAATTACGGGGCTAGCCTCGAAATTCCTAGTATGCGTTTCCCAGCCTCGCCTGACAGCATGACGTGTGGCTGTGATAGGAGAATCGGGTTCATAGCTTTTGCGACCAGTGTAGATCCAGATCAGCCTGTGCAGCCGCACAGTCTGATCAGGATTAGCACTGTTCACCATTCCATTTCATCAATGATACACCAATCATATTTCTAACAAGCAATACAGTTTCACTAAACATCGTACGAATACAAATGTTCGTAAGTGCAAAATCACGATAGTCAGTAAATTTCACGTTAACTGTGCTTTCTTGTAAACAATTATTGGATTTACATTTATTGAGCATAGGCTGCATATGCAGCCTATGCTCAATACATTTAAATCCATCGATTGTAATTTCCAGACGATCATAAAGTTGCACTTACGAACATTTTAGTCGTACGACGTTTAGTGAAACGGGCCCCAGATCGTTATCAGACTTAATGAGTGTGCTATATTTGATCAAGAGGTACGCTGGTCACACATCCCATAGGCGCCATTTCGCCAGTGACAGCCACATATTAGACACGCCATGATTGTGATTTTGTACCTTCGGACATCTGCGTAATTTCATTAAATACGTTTACAAAGTTTACAATATTTTTCATAAATATAGTCAAAAGTTGACAAAATGTTCAGAGTACATGCGGAATATAATTCCGCATGCACTCTGAAAATTTCATCAACTTTCTACACCATTTACGGAAAATATTGTACATTTTTCAAACGTAGTTCATGAAATTAAGCCGAAGGTACAAAATCACATGGCATATCTCATTATTATGACACGACACTCGCCTTATAGTTATACTGTGGGAGTGCAGGTATTGGTAGCTGGGCGTTCGGCAGCTCGGTAGGGAGGGGGTCCCATTGTACCATGACAGCATCGGAACCTAGCTGTCGCATGTCCACACCAACTGCAGAGAGAAGTTCCCGGAATTGATTTACAACTAACTGCGATATTGTTTTATAAATGACGTCGAAAGTGGATAAAACCTTCATATCACAATAAAATTCAATAAGCTAAAAGAAAACGGTGATAGTGCAGCCGTATGTATGAAGGCTATATGAAGGCTATAGACATTACTACGAAGGCTATGTACATTACATGTATAATTAAAAGCCACTATTCATCAGTGGGTGGTTTTTGAACAGTTTGTGCACCCTGAGCGGGCATGTACCTTTAATACATGTTTATATTATAGGAATGAATGGCCTTTTTGTGGAATTTATCGGGGTATAAACTTGGAAAAGTCGCGGGAATACTGGACGAAGGCCGGAAGGCCTCGTCCAGTATTCCCGCGACTTTTCCAAGTTTATATCCCCGATAAATTCAACAAAAAGGTCATTCATTCCTTATAATTCCAGCATTTGAAATAAATTCATCAAGAAAATGTGTTTATTTTCTGTTTTCTTAAGAATTATTTTAACTGCGCCTCACGGTTACGGAAAGTAGTTCGGCGTGGGAGTTTACTGGGATATAAATTTTGGACAGAGACTTGCTACGGGCCAATCAAATGTTAGGGAATTGTGTAAATAGTTTTGTGCTGGAATTATATAGTATATAAACAGCGTCGCAATATGCGTTGAGGCGAAAGGAAGTGCTTTCATTGGTAGAGAAATTAAGGAAACTAATAAATATATAATTCTGTTACTCGGAATGGTGCCCATTGCTCAAACTTTCATGTTATACTATATCAAGGTGTATGATCACGTGATAGTAACAACAACAACAAGTACTGAAACTTCCAGAATCCACCTAATTCAAAGTACGTATTCTTTTATATTGTCCTTATTACGTAACGGATATTGATGAAACATGGCACATCAAACGCGTCTTGTTAAGCTGCATTTGGTGATATTGTATTTTCGCCCAAACTTGTGTCTTTTTTGCGACGAATCGATTTCCGTGTCTAACGAACTGCATGGACCAGCAAATGCAGCTCTTGAAGACGCGTTTGCTGCGCCATATTTCATGAAATTCCGTTGCATATTAAGGACAATATAAAATAATACTTACTTTAGAGTGGGCGACGTTGTTGTTGTAACCACGTGATCATGCTTGTAGTCTTGCAGTAAACATGTAGTCATAACATGGGGCTGTGATTGGAGGAATGGTGATTTTTGGGCTTTACGACCAGTGTAGATCTCGAGCAGCCTGTGCATCAATGAAATATCCGTCAGGCTTTTAACAAGCTATGTCTATCGGTATCAGGCTATATGAATAATGCTATAATCTGGCTCTAACCTGGCCACAAATCCCATAAGTCCCATTTCTCCAGTCACACGCACCTATTACCATCATAGTAATCGGGATTATAATTACGCAGATAGCGAGCATACCCGAATTGTATGGCTGTCTCGCAGGGCGACTTCGCCCTGCGTGACAGCCAGACAATTCGGGTTAACAGCTAACAAACCCGTTTCCAAATTGTCGACACAGACATGTTCACAGCAAGCGCCATCCACCCACTGGTAGCTTGTGCAATTCGGCATGTCACATCCTTCATTAGAGCACGCCATCGCCATCGGATTCGGTCCAGGCGTACACACACAAATCGAGCACGGACTCTCAGCGAACGGATGAAACATTGCGCCAGTGGAAAACTGGAGGCCGTTGAAATCTGTACACGTTTCGTTTCCTGAAATATGTTTCTTGGATATACCAGGGTATGTGATCACGTAGTCTATTGTTTACACTGCAGTAATGGCGGCGCCCATGAGGTTTCAGGTAAATCGTATTTTACATCAATTCGACTGCGGTTTCTTCTTTTTAATGATGACCATGTTCCCGCCGTTAATACATAACGTTCTGCACGGAAAGAGATTGTGTCAAGCACCCTTACAACAACGCAGGATTATTATACTGAATTTATTACATTATCACAGCCTGTAGACTCCCCAGGGTGTCCGTTTTAGAGAAATTCCACTATAAAACATATAGATATCCACTTCAAGATACGCGTGTGCGCTTTGTTATCATGAACATACATTATCAACGGAGAAAAAGGGCAATGGCCATTATCAACATTAAGCGCAGCTAACTTTTCTCTGTGTCCGGTTTAGAGAGGTTCCACAGTGCAATGAAATCTCTCTCCATCGGACACCTAGTGGGACCTCCCAGGGTGTCTGGTTTAGAGAGGTTCCACTGTAATGGGGACCTCCCAGGGTGTCCGGTTTAGAGAGGTTCCACTTTACATACCTCCGCCATCTGGGCAGACATATCCGCAGCATGTTCCGGGTTGTATGCGGTAGTTTCGGCATGCTGGTTCCTCGCAGGCTTCGTTGGAGCATGACATGGCGTCGGGGTTGGCGAGACATTCACACACGGTGCACGGATCGTCTGGGTCCGGGTGGTACAGTTGGCCCACTTCCACAACGTCCCCACTGATGTCTAGACACTCTGACTTCGTCTCGTCTGAATTACAAGGTGTATGATCACGTGTTACTAACAACAACAACAAGTACTGAAACTTCCAGAATCCATCTGATGCAAAGTACGTATTCTTTTATAGTGTCCTAATTACGTAACGGATTTTGATGACATATGGCGCATCAAACACGTCTTGTTAAGCTGCATTTGGTGGTTTCTGTATTTTCGCCCAAACTTCTGTCAATTTTGCGAATAATCGATTTCCGTGTCTACCGACACGGAAATCGATTCTTCGCAAAAGCGACATAAGTCTGTGCCGACCTCCCTGGACCACCAAATGCAGCTCATGAAGACGCGTTCGCTGCGTCATATTTCATCAAAATCCGTTTCATATTAAAGAAAATATCAAATAATACTTACTTTGGAGTGGGCGACGTTGTTGTTGTTGTAACCACGTGATCATGCTCCTTGAATTTTATATATATATATATGATCATATATGAGACAAAACCACAGGTTCTTGAAGAACGGTTCATATTTCGGTGCTAAATGGTCTATTTCGGTATATCTGGTTGTTTAGGCGCATTGTTATCAACATACAATTTACGTCACCTCCCGCGAGTTAGTACGCGTATAAGTACGGGCATTTACGGTATTTTGACAGTATAAAGGGATCCGAAAGTTCGGAAGGTGAACGTGTAGATAAATGACGATTTCTGTCGTGTGTAATGAGTGAGCATTAGTAGTTGTACACAACTATGTAAATTACCCAAAACCAACGAAATCCGCCCAAATCTACCCAAAATCCATCAAAATACCAATATGACACCAACATACTGACCATCTGTTCAAGCGCTTGTGGACACGTGAGTTTGTAATTCCTGTGACGTCGAAAAGTGACGTAATTTTCATATCAAATTCTATCTCGCATTAGCTCTGAGTATTTTGTCAACTTTAGACGTCATTTGCGAAAAAATATCGTAAATTTGTAATTAATTTTCGGGAGATATCGCACATCTTCTTAAGTACAACATAGCATGGCTTGTCTCGTATGTGGCTGTGCCTGGAGATAAGGGGCTTCAGGGATTTGTGACCAACGTGCATGTACCTCTCGATCAAATAGCACACTACAGTAGCCTGGCAACGATTTATATTCCTTGTTAGAAACATGATGCCTGTATCAGTGATGAATTGGCGAACAGTCCTGGGGTCGTTTCACTAAACACAAGTACGACTAAAATGTTCGTAAGTGCAAATTTATGATCGTCTGGAAATTGTAATTGTTGGATTTACATGTATTGAACATAGGCAGCCTATGTTCAATAAATGTAAATCCAATAATTGGTTACAATTACACATTGTTAATGTGAAATATACAAACTATCATAATATTACGAACATTTTAGTCTTACGAATTTTAACTATAAACGGCCCCAGATCCTGATCAGACTGTGCGGATGCATATTGAATTTAGCATGTAGCATCATGTGAGACACAGTGCCTTTAACAAATAAAAATCACAGAGTAATGTGTACATGCAAAAACATTCGTCAATCTACATAATATCACTGAAGCTGACGTTGCGAACGGTAACTCTTGGCGGACGGTGCGGTAGTAGATTGCAATAGTGTTCGCAATTAAAGCTGACTCGGCTGATTTCTGAGTACGGTTACCAACAATTAGCGTATACGATATAATTATACTTCAGTACACATAGTTGAATATCAAGAACGTACTTGACAAATGGCATACATGTAATATGAATCTCGTTACCGCAAATGACCTAAAACATCATAAGAGCTTTCAAGCACATATATTTTCTAACTTGTTCAGACTTTCTTTAAGTAGTGAATAAGGCGGCATACGGTCGAAATGTCAGCCGCAATAGCTCAGTGGTAGAGCATCGTACTATGGATCGAAAGGTCCTGCGTTCCAATCCCGATACTGGCCGATTCGGCGTGTCCTTGGGCAAGACACCTTCGTGATAGCCTAGTCCTATCGGATGGGGACTTAAATAGTCGGTCCCGACATGCAAGGTCATCGAGCCAGTGCCGTCGTTAAATCAAAGCATTTACATGTATTTACATACGGTCGAATATGATAATGCCAATGCAATATACACAAGATCTGACATGAGTGATGGTTTAATATGATATTTATTATACGAGTTTACTGATCTCATAAGAAACGAGGCTATGCCGAGTGTCTTATGAAATCAGTCAGCGAGTTTAATAAATCTCATATTAAATCAACACAAATGTTAGATTATGTTTATTGCATACTCACATCAGCACACATTGAAGAGATACTGTTCACCAAATGTGTTTTCTGTAACTGGCTAATTTGCTTATTTATTACACTAGTGCAATATGATTTTTATTACACGGTGTCAATAAACTGCGAGTGCCAATTTTATGCAATGAAATCCATTTAATTATCTTGACCACATACAACCAAATTAATAACGACTGCATATATATAAGAGATTATATGATTATGAAAGGTATGCAGGATTATTATACTGAATGTATTACATTATCACAGCCAGAATGGCTGTGATAATGTAATAAATTCATCATAATCAAAAGTATTAAATTTAAACTAATTTGAAAATTCTCCGTCAAAGTGTACTTAGCAAGATAAATATACTTCGCAATTTTGGTGAAATATGCTACAGGCCCGATTAGACTTACCGAGGCATGTATATTCACAGCAGCTTCCATTTACCGTCACATAATTGTTACATGACGGAAATGAACACGCAACATAGGAACACGACATCACATAGGGGTCTTCTACGCACCTGCACACTGTGCAGTGGTCGCTGGTGTAGGGGTGGTATTCGTCACCAATTGGAACCACAGTCCCGTCCTGGTCCGTGCAGTTGGTGCGCACCTCTGAAACGTGGCCATGGCTGGATAAATGTGGCTTATGGGATGTGTGAACAATGCAGATCCTGTTCAGACCGTGTAGATACACAGGCTGATCTGGATCTACACTGATCTAAAAAGGTAGCCCTGGTCCATGCAGTTTGTACGCATATTTGTAACGTGGCTGTGGCTTGATACATGTTGCTTATGGGATTTGTGACCAGTGTAGTTCAGCGGCTCGTTTAATTTCACTAAACTTCGTACGACTAAAATTAAGTCTGTAAATTTCACATTAACATTGTTTTCTTCTAAACAATTGTTGGATTTACATTTATTGAACGTAGGCTGCATATTTTCAATAAATGTAAATCCATCAATCGAAATATCCAGACGATCCTAAATTTGCACTTACGAACATTTTAGTCTTACGAAGTTTAGTGAAACGGGCCCATGGTCTGTTTGTATGCAGGTTTGACACGTGGTTGTGACTGGAGAAATGTTGCTTATGGGGATGTGACTAGAGAAATGGGGCTTATGGGATTCATGACCAGTGTAGCTCCTGATCAAACAATACATCCATGTAGCCTGATAGTGATAGTGATACATATTGCTTGCTAGAAGGATAACAGGTATTGCATTGATGGAATGGCGAATAGTGCAGATCATGATCAGACTTTACAGATGATTCACAGCCTGATCTGGATCTACATTTGTCTCACAGGTAGTTCTGGGGCCCGTTTCAATAAACTTAGTACCTCTTTTCTGCACGACGAGGTTGACTTTGTGAGAGACGATCAGCTGCTTGTTCTTCTCGGCAACACATTCGTACACGCCGCTGTCCGACGGCTCGGGCTGTCGGATCTCCATGGAGCCGGCTGCATGGTAATGGATGGATGGATGGATGGATGGATGGATGGTAATGACAATGCAAATGACATGCAGAAAACCCCATGCAAAAAGCAAATTATTTATAACAAAATTTTGAAAATCCCAATAAAAATATTTGTTCATAAATGATCAAGTTCATGTAATAAACTAATGATAAAACAAATCACTTAAACTTAATATAAATAAATATAAAGACAATTACATATTTCAACTAATTAAAATGTTCAAACCTTTCTAACTTTTTTAACATTTGTTATTTTTACATACGGTTTACAGCATTTATTTCATATTATCAAATTGTATTATTTACAAAAATAAAACAAAATTTTTTCATATGACTTTAATCTTGAAACTGTAACAGTTGTTCGGAGTTACTAAACATCAACATCATTCCAATCCATATACAAGCAGAACTAACAATATCAACACATTCCGGTGCTGTATACACTACATGAACATATGGACCCCCTGCGCAATATGTGTCAACTTCTATTATGTCAAAATACTATAGCACTGTGCTCGAATTCAAACAGCTTGTTAGGCTGATCTTGAGATGTTGCTACAGCTGTTCTACAGCTCAGGCTCAGACAACCAAATAGCTTGATTGCGAGTTGGTATTGCCAAAATATGTTCAGAAACGTTGATAAGAAGGGCAAGATTAACGCAGGCGGTTGTGTACACAACAACAATGGCCCAAAGTGTTGAAAGCATGCCCACTCCAAAGTAAGTATTATTTGATATTGTCGTTACTAGGCAACGCATTCTGATGTAATATGGCGCAGCAAACGCGTCTTCATGAGTTGCATTTGGTGGTCGCGGGAGTTCAGCACATACATCGATTATTTTCAAAAACGACATAAGTTTGGGCCAAAGTACCAAGACCACCAAATGCAGCTTAACAAGACGCGATTGATGCTCCAATATTTCATCAATATAAATTACATAATAAGGACAATATAACAGAATACATACTTTGAATCGGATGGATTCTGGAAGCTTCAGTAATTGTTTTTGTAACCACGGGATCGTACACCTTGACCGGGCAGGTGACGTCGAGTCGGCAATACTTACTAATGGAAACAATAATCCGACCGGACCTGAAGCCTCGTGTCCCAAATATTTCGTACGTGCTGTTCTTTATCCAGACTGCCCCTTCCCTTTCACGCACCTCCTCGTCGTTGTAATACGCATTGCATGGCATATCCACAGGCCCCCGGTACCGTATGGGGATATCGGGCTCAACAACGATGTTTTCCGGCGGTAGGTGGGCGAATTTCAGGGCGGGTAATCCCCGATCTACAACCACATTCAAGTGGTTATTGAGCCGCGTCGCGAGATAACCTGTCTTCGGCAGTCTGACGACATCACGAGATATGATATAAAGAATAGTAGGTTAGTGCCGTGAATAGGAACAAATATATGGCAAGGCTTTGGAAACGGGATGTGTGAGACTATGCCGAGCACACCCCGTTTCCGTGCCGCCCCACCAGATATTTTTCCCATTCACGGCACTAACCTACTATTCTATTTTTCCCGTCAATATTACAAATAGCTTTAAAATGCAAAAAAATAACCACAGCTGCATCTCCAGGATATCAAAAATGTTTCACGACACCGTGATTCACGGCACATATGCCCTGTGTTGACGGGATAACTTGTTATTATGTGGTTGTGACTGGAGCCTATGGTGACTGGTGACCAGAGTAACTGCTGATGAAATAACACAATCATGTGACATTATAACGGTCTAATTTGTTTGATAAAAGCATGACGAGTGCTTCATTGATGAAATGGTGAATAGTGCAGATCCTGATCGGCGTGTGCGGGTGCACAGGCGGATCTGAATCAACACTACATTTCTACATTCATAGCCAAATATACATAGCTCTGCTTGTATGGTCAGCCATTATGTTTCCCCATAAATCAATCAAACACTCAATTCTTATTTAGACAATCATCAAAGTATAGTTTCTTGGCAAATGAGGAACAATGAGTTTAATTAAATAATGCATGTTTGTTTATATTCCCAAGTATTGTGTATTAACTGCTACCTATCTACTGACCAATTTCAATATTGATTTTCAAACCAACCAATCAATATCACATACTGCAGTAAGTTGTCCAATAATAGAGTTATAAAGTGAACACACTGGTCTGTTTTGAGTGGCATACACAACACATATTTAATTGTTTTCAACGAGCAAAACAATCATACATATTGAAATACGTTGTATGTGTTTTTTTCGCTACAAACGTTTGCTTTAAAGGTACATGCCCACTCAGTAGGCACATGCCATGTTATAATATAGGGAGAGAGATGGTTTTGTATATTCTGTAGATATGACATTTTCTGGCAAAATAAACATACATTCACCATTACCCCACGTATTGATTTGCATTATTAATAATTTTTTATATGACATATTTGCACACTGCTATCAGGGGCGATAACCGTGTTTCCTTAAACTGTTAACTGGCATGACTATTAATTATCTGTATTTATTTTAAAGGTACATGCCCACGCAGTAGGCACAAAATGTTCTTTATAGGAATTAAATAAGTGTCACTATTCCACCAGTTCTAAAAATTACGAGTGCCCGCTATACAAATATAATCATTTATTAATTATCAATTTACTGTTAGCGACGCGCGGCGGTAACAGTCTATTTTGATAATGTGCGGGGACGACGACTTTCACATCACGGCTTGCGGTGCGCATGCGCAGTATACCACGCGCGCCAGTAGGCTTCCCAATATGTAAACAAGAATATCAACATGTCGAAACGTCCAGGACGGAAATTGTATGAAACGGCGTCGGCCAAAAAAAAGGCGAAATGTCTGAGGGACAGGCAGTACAGAGAGAGAGAGAGAGAGAGAGAGAGAGAGAGAGAGAGAGAGAGAGAGAGTGGTTACTATTGGCGACCAGATCACCAAATGGAAAGAGTTACGTGGAGATTTAGATTTGGACTCGAACAGAGATTTTTCTTCTCAACTTCCGATACTTCATTGCGCATGTCAAATATGTGATATGATTGACCGTGTCACGTGATGCGTGTTGGTAAAAATAGCACGAGGTCGGAAAATACCCTTTCTGGTCGCGGCATATAAAATGCGATATAACACCAATTAACACGCGCCGTAATTAAAAATTACTCGTTAGTGGGTAGACAAATGGCTCATATAAGGCATGACAGAAAATTAAAAGTAGTAGTACAGTGTAACCTGCTGCGTGGGCATGTACCTTTAAGTGCAATGATCAAACTTCATAATCTGTAGAAAATATTATTTTTGCAGGTGACGCATTTAATTTGTATAAATAATTAAAAAATATCATGTCTCATTTGTATGAAACGAGCCTGATACATGTACTACAGCGAGTCACTATCAGTAAAATAAATGTTAATAAATGATTATATCTGTATAGCGGGCACTTGTAAGTTTTAGAACTTGTGGAATAGTTGTACACTTATACACTTATTTAAGTAAGTCAATTAGATAATGCAGGTGTTATGCAGGACGATGGGATATGTAAGGAGAGTTCTGTTTTATATATGTTTGTGTATAATTAACCCTTTCAACCCTAAGGAACTGAAATGGACTGTGATATGCTAATGTTCCGACCAATCCAATGGTCACAAAATGATTTTCAGATTCGTCCATTTATGAAAAGGGGGTGTTTTTCATAAGAAATATGAAAATTACTTGCAAAAAGTGCAGATCCTGATGAGACGGCTCGTTAAGAGCCGGCTCATCTGGATCTGCACTGTTTGCATAAACCGATATAGCGGGCTTTCGGGTTCAAAGGGTTAAGAGAAATGATTACTTATACTTTTCCTGCAACATATTATGTATCCTATTCATGTGGTAGCAGAACAGTATCTACAAATGGGATCCGTCGCATTTCTACGGTGTTCCGTTTAGACCATCGTAATATCGATATTGGGTCAATACTACGATATCACGATATCACGATACCACGATGACGATAGTACGATATCACAATGGGCTACAATAACGATAATTCGATACACCGATGACGATAGTACGATAATACGATGGCGATACTACGATATAATATCGTAGTATCGTCATCGTGCTATCGTGATATCGCGTGATCGTTATCGTGCTATCGTACTATCGCCATCGTGGCATCGGAGTATCGTCATCGTACTATCATAATATCGTCATCGTAGCATCGTAATATGGTCATCGTACTATCGTCTTCGTAGTATCGTGTTATCGTAGTATCGACCCGATACGGAGCACTATACATTTCTCCAATCACAGCCACAAGTGACAACTGCCTACATTTGTACCTTTCATGATGAAGAGCGCCGCCGATGTGGACGTTTTATCGCCCCAATCACCGTGGTACACCTGGCACGTGTACTTCCCATTGTGACGTCGTTTCGACGTCTTTTCGATACGCAGGACGGATACAGTGGTGTGAATGTCGCTGATGACCTCGAGACTAAAATTTGAATCTCTCCCTATTCGTGTTTCTAGTATCGGGCTGCATGGGGTAAACATGGAGAGTGGGGAGTGGCTGTCATTAGCACTGATTGTCCTGCCAGAATAGGACAGGTTGTCCATGTAATAGGATACATGTACTAGAAACACGAATATTCGGGCTGCATACGGTAAACTTGGAGTGTGCTTGGCATTTGTCATTAGTGGACAGTGGACCGAACAGTCTTAGATAGTGTTTGTCAATAGCAGAGGTTACATACGCACCATATTACAGTGCGCCTGTTAACCTCATGCAATTCGATACTAGAAATACGAATATTGGCGGTGTACATGGGGCGAAATGGGAGAAATGGTGCGTATGGTAATTGTGACCAGTGTAGCTTCTGATAAAATAGCACACTCATGTAGCCTGATAACGATCTATATTGCTTATGTGAATTTGAAGTGTGCTTCATTGGTGGAATGGCGAACAGTGCAGCTCCAGATCAGAACGTGGTTGCAATAGACAGATATCTTAGCACAGGTTCAACTGTAATAGGTCTACATACAAATTGCATAATAAACATCGGGCAAAACGATGGGTTTACTAATAAATATTGAGATATGGCGCACTTATGAGCCTCTGAAGGTGTCAGTTCTTGGCGGGTATGATTGTATGTCCATATAGTCCAGGCTAGAGCCCATGCACAAGTGGTCCAACCTTGTTTTGTTATATATACAACGTTTTTTTGCAGTTCCTATACGTCTTTGATGTGCTGAATCCGAGTCCGTTGAGTGCCACTTGCGAAACGTTGAGCATTTTTGTAGAACTGCATAAATCCAAGATGGCCATAAGTTTTTAACAATGTGCCATATATTGGCACGCATGTGTTCTATTTTAATAATTTAAAATGGTATAATTTAGTATACAGGATCAGAAATATCAGTAGAAATTCAAAATGGCCACTCAAATTTTGTTTTCATACGTAAATGCGATCAGAGTAAATGTTTCGCAATTTAATTTGTGGAGCTGGAATATTTTCGGAGAGCAAATCATATTGATAACTTCATAAAGTATATACAAACACGAATACATTATGTACATCATATACAAAAACTAAACATGGCCGCCGCATATGAGTATGTGACAAAAAGCAGGTAGAATAGTAATTGCTGCCATCAGTAATAGTATATATACATTATACATTTGACAAGGCTAGATGGGAATTGCAAGCAATCAAATACAATTTACATGGTTAATCTGAGATGTATGTCATGATCTCTAAATAAGCCATGTAATCCAATATGGCCGACAAATAATATACATTGTGATACGTATTTACATCTATTTAGGTGACGTAGCTTCACACCAGGATATCATGTCACAGTGACAACTGTTGGATAACTGATTGCTATGATAATACTGTATGAGTAATGATCTGACAAAACCGAAGCCTTGAGGCCAGTTTAGACCCGGATCAATCTACGTCATATCAGGGTTTGCACTCGACGATATTCTGTCACTGAACAACCGAGTTAACCTCTAGTAAATAATGTGAACTATGATCTGCATGAATGAGCGCGTCAGCTGATAAATATCAGATTATGGCCGATATATATTATATTCATGTATATATATGTCAACAATACCTCATTGTCTAGCGACAGGTAGTTATATGATACGGGCAGATGATTCTCTCAATTCTTGTTATGTTAATGTAACCAGTATTCAAGTTACGTTGAATATAGCGTTCTTGCCAATGTCCTCATGAGATAACACTTTCAACGGATTTCCACATGCAACCGCACCCCTGCACTTGCAGAACTCTGTGCACGTGAGCGAATATTTATTGCAATTGCAGAGTATTGATGTGCACCTGTTCCTGAATCAACACTGATGCATCCACTAATCACATTAAGAACCTCCGCAGACACAACACGTCGCTCTACATCGATATATACAAGACAAATCATACATGCTTTCTTCTCCCATCCATATTTCAGTGGGTCCAGAGCTGGCGGTGCAGTCATGCCAGCAGCTCTCCACAAAACTGCTCGATCATGTGCACGTGCACAGTGTGGACAGACAGCTGACATTGTAGGGGGCAAGCTGTTCAGCTTCGGTGGTGCATGTATTTTGCCACTAATGAATTGTCCTTGTGAAGCTGGCAACGCGCATTTCGTTAAGAGAGTCAACGGTCTCCTGGCTATAAAGTATGGCAACATATGGTAAAGCCGATCCAGTTAACTCATCAATGGAAGTTGTTGGGTCTCCTAGTTTCAATGTCGCTGTATATGGCTCCAGTTTCTTCAAGACAGTGGCATTTCCTATACCGACAAAGCACGACACACCGTCACATCCTGTCAATGCATGCGCTGCCATGAAGTTTGGCATTATATTGTGTTCGCACGACATGGTTGACATCGATAACAGACCGACTTCTTGTACTTGACTATTATTAACTGTACTCTCTGTGGCATATCATTCAATTCTGTGAGTAGGTGATGGGCAAGTGTGACAAGTACATCCGTGTCCTAACTCTCTACTTGAATTGGCGAGTATCATTGATTATGTGGTACGCCATTAGGACGTCAGCTTCCTCGTGAGCAACTGCCCTACCCATGTACCAACATATATAGGGTGTGGACCTGGGCCAGTTACGATCATCCGCTTATCATCAGGAATGTTACCACAATCAGATTCATGATCCGCACTTTATTTGCTGTAACGGTTAGTGTGATGGCTTGTTTTGGTAGTGGATATTCTCTATTATACTGGTACACATGGCTGAATCCCTTTGGAAGTGTAATTTGGCATGCTGACATTATCCTGTTCGCATAGTACTTGTCATACAACATACATAACTTTACATGTGTGCAGTTGATGCATAACTGTATTTGCAGCTGCAAAGGTGGATACTGTTGCAGGTGATGATGGTCAAGGGATGGTCCATATAATAGCGCACATGTCGAGAATAACAGGGAGATCCATGTTCTGTTGACTGCATTCTACTTTTATCTTGTTTGTCAGTCACTGTGCTGAATTGTTTGTTTGATCGCATTTCACCACCTTCGTCGAACAGAGCAGACGGATAAGGAGCTAACTCATAATGGAACAGAGTTGCAGTGGAAATGGTCTCCCTGGATGACGGCATGATCCCAATGACTCCTGCATATATGAGTTTGGTGTTGTTAACAACCTTATTGCTCTGATGAACTTTGTATTCTTTTTCAGCTTGTTGTGAAAGCCCTTAGGCCACTTACGTTCATAGTCCATCCACTGATCAGTTCCAATGATCGGCGTTTATCGTTTAGTCATCAATTACCTGTCCTGTAAATGTGTTTACAATGTCTGTTGGGTGACTACTGTAGTCAAATACGTATATGCATGTAGTGAGTGCTTCACATACTTTCTCTCGATCAGCTGAATCTGTTTTGATTCAAGTGGCACATTCCTGTATTGCCTCTATGTTTCTCTTCAGTTTACCAAAGATGCTGAGAGAGAGAGAGAGAGAGAGGGCTCAGATAGCAAAAGTAGATTCATTCAGTGTGGAGCTAATAATGCCGGATGGTCCTTTGTCATATCTCATGTAGGTACTCTCAATTAATAGATCATACCAGATGCCGTCCCAAATTCCATCGTGGTGGTGCATCACGTGCTACAGAACTGCGGAATAAAGGCGATGCATACTACGTAGGTAATACAATCCATAGCGAGCGTAGTTTACATGGCCTGATGCAAAGGCACATTTTCCCAACTGCTAACAGATGAAGCGGCCATTTTTCCTTGCGTTCTACCCTCACAAAGGCAAGCACGAGCAGCACAGGTCTGACAAGACAGTCAACCCACAGCCTGGTTGTTCTACTCTTCTGCATGACTGCTTGAACATGATAGTTACATGGATAACTGTACTGAAACACCAAGTATACCTATTAACTTGACATTTACATATTAATCAGTTTAAACACAATTGTTTATTCAAGGCGGCCATCTTGATGTTCGCCTTTCTAGAGGAATGTACATACAAGTTTATTCTATGTTACCACAAGAGTCAATATAAGTGTGTATATTGGAAAGAAAACAAGAACACAATAATGCACGATTGATTAATATGTACATCGACAAATAGGTGACATATTATATATATATATATATATATATATATATATATATATATATATATATATTTGTCGATTAAATTATTACGATAAATATGCACATATATATATATATATATATATATATATATATATATATTTGTCGATTAAATTATTACGATAAATATGCACATATATAATATATATATATATATATATGTGCATATTATCGTAATAATTTACATTTGGCGGCCATCTATAATAAAATGGAGTTTTATTGGCATATGCTGTCTACCCAACGTCGTTGTGTCACAACCCCTCATAATAATAGCTAAAATGCCGAAATATAAATTTGAGCTGAAATATCGAGATTTTTTTCTAAACACTGCGGCCATTTTGATTTGTTTCCAGATGAAGCTCGCGTCGTATACAATTAGAATTTCTCATAAATACTTAATGTTCCCATATGCTAAAAAAATAAACATTTACATCACCGGAATGCCCCATATATTTGCCTAAATAAGAAATATTGGTGAAAACTGGCGGCCATCTTTGACTTATGCAATTCAACAAAAATGCTCAAGGTTTTCGAAGTGGCACTCAACGGATTCGAAATCAGCCCGGCAAAGACATGTGCAAACAGCAAAACAACGTTGTATATATGACAAAACGAGGTTCGGTGCCTTGTAGCTCGGACTGATACCGTTTGTCTGCTGCTCTCGTCTCCACCAATATCCCGTCATCGTTCCCGTTGATTGGTTTACCGTTGTGTATCCAGGTCACGTGGGCATCGGCCTCGAGGCTGGTGACGTCACAAATGAATAACGCCTGAGCGCCCTCTATGACCTTTTCCATCATCGGGTTCATTTTCACCCGGGTGCGGAGGACTATAAGACACAAGGTGTATGCTCACGTGGTTACAACAACAACAACAGCAACGTCACCCACTCCAAAGTAAGTATTATTTGATATTTTCTTTAATACGCAACGGATGAAATATGGCACAGTAAACGCGTCTTCATGAGCTGCATTTGGTGGTCCAGGGAGTTCGGCACAGACTTATGTCATTTTTGCGAAGAATCGATTTCCGTGTCTACCGATTCTTCTCAAAAACGACATAAGTTTGGGCGACAATACAGAGACCACCAACTGCAGCTTAACAAGACCCGTTTGATGCGACATATTTCATCAAAATCCGTTACGTAATAAGGACACTATAAAAGGATACGTACTTTGAATCAGATGGATTCTGGAATTTTCAGTACTTGTTGTTGTTGTTAGTACCACATGATCATACACTTTGAGACAGGCGCGTTACGACTGGCTGATAAGTGACTGTGACTGGAGAAAGGGTGATTATGGGTTTTGCGACCAGTGCAGATCCAGATCAGTCTGTGCATCCGCACAACATAACAACATAAACCTTTGCAAATAGTTAGAGCTTTGTGTACGTCCTTTTGTCGAACGAGATCTAACCGACAGGAACAATAAAACGGAACATTCATGTTCAAGTCAACCGTATGGGAAATGCTTAGTTCATGTTTACATAATACAGTGGAATCTCTCTAAACCGGACACCCTGGGGATCTCCCAGGGTGTCCGGTTTAGAGAGGTTTCACAGTAAACCTGGCGGATTACCACTTCATGACAATCATGGGTGCTGATACATTATAATCGGAGACAGTTGACAATGTTACAGATCAATTGAGTACAACTAACATTTCTCTGTGTCCGGTTCGTCTGTACATGTATTACTAATAATAATTATCACATGAAAACAGTGTTATTCCGTGCTGTAACTCATTTGTTACATGTGATATGACACACGTGTAATAACACATGGAGCGAATTTGATTGGCTGGCCGCATCACCCTAATTATGTATTCATATTTTGCGCCAACGTTATGTCAAATGAATAACACAGAGACGTTCCAAATGATGTCCGCAATGGCGCGACAAAGCAATGATGTTTTGACGTTGACGTCACCATGTTTAAACGTCATAAGAAGCGCCAGGGACTCGTTAAAATTACTGAAATTGTTCGAATGTGCTCCCGTGTGATAATATGAAGTGTTGACAAAGAACAGGGGCACGTTTCACTATGCTTCGTACGATTAAAACTTCGTAAGTGCAAACTTAGGATCATCTGGAAATCTCAAATGATGGATTTACATTTATTGAGCATAGGCTGCATATGCAGCCTATGCTCAATAAATGTAAATCCAATAAGTGCTTGCAAGAAAACATTGTTAATGAGAATTGTACAGTCTATCGTAATTTTGCACTTACGAACATTTTAGTCGTACGAAGTTTAGTGAAACGGGCCCCAGGAACGTATTATATGGCATATTTATAATCATTTTCTTGCTGTGATTAAAACTATTTTTCTCGGTGGAGATTTTAACTCGATGCGCAAATAGTCAATGGCGTCTGCCCACTGAAACGTATTTGAAATTCCCACATGGCTGTACTTTGGAGGGTGAAGTCATGTGATAAACAGAATCTCAAACGCGTTTCATTTGTGAGATTTATGAAACTCGTCCGCAAGTTTATGCCAGAGGCTCGGTGCATAAATAGTGCGTGACTCGTTTCATAAATCTCATATCAAATGGACACTCGTTTGAGATCCTATATTTTTACATTACTGAGGTGTTTGTATAATTCTATGAATTCTAAATATTTCAATAAACAAATCTTAGATTTGTCATATTTTATTGGACCTGTTCCGACACCCCTGTCGACCATACCCGTGCATGTAAGTCGATAAAGAGGTGAACGTTCGACGAGTGTAATACGTTACGATCAATCCGCGACTTCGGGGCCAGAACGAACCATGGGGCCAATTGTATGCCATACTTCTTAGGTCATATGTATAAGTTATTTTTCACATCTTGGATTTTTAACGAATTTACATGCGCGGGAGCGCCAGCGACAGCAGTTAGTTCATAAACAATCCAATATAATAGTTTAGCCAAGTGTACAACGCAATGTCCCATCTGAGGATTGATTTTTCCATTTCATGTCGAACTTTTAATCATTAATCTGGTAATACACAACGTATTGGGGCTAAATGTTGCAATATGTGAAATAAGTGAAGCACAATACTGTCCAGCGATTGGCTTAGACAGTAAGGTGAACAAAAAGCGGGCATATATTTCCACGAAATTAAATTGTGTGGCCTTGTGTCTTTTGATAACCAGTTTATCAGGGGCCCGTTTCACTAAACTTCATACGACTAAAATGTTCGTAAGTGCAAATTTAGGATCGTCTGGAAATTTCAATTGATGAATTTACATTTATTGAGCATAGGCTGCATATGCAGCCTATGCTTATTAAATGTAAATCCAATAATTGTTTATAAGAAAACAGTGTTATTCACAGACTATCATCATTTTGCACTTACGAACATTTTAGTCTTACGAAGTTTAGTGAAACGGCCCCCAGATGAGGCCGAGCCTGATACACTTGATATTATGGCTGTAGATATACCGACACATCTGGCAAATACAACTATTAATATTATATGATAATCAGATATTTCATTCGAAGAAGACATTTCAAGACCATTTCTCACATACACGTGACGCGTCATTATTTGTTAATTCTTAAAATATGAATATATACATCTGCTGCAGCCAGAGTAACCGTATATTAATTGAGATGCTATGCAAGTTACATCACATGTACGCGCAATGACAGACACATTCACATAATTTGCACTGTCAACCGATGCTTCAGATATGTTATCTAAAGCATCGGTTGACAGTGCAAGTTATGTTAATGTAAATATTTAGTGAAATGGGCCCCTGTGATCTACAATTGTGTTACATAGATATCATTACTATACGCTCACTGGTGCTGCACTCCGCGCCGGCGTAAAATGTTTCACGCCGAACCATGCTCCGTATTCCTGACGAATTCTCATTCAGCTACGTGCAGAAGACACTGCATAAACACATTTTCGTCTAGTAACCGGAGAAAATTTATTGCGTTACTAGATGAAATGTGTTTATGCAGTATCTTCATCATTTAGCTGAATGTGAATTCAGCGTTCATGGTTTATATAATCATGCAGCACGAAATTGGTGCCCGTTTCACTAAGCTTCGTAGGACTAAAATGTTCGTAAGTGCAAATTTAGAATCGTTTGGAAATTTCAATTGATGGATTTACATATATTGAGCATATGCAGCCTATGCTCAATAAATGTAAATCCGATAAGTGTTTACAAAAGAAACAGTGTTAATGTGAAATTTACAGACTATCATAATTCGGCACTTACGAACATTTTAGTCGTACGAAGTTTAGTGAAACGGCCCCCTGGTCCGTTGAAATCCGGCGCCGATTTCGACGTGAAACATTTTACACCGGCGGCGCGGAGAGCAGCACCATTGCTACTTACGGAGCTCATCGTTGAACGGCACACGAACAGTCCAGCAGGAACCAAGCAGCAACAACAAGCGAACAAATATCGCCATCTTCGTCGTCGTTGTAGTCAGAGATATAAATAAGCTAACACAATCCTTGCTATAATGGGCCAGCAGTCGATTACAAAAACAGCGACTTGCGGCATTTCCCACCAGTGTAGCATCGGTTCAGCCGCCTGCACGAGAGTGATATGTCGTATTTACTCTAAAATGCGTAGAAAATTGTAAAAATTGTCCTGAAAAAATACATATTCATATTTATGGACCAGATTTGCGTTTGAAGAAAACCTATGCTGGTAATATTGTGACTACTGATATAGAGAGAACATATTAGCTGTGGACCAATTAGCTAAATTTAGATGTAATAGGCAAATGTGGCGTAATATGGAACTTGTTCTGCTTAGTATGTCTACCGAGCACAGTGCATATACAGTGGAACCTCTCTAAACCGGACACCCTGGTGTCACACCCTGGTGTCCGGTTTAGAGATGTTACACTGTATATGCACTGTGATCGGTAGACCTAGCGGGGTGTCCGGATTAGAGATGTTCCACTTTAAAACAGACATGTGACTACCTGAAGATAAGCGTGTGTGCTTTGTGATCATGAACAGACATTGCCAGCAGAGATAAATCGCAATGAAAATGTGAAAATTAAGAACAGCTAACTGTCCGCTGTGTCCGGTTCAGAGAGGTTCCACTGTATATGTGCCCAGGGGTGAGATTAAAAACATGTGTCGCATATAAACAACGCTATTCCTCTAACTATCTAGACCATGCATTGTATTGTTTGCATATGCTGCAAAAAGCGATTTTACTTCAGGTTAGAAACATCACATATTTGTTACTATATACTTTAACCGAATCGCATCGAATAAAGTCAGTTTCTCCTACTTTCACTATTCGTATGAATGCTGTGGGATCCACTTGTACATGACCTGCAGCCGGTCTGCACTGGTTCCGCATTACACAATAGGTTCATTTACTCATAAGAAAGAAATATTCAACCTCGTCATGTCCCAAATATTGTTTACATTCGTTGGCCACTGAAACTCTGTTTACATCACGTGACCAACAGGTTCAGTTGTTTTCTTTTAAATGCTACGACTATTCTGAAAAATGGTGTGAAAAGCACTCCTAACTGTTCCTCAAGTGAAACTGGGTAGTAATAGACCTGTGGCCTCAAAAACACCTGCACTAATTTTGTATGCTGGACTACTTTTGCATATCCCCTTGGCAATTTCGCACCTTTTAGTATTCCTAACCTTATCCATAAATCAGCCCTCCTTTCGCCTGTGCCAACGCTTGTGCAAGAGCACTTACCAAAATATAACTAACTACGCTGATAGTGTTTGTAATATGAGTGACTGTAAATACTCACGGACAAAAGTATTGTTCCTTGCATTCAAATACATATGGCCAGCTTTCTCCCCATTTGTACATGGACTTGAACATGTATATGTACTTGTACAGGTACTATATGGAATTTAGTACTAAGCCCATTGAGCCGGCCTTAAATGACCTTAACTGTTGATAGGCCGTTAAACCCCAACAAACAAAGAAACAAACATATGGCCAGCATCTATGAGTGCACATATATGAAACAGGTATTGTAATTAATGTTCATGATTTAGAGGCCTCATATCAGGTGTATTTACATGTAATTGTTTGCTGTATACGTTTAGCCTGCAGGTTAGATCAATCCCTGTTAATGAAAATGAAAATTCACAGGAATGGCGGTTTTGCGCAGAAATCTGATGTTTGTTCATGTCTTGTCCCTCAATCGCTACGTCAACACGAGCAGAGAAGGTACATGTACATTCCTTATTTACACAGTAAAAGTCATGTATAGTCTTAATCACAAAAATTAGAAAATATATTCCAAAAAATATACTGTTCAGTACATTACAAATTACGAGCCATATACCATAGCTATGGACACAGTATTTTTGCGACTTTTGATTTTCACCCATGGTTGCAAATTGTATATTAACTATGTCATTTAAAAACGCCGTTTCTGAACTTGAACCGCTGCACCATAAGCATTATTTACAATATAGGTTTTACACATGAGGCACGCATAGATTTAACCGTGATAATTAACAGAGGACAGTACGATTGTCCATTAGTAAATATGTGGGTGTAACTGGAGAAATGCAACCAGTGTAGATCCAGATCACCCTGTGCATCCGCACAGTCTGATCAGGATCTGCACTGTTCGCCATTTCATCAATGCAATGTCTGTATTGTGTGTAACAAGCAATATTGATCGTTATCAGGCCACAGAAATATGCTATTTGATCAGGAGCTACACTGGTCACAACTCCCATAAGCACCATTTCTCCAGTCACAGCCACATATGAGACACGCCCTGTGATTCGGACATCTGCGTAATTTCATTAAATACGTTAAATATTTTTGATAAATAAGTTCACAAAATTTTCACGGAATATAATTCCGCATGATATTGTGTCAACCTTGACGCCATTTACGGAAAATAATGTAAATTTTGTAAACGTATTGCGAAGGTACAACATCACATGGCGTGTTTCAAATGTGAACGCTGTAGGGATCTACTGTCTGTTCCACGTTTTGCTGCCGACGAACTTTTGGCTATTAAACACATTAAATCTAAACAATATTTAAAAGTAAGTACTCCTTTATCAATAACAAAAGTCACCCTCCCCAAAATAATTTATTTGATGAAATTCCATCAAATATTGATTTTATTGCGAAAAAACGATTTTCGTATGGGAATTTAACATGGGGGCTAAAAATAGATTTTTTTTAAATATTTTTTTTATTTGTGGACCGATTTTCAAAATCTAACTTGTTTTCTTAGTTACATCCTTTTGAAGCTATCTCGGCAGATACGACTAAAATGTTCGTTAGTGCAACATTATGATAATCTGTAAATTTCACATTCACAATGTTTTCTTGTAAACAATTATTGGATTTACATTTATTGAGCATAGGTTGCATATGCAGCCTATGTTCAATAAACGTAAATCCATCAGTTCAAATCATTTCCAGACGATTTGTACGTACGAACATTTTAGTCGTACGAAGTTTAATGAAACGGGCCCCAGGACCTAGACTGACCACAGTGACCATAACCTCATATCACAACCACGTAGGAAGTACGCATTTTAGAGCCGTTCGTGCATTCGTAATATCCTAATACGAATACCGTCCAACGCCTGTGGGTTGGTTTCACGAATACCGTCCAACGCCTGTGGGTTGGTTTCACGAATACCGTCCAACGCCTGTGGGTTGGGTTCACGAATACCGTCCAACGCCTGTGGGTTGGGTTCACGAATACCGTCCAACGCCTGTGGGTTGGTTTCAAGTGAACGGATTGGTATTTTTCTTCAACGCCAGTGTTCTTGGTATGGACAGCTACAGTCTGAGGTTTGTACTATAATTTCTGTATTATTCGCTATATTGTTCATTGTTACATACAGTGTATATGGATTGCATGGAATATCTTACATACGTGCTGATTTAATATGATATTTATTACGCGAGTTTCTGAGTTGACGGAAAGGATAGCTTGCATAGTATTGTTTCTTTCATGAAAGCCATGTATCAGTTTAATAAGTGTAATATTAAATGAACGCAAATGACATATTGCATATAGCATCAGAAACTTCTAGAAATCCTCCGCCAAAATGTACAGAGAACAGTTTGCCGTTACGTTGCATAAGATGCTCATAGCAATTTCTTGTTTAGTTACCCTCTAGGCTTACCAACATACTATGTACATGAATATGTCAAGGAATGTAAATTCATGAAACTTGTTTTGATTTAGCAAACAATGTCTGCTCCCGAACGGTTAAATAACATGGTGTGAAGTGGGTGGTGATGAATGCATGTTTCGTAAATAGTCAACCATGCACATCTGGCAGCAATCAAACCTGTCATATCTCCCGACAGGAGAAAATATCCTGCTTTTTCACCATTTCTACTGCCATATTTTTTTCAATTTTTGACAGTCTTAAAAACCCTTTCTGAATGCTAATTTTATGATAGTTCTCAGCCGATTTAAAGCATTTTCAGCATGTTCCATTGCCACTGTGTGCAATTAAGCTGACCATTGTGTCAATGTGTAATTTGTTTGCCCATATCGGCAGTAGTCAGCGATAATCTGGTGTATTATTAAGAGTATCTGTTTAATAGTTGAAATCTCCTAATTGTAGAGCTACATATATTTCTTTTGTAAATCTCCTGCTATTGAGCTTTAATTTATGACATGTATGGTTGCAAGTGTAATGATAGTGTTGGCGAATTCGACGAATCCATGTACATTAATCCACACACAATTATGTTGATTATTGGAGGTAGTATGGTAAATGTAACATATTCTGATTCAGGACAATATAGCGGATGTTACTGGTGTCATATCGTGGAGTTGTCATTTCTGTCGTTTTTACGGAGAATCGATTTCCGTGTCTACTGACACGGAAATCGATTCTTCGCAAAGACGACATACGTTTGTGCCGAAGACCACCAAATGCAGCTCATGAAGACGCGTTTGCTGCTCCATATTTCATCAAAATCCGTTGCCTATTAAGGAAAATATAAAATAATACTTACTTTGGAGTGGGCGCGCTTTAAACACTTTCATCCATTGTTGTTGTTGTTGTAACCACGTGATCATGCACATTGTAACATATATGTGAACATTAGCGTGTTACTGTATACTATACAACAGTTGGGGTTGCTATGTCGGCCATCTTAGGGTGTACAATCCATCTGTCAGTAAATACCTATTGGTGCGTTTGACACATACAACAAATAATATGGCATATACATTAATATAATTCGGTGCTGATGTTAAACAATAACGTCCTATGGGTTGTTTTCCTGATTTTATCACACTTATATAAAAAGTCTGATTTCTGAAGTATTACCATACATAGTGTATCAAATCCAGTGACATGTAAGCAGCTACTTGAGTGTATTGCCACTGGCGTCTTACTCCTCTAATATGCGAGTAGATATGGCTTTACCTATGTGTAATGTGTACACTAACAATAAACTGCGTATCAGATAGAAAAGTTAACACATTGGAATTTATTTTGAGATTGAGAAATGCTCAGATATTTTGTCTTTCGCATATTCGTTCTGGCATAATATTGATAGCACGCTGTTTTCATATATGTCTATGATGTATTGCACCTAACTTTATTAGTGTTACTGTCCTATGATTTGCTGCAGGTGTCAAACGGTCGAAGAGGTGAAACTGTACGATGGCTTGTAAATACAAAGGTAGCTGAGATGGCAACTCAATGTACCATATAGTATACAGTAACAAGACAATATTCACATATCTCATCTTCATATACATGTATCACATCACTCTTATGAAGCAATTATGATTGAAGCCAAGTGCTACACTTGGCTTCAATCATAATTGCTTCATAAGAGGGATGTGATATATGAACATAAAATATCTCTGACCTAATTCCGTGTCTCGGATGATGTCTAGACCACATAGTACGTGTTTTATTTCGCTTCATGCACACTCAATTAAATCGCATACATAAACCAATCGCACCATTTTATTTATCACATTCACAAACATATGCGTTATATTTCAGTCATACATAAACCAATCGCACCATTTTATTTATCACATTCACAAACATATGCGTTATATTTCAGTCATAGGTTCTTGAAAAACGGTTCATATTTAGGTATTTTATGGGTTATTTCGGTATATCTGGTGGATTGGGTGCATTGTTACCAACATACAATTTACGTCAATTCCCGCGAATTACACGAATAAGTACGGTAATTTGACGTATACAAGGAGCCCGAAAATTCGGAACGGTGAATGTGTAGATACTTGGCGATTTATGTGGTGTGTGATGATTGAGCATTAGTAGTTGCACAAAACTACGTAAATTACCCCAAACCAACGAAATCCACCCGAATCAACCAAAATACCCATATGACACCAACATAATGATCATCTGTTCAAACACATGCGCATGATTTCTGTGATAAGCAGGGGAGATAATTTGACTTATCTAAGTTGTCATACTTTGGCATTTTCGCTGTACATGCACTAACCCAAATTCTCTGTATGTAACGCAGGGGGACTTGTAAGTCGGCCTACGTTACAGACAGATAATTGGGGTTATGCTTTATAGGAATGAATGGCCTTTTTGTGGAATTTATCGGGGTATAACCTTGGAAAAGTCTCTGGAATACTGGACGAAGGCCGGAAGGCCTCGTCCAGTATTCCCGCGACTTTTCCAAGTTTATATCCCCGATAAATTCCACAAAAAGGCCATTCATTCCTTATAATTCCAGCATTTTAAATAAATTCATCAAGAAAATGTGTTTATTTTCCGTTTTCTTAAGAATTATTTTAAGTAGTTCGGCGTGGGAGTTTACTGGGATATAAATTTTGGACAGAGACTTGCTACGGGCCAATCAAATGTTAGGGAATTGTGTAAATATTTTTGTGCTGGAATTATGTACCAGTAAGGAATACATGTGAGAGTTCATTCATTTTGATTGTAAAATGAAAATAGAATACAAACTTTAGGAAAAGTCCCAATATAGACGTTAGTTAAATCCATTTAAATACATTACTTTAGTAACCATCGATTGCCAACACTAGTATTTTTCAGTAACATTTTTACATGTCCCCAATTTTTTAAATGAAATTCCATCAGATATTGATTTTATTTCTGTATGGGAATTTAACATGATTACTAGAAATTGATTTATTTTTTAAATAAACTTGGAATTATTGGTCAGATTTTCAAAATCTAACTTTTGTTTTCTTATTTGCATCATTTCCAAGCTATATATTCAGGTTTTGCAGTCAATTTCCATTTCCCCCCGTTTTTTGGCTCCTCCACCAGCTCGTATATCTCCTTTTCCCCAACATTAAAAACCCATTGGATTTCTTCTTTCCGCAACAAAATCAATACTTGATGGAATTTCACTAAATAAACAATTTGGGGAGAGTGACTTTTTTGTTATTTATTAAAATGTACTGACATTTAAATATTGTTAGATTTAATGTGTTTAATAGCCAAAAGTCCGTCAACAGAATAACATGGAACAGCCAGTAGACACATCTAAGACAGAGTGCCTTAATATAATGCGAGTATCAAGGTGTATGATCACGTGGTACTAACAACAACAACAAGTACTGAAACTTCCAGAATCCATCTGATTCAAAGTACGTATTCTTTTATATTGTCCTTATTACGTAACGGATTTTGATGAAATATGGCGCATCAAATGCGTCTTATTAAGTTGCATTTGGTGGTCTCTGTATTTTCTACCGACACGGAAATCGATTCTTCGCAAAAACGATATAAGTCTGTGCCGAACTCCATGGACCACCAAATGCAACTCTTGAAGACGCGTTTGCTGCGCCATATTTCATCAAAATCCATTGCATATTACGGAAAATATCAAATAATACTTACTTTGGAGTGGGCGACCTTGTTGTTGTTGTAACCACGTGATCATGCACCTTGAGTATGTACGTATTATACTATTTAAGGCACGATGGCTCCGATATTTAAAACAATATGGGTTAATCCATATACATTGCATGGACGGCAAATGACATATGTCAAACATATGTAGCATTTTTGTCGCGCCTGCCTTTATAATAGCAAAAGGCGCGACTATAGAGTCGCCACTTTTTCCGCCGTCGTCGGCGTCATCGTCGGCGTCATCGTCCGCGTCAGCAATGTCAAACAGTTTGTACAAGTTTCTTCATCATGATATAACTTTAATATTTCTTGACGGATTGCTTCAATATTTGGACACTTGATACATGTGTGCATTGGAACATACTCATGTCACCCATTAAAATGACATTGATCTTTGTGACCGTCACATGGTTGTGAAAACACTTAGTCATTTTTTACTTCGAAAAATTTGTAAAAGTTTTTTCATCATCATATGGATTGCTTCAATTGTTGGACACTTGCTACATGTAAACATTTGGAACACACTCATCCCGCCATTAACACGACCTTGACCTTTATGACATTCACATTGTTGCAGAAACACTTAGCCATTTGTACGTCAAATAGTTTGTACGAGTTTCTTCATCATCATATAAATTTAATATTACTTGATACATGTGAGCATTTGAAACACTGTGACTAGAGAAATTGGACTTATGACATTTATAACCAGTATGGCTGTTGAGCAAAAAGCACAGTCCTGGGGTCCGTTTCACTGAACTTCGTACAACTAAAATGTTCGTAAGTGCAAATGTAGGATCGTCTGGAAATTTCAATTGATGGATTTACATTTATTAAGCATAGGCTGCACATATGCAGCCTATGCTCAATAAATGTAAATCCAATAATTGTTTACAAGAAAACATTGCTAATGTGATTTTGCACTTACGAACATTTTAGTCGTACGAAGTTTAGTGAAACGGCCCACTGTAGCCTAATAACGGTATATTGTTAGAAGCATGGTGGGTGTTTCATTGATGTAATGGCGAACAGTACAGGCGGATCTGGATCTACACAGGTCGCAAAACCCACAGGTCCTGGTTCTCCAATCACAGCGACATAAAGTAGCGAACCAATACAAGCATCCCCCTCCACACGATTTTGTTTTGGAAATATACATCGCATTTCCCGCGTTCTGACGTATTTTAGATAACTATGTGCAACAATATATTTTGCTATTTGTATAGGAATCCTTTTGAAATCATAGAGAATGGCAGAATAATTTATGATATTTGCTACCGGGGGGCTTGTCCCCCGGGATAAATACCGATGCATACCATTACATAGTCACAATTAAATCAAGTCACGATCTGCATTTATCATGAAAGTATAACAAATTAAAAAAACATAAACAGTCCGGAAAATATCACGAGGCAGTTGCCTCTGTGCGTCTCAACGTGGCTACGGCGATGTGATTCATACACCGATTACTGTTAAAGGAAAAACAATTCACAAATTTGTCACAGGATATCGTCTATTAATGAGCCCAGTTCTGGGTTTGTCGTCGACTCCACGGGGATTCCGGATACAACATGGACACGTTATAGATGAGCTCTGGCCCAGATATAATCCTGAAAGCAAGCAAAATATAATATAAGAGTTGACGACATTCGATTCTAAGGGATAGTATCACCTCATATCAAGTATATCATATACAGCACACATTATACATTATGTTTTCTTGTACACAAAATGTAAATGCTTGGATTTAACGACGGTACTGGCTCGATGTTCTTGCATGTCGTCTCCCAATAACGGGAGAAAGGAAGGAGGTGAATACAGAGGAAACCGGCCCCAGGGGCCTAGCTCTTATTAGAATAGTCTCCTCTGGTTCTTTAACGTGCCCAGACTCTCATTCAGATCTGATACACGGGACCACCTTCTAAAGTCACCATCCGAAACGACTAGTAGAGCAGGAAATACAAAGTATTTCAGAAATACAAAGTATTTCAGAAATACTGACGCCCTGGAACTGAACCGTGAATCGAACCCAGCGTGGCAGTCCGACGGTGTTACCCCTCGGCCACGGTCTGTTCTTCTTGTAACCAATTATTGGACTTACATTTATTGAGCATAGGCTGTGCAGCCCATGGTCAATACATGTAAATTCATAAATTCAAACGGCCCCCGTTTTACTAAACTTATTACAATAATAAACGTTCGTACTCAATGAACGTATTTACCTAATGCTACCATTTGTGACCTACCTGTACACATTATTACATATGAACAAGTAAAGATTTCCTAACATCGGTAAATGTTATTCAAAAATTAAATCTTGCACATACGAATTTCTTGGGGGCCGTTTCACTAAACTTCGTACGACTATACAGTTCGTAAGTGCAGATTTAGAATAGTCTGTAAATTTCAATCAATGGATTTACTTGTATTGAGCATATGCTGCATTTGCAGCCTATGCTCAATAAATGTAAATCCAATACATGTAATTGTTTACAAGAAAACATTGTTAATGTGAAATTTACAGACCGTCATAATTTTACACTTACGAATATTTTAGTCGTACGAAGTTTAGTGAAACGGCCCCAAGATAGTTAGTTGTTCGTCTACTTGAATATACCGTATTTCCAATATTCCACCACTGGCTGTTTCAGAAAAGTTGTTGAAGATATGTGCTTCATTAGTCGTATTAAAAAATATGACAATTATTGTTTAACGGAAGCATATACCATACTATCATATATGGCTGCGACTCGAGAAATGTGGTTTATGCGATTTTGACCAGTGTAGCTCCTGATCAAATATCACACTCCTGTAGCCTGATAACGATCTGTATCGATTGTTATAAGCACGACGGATGTTTCATTGATGGAATAGCGAACAGTGCAGAGCCTGATCAGACTGTGCGGATGCACAGGCTGATCTGGATCTACACGGATCACAAAAACCAGTCTCCTATTTCTCCAGTCAGAGCCATACATTTAAATTACAGTAAAACCCATCCAATCTAAACGCCTGGGGGCCGTTTCACTAAACTTCGTACGACTAACATATTCGTAAGTGCAAAATCATATAAACAATTAGTGGATTTATATTTATGGAGCATAGGCTGCATATAAATCCATAAATTGAAATTTCCAGACGTTCCTAAATTTCCACTTACGAACATTTTAGTCGTACGAAGTTTAGTGAAACGGGCCCCTGGTGAGTATCATTGTGGTGGCATGATTAGAGAGGTTTTCGCTTACCTTCAGACTGTAGAACTGTAGTGTTTGTACATCTTGGACACCATAGCGATGGAACTCCAACGAGTGACAGTCTAAAATGATATCACGAGCCTGCTTTGCTAGTACATATAGCATAATAACATACGGGCTAAGGTTCTCATTCAAGGCTAGGAAACGCGTAGGAATTCAGCGGGTATTCGGTCAAACCAAGAATCCCACATGCCAGGTCATATATTTATCCCGTCAACACAGTACGATTTGCCGTGAAACACGGTGCCGTGAAACATTTATGATATCCTGTCAAATACGACCTAATCACTGCGTATGAATATGTGCGGTTGTCATACTAGTCGATTATCCGATTCTGAGGATGCGGCTGGGGTTATTTTTGGCATTTAAAAGCTAGTTTTAGTGTTGGCGGGATAAATAGAATAGTATGTTAGTGCCGTGAATGGGACAACATATCTGGCGCGGCACGAAAACGGGATGGGCGAGGCTCTCCCGTTTCCTACGCCTTGCCATATAGTTTTTCCCATTCACGGCACTAACCCACTATTCTCTATATATATGTACGTATATAAGAAATCACATTTAAGCCATGTGATTTTGTTCCTAAGAAGATGTGCGATTTGTCATGAAAAATATTTACAGAAACTGTGATATGTTAAGTAAATGACGTCGAAAGTTGCCTTCGACGTCATCAATTAATTCCGTGTTTGCGTGTCGATGTCACTGATAGAATATATTTTAAATCTGGCAAATATCCTTTTTATAATTCCAGCACAAAAATATTTACACAATTCCCTAACATTTGATTGGTCCGTAGCAAGTCTCTGTCCAAAATTTACATCCCAGTAAACTCCAATGCCGAACTACTTTCCGTAGCCGTCAGGCGCAGTTAAAATAATTCTTAAGAAAACGGAAAATAAACACATTTTCTTGATGAATTTATTTCAAATGCTGGAATTATAAGGAATGAATGGCCTTTTTGTTGAATTTATCGGGGATATAAACTTGGAAAAGTCGCAGGAATACTGGACGAGGCCACAAAAAGGCCATTCATTCCTATAGTGAAAAATCGCACATCTTCATACAATGAGGGCACACACGCATATGTTTCATCTATACGCTATATATAGTTGCATACCACTTACGCGTATTTCAACTGAACTGTTATAAAATATTGGTGAGGTTGGTGACATGTAATTAAGGAATAAAACCATGGGCTGTTGCGTTTACTGGGGTAACAATACATTTGGTCTGTTTAAAGTAAGCAGACGAAATGTATTGTACTTCCCAGTAAATGCAACAGTCCATGGTTTTATTACTTATATTTACACCGCATTTACTGACAGTTTCAAAAATTTAAATAACCAAATATGGCGTTAAAATTAACAATACTCCTGTTTTACTTCATTTTGTCTCAATTCCTGGAACAGCGACTTTGCGAAATTTAACCAATCTACAACATCGCGCTATGTCACGTGTGTGTAATGTATTGTATTTGTATGTAAACGCAATATGTCGAAAGGGCGCTTGCATTATGAACTCATTATAGAAGGTGTAAATATTCCGTTATATCCTCTGAGAAAATGTCACAACGTTTGATATTGTGGCTTGCGATTTCTTTTATAAAACCAGTATGGATTATTGACTATTGACTTGTCTTATATATTTAACCTGCTTTATTATATACGTACATTCGTTTCCCATTGAAACGAAATGGAACGCAAACCGTCAATATATTGACGTATCGTGAGTTCATATTGGTCAGTGCCAGAACTACGTTTCACTGAACAAAATAGTTCCTTCTAAATCACCACTAATTTGTTTTTTATTTGTATTTTGTATAGTTTGAGGCGTATCTAAATTGCGAGTGATGTACGTATATATTAAAAAAAAGGTTTTTTGATGTGTTTGTTGATGATATATGCCACTTGTTCCGTCGCGTAACGATATTGCGCTCGTGAAGACGCACAATATCGCACGCTATGAAACTCGTTGATAGATCCACATACAAACCAAATAACATATAAATAATTCCACACTGACGCATTTAATACAATATACATACGGTGTGTCTCCATTGGGAGTTATCCCCCTTCTTCCACCGACCTCTTCACTACTATATGTGGATCTAACTGGATAAATGGGGATTATGGGTTTTGCGAACAGCGTAGATCCAGATCAGCCTGCGCATCCGCGCAGTCTGATCAGGATCTGCACTTCTCGCCATGCCATAAATAAAACAACCGTCATGATTCTTCTAACAAGCAATATAGATCGTTATCAGGCGACAGAAGTGTGCTATTTAATTAGGAGCTACACTGATCCCAAATCCCATAAGCCCTATTTCTTCAGTCACAGTCATATATACATACGGTGTGTCTCTTCACACGGAAATGTTCCCTCCAAGACGTAGTCAAAGTTGGCGACATTGAAGTACATAACTCCACCAATCGGCACTGGATCTTCGCCGTTTATCTTAAAGGTTTAACCACACTCAATAATCAGATATTCAAAAGTAGTACGTTAAACAAAATAAGCCAGATGTGTTATGCAGCAGACACTCTTTGCTTGCAGAAACCGGCATAAAGGGTCGGCTTGTGGACGTCTAACATGCATACAGGCGGATTTTGAATTGGAGACCACAGGCACTTTGTGCTGTGAATTACAAAACCTTAGTTTAAATCATCATCATTTCTGTAAATCACTTCGAAAGTTGATGACATTTTCAGAGAAATTCCGCAGTTGCTCTGAGAAAGTCGTCAATTTACGACGTCATTTATGGAAAATATTCCGTTCTGATATTGCACCCCCCCCCCTCCCCCCAATGCAGCAGGTTAAATGCGGGATCGAACCAAATCGATAAATACTGTTCATGAGACACACGTATGGTCCAACTTGTGAGGTACAACCTCACATGGCGTGTCTCGGATGGTGATGGCCAGAAATTCGGCCGATGTTCCAGTGACGTACCTTTAGCCGTACGTCTGGGTGATTGTCGTTAGTCAATCTCAGACTGTTTCCGCCTGAAATATGACAGAAATAGTAGATGGCACTTACTGGTTATGAGAATAATGGGGTATATTTAATGTATATTATTTGTAGACCTTGTTCCGTTAATTTAACCTGTGACTACACTCAACGAGTCCATTTCGTTGTGGCGAGTTTCCTATCCCTTATGGATGTGTTTATTTCACGATGTATATCTCGATCATACGGAGCCCCGCAGGCGACATGGATTTTTGTTATTAATTCGTTCCCACGAAATAACAATTCGTTCCCTCAATTTGACAATTCGTTCCCTCGAATTAACAATTCGTTCCCACGAATTAACAATTCGTTCCCACGAAATGACAATTCGTTTACTCAATTTAACAATTCGTTCCCTCGAATTAAGAATTCGTTCCCGTGGGAACGAATTGTTGTTTCGTGGGAACGAATCAATGCAACAAAGAATTCTACGTCTCCTGCAGGGCTCCGTAGGATCATGCCTGGATGAGCTGCCATAATCCGAGAATAATTCACACAAGAGGTCAATGGAAGAACGCCGCTACGACTCTTTATAGGCATAGCCCCAATTATTCCAGTGACACATTCACGGTTGAGTTTGGACGAGTTTTGGTCTAATGTTTCAAATGGAACAGTAAAACTCTACAAATGTAAGCATGCACAAACTATCTGAGTGTTCGGATTAGAGAAGTTGAATGACAGTACTTTACATTGTTGTTGCGCTTGCATTAACATAAACAGCAAAATTTGCCACATATGCAATTCATATGAAAAAAACATATGAAAAACGTTGAATTGTATATGAAATTCATATTAAAAGAGCACATATGAATTTCATATGACGCTCATATGAATTTCATATGAAGACATTTCATATGCCATTAAATAATTTGCATATGAATTTCATATAAAATTTTCATATGAAATTCATATGTCACATATGAAATTGATATGAAAACCGCACATATGATTTGCATATAGACTTTTCGTATGAAATTCATATGAAAAACACATGACATTCATATGTGCACATTTTGCAGTGTAGCTTATAAATCTACATGTACGTGTGGTTTCAGCATCGTTATTACCCAGGTGTAGATAACTGAACGGGTCAGTGGAATAAGGGGGCAAACTCCTTGAGGGAGTTTGCCCCCTTCTTCCACTGACCCATTCAACCATACTTGTGTTCATACGCGTTTCAACTTACTGCTCAAATGGATGGAAAATCGAGCGTATCCCACGAAATCCAAATCATCTAAGTTGGTCCCCTGCAAGTGTGCTTCGTACATCGTGTTGGGGCTAAGACCCCGGATGATGGCGGCGCCGTGGTTATTGGTTACGTTCACCATCTTGAATGATGATGACATGTCCAGTGCGAATCTGTCCCAATACCGGACTGTCAGGCGCTGTGAACGAAAGATGACGGTGTAAAATGTTTAACGTTGAATTAGGCGCCGGTGCGAAAAGCAGCACCGATGAAATGGCGCTTTGCACGAAGCATATACTTTTGATTTCAGAAATTGGGAGAATAGATGTTCATGCTGTTGCTGCATTCGGCACCGGCGTAAAATGTTTCACGTCGAATTAGGCGCGGGATTCCTGACAAATATGTGTTTATACGAAAGTTCTAAGTTGAACTGAGTGGCATCTCGTCAGGAAACCGGTGCATTTTCAAAATGAAACATGTTACGCCGGCGCGGACCGCATGACCAGTGAAATGGTGCTTTGAACAAAACACGTTACATGTGACTGGAAAACAGTGGAGTACAGTTGTTAACACTGTAATCGTCAGGAATCCTGACGAATTCTCATTCAGCTACAGTCAGATTATACTGCAGAAACAGATTTCTTCTAAAAACGGCCGCAAGAAATGTGCACCGGTTACTAAGCAAAAAATAAGTCGAATAAAAAACAACATCGAATTAGACGCCGGATTCCTGTCAAATTCCCATTCAGCGGCATGCAACACAATTATACTGCATGAATACACTTTCGTCTAATAACCCGCGCATTAAATGTGTGCCTGTTACCAGACTAAAGATGCGTTTATACGATAGTACTAATTAGAGGTGAGTGGCATCTCGTCAGAAAACCGGTGCATTTTATGACTTGAAACATGTTACGCCGGTGCGGACTGCAACACCAGTGAAATGGCGCTTTGAACGGAACATGCTAATGTGACTGGAAGAAAGTAAAGTACAGTTGTTAACACATGTGCTTCACTCCGAAACGACGTAAAATGTTTAACGACAAAATAGGCATACATGTATGCAGCCTTTGCTCAATACATGTAAATCCATCTATTGAAATTTATAGACGATCCTAAATTTGCGCTTACGAACATTTTAGTCGTACGAAGTTTAGTGATACGTGTATTCATCTCGGCTCGGAAACAGTACCTCGGAATTCCTATGCGTTTCCTAGCCTCGCCTGACAGCATGACGTGTGGCTGTGATAGGAGAATCGGGTTCATAGCTTTTGCGACCAGTGTAGATCCAGATCAGCCTGTGCAGCCGCACAGTCTGATCAGGATTAGCACTGTTCACCATTCCATTTCATCAATGATACACCAATCATATTTCTAACAAGCAATACAGTTTCACTAAACATCGTACGAATACAAATGTTCGTAAGTGCAAAATCACGATAGTCAGTAAATTTCACTTTAACTGTGCTTTCTTGTCAACAATTATTGGATTTACATTTATTGAGCATAGGCCTATGCTCAATACATTTAAATCCATCGATTGAAATTTCCAGACGATCCTAAAGTTGCACTTACGAACATTTTAGTCGTACGGCGTTTAATGAAACGGGCCCCAGATCGCTATAATTGATCAAGAGGTACGCTGGTCACACATCCCATAGGCGCCATTTCGCCAGTGACAGCCACATATTAGACACGCCATGATTGTGATTTTGTACCTTCGGACATCTGCGTAATTTCATTGAATACGTTTATAAAGTTTACAATATTTTTCATAAATATAGTCAAAAGTTAACAAAATTTTCAGAGTACATGCGGAATATAATTCCGCATCCACTCTGAAAGTTTTGTCAACTTTCTACACCATTTACGGAAAACATTGCAACTTTTTCAAACGTAGTTCATGAAATTACGCCGAAGGTACAAAATCACATGGCGTATCTCATTATTATGACACGACACTCGCCTTATAGTTATACTGCATGAGTGCATGTATTGGTAGCTGGGCGTTCGGCAGCTCGGTAGGGAGGGGGTCCCATTGTACCATGACAGCGTCGGAACCTAGCTGTCGCACGTCCACACCAACTGCAGAGAGAAGTTCCCGGAATTGATTTACAACTAACTGCGATATTGTTTTATAAATGACGTCGAAAGTGGATAAAACCTTCATATCACAAGTAAAATTCAATAAGCTAAAAGAAAACGGTGTTAGTGCATCAGTATGTATGAAGGCTATATGAAGGCTATAGACATTACTACGAAGGCTATGTACATTACATGTATAATTAAAAGCCACTATTCATCAGGGGGTGGTTTTTGAACAGTTTGTGCACCCTGAGCGGGCATGTACCTTTAATACATGTTAATATTATAGGAATGAATGGCCTTTTTGCGGAATTTATCGGGGTATAAACTTGGAAAAGTCGCGGGAATACTGGACGAAGGCCGGAAGGCCTCGTCCAGTATTCCCGCGACTTTTCCAAGTTTATATCCCCGATAAATTCAACGAAAAGGCCATTCATTCCTTATAATTCCAATATTTGAAATAAATTCATCAAGAAAATGTGTTTATTTTCCGTTTTCTTAAGAATTATTTTAAATCTGCCTCACGGTTACGGAAAGTAGTTCGGCGTGGGAGTTTACTGGGATATAAAGTTTGGACAGAGACTTGCTACGGGCCAATCAAATGTTAGGGAATTGTGTAAATATTTTTGTGCTGGAATTATATAGTATATAAACAGCGTCGCAATATGCGTTGAGACGAAAGGAAGTGCTTTCATTGGTAGAGCAATTAAGGCAACTAATACATACATAATTCTGTTACTCGGAATGGTGCACATTGCTTAAACTTTCATGTTATACTATATCAAGGTGTATGATCACGTGATACTAACAACAACAACAAGTACTGAAACTTCCAGAATCCACCTGATTCAAAGTACGTATTCTTTTATATTGTCCTTATTACGTAACGGATTTTGATGAAATATGGCGCATCAAACGCGTCTTGTTAAGCTGCATTTGGTGGTATTTGTATTTTCGCCCAAACTTGTGTCGTTTTTGCGACGAATCGATTTCCGTGTCTAACGAACTGCATGGACCAGCAAATGCAGCTCATGAAGACGCGTTTGCTGCGCCATATTTCATGAAAATCCGTTGCATATTAAGGAAAATATAAAATAATACTTACTTTAGAGTGGGCGACGTTGTTGTTGTAACCACGTGATCATGCTTTAGTCTTGCAGTAAACATGTAGTCATAACATGGGGCTGTGATTGGAGGAATGGTGCTTTTTGGGCTTTACGACCAGTGTAGATCTCGAGCAGCCTGTGCATCAATGAAATATTCGTCAGGCTTTTAACAAGCTATGTCTATCGGTATCATGCTATATCAATAATGCTATAATCTGGCTCTAACCTGGCCACAAATCCCATAAGCCCCATCTCTCCAGTCACACCCACCTATTACTATCATAGTAATCGGGATTATAATTACGCAGATAGCGAGCATACCCGAATTTGCTGGCTGTCTCGCAGGGCGACTTCGCCCTGCGTGACAGCCAGACAATTCGGGTTAACAGATAACAAACCCGTTTCCAAATTGTCGACACAGACATGTTCACAGCAAGCGCCATCCACCCACTGGTAGCTTGTGCAATTCGGCATGTCACATCCTTCATTAGAGCACGCCATCGCCATCGGATTCGGTCCAGGCGTACACACACAAATCGAGCACGGACTCTCAGCGAACGGATGAAACATTTCGCCAGTCGAAAATTGGAGGCCGTTGAAATCTGTACACGTTTCGTTTCCTGAAATATGTTTCTTGGATATACCAGGGTATGGGATCACGTAGTCTATTCTTCACACTGCAGTAATGGCGGCGCCCATGAGGTTTCAGGTAAATCGTATTTTACATCAATTCGACTGCGGTTTCTTCTTTTTAATGATGACCATGTTCCCCCCGTTAATACATAACGTTCTGCACGGAAAGAGATTGTGTCAAGCACCCTTACAACAACGCTGGATCTCTTGTCCCAAGTAAGATGCATAACTAACGACTGCATATATATGATTATTATAGGATTATTATACTGAATTTAGTACATTATCACAGCCTGTAGACTCCACAGGGTGTCCGTTTTAGAGAATTGCAACTATAAAACATGTAGATATCCACTTCAAGATACGCATGGGTGCTTTGTTATCATGAAAATACATTATCATCGGAGAAAAAGGGCAATGGCCATTATCAACGTTAAGCGCAGCTAACTTTTCTCTCTGTTCCGTTTAGAGAGGTTCCACAGTACAATGAAGTCTCTCTCCACCGGACACCCTGTATAATAATGCATGTTCATGATTGCAAAAGATATAAGTATGTCCCAGAAGAGTTGTATGCCTGATTTACAGTGGAACATCTCAAAACCGGACACCCTGGGGACCTCCCAGGGTGTCCGGTTTAGAGAGGTTTCACTGTACTGGGGACCTCCCAGGGTGTCCGGTTTAGAGAGGTTTCACTGTACTGGGGACCTCCCAGGGTGTTCGGTTTAGAGAGGTTTCACTGTACTGGGGACCTCCCAGGGTGTCCGGTTTAGAGAGGTTTCACTGTAATGGGGACCTCCCTGGGTGTTCGGTTTAGAGAGGTTTCACTGTACTGGGGACCTCCCAGGGTGTCCGGTTTAGAGAGGTTTCCCTGTAATGGGGACCTCCCAGGGTGTTCGGTTTAGAGAGGTTCCACTGTACATACCTCCGCCATCTGGGCAGACATATCCGCAGCATGTTCCGGGTTGTATGCGGTAGTTTCGGCATGCTGGTTCCTCGCAGGCTTCGTTGGAGCATGACATGGCGTCGGGGTTGGCGAGACATTCACACACGGTGCACGGATCGTCTGGGTCCGGGTGGTACAGTTGGCCCACTTCCACAACGTCCCCACTGATGTCTAGACACTCTGACGTCGTCTCGTCTGAAGTATAAAGAGGATATTCATATTTGTGCAACGAATATGACATATATGTTCATCGAGTGGTGTGAAATGTCCATATTTCACGAGTGAAATATGGATATTTCGCACTACGAGATGAACATATATGTCATATTCGTTTCAAAAATATAAATATTCTATTTATTATATACCGCTCCATGGAAATTAGCAGTCTTTTAGACTGTATACGGTAATGAATGTGTATTTGCAGCCTATTTGTAGTCCGGCACTGCAGATGCGCGTTAATGAATATAGATAGCGGAAGTAGTCGTATTTTCACCGGAAGTTGTTTATTTCATCGATGAGAACATATGACTTTTATTTACATCGTATAACTATGTATTTCATGGGTAGGTATATAATAAATATATATATATTATCTTTCAGAGTATCTACTGTCTGTTTCACGAAACCTGTCCAAATGTTTCGGTCATACATGTACACATGTGTGGGAGTATATATATAATCATATATGAGACAAAACCACAGGTTCTTGAAGAACGGTTCATATTTCGGTGCTAAATGGCTTATTTCGGTATATCTGGTTGTTTAGGCGCATTGTTACCAAAATACAATTTACGTCACCTCCCGCGAGTTAGCACGCGTATAATTATAGGTTAGACACCTCCAAATAGTTTTACTATATAATTTAACCGAATGCCATCCAATAAGGCCAGTCTCTCCTACTTTCACTATTCGTATGGATGCTGTGGGACCCACTTGTACATGACATGCAGCCAGTCTGTACTGGTTCTGCATGAACTAAACAATTAATTTACTCCTAAGAAAGAAAAATCCAACCTTGTCATATCCTCCAATATTGTTTGCATTTTTTGGCCACGGAAGTAGACTCACGGAAACTCTGTTTACATTACGTGACGAACAGGTTCAGTGTTTTCTTTTAAATGCTACAAATATGCTGAAAACTGGTGTTAAAAGCACCCCAAAATGTTCCTCAAGTGAAACTGGGTAGTAATGGATCAAGATTTGCAAGCAAACGGTGTTTCAAAACACCCGCACTATTTGTTATACCGGACTAGTTTTGCATACCCCCTGGGCGATTTCGCACCATTTGGTATCCTCTAACCTATAAGTACGGTAATATACGGTATTTTGACAGTATACAGGGGTCCGAAAGTTCGGAACGGTGAATGTGTAGATAAATGACGATTTCTGTCGTGTGTAATGAGTGAGCATTAATAGTTGCACACAAATATGTAAATTACCCAAAACCAACGAAATCCACCCACATCTACCCAAAATACATAAAAATGCCAATATGACACCAACTTACTGACCATCTGTTCAAACGCTTGTGGACAGGACATGTCAGTTTTCGTCAACTTTCGACGTCATTTGCGAAAAAATATCGTAAATATGTAATTCATTTTCGGGAGATATCGCACATCTTCTTAAGTACAACATAGCACGGCTTGTCTCATATGTGGCTGTGACTGGAGATAAGGGATTTAGGAATTTGTGACCAACGTGCGTGCACCTCTCGATCAAATAGCACACTACTGTAGCATGGCAACGATTTATATTCCTTTATATTCCTTGTTAGAAACATGATGCCTGTATCAGTGATGAAGTGGCGAACAGCCCCGGGGGTCGTTTCACTAAACAGCGTACGACTAAAATGTTCGTAAGTGCAAATTAAGGATCGTCTGGAAATATTAATTGTTAGATTTACATTTATTGAACATAGGCTGGATATGCAGCCTATGCTCAATAAATGTAAATCAAATAATTGGTTACAATTACACATTGTTAATGTGAAATTTACAAACGATCACACTTTTGCAATTACGAACATTTACTCGTACGAATTTTAACTATAAACGGCCCCAGATCCTGATCAGATTGTGCGGATGCATATTGAATATAGCATGTCGCATCGTGTGAGACACAGTGCCATTAACAAATAAAAAATAACTTGAAACAGAGTAACGTGTACATGCAGAAACATTCGTCAATCTACATCATATCACTGAAGCTGAATTGGTTGCGAACGGTAACTCTTGGCGGACGGTGCGGGTGTAGATTTCAAGAGTTACCTTCGCAATTAAAGCTGACTCGGCTGATTTCCGTGTACGGTTAACAACAATTAGCGTATACGATATAATTAAACTTTAGTACTCATAGTTGAATATCAAGAACGTACTTGACAAATGGCATACATGTAATATGAATCTCGTTACCGCAAATGACCTAAAACATCATAAGAGCTTTCAAGCACATATATTTTCTAACTTGTTCAGACTTTCTTTAAGTAGTGAATGAGGCGGCATACGGTCGAATATGATAATGCCAATGAATTATACACCGAATCTTACATGATGGTTTACTATTATATTTATTAGACGAGTTTACTGATTTCATAAGAAACGAGGCCATGCCGAGTTTCTTATGAAATCAGTCAACGAGTTTAATAAATCTCATATTAAATCAACACAAATGTTAGATTATGTTTATTGCATACTCACATCAGCACACATTGAAGAGATACTGGTCACAAAATGTGTTTTCTGTAACTGGCTAATTTGCTTATTTATTACACTAGTGCAATATGATTTTTATTACACGGTATCAATACACTGCGAGCGCCCATTTTATGCAATGAAATATATTTAATGATCTCGACCATATACAACAAAATTAATAACGACTGCATATATATATAAAACATTATATGATTATGAAAAGTATGCAGGATTATTATACTGAATGTATTACATTATCACAGCCAAAATGGCTGTGATAATGTAATAAATTCAGTATAATCAATTTTTTTAAATTTAAACTAAATTGAAAATTTCGCTCTCAAAGTGTAATTAACAAGATACATATACTTTGCAATTTTGGTGAAATATGCTACAGGCCCGATTAGACTTACCGAGGCATGTATATTCACAGCAGCTTCCATTTACCATCACATAATTGTTACATGACGGTGATGAACACGCTTCATTGGAGCACGACATCAAATAGGGGTCTTCTACGCACATGCACACTGTGCAGGGGTCGCTGGTGTAGGGGTGGTATTCGTCACCAATTGGAACCACAGTCCCGTCCTGGTCCGTGCAGTTGGTGCGCACCTCTGAAACGTGGCTGTGGCTGGATAAATGTGGCTTATGGGATGTGTGAACAGTGCAGATCCTGATCAGACTGTGTAGATGCACAGGCTGATCTGGATCTACACTGGTCTAAAAAGGTAGCCCTGGTCCATGCAGTTTGTACGCCTATCTGTAACGTGGCTGTGGCTTGATACATGTTGCTTATGGGATTTGTGACCAGTGTAGTTCAGGGGCCGTTTCATTAAACTTCTTACGACTAAAATGTTCGTAAGTGCAACATTAAGATTAAGTCTGTAAATGTCACATTAACATTGTTTTCTTGTAAACAATTGTTGGATTTACATTTATTGAGCATAGGCTGCATATGCAGCCTATGTTCAATAAATGTAAATCCATCAATTGAAATTTCAAGACGATCCTAAATTTGCACTTACATTTTAGTCTTACGAAGTTTAGTGAAACGGGCCCCTGGTTTGACACATGGCTGTGACTGGAGAAATGTTGCTTATGGGGATGTGACTAGAGAAATGGAGCTTATGGGATTCATGACCAGTGTAGCTCCTGATCAAACAACATATCCATGTAGCCTGATAGTGATACATATCCATGTAGCCTGATAGTGATAGTGATACATATCCATGTAGCCTGATAGTGATAGTGATACATATCCATGTAGTCTGATAGTGATAGTGATAGTGATAGTGATAGTGATAGTGATAGTGATACATATCCATGTAGCCTGATAGTGATAGTGATACATATCCATGTAGTCTGATAGTGATAGTGATAGTGATAGTGATAGTGATAGTGATAGTGATAGTGATACATATTGCTTGCTAGAAGGATAACAGGTGTTGCATTGATGGAATGGCGAACAGTGCAGATCATGATCAGACTTTACAGATGATTCACAGCCTGATCTGGATCTACATTGGTCTCACATGTAGTTCTGGGGCCCGTTTCAATAAACTTAGTACGACTAAAAGGTTCGTAAGTGAAAATTTAGGATCGTCTGTAAATTTCAATTGATGGATTTACCTTTATTGAGCATAGGCTGCATATGATTATTCTGAGCCATAGCTGTTGGCTATACGATCATGAACATACATTATCACCTGAGAAAAATGACCAAGAAACTCATAAAAAATAAGGTCACATGTGTTTTTGTTCATGTCCTGTTTAGAGAAGTTCCACACTACCTCTTTTCTGCACGATGAGGTTGACTTTGTGAGAGACGATCAGCTGCTTGTTCTTCTTGGCCACACATTCGTACACGCCGCTGTCCGACGGCTCGGGCTGTCGGATCTCCATGGAGCCGGCTGCATGGTAATTATTAATTGATTGGATGGATGGATGGATGGATGGATGGATGGATGGATGGATGGATGGATGGATGGATGGAGGATGGATGGATGGATGGAATGGATGGATGGATGGATGGATGGATGGATGGATGGATGGATGGATGGATGGATGGATGGATGGATGGATGGATGGATGGATGGATGGATGGATGGATGGATGGATGGATGGATGGATGGTGGATGGATGGATGGATGGATGGATGGATGGATGGATGATTGGATTGATAATTGGATTGATAATTGGATTTCTAACAAAATTTTGAAAATCCCAATAAATATATTTGTTCATAAATGATCAAGTTCATGTAATAAACTAATGATAAAACAAATCACTTAAACTTAATATAAATAAATATAAAGACAATTACCTATTTCAGCTAATTAAAATGTTCAAACCTTTCTAACTTTTTTAACATTTGTTATTTTTACATACGGTTTACAGCATTTATTTCATATTATCAAATTGTATTATTTACAAAAATAAAACAAAATTTGTTCATATGACTTTAATGTTGAAACTGTAACAGTTGTTCGGAGTTACTACACATCAACACCATCCCAGTCCATTTACAAGCAGAACTAACAATATCAACACATTCCGGTGCCGTATACACTACATGAACATATGTAACCCCTGCGCAATATCGATGGTCTAGTAACTTAAGGTCGTAACTGCTATGCTTTAGCATAGCAGTTACGACCTTATGTTACTAGGCCATCGATATGTGTCAACTTCTAGTATGTCAAAATACTATAGCACTGTGCTCGAATTCAAACAGCTTGACATGTTGCTACAGCTGTTCTACAGCTCAGGCTCAGACAACCAAATAGCTTGATTGCGAGTTGGTATTGCCAAAATATGTTCAGAAACGTTGATAAGAAGGGCAAGATTAACGCAGGCTTGTGTACTCAGGAATATGCAGTTAAACGTGCAACCGCCAAGGTGCATGATCACGTGGTTACAACAACAACAACAATGACTCAAAGTGTTGAAACGCGCCCACTCCAAAGTAAGTATTATTTCATATTTTCCTTAATAGGCAACGGATTGTGATGAAATATGGCGCAGCGAACCCGTCTTCATGAGTTGCATTTGGTGGTCCCGGGAGTTCGGCACATACTTATGTCGTTTTTGCGAAGAATCGATTTCCGTGTCAGTACACGGAAATCGATTCTTTGCAAAAACGACATAAGTTTGGCCAAAGTACCGAGACCACCAAATGCAGCTTAACAAGACGCGTTTGATGCTCCATATTTCGTCAACATCAGTTACATAATAAGGACAATATAACAAAATACATACTTTGAATCGGATGGATTCTGGAAGCTTCAGTAATTGTTGTTGTAACCACGGGATCATACACCTTGACCGGGCAGGTGACGTCGAGTCGGCAATACTTACTAATGGAAACTATAATCCGACCGGACCTGAAGCCTCGTGTCCCAAATATTTCGTACGTGCTGTTCTTTATCCAGACTGTCCCTCCCCTTTCACGCACCTCCTCGTCGTTGTAATACGCGTTGCATGGCATTTCTACAGGCGCCCGGTACCGTATGGGGGTATCGGGCTCAACAACGATGTTTTCCGGCGGTAGGTGGGCGAATTTCAAGGCGTGTAATCCCCGATCTACAACCGCATTGAAGTGGTTATTGAGCCGCGTCGCGAGATAACCTGTCTTCGGCAGTCTGACGACATCACGAGATATGATATAAAGAATAGTAGGTTAGTGCCGTCCGTGAATAGGAAAAAATGTATGGCAAGGCTTAGGAAACGGGATGGGTGAGGCTATGCCGAGCACACCCCGTTTCCGTGCCGCCCCAGATATTTTCCCATTCACGGCACTAACCTACTATTCCATTTATCCCGTCAATATTACAAATAGCTTTAAAATGCAAAAAAAATAACCACAGCCGCATATCCAGGATATCAAAAATGTTTCACGGCACCGTGTTTCACGGCACATACGCCCTGTGTTGACGGGATATGGAGAATAGTAGGTTAGTGCCGTGAATGGGAAAAAATATCTGGCAAGGCTCAGGAAACAGGATGGACGAGGCTCTGCCGAGCACATCCCGTTTCTGTGCCGCGCCAGATATTTTTTCCCATTCACGGCACTAACCTACTATTCTATTTATCCCGTCAACACCTACAAATGGCTGTAAAATGCAAAAATATAACCCCAGCCACCGCACATATTCATGCGCAGTGATTAGGTCGTATTCCATTTATCCCGTCAATATTACAAATAGCTTTAAAATGCAAAATAATAACCACAGCCGCATATCCAGGATATCAAAAATGTTTCACGGCACCGTGTTTCACGGCACATACGCACTGTGTTGACGGGATAACTTGTTATTATATTATGTGGTTGTGACTGGAGCCTATGGTATTTTGTGACCAGAGTAACTGATGAAATAGCACAATCATGTGGCATTATAGCGGTCTAAATTGCTTGATAAAAGCATGACGAGTGCTTCATTGATGAAATGGTGAACAGTGCAGATCCTGATCGGCGTGTGCGGGTGCACAGGCGGATCTGAATCTACACTGGTCGCAAAACCCATAAGCATCATTTCTACATTCATAGCCAAATATACATAGCTCTGCTTGTATGGTCAGCCATTTTGTTTCCCCATAAATCAATCAAACAATCAGTTCGTATTTAGACAATCATCAAAGTATAGTTTCTTGGCAAATGAGGAATACTGAGATTAATTAAATAATGCATGTTTGTTTATATTCCCAAGTATTGTGCATTAACTGCTACCTATCTACTGACCAACTTTAATATTGATTTGCAAACCAACCAATCAATATCACATACTGCAGTAAGTTGTGCAATAATAGAGTTATAAAGTGAACACACTGGTCTGTTTTGAGTGGCATACACAACACATATTTAATAGTTTTCAACGAGCAAAACAATCATACATATTGAAATACGTAGTATGTGTTTTTTCGCTACAAACGTTTGCTTTAAAGGTACATGCCCACTCAGTAGGCACATGTCATGTTATAATATAGGGAGAGAGATGGTTTTGTATATTCTGTAGATATGACATTTTCTGGCAAACTAAACATACATTCACCATTACCCCACGTATTGATTTGCATTATTAATCATTTTATATCTGACATATTTGCACACTGCTATCAGGGGCGATAACCGTGTTTCCTTAAACTGTTAACTGACATTACTATTAATTATCTGTATTTATTTTAAGTGCAATGATCAAACTCATAATCTTTCGAAAACATTATTTTTTCAGGTGACGCATTTAATTTGTATAAATAATTAAAAAATATCATGTCTCATTTGTATGAAACGAGCCTGATACATGTACTACAGCGAGTCACTATCAGTAAAATAAATATTAATAAATGATTATATCTGCATAGCGGGCACTTGTAAGTTTTAGAACTTGTGGAATAGGTGTACACTTATACACTTATTTAATTCCTATAAAGAACAGGTTGAGTTGGCATTATAGGAATGAATGGCCTTTTTGTGGAATTTATCGGGGTATAAACTTGGAAAAATCGCAGGAGTACCAGTATTCCCGCGACTTTTCCAAGTTTATATTCCCGATAAATTCAACAAAAAGACCATTCATTCCTTATAATTCCATCAAGACAATGTGTTTATTTTCCGTTTTCTTAAATAATTATTTTAACTGCGCCTCACGGTTACGGAAAGTAGTTCGGCGTGGGAGTTTACTGGGATATAAATTTTGGACAGAGACTTGCTACGGGCCAATCAAATGTTAGGGAATTGTGTAAATATTTTTGTGCTGGAATTATGTACCTTTAAATAGTAAGTCAATCAGATAATACAGGTGGTATGCAGGACGATGGGATATGTAAGGAGAGTTCTGTTTTATATATTTTTGTGCATAATTAACCCTTTCAACCATAAGGAACTGGAATGGACTGTGATATGCTAATGTTCCGACCAATCCAATGGTCACAAAACGATTTTCAGATTCGTCCATTTATGAAAAGGGGGTGTTTTTGTTCTAAGAAATATGAAAATTACTTGCCGTTACGAGCCGGCTCATCTGGATCTGCACTGTTTGCATAAACCGATATAGCGGGCTTTCGGGTTCAAAGGGTTAAGAGAAATGATTATTTATATTTGTCCTGCAACATATTATGTATCCTATTCATGTGGTAGCAGAACAGTATCTACAAATGGCGTCCGTCGCATTTTTACGGTGTTCCGTTTAGGCCAACGTAATATCGATATTGTGTCAATACTACGATATCACGATAGCACGATGACGATAGTACGATATCACAATGGGCTACAATAACGATAATTCGATACATCGATGACGATATTACGATAATACGATGGCGATACTACGATATAATATCGTAGTATCGTCATCGTGCTATCGTGATATCACGTGATCGTTATCGTGCTATCGTACTATCGCCATCGTGGCATCGTAGTATCGTCATCGTATTATCATAATATCGTCATCGTAGCATCATACTATGGTCATCGTACTATCGTCTTCGTACCATGGCCTAAACGGAGCACTATACATTTGTCCAATCACAGCCACAAGTGAAAACTGCCTACATTTGTACCTTTCATGATGAAGAGCGCCGCCGATGTGGACGTTGTAGCGCCCAAACCACCGTGGTACACCTGGCACGTGTACTTCCCCTTATGGTGTCGTTTCGACGTCTTTTCGATACGCAGGACGGATACAGTGGTGTGAATGTCGCTGATAACCTCGGGACTAAAACGGTCGTTAAAAATCTCCCTATTCGTGTTTCTAGTATCGGGCTGCATGGGGTAAACTTGGAGAGTGGAGAGTGGCTGTCATTAGCACTGATTGTTCTGCCAGAATAGGACAGGTCGTCCATGTAATAGGATACATGTACTAGAAACAGCATTTGTCATTAGTGGACAGTGGACAGAACAGTCTTAGATAGTGTTTGTCAATAGCTGAGGTTACCTAAGCACCATATTACAGTGCGCCCGTTAACCTCATGCAATCCGATACTAGAATTACGAATACTAGCCGTGTACATTGGGTGAAATGGGAGAATTGGTGCGTATGGTAATTGTGACCAGTGTAGCTACTGATAAAATAGCACACTCATGTAGCCTGATAACGATCTATATTGCTTATGCGAATTTGAAGTGTGCTTCATTGGTGGAATGGCGAACAGTGCAGATCCAGATCAGGACGTGGTTGCAATAGACAAATATTTTAGCACAGGTTCGACTGTAATAGGTCTACATAAAAAATGCATAATAAACATAGAGCAAAACGATGGGTTTAGTAATAATTGCACGTGAAATTTTATGATCTAACTGATTTGTATCTTTTGCCAAATATGGAAAATTGGCACATGCGCAGTTCTATGTGGGCGCGGCTCATTAATGACAGGAGCCGTTTTTGATCGCTCGACCTGCCACGGAATTGACACGGTCCAATCAGAATTCTAGTGCCAGGTGGGGGGAAGTCCCTTCACCTGCCATGTTTACGTCGTGAAGGCCGTTGCTATCGTCATATACGCGTTGTCTGGCACATTTCCTGTTTACATCATTCGGTCATTGAGAGGAACAGCCGTGCAATAATTGCCGTGCGTGTAAGTGCCCATACGTTTCAGATACACGCACGGCAATTATTGCACGGCATCTCATTAAATTAGGCTCCACCCATTTAGTTACACCACATTATAAGCTCCACCCCTTTAGATACACAGAACAACAACTTGGTATTGGAAATTATAGCAGGTGCGTGTATAATGCTGAAGGTCTTTGGGCTATGATACAAATAATAAATATTGAGATATGGAGCACTTATGAGCCTCCCAAGGTGTCAGTTCTTGGCGGGTATGATTGTATGTCCATACCGTTTGTCTGCTGCTCTCGTCTCCACCAATATCCCGTCATCGTTCCCGTTGATTAGTTTACCGTTGTGTATCCAGGTCACGTGGGCATCGGCCTCGAGGCTGGTGACGTCACAAATGAATAACGCCTGAGCGCCCTCTATGACCTTTTCCTTCATCGGGTTCACTTTCACCCGGGTGCGGAGGACTATAAGACACAAGGTGCATGCTCACGTGGTTACAACAACAACAACAACGTCACCCACTCCAAAGTAAGTATTATTTGATATGTTCTTTAATATGCAACTGATGTTGATGAAATATGACGCAGCCAACGCGTCTTCATGAGCTGCATTTGGTGGTCCAGGGAGTTCGGCACAGACTTATGTCGTTTTTGCGAAGAATCGATTTCCGTGTCTGTAGACACGGAAATCGATTCTTCGCAAAAACGACATAAGTTTGGGCGACAATACAGACACCACCAAATGTAGCTTAACAAGACGCGCGTTTGATGCGCCATATTTCATCAATATCCGTTACGTAATAAGGACACTATAAAAGGATACGTACTTTGAATCAGATGGATTCTGGAAGTTTCAGTACTTGTTGTTGTTGTTAGTACCACATGATCATACACATTGAGACAGGCACGTTACGATTGGCTTCTAGGTGACTGTGACTGTGATTGGTGAAAGGGGGATTATGGGTTTTATGGGATCCAGATCAGTTTGTGCATCCGCACAACATAACAACATAAACATTTGAAAATAGTTAGAGCTTTGTGCACGTGCTATTGTCGAACGAGATCTAATCGACACGAAAAATAAAACGGAACATTCATGTTCAAGTCAACCGTATGGGAAATGCTTAGTTCATGTTTACATAATACAGTGGAATCTCTCTAAACCGGACACCCTGAGAACCGGTTTAGAGAGGTTCCATAGTAAACCTGGCGGATGACCACTTCAGGACAATCATGGGTGCTGAGACATTATATATCGGAGACAGTGGACAATGTTACATATCAATTGAGTACAACTAACATTTCTCTGTGTCTGTACATATATTACTAATAATAATTATCACATGAAAACAGTGTTATTCCGTGCTGTAACTCATTTTATAAATGTGATATGACACACGTGTAATAACACATGGAGCGAATTTGATTGGCTGGCCGCATCACCCTAATTATGTATTTATATTTTGCGCCAACGTTATGTCAAATGAATAACACAGAGACGTTCGAAATGACGTCCGTAATGGCGCGACAAAGCAATGATGTTTTGACGTTGACGTAACCATGTTTGAAAGGTCAGAAGAAGCGACAGGGACTCGTTAACATTACTGAAATTGTTCGAATGTGCTCCCGTGTGGTAATATGAAGTGTTGAAAAAGAACAGGGGCCCGTTTCACTAAGCTTCGTACGACTAAAACTTCGTAAGTGCAAATTTAGGATCGTCTGGAAATCTCAATTGATGGATTTACATTTATTGAGCATAGGCTGCATATGCAGCCTATGCTCAATAAATGTAAATTCATTAAGTGAAAACGGCCCCAGGACATTTGATATGAGATTTATGAAACTCGTCCGCAAGTTTATGCCAGAGGCTCGGTGCATAAATTGTGCGTGACTCGTTTCATAAATATCATATCAAATGGACATTCGTTTGTGATCCTATATTTTTACATTACTAAGGTGTTTGTATAATTTCCCTGAATTCTAAATATTTCAATAAAAAATCATATTTTTCTCATATTTTATTGGACCTGTTCCGACACCCCAAGTCGATAAAGACGTGAACGTTCGAGGAGTGTGATACGTTACGACGAATCCGCGACTTTGGGGCCAGAACAAACCATGGGGCCAATTGTATGCCATACTTCTTAGGTCATATGTATAAGTTATTTGTTCACATATTTTTAAGGAATAAATGAACGGGAGCGCTAGCGACCGCATGAGTTAGTTCATGAAAAATCCAATATGTGAACAATAACTGAGTTATAGTTTAGCCAAGTGTACAACGCAATGTCCCATCCGAGGATTGATTTTTCCATTTCATGTCGAACTTTTAATCATTAATCTGGTAATACACAACGTATTGGGGCTAAATGTTGCAATATGTGAAATAAGTGAAGCACAATACTGTCCAGCGATTGGCTTAGACAGTAAGGTGAACTATCAGCGGACATATATTTCCACGTAATTAAATTGTATGGCCTTGTGTCTTTTGGTAACCAGTTTGTCATGGGCCCGTTTCACTAAACTTCATACGCCTAAAATGTTCGTAAGTGCAAATTTAGGATCGTCTGGAAATTTCAATTGATGGATTTACATTTATCGAGCATAGGCTGCAGCCTATGCTCAATAAATGTAAATCCAGTAATTGTTTACAAGAAAACTTTGTTAGTTTAAAATTCACAGACTATCATAATTTTGCACTTATGGACATTTTAGTCTTACGAAGTTTAATGAAACGGCCCCCAGATGAGGCCGAGCCTGATAAACTTGATATTATGACTGTAGATATACCGACACATCTGGCAAATAAAAATATTGATAGTATATGATAATCAGATATTTCATTCGAAGAAGACATTTCCAGACCATTTCTCGCATACACGTGACGCGTCAATAATTGTTAATTCTTAAAATATGAATATATACATCTGGCGCGTCACGGCCCGGTGCGTCGTAAAAATAACAGACCGTGGTTTGGAAATGAGTGTAGTATAAGTAGGAGACGTTTTATGCAGGCTAAAAATGCATATCATTTTCATAAAACGGCACACAATAAAACGATTTTACATCGTGCGAGTAAAATATATAAGAAAACAATTACTACGCATGCGAACAACTATTAACATAAATACGGTGCACGAATACGACAAATGCAAAAGTCAAGACCTAAAGACTTTTGGAAGCTTTTAAACGGCGTCCAAAACACCGAACATATCACATGCATTCATGTTAATAAATTGTATAACTACTTTAAAGACATGAATGCCATTGATCACATTAATGAACGACATATTATTGATGCTGCAGCAGATATAAATTTACCGAAGAATGAAGATATTAACACGCCTATATCAGCAAATGAGATACTCTCAGCATTTCCAAACTGTCAAACAAGGCTTGTTCTCGCGATTCTATACTTAACGAATATATTTCAAACACTAAACACATAATGTTAAGTCTCTACGTGAAACTGTTTAATCATGTTTTTGAAAGTGGAATTTTACCAAATGATTGGCTCGAAGGTGATATAATACCAATTTATAAGCATAAGGGCTCAAGGCATGATCCTGACAATCGTAGGGCAATAACAATAGTTAGCTGTCTTGGTAAAGTATTCACTTCTATAATTACAAATAGGTTGACAACATATGCTGAACAGAATGGGCTTATAACTGAGGCACAGGCTGGTTTTCGGAAAGGACATAGTACGGCTGATAACATTTTTACTTTACATGCAATTATAGAAATACTATTTAGTAAAAGGCAACCTATTTTCTGCGCATTTATTGGATTTTATGAAAGCTTTTGATACTGTATGGAGAAATAGCCTCTGGTATAAGCTGTTGCTGTCCCGCATAAACGGGAAATGTTTAAACATAATTAAAAACATGTATAAATGTATTAAATCTTGTGTTAAAGTAGGAAATGACTTTTCAGAATATTTTCCATGCATGGTGGGTGTCAGGCAGGGTGATTATACGCTGACGACACTATTCTCATGTCTGAAACAGAAACTGGCCTACAAGATGCTCTAAATTATTTTCATCAATACTGTATTCAGTAGAAATTGGAATTAAACGCATCAAAAACCAAAATTATGATTTTCAAAAAACGTAAATCATCAAAAAAGATAGCCTTTCCATATAACGATAACACAATTGAAATTGTAGACCATTTACATATTTGGGAAATGTTTTTTCACAAAACGGAACTTTTCATAAGACTAAGAAACATTTGATTCACCAAGCATCCAAAGCTCTTTTCGGCCTATTTAGAAAGATTAACAACTTGTCAACTCCAGTAGACTGTCAGCTTAAGTTATTTGATCAATGTATCACTCCAATTCTCTGCTATGCCTGTGAAAGCTGGTGATTTGAAAACATTTCGGCTATAGAAACAATTCATTTGAAATTTTGTAAAACTGTTTTGGGGGTAAAGAAATCCACACCAAATGTCATGGTTTATGGAGAACTCGGCAAATTTCCGCTTATTATTGACATTAAATGTAGAATTATTTAGTTTTGGGCAAAATTAGTTTCAGGGAAGCAGAGTAAATTATTGTTTCTTATGTATAAGTTATTATATGCACAACATGAAGCAAATGTGACTCATTTCCGATGGATTCAGAATGCTAAATCTATTTTAACTGACATTGGAGCTCCTGGCGTATGGCTTAGCCAGAACGATGTTAATGCTATCTGGCTGAGCCACTACGCCAGGACTCAGCTTCAGAACCAGTTTATTCAGTCATGGCTCACCAGCATCGATTCATCTTCACGTGGAATTACGTATAGAATCTTTAAAACAGAGTTTGGATTAGAAACATATTTAATTAATCTCACGGAAAGGTTAAGAAAAACATTAACCAGATTTCGAACTTGTAATCATAGACTGGCGGTCGAAACTGGTAGATGGACAGGTGTGCCGAGAGCAAGCAGCGTCTGCAACAAATGTGGCGCTGGTGCTCTCGGTGACGAGTTTCATTTCCTTTTCGAGTGCCGCTTCTATGATGAAGTTCGAAAACGGTATATCAAGCCATTTTATTTTAGAAGACCAAATATTTTAAAATTCACACAGCTATTTGAGAAAAAATCTGGAAAGCAATTAAGAAATTTAGCTATTTTTATAAGAAATGTTTTTTGGTTATAATGACTAGTGCGCTTATACATATGCATTTTGTATTTGTACCCATCGTTGTATTATGTAATCTGTTGTATACCTCGTGTGTCACGCATGTGGCTTAGAGTGAATACAATGTTTTGTATTGTATTGCTGCAGTCGGAGTAACCGTATATAAATGTACGCGCAATGATAGACCAGTTACAACATAATCTAAAGCATCGGTTGACAGTGAAAATTATGTTTATGTAAATATTTAGTGAAATGGGCCCCTGTGTTCTACAATTGTCTTACATAGATATCATTATACGCTCACTTGAGCTGCACTCCGCGCCGGCGTAAAATGTTTCACGCCGAAATATGCTCCGGATTCCTGACGAATTCACATTCAGCTACGTGCCGAAGATACTGCATAAACATATTTTCGTCTCGTAACCGGCGCAAATTTATTGCAGTATCTTCTTCACTTAGCTGAATGTGAATTCAGAGTTCTCAGCATGGTTTATATAAGCATGCAGCACGAAACTGGTGCCCGTTTCACTAAGCTTCGTGTTAATGTGAAATGTACAGACTATCATAATTCAGCACTTACGAACATTTTAGTCGTACGAAGTTTAGTGAAACGGCCCCCTGGTCCGTTGAAATCCGGCGCCGATTTCGACGTGAAACATTTTACACCGGCGGCGCGGAGTGCAGCACCATTGCTACTTACGGAGCTCATCGTTGAACGGCACACGAACAGTCCAGCAGGAACCAAGCAGAAACAACAAGCGAACAAATATCGCCATCTTCGTCGTCGTTGTAATCAGAGACATAAATAAGCTAACAGAATCCTTGTTATAATGAGTCCAGCCAATGTACATATTAAACTTTAAGTGGTCCAGCAGTCGATTACAAAAACAGCGACATTGTGGCATTTCCCACCAGTGTAGCATCGGTTCAGCCCCCTGCACGAGAGTGATATGTCGTATTTACTCTAAAATGCGTAGAAAATTGGAAAAATTGTCCGGAAAAAATACATATTCATATTTATGGACCAGTTTTGTGGTTGAAGAAAACCTATGCTGGTACTGTTGTGACTACTGAGAGAGAGAACATATTAGCTGTGGACCAATTAGCTAAATTAGATGTAGTAGGCAAATGTTACGGGGCGCCAAGTGGGACATGGCTCAATTTTGTCAACAAAATTCATTTTTGTGCCACAAAATTCAATTCTGTGTCACAAAATTCACTTTTGTACCACAAAACTCAATTCTGTGTCACAAAATTCAATTCTGTGTCACAAAATCCACTTTTGTGCCACAAAATTCACTTTTGTGTAACAAAATTCAATTCTGTGTCACACAATTCAATTATGTGCCACAAAATCCAATGTCCAAAATTGTGTCAACAAAATTCACTTTTGTATCCACAAACTCAATTCTGTTTCACAAAATTCAATACTGTGTCACAAAAATTACCAACTTTTGTGTCCACAAAATTCACTTTTTTGTAAACAAAATTCAATTCTGTGTCACACAATGTCATAAAATTCAATTCTGTGTCACAAAATTCAATTCTGTCAATTATGTGTAACAAAATTCAATTCTGTGTCACAAAATTCAATTCTGCACACGCATGTAAGAAGGACTACCATTGGTCAGAAACTGCACTGGAGAAATGGGTCACGGTCGCCGATCTACACATTCAATGTCGATGATTTATTTCTCATTCTGCCGATGATTCATTTCTCATTCTGCCATTTTGCTTCAACTATCTCCAAACAGTCAAACGTTGACAAACCCATTCGTATTAAACTCATTTGCGTTATAATTGTACACATAATTCATGTACATGTAGATCTCCCGCGAGTACTGACCTCATTTATTGTGTTTCGCAAGGTACATCTGCCCCAGTTAAATCAATAATACACGCGCTGTGGCCTGTGTTCTGACTGCTATCTGTGTTTATAAACAGAATGTGTGTATTGGGCCATTTGAGGAAACCATTTGTAGTATTTGTGTAGATACCATGGATACTAAGATGGTGTATACTGTAAATAATGCATGTAGACACATAGTTGCGAACACGTAACTTCGCAACTAGTAGACACAGATCCAATACCATTTGTTTCACAAGGTTAGATCTACTGTTAGAATACGACGTCATCTAATGTCATTTTCGAGCATACAACGTTACCTGATAAATAGAATACCAGGCTAGTGTATTTTAATATCAAGTTTATCAGGCTCGGCTCGGAAACGGTAGGATTTCCTCGGCAAGCCTCGGAATTCCTACGCGTTTCCTAGCCTTGCCTGATAAACTTGATATCAAAATACACTAGCCTGGTATTCTCTATATATGGGCATGCTCTCAGGTCTAGCTATGTCCCGGCTACTTTATGTTTGACCCTGTTTACATAATTGAGGGAAAATTCTGAATATTTTTCTTATTTCTCCTTCAAAGTATATATGCTTATATGGTGTGACCACTCATTTGTAATCATAATATAACCAAAATAACTGTCCATAAAGAAGTATAATATTGATATATTGGGTTATATTTTCGCATTGAAATATTTAAACCTGCAAGTGTACTCCAACATCTAGTAAAATGGACTAAGACCGATCTCAACCAATCAACGTAGAGATGACATAGAATATCCTACGCAAACTAATTTTTGTGGACAAAAATGAATTCTGTCCCACAAATTCTTCACAAAACTCAATTCTGTCTTACAAAATTGAATCCTTTATAACAAAAATGAAACGTATGCAGAATTGAATTTTGTGACACAGAATTGAATTTTGTGACACAGAATTTACAGAATTGAATTTTGTGACACAGAATTAAATTTTGTGATTTTTAGTGTTACAAAACTCAATTTTGTACACATAATTAACCTGCATGGCGCCCCGTAAATGTGACCTAAGATGGAACTTGTTGGTAGTTCTGCTTAGTATGTCTACCGAGCACAGTGCATATACAGTGGAACGTGGAACAGTGTAACGTTCCACTGTATATGCAATGTGATCGGTAGGCTTACCAGGGTGTCCGGATTAGAGATGTTCCACTTTAAAACAGACAGGTGACTACCTGAAGATAAGCGTGTGTGCTTTGTGATCATGAACATACATTGCCAGCGGAGATAAATCGCAATGAAAACTGTCAAAATAAAGAACAGGTAACTGTCCGCTGTGTCCGGTTCAGAGAGGTTCCACTGTATATGTGCCCAGGGGTGAGATTAAAAACATATGTCGCATATAATCAACGCTATTCCTCTAACCATCTGGATGCATAGAACGTGCGAAATTGTATTGTTCGCAAATGCTGCAAATTATGGATTTTACTTAAGGTTAGAACACACCGCATATTTTTACTATTTAGTTTTAACGGAATATCATCGAATAAAGTCAGTCTCTCCTACTTTCACTATTCGTATGAATGTTGTGGGATCTACTTGTACATGACCTGCAGCCGTTCTGCACTGGTTCCGCATGCATTAAACAATAGGTGTGTTTACTCCTAAGAAAGAAAAGTCCAACCTCGTCATGTCCCCCAATATTGTTTACATTTCTTTGGCCACGGAAACTATGTTTACATCACGTGACCAACAGGTTCAGTTGTTTTCTTTTAAATGCTACAACTATGCGGAAAACAGGTGTTAAAATCACTCCAACTGTTCTTCAAGTGAAACTGGATAGTAATGGATCTGTTGCCTCAAAACACCCGCACTATTTGTTTATACTGGACTACTTTTGCATACCCCTTGGCGATTTCGCACCATTTAGTATTCTCTAACCTTATCCATAAATCAGCCCTCCTTTCACCTGTACCAACGCTTGTGCAAGTGCACTTACCAAAATATAACTATAGTCTGTTTCACGAAAGCTGCCCAAATTTTACGGCTATATAGACAATTCAAAAACAATATTATTTTCGATAATATTAAATTAAAGGAAAATTTGAGAATGAGCCTTCTTTTTGTTTCGTGGAATTCGGTCAAATATTGATTTTATTACGAAAAATTGATTTGTGTGTGGGAATTTAACATGGGGGAAAGAGTGGTAAGGAAGTGTGGGAGGAGTCAAAAAACGAAAAAAATTGGAAATTGACTCCCAAACCTGACTAGATAGCTTGGATATGATCTAACTAAGAAAACAAAAGTTAAATTTTAAAAATCGGTCCAGTATTTCTAAAATTCCAAAATATTTCCCCACGTTAAATCCCCATAGACATCTTCACTCCGTGAAGATGTCTATGAGGATTTAACATGGGGAAATTTTGTTTTCGCAATAAAATCAATATTTGACCAAATTTCACGAAATAAAAAGAAGGTTCATTCTTAAATTTTCCTTTAATTTAATATTATCGAAAACAATATAGTTTTTGAATTGTTTATATGGCCGTAAAATTTGGGCAACTTTCGTGAAACAGACAGTGACTATGCTGATAGTGTTTATAATATTAGTGGCTGTAAATACTCACGAACAACAGTATTGTTCCATGCATTCAAATACATATTGCCAGCATCTATCTATCAGTGTCACATATATGAAACTTGTATTGTAATTAATGTTCATGATTTAGAGGCCTCATATCAGGTATATTTACATCTCAATCCCTGTTAGTTGAAAATGAAAAGTCACAGGAATAGCGGTTTTGCGCAGAAATCTAATGTTTGGTGGATTTGTGTTCATGTCTTGTCCCTCAATCGCTACGTCAATACGAGCAGAGAAGGGACATGTACATTTCTTATTTACACAGTCAAAAGTCATGTATAGTCTTAATCACAAAAATAAGAAAATATATTCCAAAAAAATAAACTGTTCAGTAGATTACAAATTACAGACCATAGACCATAGCTATGGACACAGTATTTTTGCGACTTTTGAGTTTCACCCAATAATTTTCGATTTAACATGGTTGCAAATTGTATATTAACTATGTCATTTAAAAATGCCGTTTATGAAACTGCCACACCATAAGCATTATTTACAATATAGGTTTTACACGTGTCACACGCACGTGTGACACGGTACGGTTGTCCGTTAGTATATATCTGGAGAAATAGGGTGTACGGTTTTGCAACCAGTGTAGATCCAGATCAGCCTGTGCATCCGCACAGTCTGATCAGGATCTGCACTGTCGGCCATTTCATCAATACAATGCCTGTATTGTTTGTAACAAGCAATAGTGATCGTTATCAGGCCACAGAAATATGCTATTTGATCTGTAGCCTATTTCACCAACATTGCAAAGTATTCTTAACTAGCAAAGCATACTTTGAGGGAGAAATTTTTAAATTTATTATTTTTTATTATGCTGAAATTATTACATTATCACAGCCATTTTGGCTGTGATAATGTAATAAATTCAGTATAATAATACTGCATACTTTTAATCATCAAATACATGCAGTCGTTAGTTCTACATGAATAATGCTTTTCGCGAAAAATAAATGATTTCTCCCTCAAAGTATACTTTGCTAGATAAGTATACTTTGCAATTTTGATGAAATCGGCTACTGGAGCTACACTGGTCACAAATCCAATAAGCCCTATTTCTCCAGTCACAGCCACATATGAGACGCGCCCTGTGATTGTATACCTTCGGACATTTCATTAATTTCATTAAATACGTTTACAAAAGTTGCAATATTTTCACGGAATATAATTCCTCATGTACTCTGATATTGTGTCAACCTTACCGCCATTTACGGAAAATAATGTAAATTTTGTAAACGTATTCCGAAGGTACAACATCACATGGCGTGTTTCAAATGTGAACTCTGAAGGGACCTACTGTCTGTTCCACGTTTTGCTGCCGACGAACTTTTGGCTATTAAACACATTAAATATAAAAAATATTTAAAAGTAAGTACTCTTTTATCAATAACAAAAACTCACGCTCCCCAAACAAAATTATTTGATGAAATTCCATCAAATATTCATTTTATTGCCAAAAAAACGATTATCCTATGGGAATTTAACATGGGGGCTAAAAATAGAAAATCGTTTTATCACAATAAAATAAATATTTGATGGAATTTCATTTTGGGGAGGGTGACTTTTTTGTTATTGATGAAAAATATTTTTAAGATTGCATGTGTTTAATGGCCAAAAGTTCGTCGGTAGAAAAACGTGGAACAGACAGTAAGGACGTTCGTGACCTGTGTGGTCCAGTATAGGGATAACCTGTACGGAAGATGCTTGGTTTAAAGGCACTGGGGCCCGTTTCACGAAACTTCGTAAGACTAAGAAGTTCGTAAGTGCAAATTTAATTTCACAATACACTTTACACTGACAGCCGAATGTTTAAACATATGTTTAAAAATCTTTCAGTTATGGATGTTTTGTTCACATGTCTGACGTGTGCATGTATGTGCAAAATGTACAATTTACACTGACAGCCGATGTTTTAAACATCTTCAGTTTTGTGGGATGTTTTCACATGTCTGACGTGTGCATGTATGTGCAAAATGTACAATTTACACTGACAGCCGATGTTTAAACATCTTTCAGTTAGTGGATGTTTTCACATGTCTGACGTGTGCATGTATGTGCAAAATGTACAATTTACACTGACAGCCGATGTTTAAACAATTTCAGTTAGTGGTGTTTTACATGTCTGACGTGTGCATGTTTTGTGCAAAATGTACAATTTTACACTGACAGCCGAATGTTTTTTAAAAAAACATCTTTCAGTTAGTGTATGTTTTCATGTCCTGGATGTGCTATGTATGTGCAAAAGTACATTTACATGACAGCCGATGTTTAAACATCTTTCAGTTAGTGGATGTTTTTCACATGTCTGACGTGTGCATGTATGTGCAAAATGTACAATTTACACTGAGCCGAGTTTTAAACATCTTTTCAGTTTAGTGATGTTTTCACATCTGGACTAGTGGATGTATGTGCAAAATGTACAATTTACACTACAGCCGATGTTTTAAACTGTTAGTTAGTGGATGTTTTTCTATGTCTGAACGTGTGGCAATGTATGTGCAAAATGTACAACTTTTTACACTGACAGCCAGATGTAAAATTAAACATTTTCTTTCAGTTATGATGGATGTTTTCACATGTCTGACGTGTGCATGTATGTGCAAAAATGTACAATTTACACTGACAGCCGATGTTAAACATCTGTTCAGTTAGTGGAATGTTTTCACATGAATGACGTGTGCATGTTATTGTGCAAAATGTACAAATTTTTCACTGACAGCACGAATGTTAAACATCTTTCAGTTAGTGGATGTTTTCACATGTCTGACGTGTGCATGTATGCAAAAAATGTACAATTTACACTGACAGCCATGTTTAAACATCTTTCAGTTAGTGGATGTTTTCATGGTTGACGTGTGATGTGTGCAAAATGTACGTTTTACACTGACAGCCGATGTTTAAACTTCTTTCAGTTAGTGGATGTTTTCACATGTCTGACGTGTGCATGATTGCAAAATTTGTACATTTAACTGACAGCCGATGTTTAAACATCTTTCAGTTAGTGGATGTTTTCACATGTCTGACGTGTGCATGTATGTGCAAAATGTACAATTTACACTGACAGCCGATGTTTAAACATCTTTCAGTTAGTGGATGTTTTCACATGTCTGACGTGTGCATGTATGTGCAAAATGTACAATTTACACTGACAGCCGATGTTTAAACATCTTTCAGTTAGTGGATGGTGTTAAACATGTCTGAGTGTTGGCATGTATGTGCAAAAAAATGTACAAATTTTACACTGGACAGCCATGTTTAAACAGCCCTTTCGTTAGTGGATGTGTTCACATGTCTGACGTGTGCATGTATGTGCAAAATGTACAATTTACACTGACAGCCGATGTTTAAACATCTTTCAGTTAGTGGATGTGTTCACATGTCTGACGTGTGCATGTATGTGCAAAATGTACAATTTACACTGACAGCCGATGTTTAAACATCTTTCAGTTAGTGGATGTTTCACATGTCTGACGTGTGCATGTATGTGCAAAATGTACAATTTACACTGACAGCCGATGTTTAAACATCTTTCAGTTAGTGGATGTGTTCACATGTCTGACGTGTGCATGTATGTGCAAAATGTACAATTTACACTGACAGCCGATGTTTAACATCTTTCAGTTAGTGGATGTGTTCACATGTCTGACGTGTGCATGTATGTGCAAAATGTACAATTTTACACTGACAGCCGATGTTTAAACATCTTTCAGTTAGTGGATGTGTTCACATGTCTGACGTGTGCATGTATGTGCAAAATGTACAATTTACACTGACAGCCGATGTTTAAACATCTTTCAGTTAGTGGATGTGTTCACATGTCTGACGTGTGCATGTATGTGCAAAATGGTAACGTCAGTTAACCACGTTAATGTGATAAGCAAATTAATAAAATCTTCGTGCGAACATTTTTATGGTCCGAAGTATGGTGAAACGGGCTCCTGTATCTCGGATATATCTAGTAAGTAATGAAACAGAATAGTAACACATAATTTAATTGTATAATTATTTGTATCGTATTTCTAATCATAATTGAACATATAAATCGCATGTAAAATTGGGATTGCTAATAAATTTGTTTATAATACTTAAAGGTACATGCCCACTCAGTAGGCACAGAATGTTCTATATAGGAATTAAATAAGCGTATAATTGTGTCACTATTCCACCAGTTCTAAAGATTACGAGTGCACGCTATACAGGCATTTTTGGATTCTGCTAATATTTAAGGGTGGAAATTGGCTCGAACACATTCCATACCCGGGTATACAGATATAATCAATTGGTAATATTTATTTTACTGATTATGACGCCCGGTGGTAGCAGGCTATTTTCACACGCAAATTAGGTACGTATGATATTTTTTTAATTATTTATAATAATTAAATGCGTGACCTGAAACAATAATATTTTCGAAAGATTATAAAGTATGATCATTGCACTTCGAAAAATAAATACAGAGAATAAATAGTAATATTCGTTAACATTTTAAAGAAACACGGTTATCGCCCCTGATATCAGTGTGGAATTTCATATCTGATATAAAATGTATGACAATGCCAATCAATACGTGGGATAATGGTTTGTTTTGCCAGACTATGTCTAAGATTAGGATATAAAGAACAGTATGCGCCTACTGAGTGGGCATGTACCTTTAAACATACCTATCACGCTAGTTATTTTTAAGTATTAAAATGGGAAATTCTTTCTAAATTTGGAATATTATTACAGTGAAACCTCTCTAAACCGGACACCCTGGGAGGTCCCCATGGTGTCCAGCTTAGAGAGGTTTCACTGCAACTCGGAAATTTGATCATTCTGAGCCATAACTGTACTATGCGATCACGAACAGACATTATCACCTGAGATAAATGATGAAGAAACTCATCCATAATAAGATCACATGCGTGTCCGGTTTAGAGAGGTTCCACTGTATCATTTCACAACAAAAATAAAAAGACATTTAACAATTATCCTGAGTGGTTCATGCACAGTGGGGTCAGCGTGTAAGTGCACACATGAACGAACACGACAGGTTGGAACCAACCTGTCGTGTTCGTTCGTGTGTGCGGTTACAATCTGACCTCACTGTATAGCGAAAAAGCCAATATATGTCAAATCAAATTATCTACCCTGCCTATCATACTTTCTGATAGTAAAAACGTGAATATAATGTCTTTACGTGTATTTGGATTGGGAATATGCGCAAGTACAATGGTGCGATTGATTTGTATATGTCATTTACTGTGCTTGAATCGAAAAATAATAGATTCAATTTGGATA